>CAWUFW010001193.1:0-600000 GCA_963921515.1 Calotriton arnoldi
AGTTCAACGCGCACTGGGGTACAACGCGTACCCGCACACATTGAAAGCAATGGGCCGGCCGGAGGCACCGATCGGTCCATTGCAGTTCAACGCGCACAGGGGTACAACGCGTACCCGCACACATTGAATGCAATGGGCCGGCCGGAGGCACCGATCGGTCCATTGCAGTTCAACGCGCACAGGGGTACAACGCGTACCCGCACACATTGAAAGCAATGGGCCGGCCGGAGGCACCGATCGGTCCATTGCAGTTCAACGCGCACAGGGGTACAACGCGTACCCGCACACATTGAATGCAATGGGCCGGCCGGAGGCACCGATCGGTCCATTGCAGTTCAACGCGCACAGGGGTACAACGCGTACCCGCACACATTGAAAGCAATGGGCCGGCCATTGCGGTTCAACGCATCACTGTATATGTGACTGGCATAGGTCAGCATGCCTGTCTCAGATGGACATATGCCAGCCACAGATAGCTCCCAGGGAGTGAGGGGCACACCTACATCACGACAGCCTGTCCAAACCTTATCATAAGGCATGTAAGGCTGCATTTCCTATTGTGTGTATGTTGGTGTACATGTTGTCCTGTGGGTGTCACCTGTGGGCAGCCACCCCCAGGCTGTGCACGTGTTCATGGGGACAGGATCCTGGGTGTTACGTGTACGTGACCACTGTGATGTGCAACTGTTCATATCTGTGCATGTGTCATGGTCACATTTCACAGTGGTGTTTGTGTATGTCATGTCACATACCCCGTGAGTCCCATGTGGGACGGTATGTTTGAGCCAGGGTGTCCCAGTGGCACAATAGTGATGGCCCTCCACAGTCTTTGTGCATGTAGTGTTTACAATGTCTCTGATTTCATGTGCACAATGGGAGACAGTCTCCACATCCACGTTGTGTGTGCATGGACTCTGATGTTGTGCGTGTGTGTCACAGACGTCCATGGCTGTCCTGCCATGGCAAGTGTGGCCACTACCTGTGGGGGTCATGTTTGTTTTGCTGTGGTGTACACATGATACTCCAGGTGATGCCAGTGTCCATGTGGCATTACAGGGTCCCTGGGAATGTGCCTGTCGTTGAGCTGTGGTGCCTGGGGCACATCTGTCCTCACATGTCACTGTGGGGGGTGACTGTGACACAGCATCATGATATCCAATGGGCCAACCTGGGACAAATTGATGCCACCTGTAGGACCGTGTTGACAGATGTTGGCCATGTATGTACCATACATGTCGTTCCGGTACTGCACACTTCATGTAGTTGTGCCTCATGATGATGTATGTTGGGATCTTGAGTGTGTTCAATGCCGCATATGTGGGGTGACTGACGATCTTGCTTACTTCTCCTCTGCACTGCAGGGCTCCTGCTGTCCATCGGCCATTCCCAGACCTGGCAACGATGGTGGAACGGGACAGCATCCGACGGTACCGCTTCACCAGGCAGCTGATTGAGGATTTGGCAGTGCAGTTGTCCCCACATTTGCAGCCTGGCCGGCCGTATCCTACAGCGCTGACCCCCAAGGTGAAGGTGATGGCAGCCCTACACTTCTTTGCCACCGGTACCTTCCAACATACTGTGGCGTCTGCTGGTGGGATGTCACAGACCATGTTCAGCCGTGTGCTCCGCGATGTTTTGGCGGCAATGTTGCTCTTCCTGAACCGGTACATCTATTTCCCTAGACTGCGACGACTCACTGACGTGAAGAGTGACTTTTATGCCCTGGGGAGGATGCCGCATGTCATTGGCTCCATTGATGGGACACATGTGGCTTTGGTACCACCACAGGCCCAGGAGCAGGCCTACAGGAACCGCAAGCACTACCACTCGGTCAATGCACTGGTGGTGTGTCTTGCAGACATGACCATCACACACGTGTGTGCCCGTTTCCCTGGTTCAGCACACGATGCCTTTGTGATGAGGAGTAGTCGCATCCCCAGGTTGATGGCACAGATGCAGAACCAGCGTGCCTGGCTTGTCGGTGTGTACTGACTTTGTGCCATTGTGTGTGATCTGATCTGTAGTATTCCGCCCACTTTTCCAAGTCAGCTGATGTGCACTTGTCTGTCCGTAGGTGACTCGGGATAACCCAACATGCCGTGGTTGCTGACACCCCTCAGGAACCCTGTGACACCTGCCCAGATGCGCTACAATGAGGCACATGGTCGGACCAGGAGAGTGATTGAGCGGACCTTTGGTCTCCTGAAGAGCCGCTTCCGCTGCCTGGACAAGACCGGAGGGTCCCTCCCATATGCCCCTGCGAAAGTGTGCAAGATTATCATCGTCTGCTGCATGCTACACAACCTGGCAGTGCGGAAGGAGTTGCCTCTCATCCAGGATGACGATGACCAACATCCGCCACCTGTGGAGGATCCTGGCCTGGACCACGATGCCAGTGACGATGATGATGATGATGATGGTGATGGTGATGTCCGCACACAGCTCATCACCAACTTCTTTAGCTGAATGTGAGTATCCTGAGGTGTCATGTGAATGATGTGAGTTGGCATGATGTGTGGGTGGTGCTCTGGTGCTGTTGGAGTGTGTCCATGGGCTACTTGACAGGATGTGTGTTGCGATGTGTGGTGACAGGTGGGCTGTACTCCCCAACAGTGTTGACATGCTAACTTGGTTCTGGGTGGGTATCTTGTAACATGTATTGTGCATGAGTTTTGCTGATCTGTCCTGTACTGCATTGCTTTTGACTGTGTGTCATTTCTGTCCTTCACAGGGTACTTTCAGATTCGTTTGGTCAACTGTGTCCACCGACGACGTGATTGCACATCCAGGCTGGTAGCTGTTGTGTCCCTACAGGTGATGTGCGCCACACCCATGGACTTCCTTCCGTCTACAGTTGTTGACTGTGTGCCCGCTACCAGGTGGGGTTACCTTGCATCTGTAGTGGTTACGGCATGTTGCTACTGTGTAATAAACCTGTGCTTCACTTAGTGATGTGCGTTGTCTGTGGTCACACATTTGACTGCCATTTGCTTACTGCACCTGTGGGCTACTTGACTACAACTGGGAATGGGTGTGGTGTCTGTGCATTGCACCGTCTTCCCTGGCAACATCAGTGTAGGCAATGAGTCAGATGGCCTAGGTGTGTATGTGTTGTGTACCCCTGGTGGTGTGTCTCCCTCATATGTGTCACGTTGCCTGTACTCACATGCCTGTGTTGTCCTTGCTGTTGCAGTTCGCATACACAGTGTAATTTTGCAGTTCATCATCCCCATAACAGCACCCACGTTGGAATCACGACAGAGGCAAGTATGGTGTATTAGTGTGTTTATTGTGATACATCTGTGTTAATAGTGCATAGGATGGGTTGTGCTGTACATGAATCTTGCAATCCCAAGTTCCTAGGTGAATTGAAAGTCCAGGTAGACAGGATCCCCAGTATCGGGGCCACAGTTGTCTGACACATTGTTCCAACTTGTACTCCCCATGCAATGTGTGGGAGTAGTGTTGCCATCAACAGGGTGAACAGTCTGTGCACAAAGGCGAAAATCCAGAACAGGTTCAGGCTTCCTGGGAGTTGCGCTTGGCCATCAGCCTCTCACTTTCCCCTCCTCGGACGACCCCTCTTCTTGGGGGGGGGGCCCTCAAGTGCAGGCTGCTGCGGTGCAGGGGACTCTCCGCCAGAGTCCTCCTCCCTCCCTGTGGCAGTTGCAGTTTGTTCTGTACCAGATGTTGTTGGCACACAGGGAGGTGTGGACTGGTTGCTGTTCATCTGGCGGAGGCATTGTAAAATGTCCCTGTGCACCGCCGTCATCTCATGTAGTACATCCCACTTGGACTCCACGCGGGACATGTGGGAGTCCACACGTGACATGTGTGACTCCACGTGGGACATGTGGGAGTCCAAGCGGGCATGATGGGCAGCCTGCTGCTGTTTGATGTCTCTGAGGAGCCCCACTACCTGGCTGAGCTCTCCGGTGCTGGACTGGTACGCATCAGCTATGCGTACCAGTTGTGGGTCTTCATGCACACCAGCAACGTCTGCAAGCAGCGACCTCTGTCTCCCACCCCTCCCACCACCCCTGCTGACATGTGCAGTGTGTGCAGTTGCACGCACAGATGACCCTGGTCCACCTTGGGGGTTGGTGGTGGTGGTGGTGTCCATGGCCCCAGGTTGGTCCAGGGTCACTGCGCTGGTGTTGACCTTATTCCGTCCATGTCGGCAGGGATGGTATTCGTGGTGACAGTCGTTGGAGGGGTGGGTGCAGGGGGTGCAGCTGGTGGACCTGCTGGTGCTGCAGCTGGTGGTCCTGCTGGTGCAGCATGTTGACTTGCACCGGATGTGCCAGGTTGTTCATCGTCCGAGGAGGACAGAGGCTGTACGACGCCAGTGAGCTCGGCATCCTCTTGAGCCTGGGACTGGGACTCCTCAGCGTCTGCTGCTGTGTCCCTATCATCACCTGTTTTTGGGAGACACAAACAATGTATGTCATGTTTCTGCAGGCATCAGTGGTTGACACACCTGACAGTTGTGACTGTGCCTCGGGGTGCGGGCCTGTACATTGTATTGTCCTAAGTCGTCACAGTCAGGGGTTGATATTGGTGCGGCACATTGTCCTGCATTATTTGGGCATTTCTATGTATTCTCTGGGGTGTGAACATGGTCTGCATTGATTGTGTTTGGTTGACAGCCAGACCTCCTTCCCACCCACCCACCCAGCCAGTCAGTTATCCCACCATGGAACGTGCTTGCATTGCAGGGAGTGTAAGTTGTCTCTCAGGATGTCAGTCAGTGGTGTCCTGCTGTTTGTTGGTGCACAGTTGGCAGCAGGGCCTTGTGCTCCCCACAGCAGTAGCCAGTGTCAGCCATCTTGTGAGTCCTTCTCCACTCCCTGTGATGTGAGCATGGTTCAGGGTGGTGTTGATGGGACAGTTGTGAGGGTGAGCTATGTCTGTGACTACGACTCCCATCATGCTATTGCCTCCACCCCCTTCCCAGCATGCCCATGCTTCCTTCCTTTGACTCTGCTTCCCTGTGGGGTGGGCTGGCTGTGCTGACAGGATGGCTGGGAGTGTTGTCCTGGCAGTTGTTTGGCTAAGAGTCCCAGGAGTGTCCCTGTGCTTCACACAACGTAACCCAGGGTGGTGGTGCTTTGTGGGATCTTGTGTTAGGATGGAGGGCATTGCATTCTACCAGGTGGGTACTGTGGAGTTTGTGTTGGGGGGGTGAGGGGAGGTGCTGGTGACTATAGTCAGTGCTGCAAGTCCCCCTTCCCACCCAGCCAGCCAGATATCCCACCATGGAACGTGCTTGCATTGCAGGGAGTGTAAGTTGTCTCTCAGGATGTCAGTCAGTGGTGTCCTGCTGTTTGTTGGTGCACAGTTGGCAGCAGGGCCTTGTGCTCCCCACAGCAGTAGCCAGTGTCAGCCATCTTGTGAGTCCTTCTCCACTCCCTGTGATGTGAGCATGGTTCAGGGTGGTGTTGATGGGACAGTTGTGAGGGTGAGCTATGTCTGTGACTACGACTCCCATCATGCCATTGCCTCCACCCCACTTGCCAGCATTCCCATACTTACTTGCTTTTGTGTGGAGTTCAGTGGGTGTGGGTGTGAGGGCAATGGCAAGATGGCTGACAGTGGTGTCCTGCTGTTGGTTGGTGTGCAGTACCCAGCATGCCCTTGTGCTCCCCACGACACAGCAACAGTGTCAGTCATCTTTGATGGGCCTTTCCACTCTCTGTGGGATGTGCATGCGTGAGTGTGAGCTTGCTGGGCCATGTGGTGGGGGATGTAGGGCTGTGACTACGACTCCCATCATGCTATTGCCTCCACCCCCTTCCCAGCATGCCCATGCTTCCTTCCTTTGACTCTGCTTCCCTGTGGGGTGGGCTGGCTGTGCTGACAGGATGGCTGGGAGTGTTGTCCTGGCAGTTGTTTGGCTAAGAGTCCCAGGAGTGTCCCTGTGCTTCACACAACATAACCCAGGGTGGTGGTGCTTTGTGGGATCTTGTGTTAGGATGGAGGGCATTGCATTCTACCCGGTGGGTACTGTGGAGTTTGTGTTGGGGGGGGGTGAGGGGAGGTGCTGGTGACTATAGTCAGTGCTGCAAGTCCCCCTTCCCACCCAGCCAGCCAGATATCCCACCATGGAACGTGCTTGCATTGCAGGGAGTGTAAGTTGTCTCTCAGGATGTCAGTCAGTGGTGTCCTGCTGTTTGTTGGTGCACAGTTGGCAGCAGGGCCTTGTGCTCCCCACAGCAGTAGCCAGTGTCAGCCATCTTGTGAGTCCTTCTCCACTCCCTGTGATGTGAGCATGGTTCAGGGTGCTGTTGATGGGACAGTTGTGAGGGTGAGCTATGTCTGTGACTACGACTCCCATCATGCCATTGCCTCCACCCCACTTGCCAGCATTCCCATACTTACTTGCTTTTGTGTGGAGTTCAGTGGGTGTGGGTGTGAGGGCAATGGCAAGATGGCTGACAGTGGTGTCCTGCTGTTGGTTGGTGTGCAGTACCCAGCATGCCCTTGTGCTCCCCACGACACAGCAACAGTGTCAGTCATCTTTGATGGGCCTTTCCACTCTCTGTGGGATGTGCATGCGTGAGTGTGAGCTTGCTGGGCCATGTGGTGGGGGATGTAGGGCTGTGACTACGACTCCCATCATGCTATTGCCTCCACCCCCTTCCCAGCATGCCCATGCTTCCTTCCTTTTGACTCTGCTTCCCTGTGGGGTGGGCTGGCTGTGCTGACAGGATGGCTGGGAGTGTTGTCCTGGCAGTTGTTTGGCTAAGAGTCCCAGGAGTGTCCCTGTGCTTCACACAACATAACCCAGGGTGGTGGTGCTTTGTGGGATCTTGTGTTAGGATGGAGGGCATTGCATTCTACCAGGTGGGTACTGTGGAGTTTGTGTTGGGGGGGGTGAGGGGAGGTGCTGGTGACTATAGTCAGTGCTGCAAGTCCCCCTTCCCACCCAGCCAGCCAGATATCCCACCATGGAACGTGCTTGCATTGCAGGGAGTGTAAGTTGTCTCTCAGGATGTCAGTCAGTGGTGTCCTGCTGTTTGTTGGTGCACAGTTGGCAGCAGGGCCTTGTGCTCCCCACAGCAGTAGCCAGTGTCAGCCATCTTGTGAGTCCTTCTCCACTCCCTGTGATGTGAGCATGGTTCAGGGTGGTGTTGATGGACCAGTTGTGAGGGTGAGCTATGTCTGTGACTACGACTCCCATCATGCTATTGCCTCCACCCCCCTTCCCAGCATGCCCATGCTTCCTTCCTTTTGACTCTGCTTCCCTGTGGGGTGGGCTGGCTGTGCTGACAGGATGGCTGGGAGTGTTGTCCTGGCAGTTGTTTGGCTAAGAGTCCCAAGAGTGTACCTGTGCTTCACACAACATAACCCAGGGTGGTGGTGCTTTGTGGGATCTTGTGTTAGGATGGAGGGCTTTGCATTCTACCAGGTGGGTACTGTGGAGTTTGTGTTGGGGGGGTGAGGGGAGGTGCTGGTGACTATAGTCAGTGCTGCAAGTCCCCCTTCCCACCCAGCCAGCCAGATATCCCACCATGGAACGTGCTTGCATTGCAGGGAGTGTAAGTTGTCTCTCAGGATGTCAGTCAGTGGTGTCCTGCTGTTTGTTGGTGCACAGTTGGCAGCAGGGCCTTGTGCTCCCCACAGCAGTAGCCAGTGTCAGCCATCTTGTGAGTCCTTCTCCACTCCCTGTGATGTGAGCATGGTTCAGGGTGCTGTTGATGGGACAGTTGTGAGGGTGAGCTATGTCTGTGACTACGACTCCCATCATGCTATTGCCTCCACCCCCTTCCCAGCATGCCCATGCTTCCTTCCTTTTGACTCTGCTTCCCTGTGGGGTGGGCTGGCTGTGCTGACAGGATGGCTGGGAGTGTTGTCCTGGCAGTTGTTTGGCTAAGAGTCCCAAGAGTGTCCCTGTGCTTCACACAACATAACCCAGGGTGGTGGTGCTTTGTGGGATCTTGTGTTAGGATGGAGGGCATTGCATTCTACCAGGTGGGTACTGTGGAGTTTGTGTTGGGGGGGGGTGAGGGGAGGTGCTGGTGACTATAGTCAGTGCTGCTAGTCCCCCTTCCCACCCAGCCAGCCAGATATCCCACCATGGAACGTGCTTGCATTGCAGGGAGTGTAAGTTGTCTCTCAGGATGTCAGTCAGTGGTGTCCTGCTGTTTGTTGGTGCACAGTTGGCAGCAGGGCCTTGTGCTCCCCACAGCAGTAGCCAGTGTCAGCCATCTTGTGAGTCCTTCTCCACTCCCTGTGATGTGAGCATGGTTCAGGGTGGTGTTGATGGGACAGTTGTGGGGGGGCAATATGTGTGACTGCGACTCCCATGATGCTATTGGCTACACTGACTTGGCCAGCATACACAGAATTCCTTCCTTTGAGTGGTCTTCACTGTGTGTTGGTGTTGTTGTGGTGGCTACATGTGTGGATGTGTGTGTTAGTTCTATTTGTGCCACTGCCTAGCTGTATTTGTGGTTGTGTTTGTACATGTGTTGGCACAGTTGGATGTGACTTTTTTGATGGCATGTGTTGTGTTTATCTGACTGACATACACATTTTGGGATGATTCTGTTCTAGTTGCTGTGTAATTGCTATGAGTGCATGGTTTGACTCTCCCCTTGACAGTGATGTGTGTGTTTTGTGGCAGTTTATTGTGTACATTTGTTGTGTACTCACCAGGCTCTGGGATGTCCTCTAGTCCATATACGCTCACTGGCGGAAGGATGGCCCGCACCTTCTCCTCCCAGGGCCTGAGGTATATTGGCTTGGCAGGAGGGCCACTGCCGGTGTGTTGGCTGTTGATGTAGTCTTTCTTGAGCATGTCCCGTACCCTCCTGCGCACGTCATACCACCTGTTCTGGATGTCCGTCTTTGTGCGCCGACATGGTGATTGGGCGTTCACCCTGTTGATGATCCTCTCCCACATCTTGGTTTTCTGCGACATGGGGGTCTGTTGGACCAGAGTGCCAAACAGCTGTGGCTCCACCCTGAGGATCTCGTCTACCATGACTTCCAATTCACTATCTAGGAACTTGGGATTCTTCTTGGGGGGCATGGTGATGGGTGGTGATGGTGGGTGATGTGTGTGTTGGTGTGCAGGTGAGGGTGTGTGGGTGTGTGTTGTGCTGGGTGTATGTGAGGTAGGTATTTGTTGGTGTGTTGATGGTGTGTGTCTTGTGTGAGGGATGAGCTGTGGGTGTGTGGTTGCTTTCTCTTGGGTGCTGGCAGTGAAATGGCATTTGCAAAGGCTCATGGTAGTGATTTGTGTCCTTTATATAGGTGGAGTTGTGGGTGTGTCTTTGTTCTCTGTCCCCACCCCCCCAGTATTTATTGGCTTGGTAATTGCTTGTTTGGCCTTTTTTTGGTTGATTTTTCCTTTGTGCTGTTTGTGTATGTTGGAAACGTTCTGGTGACCGAGTCGGACCCTGCATTGGTCTCGTACGGTGTTTTCCGTGTCGTTCACGCTGTGTTTGTGCAGTTTTCTATGCTGCGTACGCGTCGGTCGCGGTGTATTGTGTTGCTTCGGCTCGGTTTTGTATGCGTGTCGGTCGTACGGCTTGTCCTCCGTCCGACTCGGTCGTGTTTTTCGCGCCTTGCATCGTACTTTGCGGTTTGGAGTTGGCGGGTACGATTCGGTCGGATTTGTTCCGGGTGCGTGTCGGTCGGTTGGATTCGCGTGTTTTTCCGGCCGGATTGCTATTTTCCGAGCGGCTCAGTCGGTCGGCTTGGTTTCCTAACGTGTCGGTCGGATTTATCGCGGCTTGCATCGTACTTGGCGTGTCGGGCGCCACTGGTACGTGTCGGTCGGTAATTTTTCCGGCTCCGTGTCGGTCGGTGCTTTTTCCGGCCCGAATCGGAATCGACCCCTCTGTATGTTGTTCTTGGATGAAAGGGGAGTGGTAGCAGAGAGAGGTCTCATGTAAATGAATTTAGAGTTTGTCAATATACAATACATACCAGATTAGAAATGTCGGGGTCTTAGGCACCATCCACGTTGTTTGCTACTGCAACTGAATGGCAATTGCTGCAGGTTAATGTGGTAGCTCCGTCTATGGTTTTACCGCCATCAAAAGGCTGGTCATAGAGAACTGCAATCCTATGCAGAATAAATCAGCGGTAACACTATTTACCGCAGCGATGCTAAATATAGTTGTACATTTTCAGGGTAACATCATTCATCTGCACTGAATTTATCAAACTAATTTAGGCAAATGACTTATTCGCAGGTCCTATTCTCTAAATCACACTAAGATTACTCTCTGAAATTCCTACAACACGCAGGGGAGGATCTTCCGGGGGCACGGAGGATGATGGACGAGTTCGGATCCCTGTCGGGCCTTCGAGTAAATTGGCAGCAGTCTAGATTATTTCCCCTAGTGGCAGACATGCCACCACCTGAGGACCTCGGTGATCTGAGATGGGAGCCCCGATGTTTCCGCTACCTGGGAGTGCGCATCTTCCACGCCACAGCAGATGTGAAAGAAGGGAATATAGAGAGGGCGCTGTGCTCGCTTAAGGATAGCATGGCCTTCTGGGGAAAGCTTCCTCTCTCCGTGATGGGCCGCATCTCCCTACTCAAAATGGTGGATCTCCCTAGGCTGCTGTACTTCTTCACCACGCTACCGGTGTAGATCTCGGCGGCCTGGTTTCGGGAGCTGGACTCCTGCCTGTCAGCGTTCATATGGGGAGCGGGCCGGAGGAGAGTAGCCCTTAGCACGCTCAAAAGACCCCGATTAGAGGGGGGCCTCGTAGCGCCGGATATGGAGGCGTACTATATGGCAGGTCAACTGCAGAGATTTACGCAGTGGGTGGCGGGGAGCATAGACCCGGACAGGGGGGGTACCACCCTTCACCCCAGACAAACTGCATGTGTTCCGCACACTACTAGGGATTGCCAAACCTCAGCAGGTCAGCAGTAACGAGCATAGAGTGATTCGACGGTGCTGGGGTCGGTGCCTGCAGAAAACTAGGACAAAACGCCCATACTCGCCAGAAATGGCGATGAAGCTGCTGGGAGCCCTTCCCCATGGGGGACAATGGCGGGGAATAGACGATTGGGTGCAGGTGGGGGCCACAAGGGTGGGAGATCTCTACCGAGATGGGGAGCTGCTCTCCTTTGAAGACTTCAGTGCCGACTGGGATATCCCACAAGGGCATTTCCTACTATATGGAGCAGTTACGGGGACCATGAGGCGACACTGGGGAACAGGCACGACTGAACCGGCTCGACAGGCCACCTGCGAATACATAAGCCTTGCTGGGGGGACTATCAAGGCGGTCGCATGTCTTTATAGGGCCATAGGACGCGACTCCATACAGCCGCTGGACCGGTTGAGAAACCAATGGGGGGAAGACATTGCCAGACCACTGGAAGACAAGGACTGGGAGAACATACTTGAACGGGCAACCACAGTCTCCAGAAACGCTTGCTTTAACCTGATTAGCTTTTATACACTCCACCGAGCTTATATAACCCCAGAACGTATCAACAGATATTTTGCAAGGGAGGACGCCCGATGCCCGAGATGTACTACATTAGGGGCGACTTACATCCACATGATATGGAGCTGTACTTCTTTAACGCATTACTGGCAGGAAGTGACATGGGAGACAGCTAGAATCACGGAGAGGGTAATCCCATGCACACCGACATGTCCTGCTTGGCTTGTTCCCACACAATGCCAAAACTAGGACCACAGACAGGTTCCAAGATCTCGCCTTTGTACTCGCGAAGTGGGAAATCACTCGTAACTGGATAAACCCGAGTGGCCCCAGTGTACACAGTTGGAAGCGGGAGCTAGTAAAATGGGCTAGATGCGAGAGCAGGATCCTGCTGAGAAATGCGAGGCGAGGGATAGGCAAGGAGAAAAGAGCCAGGGCGTGGGAGGCGATGATTGGCGACCTGCAGAGAGATGGACGGGTGTCTGACGCTTCTACCCCCGAGAGACCTCCACAACAGGAGCACCCCTAGAGGCCGGGGCAGGACGAGGTGTCACCGTGGATCCCGGGAGATGGGGGACATATAACATACTCTCACAGGAGAGGGCAGGGATGGAGAATGAGGCACCTAAGAAGCGCCACCACACACTGTTCGGCACAGGGGAGGTGACCTTCCGAGCTCAAGGGATGTACTTGGGAGACAGCAGTGCGGGTGGGGGAGGGGTGGGGTGGGGTGGGGGGACTAGTTAGCTGTTTTGTTGGGGAAGGCGGGGGGACAATGAGGCCAGCATAGCAATATCTCCACCGGACAATGAACATGAAAGTTGCCCA
This sequence comes from Calotriton arnoldi, assembly GCA_963921515.1. Taxonomy (NCBI): domain Eukaryota; kingdom Metazoa; phylum Chordata; class Amphibia; order Caudata; family Salamandridae; genus Calotriton; species Calotriton arnoldi. The sequence goes on from CAWUFW010001193.1 coordinate 12,253, forward strand.
TTGGGCCCATAGCTGTGGGGTACTGTATGATGTGCAATGTGATATATTGCTCATGGCAAAGGTTTGAATTTACTTGTACCACGACCTGTGGAATCGCTGATTGATAATAAAAGGCAATAAAGTTTGTTTAAAAAAAAAAAAAGATTACTCTCTGAAAGCCTCAGGCCTGTGTGCTTTCTGCATGCACATCACCTGGCCTGCTTTCTGCCCCTCTCCAGTGTTGACTCTTAAAATGAGAACCTTATACTAAGTACGGGTTGTCCCATGAACTCTGCGTTCTTCTAGTGCAATACATCACAAGGAGCTGGCCAAGTAGTGCCTACTTTTAATGGGGCCATCCACTGTATGGACAAGTCCCAGAATGCAAAGAGCCTGGGAAACTATAGAGTGGCGTTGATGCCTGGTATGGGTACTATTAAACCAAAAATACACTAGTTTGTGGAGGGGCAGGTGGATCGACAGAGGGCACCATGACTAGTGTTTGTGTGGCCGGGTGGGCAGCATGACAGGGGGCAGCCTTTCCCCGGGCTCCACCAGGGGGTGCTGCTATGCACTTGTGAAAACAGGCACAACCTTGCTTAGTCCAGTGAACTTAACTACAAACGAAGAGCAGACCCTGAGGCTGGGGTGTGGATGAGTAATGTGTGATCAGTGGAATGTGCTGCAGGGAGAGGGGTGTGGGTAGGACGAGATGGAGGGCAGGCTGTGGAGATGAGGAGTAGCAGGCATGCAAGGAGCGCAGAGTTGTGAGGAGACTGTGCAGGCAAGGGGCGGAGAAGGCACGGGCCAGGACTGCAGTGGGCAGAGTAGGAAGGGGCCCCTATAATTCGTAGGTTGCAGGGTCGCTTACCTTTCTCTTGCAGGGGGCTGTTCATCTCCTCTTTGCTCACCTTGGTCATGACAGACTGCCCAGCCATTACCCACCAAGGCTCCTTCCCTTCTTGCTTTAAAGTGGCCCCTTTCGTGCCGGTCCGGTCGCCATTGTTTAATATTTGGTTATGTTTTAGGGTAGGGAGAAATGAGGCTGTAAAAAGAGGGGAAGAGAAGGGAAAGGGGGAAAAGAAAAAGCTGGAAAAAGAAAAAAAATGGATAAGGCCTGAAGAAATTTCGTTATAATATGGAGTTTCCTATCGTCATACTTTCTGATACAAACATGGAAGCCAGGGGCAGTTTCAAGGAACCCATTAAAGAGGAAAAGCCAGTAAGGTCCTTTTAGGGCCCAGAACTGCTATTGCAGTGTTTTGGTTAATGTTTTGTGCCAGTTTATCATTATGTGCGTAAAATATTTGGATACATAAACGCATTTTAGGCGTGGGATCAGTGTGCATAACTCTCCTACTTTCTGATACAAACATGGAAGATAGGGGTGGTTTCGGGGGACCCGTTAAAGAAGCAATGCCGTTCATGTCCTTATGGTTTGTTGAGGTTAAACATTTGCGGAATTTGAACCAAGTAGGTTGTGCGTGTACACTTTCATCTCAAGAATAAGCGGGCACCGTGCAGAATAAAAGAAAGGCGCGTGGCCACCATGCTGAAAGATGAAGCAGCTACAGGTTCCGAAGCTGAACTCGAGTAGAAAAAGATAGTGCAACAAACGAACAGATAAACAGCCAAAGCATAAAGATTCAGTAGTTGGTCTGTGCTCTGTGGGAGGAAACAAAAGACAAAAAGTAGGGACAACGAGGAAGGATTCACCAGTAGCAAGCAAGCATTTTGGAAGGATAATACAAGTAACAAATAAAAAGCAATGGGCAGGATGTAAGCCCGCAAGGTGTATACAACAGGTCTCCAGCCAGTGAAAGCTCTGTTCTGGCTCGACCAAAAATTGATGAGCACACCGCTACACTGTCACACTGTCGTTTGGCAACACTCTACTTAGTTTATTGTATATTGTACCTAAAATAGCCTTTTATCAACGTAACTATAGTTGTGTATTTTATTGTTTTTGTTCTTATTATAAATGTATTTGACCTCCGTCATATCACATTCTGTGATGTCATCACAGGTCAAAGGTTATGTGACAATCAACATTTAATCTGAGATGATACTTGCCGGTGAGCAGGGCACCATTGGCTCTTATTTTAAAGTTTGGTCGGTTTATATTTGTCCTGTGGGCCCTCACTCTTAAACGTTACATATAAACAGGACTGGTAAATGGTAATCTGTTATTCTACTGGCACCACCTTTTTGTTAAATTACAAACTGCAATTGCTAGTGCCAGGGCATAAGCATTAACTATTCGGCATTCATACAAAACTTCACATATTGTAACCGAAATGGTATTGTGGCTCATTGTATTAGGTGCCCTGAAGTGAGCCACATGTACCACTTCAGACGCAATAGATCGAGGTTCCTATGAAATAATAGCTCACTCCAGTGGTAGAAGTGGGCCATGCCAGTGGTGGAAGTGGGCCTTAGGGCTCTAAAGAAAAGGTTACTTACTTCTATTTATTTATTTATTTATTTATTTTGTGTTTTAAATGAAGCACTTGTAATAATATTTCTTGTGGGTGGAATATGCTGTTTAAGTAGAATAAATTGGGATGTTAAAAGGGACTTTAGTGGATTGGAAGGAAGAGATATAATAATGCATCCTAATATAACAGAGGACGGGTGCCATGTTTTGATAATATTGTAAAGGGCATCATGAGACAGAGCAATGAATTAGCTCTATTTTAGTATTTTGGCAGCAATTTTAGTCTCTGCAGATGGGTTGATGGTGCAAACGCAGTGCCAAATTTCGTCACTTTACATGATTATTTATTTAGTACTATTTATATAGCCCAGATCTAGCCACATGGGCAACAAAGCGCCTTTCAGATAATCAGTATTAGAAATGGGGTCTTTAGTTGGCAGAGGTATGCACCCTGTCCAAGTATGGACCCAGGGTAAGTGTAGTACACACCAAAGTTTACCTGTGCTCACCCTCCGGTAGCTTGGCAGCCAGCAGTCAGGCTAAATTAAAGAGGCAATGTGTAAAGTCTTTGTGCTCAGACAGTAACACAGTGAAAACACCACAAAAGTACTCCACACCAGTTTAGAAAAATAGCTCATATTTATCTGAGTACGACCAACAAGACAAAAATCCAACATACACAAGCCAAGATATACATTTTTCAAGATTAAATGCAGTTATAGCACTTAGAAACACAATAGCTGTGGTCTGGGCTACCTCGATGTGTTTGACGGAGTCCAATCCACAAGTTCAGGAGGACCGTGATGGAGTGCTGGCCGGTTACTGAGTTGTGCAGACCTATGTACAGTACTTTGGAGATGTTGAGAATCAAAGACAATGCAAGGCACCGGAGAGGTGAGGTGTCGCTGAGGCAGTTGCAGTGTTGATTCTTTAGTGCTATGCAGGTTGTTGGCACGTCAGCACTTGGAGATGTTGCGTTGCACGATGGAGGTGAGGCGTCACTGAGGCAAGTGAGTCATCAGTTCCTGGAGGTGGTGCAGAGTTGTTGATCCGCTGATGCCCAGGGATGATGTGAGGTTGCAGCAAGGCCTTAGTTCCGATGGCAGTGCGGTGTCAATGAAGCATCGAGGGTCAAGCCACAAGGAGTCAACTTCGCAAGGTCGATGTCACACCACGGGGCCACAGGTGCTGCAGCGTAGTCAGAGTCAGACATCATGAACTTTGGGGACACTGCACTCAAGATTCACATGGTGGCAGTTCTTCTGAGGTGCTGCGGCGGCGTTGGAGCTTGCATTGTAAGTTGCGGTCATTACGTTGAGCAGGGACCACAGCTTCAGGTCAGACAGCAGCACTGGTTTTGAAGTGGCAGTTGAAGTCAATGTGCTGATTTTCTTCTTTTTAGCACAAAAACTCACTTTCAAGAGCCTAGGAACTGGATTTGGCACCACTTGGCAGAGTCGGGCCCTCAACAGAGGAGCCTAGGTGCTGCAGGTGAAGACTTTGATGGCCCTGAGACTTCCAACAGGAGGCAAGCAAAACTCAGGTCCTTGGGGAACCTTTAGAAAGCAGGATGCAGAGAGCAAAGTCCAGTTCTCTGACTCACAGAGCAGAAGCAGCAGCAAATACATTTGCATTATTCAGCACGGTTCGTCCAATGAAAACAGGTCTTCCGATGGTCTGTCATCTCTCCACCCATTTCCCACAGTAAGCATTCACGCCGGTGAGCAGTTATCTAAAAGTTTCTAATATATCTGCACTAGATACATGAGGGAAGGTTCTCCTGAAAACACTTGCAGGCCTATTCTGTTAGTTGTTGTCAGTACACCATTGTGTTGACAAAGGGCTAGTCTAAGGCAATGAATCATTTCTATCAGTATTTCTTGTTGAGATAATGCAAAGCAATATCTTCAGAAAGTTCAACATTGCTAATACTCTATTCATTATAAAATATAGCATAATACATTGCTTAGTGAAATAAGGAACTCATATGGTGTGAGAAAGCAAAAAGAAATACATTATATAGCTTTAGGAAACAAGAAATAGATTTCTCTTAGAACAGAACATTTTAAAGTGATGAACGATTTTACAGTTAGGGGATCAGGTCAGCAATTGCTGAAAGGCATCTTATTCTAATTTCAAGCAGAAGAAGACAAAATATTTTTCAGGCCTAGTCATAGTAGCACATTAGGTATGAGAGCCTACTACTTATTTAAGCTGAACTTTTCTTTTTTTTCTTCTTTTTGACACGTTAACAAAGCATCCACTCATATGGCTAAAGCTACGTTATTTATTTATCACATTTTAAAGAAATATTTTCTATGTTTTTCATTTTCTCTTCTACAGATACGATGAAGTTAAATGCATTTTCTGATGTCAGGCACATCTTCTTCATTGTTAACCAAGGTAAATTTTATGAAAAATTAAGACTTTAACAGTACCTCCCTTCTGATGATTTTTAAATCATCGCTTAATGAGGTTTCACATGCGAATTTGTTTCAGAGTGTACTTTTGTCATCAGTTGAGTCCTGTTGTTTTCTTTTTATCCCCCTAAATTTTTGAAATTTAATTTAATCATCATTCGTAATACCATGCATTCCCATATCCCTTAAGTAGATTTTCTGCTGGAGATTTTTCTGTCTTCTGTGTAAAACATATTTACAACTCAGTAAAAGAGCATAAAGAAATATTAGACAAAGCTCCACTATTACTATTGGCATTAATATAGCTTTCAGTATACCTTTCTCTGCTGTTGAAAACCAATTTCCAATGGTGCTTAATCTTTTCCCAATATGCTCATACAAACTTGTGTTTCCAATTCATGTAATTCGGGTTCTAAACCTGAAATGTTCTTTGCTTCACTCACTATTTCTTTGCTTTCATCAGGTATGTATGAACAGTAGTGAGTTAATTTTAACATCTGGCAAACTCCTCCCTTCTCTGCAAGTAGTATGTCTAAAGAAAGATGGTCCTGCAAAACCATGGCCCTTATAGCAACTAACTCTGTTTTAATCACAAGCAAGTCTCCAGATGTGCTGGTTGCCATTTTGTCAACTACTGTTGCTTATTTCCTAATCTTCTCATTGTTTACAATGACACCTACAGGTGGAATGAATTATTGCTCCAAATATATATCCTACTATCAATCAATCAGCTTTATTTCAGTTTATGAAAACCAAAAAAGCAAGGCGTACAAAGCAAATAAACAATATTCACATTTCATACCAACATACAAAAATAAAACCATATTACAATTCACCATAAAATAATACAGTACACAAACCTTTGGGTAACAATTAAAAATGTAATTAAATATAAAAATTACACTAGTTCTGAATAAATTATTACTATCGCCTTGAACCCATGCACAAATTAAGATATGCACAGCTTATTTAATCTAAATCTCCATGCCCAAGACAAATACCTAACAACCGCAAAGACCACATATTCCCTAGTGTCACATCTAATATCCTGCTTGCTTCCCAGTAATGTGTAATATTCATAAACTTGCAGACTGGGACGAGCCACCTTCTACGAGACAAAGTGTACACTGGGCAAAAAATGGTCTTATGTCTCAGGCTAAGTAGAACAGAAGGGGCAGTTTGCACTCAAAAAACTCTTTGTGTGCCATTTGCTGGTAAAAAAAGCCAACAGCAGAATACAAAATCTAAATTTCATGTGCAAAGTCCTTTCTTGGGAAGAACTTATTCTAGCCAGATACGGTTCAAATTTAAAACTGCAGTTGTGATTTAAAAACTGGTCCGTAATACTCCCCAACTTGTGGCTGCGCTAAATTTGTTCATGTGTCAAGTCCCAATATGCTTGTTTTAACTTAACTATAATGTATTACTTTATTATAGCTGGGAATTTCCACACCGCATAATAGTTTCTGAAACTTGTTTCATTTTTCCTATCCATGGGGTGCGGACATTGTTGTCAATTTTACTTAGTTCCTCCAGAGACTCCCTGTAGGCCGCCAATTCTTTGGTGGATCACAGATGGATCCAATACAACAAGGGCTTTAATTGAGTGATGTGATAAATTTGCTTTAATGAAAGATCAAGACGAAGGAGTATGAAAGGTGTACTTTGGGGAAGATTAAAAAAAGATCTGATGAACTTATTCTCAAATCTGTGCAAGTGAAGTTACATCACCATTACCCCAAATGTTCAGCACCATACATTGCCCCTGCACAGCTCTAACCCTATACACTTCAAAAGCAGGGCTTACAGCACCTCTTGAAGAGGTCCTATATTTCCTACCTATGGCAGAAGCCCTTTGGTGTAGGATCAACTTACTTTTCTCAAGCTGGAGGGCCCAAGAGAGGTTGTCTGACAGGCTCACACCCAAGCAATCGAATTATCTAACCTGTTCAAGAAGCACCCCTTCCAGGGTCATCTACCCTTTAAACCTTTGCGTGCGGTGGACGACCGGGAACTGTCCGACGCTAAAGTGCTCATGTGTGTCAGTCGGCTCCCGGCCGCCCACGCACATGGCACAGGAAATCCCTCTGGTGCGGGCACCAGAGGGATTTCCTTTCAATCAAAACAGCCTCGGGAGCAGGGAGAGAGCTTCCCAGCTCCCAAGGCTGTTCTGATTGTATCTCTGAAATGACAATCAGTGCGCACGTCACACTGACGTCATTTCAGAGAAACCATACCTGAAATGAGCCAAAAGGCTCATTTCAGTTTCACTGCCTCAGTGCTCAGGGGGCTATCTCAGCCCCCTGAGCACCGAGGCAAATGGGAGAGGTATCATTGGAAAGGGGAGAATTTTCCCTTTCTAATGGTACTTCTCCCCAGTGGATCCCTGCTTTGGGATCACCACAGTAGGGCGATCACCAAGCAGGAATCCACCCACTAGGCACCAGGGAGGGGGGAGAGGTCCCTTGGGCAAGGGCTTTTGCTCCCCCTCAACATTTTATTAAAAATGCAGTCTTTCTGCCCCCCCTGGGAGGCAGCTGGGGCAAAAGCCCATTAGACACCAGGGATTTTTTTTATATATAAAACAGGGGTGGGGCTGCCCACAATGGGCAAGACCATGCCCCCACCCAAATCTAAGTGCAAACAGTCTTTCTGCACCCCTTCTAGGGGTGCAGAAAGGACACTAGGCACCAGGGATTTTTAAAAATATAAATTTAAGGGCGGGGGGCTGCCCAAAATGGGCATGCCTATGCCACCACCCCCTGCCCCCCCAAAAATGCTGCAGTCTTTCTTCCCCCCGTAGGCAGATGGGGCAATAGCCCCTTATCTGCCTCCCGGTGGGACAGAAAGCCTACTAGGTGCCAGGGATTTAGTTTTTTTATTATACGTAGGGGTGGGGGCTTCCCAGAACGGCCATGACAATGCTCCCACCCCCCCAAACACAAATGGGACAGTCTTTGAGCCCCAAAACTACCTGGTTTTGCAAGGGGGGCAGCTGTGTTTTTGGTCCCGAACTCAGCGGCCATCTAGGGAAACCTACCAAACCCACACATTTCTGAAAACTAGACACGCGGCGGAGTCCAGGGAGGTGTGACTTGCATGGATCCCCAATATTTTCCTACTAAGAATCCCCTGTGACCCTCAATGTAGCTAAAAAATAATAATTTTTCTCACATTTCTCTGTGAGATAGTTGTGGGATCACCGGTCTGACCCAGCATTCCCACAGGTCTCCTGATAAAAATGGTACCTCACTTGTGTGGTTGGGCCAAGTACTCGCAGCAGGGAAGGGCCCAAACTTACTGTGGAGACATCAAAATTATCTATCACAAAATGACCTGGTTTTGCAAGAGGGGCACCTGCGTTTTGCAAGAGGGGCACCTGCATTTTTGGTCCCGTGCTTGGCAGCCATCTAGGGAAACCTACCAAACCCAAACATTTCTGAAAACTAGACAACCAGGAGAGTCCAGAGAGGTGTGACTTGCGTGGATCCCCCTATGTTTTCTACCCAGTGTCCCCTGCAAACTTCAACTTTTGCTAAAGAAATCATATTTTCCTTACATTTGTGTCTGGGATCACCGCGCCGGCACAAATGTCCTACCACTCACCATTCCCCTCAGTCTCCCGAGTAAAATGATCCCTCACTTCTGTAGGTGGGCCAAAGGCCTGCGACTGGGAAGGGCCAAAAACATAGGGATTGAGGGGACAGCACAGTGAACTCTAAGCGATATATTTTTTTTAAATACTTTTTTAGGTGATTCTGTATTGGACACCCACACAAGTGAGGTATGTTTTTTATTGGGAGACCAAGGGGAACGCTGTGTGGTAGGACATTTGTGCCGGCACAGTGATCCCACACAGAAATGTAAGGAAAATATAATTTTTTAGCTAAATTTGAGGTTTGCATGGGATTCTGGGTAGGAAAACTTTGGGGCGTCCATGCAAGCGACACATCCCTGGACTCCCCCAGGTGTCTAGGTTTCAGAAATGTGTGGGTTTGTTAAGTTTCCCTAGATGGACCAAAAACGCATGTGCCCCCCTTGCAAAACTAGGTTGCTTTGTGATAGATACTTTTGGTGTCTCCACAATATGTTTTGGGCCCTTCCCTGCCGTGGGTACTTGGCCCACCCACAGAAGTGAGGTACCATTTTTATCAGTTGACCTGGGGGAACACTGGGTGGTAGGAAATTTGTGTCATCCCGGTGATCCCAAAACTTTCCCACACAGAAATGTAAGAAAAATGGGATTTTTTTTCAGCTAAATTTGAGGTTTGAAGGGGATTCTGGATAGGAAAACGTTGGGGGATCCACGCAAGTCACACTTCCCTGGACTTCCCCGGGTATCTAGTTTTCAGAAATGTCTGGGTTAGGTAGGTTTCACTAGATGGCCGCCGAGCCCGGGATCAAAAAAGCAAGTGACTCTGTCGCAAAACAAGGTCTTTTTGTAATCGATAATTTTGAAGTCTCCACAGTAAGTTTTGGGCCGTTTCCTGTTGCGGGCACAAGGCTTACCCACACAAGTGAGGTACCATTTTTATCAGGAGACTTGGGGGAATGCTGGGTGAGTGGAAGTTTGTGGCCCCCCACAGATTCCAGAGCTTTCCATCACAGAAATGTGAGGAAATTTCATTTTTTTATTACAAAGTTTGTGGTTTGCAAGGGATTTTGGGTAACAGAAGCTAGTGAGAGCCACACAAGTTATCTCATCCTGGATTCCTCTGGGTGTCTAGTTTTAAAAAATGTTTAGGTTTGCTATGTTTCTCTAGGTTCCGGCTGAGCTAGGGTCCAAAATTCCCAGCAAGGCACATTGCAAAAAAAGGGTCAGTTTTCACTGGAAAAGTGTGATGTGTCCACGTTGTGTGTTGGGCCGTTTCCTGTCACAGGCCATAGGCCTCTCAACACAAGTGAGGTACCATTTTTATTGGGAGACTTAGGAGAACACAAAATAGTAGGACAGTGTTATTACCAATTGACTTTGTTTGCATTTCTGCCTCCCAAATGTAAGACAATGTGTAAAAAGAAGTCATTTTGAAAACGTCTTCTAATTCACATGCTTGTATTGGTACTCACAATTTTGGAGATGTGCAAATATCCACTGCTCCCACACTCTATACTTTGTTCCCATTTCGTAAATATATATTTTTCCTTGGTACTTATTTTTCACTCTTTATATTTTACCAAATGAATTGCTACATACCCGGTACGCAATGAAAAACCATTGCAAGACGCAGCTCAGTTCTTGGCTCTGGGTACCTCGGGCTCTTGGTGAACCTACAAGTCTTATATATCCCTGCAACCAGAAGGGTTTAGCAGACGTAACAGTATATTGCTTTTAAAAATCTGCCATACGTAGAAGAAGTTACAGGTGAAAATTGTGGCACAAATGGCTGTTTTTTCCAAACTTAATTTCAATTTCCTTTTATTTCAACAGTTAGTTTCTATAGAAAAACCTTGAAGGATCTACACAAATGACCCCTTGCTAAATTCAGATTTGTTTCTTATTTTCAGAAATGTATAGTTCTCTGGGATCCATTATTGCTTTCACACCCATTTATACCACTAACTGGAAGAAGGTTGAAAGCACAAAAAATAGGAAAAATAGACTATGCTCCAGTAAAATTCCATAACTGTGGAGAAACTTTTGGTTTTCTGACAAAAGTCTGCCTGTTCCTGAAAGCTGGGAAGATGGTGATTTTAGCACCACAAACCCTTTGTTGATACCTTTTTTGCAGGGAAAAAAACAGATGCTTTTTTCTGCAGCACTTTTTTCCCATTTTTCCCAAAATAAAAAAACATAAGCTGTATTTTGGCCAATTTCTTGGTCCCCTCCAGGGGAATCCACAAACCCTTTAGAATTCTCAAGATGTTGGAAGAAAAGGATGCAAATTTTGCGTGGATACCTTATGTGGACAAAAATCTATAGGGGCCTAAGCGCAAACTACCCAAAATAGGCAAAAAAAGGCTTAGCCTTGGGGGGGGGCGGGGACTAGCCGTGAAGGAGCTAAGGACCAAAGGGGATTTATTGACATACATTTTGATTTGGAGGGATTTACCACTAGACCTCTTATGTCACAAACTTTTTTAACTCTATCCAACAAAATCTGGAGCCCAGCTGGTGTTCTAGATATAAGAAGAGTGTCTTCTGCAAACATGAGTATTGGCAGGCTTACACCTGCAGATTTAGGAGCATCATGTCTTCATTGTGACAACCAATTACCAGCTCCATTTATTTACAAGCTAAACAATGTTGAGGCTAACACACAGCCTTGTCTTACCCCTTGGTTTGTCGGAATCCTGAGTCTGAGGTACCCTCCAGAGTTCCACCTCACCTGTGCATATGTGTCTGAGTGCAAAAACTTTAATATTCTCAGAAGGTCAGGTGGAATGCCATAAGAAACAAGGACCTTCAAGAGATTTTCCCTCTGGACTAAATCTGAAGCCGCCCTTAAATCAATAAAGGCAACATATAGATGATCCTGCTTGATGATAACATATTTCCAGCAGATCACTCCAAACCGAAACACCTGGTCTGTGGTGCTGACCTTTGATCTAAAACCAGCTTGACAATCGGAAATAATTCCATTGTCTTGCATCTAAGCTTGTAGCACATGCCTACAGAATGCTTTTTGGCTGGCATCTATTAGACTAATTGGTCTATAATTAGATAGTACATCCCTCCTCCATTTTTTATAAATAGGGACTACCATGGCACCCTTCCAGGAGGGGGGAGTCTCCTAACTTTCCACGATGACATTGCCTAGGGCGTTTAGGTATGAGGCCCAAATTTCCGGCTGATAGATAAAGGTCACTAGGAATGCCATCCGAGCCAGGAATTTCTCTTTGCTCATTAGTTTTAGGGCCTGTGCTGTTTCCGCTATCTCGAAGGTCAATACATCCCTAGAGCAAACTTCCTCCCGAAGTGGCAGATGGACCACTATGGAAAGAATATCACCCTGGGTTGTTTCATTGTGTCCAGTAGACACACCTATCACATCTGAGGAGTCAGATGGTACTATGGGGGCTCTCAGTGCTACATCAATGTACCATTCTCCTTGTAGATCTCCAAAATGATCAACCCATGCCTCCGGCTGCACCACTGAGTCCAAATGATTATCAATAGACTGGGACCCGGCGTCAACCAGCTTCCAGAACACCTTCCTGTTTCTGTTCTGTAATGAGCTAACCATTTCCTCCCACTGATCCTTCTCCTATTGAGCATTTGCTTGAGTCATAATAGACCTATACCCTTTCCTGGCAATCCCAATGCCCCTTTGTACCCCCTTTTTTAATGCTTCTACGAGGTTGGTTTTTGCTCTTTGATATTCTTGAGTGTACCACCCCGGGAGATTGGCTATGTGGCGGCCCCTTCTACCCTCTTTTGTTATGAGGTTTTTTAGTGATGTCATTAGGTCACATTGGGTTTTAATGAGATTTTTTGTGCGCTTGTCTTTGCCCACACATGGAGCTACCTTTTTTGCCACTATATTATATATATGGCTCTGTATTTTAACACTTTTCCATTTGGAATTCCTTCTGTTGTTAGTCGTTTCTATTGGACTTAGTAAAATGTGACTAAAAGACTTTGAATTCATAAATGCACTGACCTAAAAGTCCGCACTTGAAGATTCATGATCACTATCTGCTCTGGGGATCACCTTCATATCAATCAGCGAGGATCAAAGCGAGTGGTCTACAAAAATATAATCAATTCTACACTTACATCGACCTCTCTTAAAGGTTGGCCATGGCGGGAGGTCAGAGGGAGTGGCCCCATTCACTATTATTAGTCCCTGATTCTCCATTGCTGCTATCAATTGAGTTGAACCCATTGATTGCTTGTTTCCCCCTCCTGTAGGGACATGAGATGATATACAATGGTTTCTTGCGTTATCTAAGTGGTCAAACGTCTTACATCCTACTGGTATATATGTATTGCAGTCTCATCCTATAAACGTTTGCTGACCATAATGTAGCCGCTCTATCATTTCAGTGAGATGTTGTAGGAAAGTAGGATCTGCTGCTTATGGTTACCCCCACTTTTTGCTTGATGTTACACTGTTTGTGACTAGTCTGACTGGGATCCTGCTAATCAGGACCCCAGTCTATCTGCTTTCTCCCTAAATTGGTTATGCCATGTACTTAGGTACACTCCAGATTGGATACTGGGGTACCCTTGTCAGTCCCTAGCATATGGTACACATGTACCCAGGGCATAGGTACCCCAGAGGCCTCCCATGGGCTGAAGCATGTATTATGCTACCTATGAGAGGCCATGCAAAATGGAACTACAGGCCTGCCATTGCAGCCTGTGTAAGATGGTGCATGCACCACTTGCGTTAGATATAGGTTTACTATATCCATAGGTCACTACACTTAAAACCTATAAGTCACCCCTCTTGCAGGCCTTAACAATCCTAAAGGCAGGGTGCTGGGTTTTACGTGAGAGGGTGCCCCTGCATGAGCAGAGCCCCTCTGCAACCTTCGGAGACCATTCTCCCGGGTTGTCGGTGACGCAGCCAGACATATAGGTAGAGGTGCATTATATGCTCGCGTAAAATGCTATCTCGAAAACGGCTGCAACAAACCATGTCATGTTTGGTATCAAACACCTTGGAATCATACCTCCACACTGGTAACTGGTGTGGGAGGTATGATTCCACCCTTCAGAAGCGAGCTTCGTGGGGTCCCTGGTCTTCCCGGTACCAGCCTTCTCGACCTGGACAGCACAAAATGGTTGCTGTCGACCAGAGACATATTTCTGCCCTCCTGCTGCTGAGCCAAGCTCGAGCAGAGGAAGGCAGCACAATAGGCATCCTGTCACAGGGAGATGTGACCACCTCCCAGACAGGATTTAGTGTATTTGGATGGGTGGGTGCACTTCCAAAGTGCCTGAAAGTCTGCATCTGGGGCACACTTGGTGTCCCTGTGCATAGTCCGGTTCAAACCAGTCCTGGGAGCCGTTGGCTCCTGCTTTGGCGCGAAACTGGACAAAGGACAGTGGAGTATCCTCCCCACTGTCCTGACCCTCCCCTGAATCTGTCCAACCCTCTCCCGTGGGTACAAAAGGGCTTACCTGGCTGTAGGACCCTAGATTTGATGTGGACAAGATTCTGAACAAGAAACCACTGACCTTCCACCGTCTGGACACTCTAGACTTCGCTAGACTTCAACTGGGCCCGACTTCGTCTCCCTCTCCGTCCAAAGCATCGTCTGTGCCCGTGCACCATACAGGCTCTGTCCAGGACCTGTGGAGCATCAAGGACAACTGAAGTATCTCCCTTGGGGTGAAGGAGTCACTCCCCTGCATTCGCAGGCACCGTAATGCAACTGACCGATCTGCTGATCCTGAGCTCCTGCAGACTCTGAAGGCTCCAGCAACACAGGAGGTGGGTTCCTATGTTCTTTGAGATTGAGCTGCCCTCTCACTAAGTTTAAAGCCAGTATCCCTCGTGGGGACCGCATAACCTGAACCCCTGTGTACCGCGTACTTTTGCAAGTGCATATGCTTGTTGGCATTCTCCAACTAAGTGCATTGGGCTATCGATAGCCCCAACCTCTGCGCACATTTCGTACAAAGGACTTTGGCTTCCTTGCACTCTGTGCCCCTGCAAGCTGTTACTTTGTGAAACTGCTAGAGGTCCCCTCGTGACTCCTGTGCCTTCGGCCTGTGGGTCCATTTGAGGGACAACACTGCTTTTCTTGGGCTTCCCTGGTTGCTCCAGGCTTGCCCTGACTCCCCTTGCTGTGGTGAGTCCCCTGGTCTTTGCTGGGCCAGACCGTAACCTTCTTTGACCTTCTTCATGGGTTGTCGCTGCCAAGGCTTGTTGGTGCTCCCGCCGGACACCGACCCCTCAGCACTCGACATCCTTTATGGGGCAGATGGTATCCGGCTCCTGGTTGTCCTCGATGCAGCTGTAGAGTCAAGATCTCCATCTTCACACCTGAAGCACATGACATCGGTGGGCATTCGTCTACCGAACCCCTGGTCACTCCTGAGTGACCCAGACTCTGTCCCCTCTGCTTTCACGTTCCTTCCGTCAAGAATCCAACTGTGGGTTCCACCAGACACTTTTCTTCTTTCTAGCAGTGGCATTTCTTTGAAGACTTCCATTGAGAACGACGGCGGTTTCCGATGCCACTTCAGCCCTATGCACCCGGCTTACCTGGGATAGGTAACTCTAGTACTTCAGTATCCACGGGTGAGGTGGCTCTCCAACCTTCTATGTTCCAAAGGGTTTCCTCGTAATCCACTGGGAAGGGTCCTTAAACACTAAAACTGCAACGGCGACTCTCCCATTGAATTGTACGTAGCATGCGGTCGTGTTCTCACACTGCACCCATCCTCCGTGGGGTCCCTACTTACTCACCTTGGGTGGTTCCTTGGGGTCCCAGCGATTCTACACCCTCTAGACACTGTCTTGATTTGAGTCATGGTTCTTATACCACTATTTTAGTATATGGTTTGGTCTCCCCTGGAGCCCACTGTGTATTAGTGCTACTTACAACTGTTTCTGTGCTACAGTATTGTGTGCTTTGTGTCTATCTGTGTGTAGCAGATACTGTAAGGTATTTAGAGTGGGTTATAATAATAAATACATATTTTTATAACTAGTGTGTGGTTCTCCTTTCATTTAACCAATACAATAAGGTTGCATTCTGGTAAAACAAGCTGCTTAACATTGCTTCAAGGCTCAGCCTGAAGGCTGCTCTCCACAGCTACCACTTGGATAGCTTCCTAAGGTTATCTTTAACCTGTTAAATCACCATAAGGGTTGTTTAGACTGGTACAGGGTGCCCACCATGTACCGGGCCAACTTCTCACAGATGTGCTACGGTCCTCGACTGCACGTTTGCCGGAGTTGAGTGTATATATATATATCCAATAATATGAGGTCTACTTCCCAAGAAACCAGCAATGACGTATAGAAAAACTGCGTCAATGGGTAACACATTGGTCAGGAATAGCCCAGAAGATCAAGAAGTAGGTACATGGATAACAGCTAGAAAGGGATTTTACAAATGTTCGAGCTGTAAAGCTTGCCAATTTGGTGTCAATAAGATCTCATACCAAACGGCTTTCAGTGACCGTACACATATGATTAGCCAGCATCTGTCCTGCAAAACTGAATATGCAGTATATGCCTTAGTATGCAGCTGCAATTTGTATTACATAGGCAGCACCAAATTGGCACTGCATAAAAGGATATTACAACACACTAGAGCAATTGTGAATAAAGATCCTAGTTACCCTGTTGCCAGGCATTTTAAGGAAGTACACAACAGCAGTCTTAAACATTTTAACTACTTTGTTTTAGATGCAATACCACCGCACAAAAGAGGAGGCAACAGGGAGGCAAAGCTCAGACGCCTAGAGACTAGATACATACTGGAGTTAGACACAAAGCAACCAGGGGGACTTAATACGAGCGAAGACATGTACACATATTTATAGATCCTCACGTTGTTTTATTAACATCATATAACAACATCTCAAATTTGTTTACAAACCTTTTTCTATTCTTTTATGAAAATTGTTTTTTAAATCATGGTTTTATTCACTAGGTTTTAGTCAATTTTATCTAATTTTTTGCAGGTGGAATGAATTTATATAATATATTTATATCTTATGTTCATATATTTATATCCTCATTTGTGGGAATCAACTGCGCAGAATAGATAAACATCGGGACCTAATGCTTTTGGTAATCCTCTACGATACAGTTAGGGCAAAAATGGATTAACCCAAGTATACTTTTTATTCAATATTGGTTTGCATTAGCACGGCACATGCTATAATGTATTTCATCCTTAACAAATTTAGGGTAGTTGGAATATAAATAACATGGCTGTATTTTAACATGATATATACATGCAAATATATCTGAATGTGCGGAAACCAATTAAAGTATAGCAAATAGGAATAATGAGATGATAAATCCCAAGCCCCGTATTAAGGAATTCATAGAAATTGTCATTAAGGATTTATCCATGAATAACATTGTTACATTAGAGTAACTTTAAACAGTTTCTTGCTGCTAAACAAGATATATTCTATATTGCACATAATTTTTGCACTATGCACTTTTTTATAGACTTGCACTATTAGTGGGAACCCAGGCACTGTTCACTTTAATTTTACAACAGCAGTACATATTTGAACAATTGCTACAATACCAGTCCATTTGGTATTAACTTTTTAGAATTCTGTATTTAAACAAATGATCTTTTTGAAAACAGGTTTTAAATATTGTGGACTGTGTATTGTTTTATCAATGGTTTTTATCAATGTATTTAAACTTGATATTGTTGTAGCATTTAGGCTTACATTGTGATATCCAGGACAGTATGTCTTCTATGTTTATTATTACTGCTATTGAGCACTGTCACTTTAAAAGGGGAGATCCTACCCCCTGGCGTTGTCATGTGATCAAGGCCGGCAACGGCCGAAACACGTTATGGCGGTATGGTTGTGTGCTGAATAAACACTGTTACGCACCGAATTGGGTCCACTCTCGTTTTTCTCCACGGAGGGAGCAGCACACGAGCGTTCCTGATATATATATATATATATATATTAGCTACTTGTCTAGCCCTCCTGCCCTGTCCTGGTCCTATCTTAGCTGTTATGCCCAGCAGGTCCCTACATTTAACCACCAGTTCTCTAATTGTAGCGAATAAGTCCATCCTCAACCATATCAACCCCACCCTCCTGAAGCCCTCCCTGCCCTCGAAGGAACAGTATTAGAGTAAAATGATATAAACCCAGATCTAAAAACAGGCTCCGTCGCCCATGTTTCTCGAAGCAGGTCATTATGGTATTGGTCTAAAATTGAACCCCACTCTTCGCCCTGAGCCCTGCTTCAATCCAGGAAAGTAGCTTTAAAGTGTCTTCCTCAGCAGAGGTTGGGTGATGTTTAATCTGCTACAAATTTGGTGAGTATTCAAATGTGATTCCCAAAAGTTGCTTTTAACGGGAATTGATCCGGCTTTCCCACCCCTCCAGCTGTTTATTTGATAGCCCCTCTGCTGCGGCTACAATTGTGAGTGGTGTTGGCAACCATGAAGATGTTTTTACTCCTCCCTGTCCTAACGTTAGTCAGTCAATATCTGACAAATTTGCAGATATGGCCTCAGTTGAAGGCACACATTTAGGGGGATTCTGAAATGTACCTTAGTGGATTTCTTCTAGATTAAAAGCTGAAAGAGGAGGGGGTTAACCTTAAGCCTACTTTTTGAGTCTATCAGTGGCCTAAATCTTTTTTCTAAGGCAATTAGCCCGTGGACTAATGAATAGTCAGCTTTACAGCAAAATATTCTGGTGCAGGATAGTCATAACTGAAGCGTGTAGCCCTGATTATATCTTCCCTATCATGGATTTACACCCGCTCACCTTTCTCAGCCAATGAATAGCTTTATTCATTAATGAGTCCTGGGATTCTTTTGTGCCAACCTGTAGATTGGGGATATTGACCATGTAGATAACATATCCTTTCTCTGGCCTACTCTAGGATTTGATTGCATACCTTTCAAATCCACCTTAGCATACCAGGTGTTTTCACAGGCCTTCAGTTGAAAAGTACTGCTTCCATGTCTAACAACGGTCTCTAACTTGCGCGCTTGGGTGAGAGGAGGGTTAGTCATTCCATCTACTTTTTTCACCCTATTAGAAGGTTCAGGCTTCTGGCAGTGGGAGGCTCACTGTGCTAGAGTGCTGTTTACCGTGGTAACCCCCTCGTGTTTATACTGCCCAAGAGAAACAGAGCCATTCTTTGCTGCTGACATTTCAAAGTAAGAATTAAGATTCGCAACTGCAACCAAAGTCTATCCATTTTCTCATTTAAAGTTTTAGACAAGCAGTCAATATGATCTCTAAAATCCTTTTCTCTTTTTTGTGTGACAGCTCTTGTGAGTGTGATCTTTCCTTTCCAGGATCCAGGACACGAGGGGTGACTGCCAATGGAATTCTGGGGTTCAGGGCTGTAATAACGAGTAACACTCTTCTTAACTCGTAAGTAGTTTATTCTTGTAGAGAGAATCCCTACACCACAGTCGTGCCATGCGCAGCTACCCACCAACCGTCAACTGCCCCAAGCCCCGATGACACACAGAACCCATGGGTGTCATAAGGAATTCTGCAGCTCCATCCCATCTAAAACCACCCAAGCAGACTATAACACATCTCCCCTTCCTTTACATTAAACAAGATGCCAACCCCAAACCTTGGACAACCCTAGAAATCCCTGCTACATACACAAATGGAAGCAGCAACATTATGGGAAGAAAACAGCAAATGAAAAAAATAGTAAAACAAAATTCAAGGTTATTGTGGAAAAAAATAAAAACAATAAAAGAGAAAATAATCACACACAAGTGAACATTAATCACACACATACTCCTGTAGATATCTTGGTAGCCTTCTCATCCTAGCCACCTTCCTCCTCTGTGAACCAGCAGCCGGTACAGAACACCCGGACCCAGACCCATCTCCCTTTTCCAAGCCACTCACAACTTGTCCCAATTCCTCCTCCCCCACACACTTCCACAGCAACCCTGACTCTGGCAGCACCACATTCATCTCTTCCTCCCACTCACCCTGTCTTTGATACATAGCCACCCGTCTAAGATTCCATGTCTGCCCATTTTCCAACTTGATCCAATTACCTCCCACTGCCTTAACCTTGAAAGGACCCCTGAACTTGGTCAAACCTTTCCCCACACCACCAGGCTTCACTTTAACCCAATCACCAGCATCAATGAACCGTTTCTTATATCCACCTTCAAAGCAGCCCCCAGTTGCAAGCTTACATGTGCCACCCGGCATCCATGAAGGTACAAGTTTGGTACCAGCTTGCCTACTCCACATCACCTCAAATGGAGTTAAACCAGTGCTGGCATTGACCGTGGTATGGTAAGCCCACAGCATGTCCTTAACCATGCCCTGAACAGACAAGTCAGCATTCACCGCCAACTGCATAGCCCCTTTCACCAATTTATTGAGTCTCTTCACTAATCCATTGCCTTGAGGATTATACAAAGAAGAACACACATGCTTTGTTCCCAACGTCTCCCAAAAACTTTCATGTCCTGCGAAACCAGTTGGGTTCCATTGTCCCTCCTAAAGACCTCACCTAATACTTGAGTGTGTGCAGTAGAAATTTATCTCATAAAAACCACTTCCAACCATCTAGATTTGGCATCCACCAACACTGCAGCAAACCTCTCATGCTCTGGCAACATACCAAACGGCCCAATAAAATCAAGACACACTTTCTCCCACACCCCATCAGCTTCAGCAACGTGCTGTTCCGCAGGAAACCAACTCAAACCAGCCCTCAAGCGTTTCTCAGAATCCCTACAAGCCTCACATCTCACAATCCATTCCCTGACCTGATTATCCATGAGAGGCCACCAAAACTTCTCACACAACCTTTTGGTAGTCATTGTCTGTCCCAGATGCCCCTCATGTGCCAGTTTAATTCACCTAGGCCTGACCACACACAGTGGGACAAACTTTTCTTTCCGTAGTAACAAACTTTCATTATGTATAGTCAACTCATCAAGGACCTTGAGAAACTGTCTCTGGTAAAGCACTCTCCCTCCTCGGTCCTTTCCTGACCATCTCCATAACAGAAACATGCGTAGAGTCTTGTCCCATAGCAACCATCCATTCCTTCTCAGAAATAGAGACCAATGACCCTTCTTTGACATTCTCATTTCTGGCTACTACCTCCTCAGTCTCCAACTCTTTGACCACGGCAACCTGGACAAACAGTCAGCCACCTTATTCTTCCAACCCGGCACATACTCCAGTCTAGACTCAAACTCCTGTATTTTGACT
The DNA here is from genome assembly GCA_963921515.1 of Calotriton arnoldi. Taxonomy (NCBI): domain Eukaryota; kingdom Metazoa; phylum Chordata; class Amphibia; order Caudata; family Salamandridae; genus Calotriton; species Calotriton arnoldi. The sequence continues at coordinate 32,924 of CAWUFW010001193.1, forward strand.
GCTAACCTGGCCAGTCTTCCAGAACAATTCTTCGTACCTCCCGGACCCAGCACCTTGAGAAGGGGTTTGTGATCCGTCCTCAAAAGAAATGCTGAGCCCCACAAAAACACCCTGAATTAATTGGTGACCCCCGCAGCAGCTAACGCCTACTGCTCAATGACGAAATAATTCCGTTCAGTCTCTGTCAAAGAGCGTGACACAAAAGCCACTGTGTGTTCCAACTTACCATGTACTTGTCCAAGAACAGCCCCAATCCTGACTGCATTCACAGCCACAGTGACAGTGGTCTTTATTTCAGTTTGGAAAGGCACTAATACATTTGCCTGGGCAATCTCGTTCCTGACCAAAGAAAATGCCATTTGCTGCAAGTCACCCCACACAAACATCTTCCACTTTCTCAATAACTTCTGTAACGGCTCAGACATGTGCGCAAAATCTTTATCAAATATAGCGTAATACTCTACAAGCCCCATGAAAGATCTGAGAGCACCCCTATCTTGGGGAACTTGAGAAATTAAAATAGCGCTCACAAGATTGGCTCTTGTTATTAAATAACCCAAATGCTCTACCTCCTGTACCAGAAACACACATTTCTCCTTGCGCAAAGTCAAACCAGCACAGCCAATCCGCATCAACACTTCATCCAAAATCCTACCGTGCTCCAAGACATCCTCTCCAAACATCAGAATGTCATCCTGGAAGACTACCACCTTTGCCATCCCAGAAAGAATCTTCGCCATTAACTTCTGAAACACACTTGCAGCTGAACACAACCCAAATGGTAACCTGCAAAATTGGAAAGTTCCCTCAGCCGTTATAAAAGATATGAGATGTTTGGGTTCCGAATGAAGCTTGACTTGATGGTACGCACTCCTCAAGTCTGGCTTGGAGAAGTATTTCCCCCTCAACACCATAAAATCAACTCATTAATGTTGGGCAATGGAAAATTGTCTATCACAACACACTCATTCAGGCTCCTCAAATCCCCACAGAACCTGAAAGAGCCATCCGATTTCTTGGTAATAACTACCGGAGACAACCACTCTGCTGCCTCCACAACTTCTATCACTACATCCTCCAACATTTGTTGAACTATCTCCTTGACTTTTGGCCTTGCAGCCATGGGTACTTCCTGGCTATGTGCCTCACAGGCACAGCATTTTTCTTTATTTTGATCTTGTGTACATAATCATTAGCCACACCGAAGCGATCTGCAGACACCTCCTTATGGCGAGATTACACAACCTCCAACCCCTCTTCCTCAATCAGTATCTCCAGGTTTTCAGCCCTTGGATTAACCATGATATTAAGGTCATACTGAGGCGACCAACCTGGGATAGGGGGACCCTTCACAGTCACATACACTTTCCCGGTAGTCTGTCTCCCCGCAAATTTGATCTGATCTGACATAAAACCTATGACCCCGATGTTAGCACCTTGATAAACCTTTAGTATGACATCAGATGCCACTAATTGTCGCTCAGGCCAAGTGGCGAGGAACAGTTCTTTGGGAATGATGGTATATAATGAACCTGTGTCAACCATTAAAAACACATCCTTGTCATTAATGACAAAATCCGCCTTTGAACGCACCCTCCTCTTTTCACCAGTTTCAGCATTCACTCCCTCAGTATTCTCTCCCCGCACCATAAGCACTCGGACCTCTGAATTTTCCTCTTCAACGACAGCAATTTTCTTATCCATCACCTTGCACATGAGCACTAAGTGACCCTTCTTTTTGGAGAAAGCGACTATCTTATCCAGTGGAAAAATGATTTGGTGATTCGTTTGGGTGTTCTGTGTAAGAGGATCAATTGCTGTATTTCTTCATTGACATAAGTAAGAAAATGCAAAGGGTTTGATTAATTTCGGCCTGATTCTTTTAGTGGAGGACCTACAAATACAAGCACCTTTGACATTACTACCTTAAAACATCAATGCATTTTATAAATGTATGATGTGTGAATTAAATCTTGGCATTTTATGTTGTACTTTACAATATCATTGAGATTTGACTACGCTTTTTTACATTTTGTGACTAGTGCGCGGACTATTTATTTTGATGTTGCATTTTTTTAACACAATAAAACTTTGATATTTTAATTCAGTGCCCAGATAAGCATGTCATAATGAATTAATGGACCCTATAAAGCACACTGTTACTTGAGGAAGAGTCCTGGCACCTCAGCAGAACAAGCCATCATAGGAATGGGGCAAGCAAGTTTAGTGTAAGAACATAGGTTATTAGTTGGATTGATTGATTGATTGATTAATTGATTAAAGGGCCTTTGGCCCACAATGTAAAAACATAGCTGCCCTTAACACAACCATTATAACATAAGTAAAAGTTTAAAACGTTTGTGAAGTGCAATAAAACACAGTATGTAACATATATTAAAATGCAGATATGTTAAAAGTATTCAAACGTAGCATAGTTAACACCCAAAGAATGCCATAAAATTTTCCTCATAAAAAATATATGCAAAAGTAACTTTTATAGTCTGCTAAGCTCCTAAGAATCCTGGAGTTTTGTGCGGATTTCCCCGCTTTTTTATTTATTTATTTAGAAAGTTTTATATAGCGCGAACATGACCACCGAGGGTATCAGAGCGCTTTACAGATTATGCCACAAGAAGGGTACAAGCAAACAAAACAGAATAAACAAAGCGAAAAATTCACAGTCTTAAAATGTCACACATTATCGTGAGCCAGGCAGCTGGGCCACAAATCAGCGGTTATGTCCCCGGAATCAAATGGAGAAGCCAGACTGAGGCAAAGATTTCTTCATCAGAAGCCCTTTGACTTCTTTTTTGAAGAGGACCATGGAAGTGTTCACCCTGACTTCGGGGGGAAGGGAGTTCCAGATCCTCGGAGCCATACCTGAGAAGGCTCGATTGTAGGTCTTTTTTTTCTTGAATTTTTGTGGTTTGAGCAATAGGGTGCTAGCGCTTCTGGAGGCTCTCGAACCACATGAGAGCTCCAGTTTCTGTGCGAGGTACAGCGGGGTCTTGAAGTGAATGGTTTTGTGTGCCATGCATGCAATTTTTAATTGTATCCGAGCTTCATATGGAAGTCAATTCAGGGCCAGCAAGTCCGGGGAAATATGGTTTTATTTTTTTGTGCCAGTTATGAGCCTAGCAGCAGAATTGAGGGCAACTCTAAGAGGAGCCGTCGCCACTCTAAGCAAGCCGCAGAGCGTTGCGCTACCATAGTCCAGCTTTGAGATCACTAATGCTTGCACTGCAACCTTTAGGTCATGAGCGGGTAGATAGGGTTTGAGTTTTCTTAGGATGCTGAGATGGAAGTTCGCTCCTTTGGTGAGGGAACTGATGTGCTTCTGCATGTTCAGACATTTGTCTAATATAATACCCAGAGAGGATGCTGAATCCACGAGGTGAGGTCTACAGTTAAGAGCAGTAAGCTGATTCAACCATTGTTCCAAGACCGGCGATTGTTTGAGGGGTGAAATTAGGAGGAATTCAGTTTTTAGAGCATTGAGCTTCAGGTGGTTACGTGTCAGCCAGCTTTGTGTTTCCAGCAGGACTGAGTTGAGGGATTGAATGTCCTCGGGGGAGGCGATCTTCAGGTATAGTTGGGTATCGTCCGCATACATGTGATAATGAATGCTGGATGATTTCAGAATTTCTGTCAGAGGCTCCATGAACAGGTTAAAGAGCGTGGGTGAAAGTGCTGAACCTTGGGGAACCCCCAGAGTAACCGGTGTAGGATGGGACAGGGATTGGTTCACCTTGAGGCTTTGGGATCTGTTCTGAAGGAACGAAGAGAACCAGTTAAGTACAGGCCCAGACAGCCCCATTCTGTGTTCCAGGAGGTCGATTAGGTTATCGTGTTTGACAGTATCGAATCCTGACGAAAGGTGAAGAAGGATCAATAGGCACGACTCATTATGGTCCAACATTCTTAAGGCATCATCGACCATGTGCGTTAGTGCAGACTCTGTACTATGGCCCGGGCGGAAACCAGATTGGCATTGATCCAGGAGTTGGAAGTGGTCGATGTGGTTACATAGTTGGGCGAGCACACATTTCTCCAGGAGCTTTGCCAAGGTGGGGATGTTGGAGATTGGGCGAAAGTTATGAAGGTCCGTGGGATCAGCAGATGGTTTCTTTAGAATCGGGGTAACTTGACCCGATTTTAGGCAATCCGGAATAGCACCTTGCCGAAGTGATGCATTGACGATCATAGTCCAAAGTGTTAGTTAGGAGGATCTCACTTCAGGGAAAAGGTTCGATGGCAGAGGGTCGTTGTAGTGATCGGAAGGTTTCAAAGTCGACAGCATTTTGCGTATAGTGCATTCATCTAAGGTTTGGAACAGGCTCCAGGTTGCATTATTTTTGTGGAGGTAGGGCTACGCAGGGTCAGTGATATCCACACCTGGGGGACGGAGGGAGTTCAGTGGACTGATCGATAGGTGATCTAGGGCAGAGCGTAATTCAGTTTCAATCTTAATAGTCTTATCCGTGAAGAAATCAGCTAATTCTTCACAGTTCGGCAATGACCCTTGACCCAGTGACGAGAGATTAGGATGACTGTTAGCTTGGGACTTGATGAGTTCGAACTGTTTTTTTGGACGGTTTTTAGCTTGGTCTAGTTGAGTTCTGAAAAGGGCGGCCTTCGAGCATCTGATTCGTTTATTGTATATGCTTCTCAGGGATCTCAAATGGTAGAGATGTTCAAGGGAGAGATAGGATCGCCACAACCTTTCTGCAAGTCTTAAATTTCTTCTTTCGGAATTAAGACTATCATTAAACCATGGTTTGGAGGGTTTAGCAGACATTCTTTTAAGCTGTAGCGGTGCAACCGAGTCTAGTACATTAAGCATTGAGTGGTTATAGTGGGCCGTAAGGTCGTGGACATCCGACATGTTCAAGGGAGGGGGCAGGATGTGTTATCGCAGAGAGCAGTCAGATCTTGGGAGTTGATGTTCCGTAAACATCTTTTCAGCTGTTTTGGGTTCTTATGGGTGGGTCAAAGAAAACTTTTACGGGGGACTGTGTTGTGATTAACTTTAACAACTTTCATGTTGTAAATTATCTCCTCGATCAGTTGACTAGATTTCCTCCTGTTGGAACACAGATTTCTGCCGTTTTGCTTGGTTAATTTTACAGGCCTTCTTTACACTCTGTGTCAGGCTTTTCACTACAGCCTAGGGAAACCCCAGATTATCAAAAGGGGGTGAGTGGACAGGGAATTTCATTGGTAAACAGATTTGCTCCTCTATCAGGCCTGGACCAATGTGATTGACATTATGTCAGAAGAGAGAGTAGGCAGCTTTCACCACCCCCTGCATGTCCCTCTACTGAAGCTGGTGGCATCCTGATAACAGTACCAACAAATATCATTGGGGGGTCTGCAGAGGTATTAAGTATCGTATCCTGGAATATTGCAGGTCTCACAATTAACTTGGGGATGAGAAATGGCTTAACTTGTGGAAGGATTATGATATAATCTGCTTCCAAGAGACTTGGGCCATAGAGGATATACATGTAAATGGATACTGCTCATTTCAGTCAAGGGCTATTCCCTCACCATCAGGAAGAGGAAAGGGTGGTTTGATTACACTGATTCCTAATACCCTATCAGCCAAAATTAAAATGATTGAAAGTAACTCACCATATTTTCACCTTGTTACCTTGGAATTTGCTAACCAAGAGAACTGGCTATTAATAAATTTCTATAACAACAACTTTACTACCAATAGGCATGAAATATTGGATGAGGTAAATGGAGCCATTGAGAAAGCGACTATTATGTTGGCTAATAAGGTGGTTTTAAATATTGTATGGTTGGGAGACTTCAACCTGCACCATTGTAGGTATAACTTAGAAAGGGTTTGCGGGGTGGAGGATACAGGGGGTAACCCTGTTTATCACTTTACACATAATGTATATGGAAATGCCCTTAATACTCTAATGTCGGCAAGAAATATGGTGATTCTTAATGGGCTGGCATCTAATAATGATATTTTACTGCCTACATTCCGTAGAGACCGACAGGTATCTACAATAGACTTTATATTGGTCTCCAATCCTTTAAACCTAAGATGTGAGAAAGTAACCATCGAATTTAATAATTTTAGCGATCACGCAATGGTTAAATCCGATTATAATTTTAAATTTAAAACAGTCCCAATCCTACAGACAATGGATCAGCCAATCTTAGCGAAACGGAATGGATTCCAATTGAAATGGCCTAAAATAGATGAGGAAAAATTGATACCAATTATTGTACTGAAAACCCTCCCCAATATAATTGACTGCCTAGATCCCATCAACGATCCTCAGACTGTCGTGTCTTCCTTTGTAGACTTTCTGGAAGGCATAAGGCAATCCCTTGTCAAGAATGATGTCAACAAGAGGAAAAGGGATAAAGGATGGTTTGATTCTAGTTGTACCCGGACGAAGAAAGCCCTTACCATAGCTTTAAGGGCTAAGCCTAGAAATTCCGTAGAAATTTCGACTTTACGAAAGGATTATAAATCGGCTAGGCTAAATAGGGAAAGGGCATTAAAGGCAGAAATTTGGGACAATCTTGAGCAGGCGTCGGTCTCGGGCAACTCAAGGGAGTTTTGGAGAATAGTAAATGGCCCCCATTTTAAAAGTCCTAACGATCCAGTTCTCGATGTCAATGTGGGGGAGGAGTCCTGGGTGGACCATTTCAAAAGTATTTTTTCCCCAATGGACTATGTTCCACCCCCTCCTATTAGTGCATCTGAGACATTCCTTTCATTTAGTCCTAGTGAAGTTAGGAATGGGATCGATGCCTGCAGTCGGGGTAAAGCTCCGCGCCCTGACGGGGTTCCAATGGAGTTTTTTTTTGATAACCTAGATATATGGGTTCCTTTATTAACGAATGTTTTTAATAAAATTGCCATAATAGGCCCGCCACAGTCATAGAAAACGAGTACCATCGTACCAATCCATAAAAAGGGTGACAAAAATAATCCCCAAAATTATCGCCCAATATCTCTGATTGATACAACGGCTAAGCTTATGGGACGTCTCTTATTAACAAGACTAGAGGACTGGGCGAGGTCTAAAAATATTTTAATGCCATCACAATACGGCTTTCAGGAGGGCAAAGGAACGGTTGATCAGTGTCTGAAACTGTCACTAATTATTGATAGATATACCAGAGACAAGGGTGGGAAGATCTATCTTGCCTTTATGGACCTTTCCGCGGCTTTTGACTGCGTGTCCTACCCGAGACTCTGGCAGATAATGGGTGAGATGGGATTTGATCAGGCCCTGACTGATTTTATTAGGCAGCTGTATACGGATGCTTCATCCGCAGTCCGCTATGGGAGACATGGGGAGTGTACCCGCTCATTTAAGATCTTGAGAGGGGTAAGACAAGGCTGCGTCCTGGCACCATTCTTGTTTTCGATTTACACGAATGGTGTGGGCAACCATCTAGAGGCCGCAGCCTTGGATGTCCCGGTACTTGAAAACCACCAGCGCCTCCCTATGCTGGCATATGCGGACGATGCCGTTTTGATGGCAAGAACAGGGAGGGGGTTGCAACACCTCATCTCGGCCTATGCGTCCTTTATGGATTTACTAGATCTAAGGGTCAATCAAAGCAAATCCTTTGTCATCATTGCGGGGGGGCGGAAACAGGATAAACCTCCTAGTTTTTTTATGGATTCTGGTAAGATTGAGGTGGTGGACTCTTTCCCCTATTTGGGTGTCCTTTTTGATAAGAACCAATCTTGGGCTAAATTAGTGGGGGGCAGAGAATTAGGCATGCAGAGAAGTTTGGGATTATTGAAACAGTTTGCGAAAAAGCTGGGAGCCAAACCCTTGATACCAATGAAAGAGATCTACCACGCCAAAACCAAGGCGGCGGTGGTTTATGGCGCAGCAATCTGGGGAATGGCTCCCATTGCTACTCTCCAGTCCATAGAGAATAAGTTTTTTAAGTCTTTTACCTCTGTCCCACAGTCGTACTCAAACTATGTGCTACATAGGGAGCTGGATTTACCATATATCACTGACACTATCAAATTGGCTCCGCTCCTATTGTGGCACTCTATTTGGCGTAGGACAACAGTGCCTCTCACGCAAAATCTGATATTATTGCTTTTAAAATCAGCAAATTTTACCCGGGTTAAGTGGCTGCATTACGTGGAAGCAGAATTCTCGGCAATTGGGTTAAGTCTCCTTTTCAAAAATGCCCCCACCTGCAAATCTTTTTCAAAAAGCAAACTGGTGGAGACATTTATACTTAGGGCACAATATCTGAGAAGGGAAAAAAACTATTCCTCCCAAGCTGCCCGTCTCTATGAATTAACACCAGTATTGATGGAGGGAAGCTTGTTGTATTTGGCCGATGTACCACTTTCTTACCATAAATATATTTTACTGAGATTCCGCATAAATATGATACCTTTGATGTTAGGGTTCCCAGGTAATCAATACAAACATTCTGACCTTGCACTGTGTCCTTGTGACAAAAAGTCTGTACAAAATGATCTTCATATCTTGTTTTTCTGTGGTTTTTACTCAGATGAACGTCGTAAATTCATAGTTCCGATATGTAAAAGGTACAATTTCAAATTTTGTCGTGTGGCCCTGTTTTACTTTAAATTGCTGGAGAATCCCTATGTATGTTATGCTCTGGCATCTTATCTCTGGCTATGTGTTAAAAAAAAAAGAGGTTGATCTTTGACTAATTATTGCCGTGCTTACTACTGTTGGTATTTTTAACACAGACATGAAGTGATCATTATAATGAGGACTGTTTACACTATTTTTATCAAGTATGTATGTAAATTTTATGAATATTTTAATGTATCACACATTATTGTAAATACTTTTATGATCTTAATTTTAAGACCGAATAAAGGATTTTGGATTGGATTGGATTGGGTTCTTATGCTGGGCTCTACTTGCTCTTACCGATTTCAAGATGAGGAAGGTGATGCAGAAGTGGTCTGTCCAATCACATGGGAGGATCGAATCCAGGAGGATGGAGTTGGGCTTACCAATGACAAGATCTAAGGTAGCTCCTTTGATATGAGTAGGGCTGTCACAGATTTGGATTAGGTTGAGGTCAAGTAGGAAGGATTTAAGGCTATTGACCACCACATCATTTCCATAGTTCCAGTGGAGGTTGAAATCTCCCAGGAAGATCTGAGTGGCATGAAAATCAGCATTGGCCGAAATAATGTCCATGAACTGCTCTGTGAAGGGAAGGTTGTCGCGAGGGGGGTGGTAAAACGTGTGCAGTTTGCATGAGTGATTGTTGCAACCAGTCACTTCAATGCAAAGGTATTCACAGGATGGCAGGAGGTCGGCATGTAGTACTTTCACTGTTAGATTGCTACGATGTAAACATGCGATGCCTCCACCTTGACCACTAGTTCTGTCCAACCTGATGATATTATAATTAGGAGGCATTAAAAAGTCCAGGATGGGAGCAGCTGAGTCATTTAGCCAAGTTTCCGTCAACATAACAAGGTCAAGGTCCTGGGCAAGGATGAGGTCGGCAATGTCAGCAGCATGTTTAACAGCCGATCTACAGTTTAGGAGCACGCATTTGAGAATTATGTTGGTGTCCGTTGCTATGGGTAGAGTGGTGGTGACTCTCGTGAGGTTGTTCTCGTTTACAATTCTGATGTTTGGCCTAGGTTCCCTGAAGGGATCAGTGGGGATAGATTCAATTTGTTGCAAGTTTGATATGGTGGAGGGATGTGCCGGATCATTTGAAAATAGGAGAGAATGAATATCCTTATCAGACAGGGAGGCTCTACATCTGGAGGGGCGAGAAGGGTCGTTAGGGTGCGGAGCGGAGGCCCAACTATGGGGTGTGTGGGTGATGTGGGATGGTGACCGCAGAGTATAGGGGGGGGAGCCAGGTACAGCCACTAGCTGGGTGCGAGTGGAGATGGTGATTGTTCATAGTTGAGCAACTTAGTCTGGAGTTAGCTGACAGTTCCTCAGTGATATGTAATAGGCTACGTACCTCTGCCTTAAGCTGCTGTAGGCAGAATGCTATCTCGTTAAGTTGGACTTCCAATGAAGTGTGTGAATGGGATTGGGAGGATAGGTTCAGGGGACCCTGCAGTGGTAGAGAGCTAGTGGAGGCGGGGGAAAGTAGGGCAGGTGGTGAATGAATGTGTCCTGAGGGAAGGGGTTCTGGGAAATGGAGCTGCATGCTCGGAGGGCTGAGTAGGATAGGGGAGGAGGGGTCGGACGGATAGAGACCTTTAGAGGTCTGTGGGGCCAGGTCAGCATTGCGAGTCGGGCTGGGGGAAGGGATCCAGGGGAGAATCGGGGCAGTGCAGTGAGCAGTGGAGCTAGAGGAGTTAGAACTAGCTAACAGTGAGAGGGGGGAGCAGGTAGACTAGCGTGATGACTGTGCTTTCGCGGCTCATTCACAACGGGCATTGCGGGGGAATTGTTATTATGAGTTAAGATAGCTAGAGGGGGGCCCTTGGGAGCAGATGTAGGGTCAGAGGATGGAGGTGGAGAGGTAGGAGATAGCCTTTGCGAAGACTGGGGGTCCGCTGGGGGGCCAGATGTAGGGTCAGAGGATGGTGGTGGGGAGCTAAGAGATAGCCTTTGTGAATGTAATGTAATGTAATATGTTCTTATATAGCGCTCTGTCACCCTACGGGTATCCTGGCGCTGAGAGAGTTACCTTGGTGTTAACTACATACTAGTCATGCAAGAATATATACTAGGCAGGGGAGGACAAGATAGATCTGGATGTTACTCCTCTCTCGGGAACAGCCAAGTTTTCAGTTTTTTCCTGAAATGTCTGAGATTGTCAGACTGTCTGATATCCATCGGAAAGTTGTTCCATAACCGGGAGGCCACCGTACTGAAGGCTCTCCCTCCTGTTCTAGATCTTTTGAATTTTGTAGTATTTACTAAATAGGCTGAGGAGGAACAGAGATTTCTCGCGGGCAAGTACCACGAGAATTTTCTCTGTAATGGTTTAGGGCTAATTCATGAACAGCTTTAAAAACAATGCAGAGAGACTTAAATTGTATTCTTTGCTGCATAGGCAGCCAATGCAAGTCTCTCAATGCCAAAGTTGTAGAAGACCTGCGTTGTCGATTTAACGCCAGTTTGGCTGCTATGGTTTGGATCCTTTGTAACTTCCCTATCAAGGAGTTTGGAGCTCCAAGGTACAGGGAGTTACAGTAGTCCAGCCTGCTCATGATGACACTCCTCACTATTTCTATTCCAGCCGAATTGGGAAGTAGTGGGAGGATCTTTCTTAGGGCTCTAATTAAGGAGAAGCAGGTACCCACAGTTTTATTCACCTGCAAGTCCAGCTGAAGATTGTTGTCCATCATTACCCCTAGGTTACATACCGATTTAGTTGGAATTAGTGGTATGCCTTTGGGGGTCAGCTGGAATTCCGTAGGGAGTGGGCGGGCTATCTTACTTGAGGTACAATAGACAATCTCTGTCTTGTTTCCATTAAATTGAAGGTAGTTCTTCCTAAGCCAATTGGTAGTGCATTGCATGCACTCGTGGAATTTATCCATAGACACTGATTGGTTCCCTTCCACTGAGAACACTAGCTGCGTGTCATCAGCATAGTTGATCACTTCCACTCCAAAAGATCTAATAAGGGGAATAAGTGGTTTCAAGTAGATATTAAATAGGATCGGGCTGATAGCAGACCCCTGCGGGATGCCATGTTGAATGGCTGTCTTTGTAGATGAAAAAGGCCGGATGCTCACTGCCTGTGTCCTATCTGTCAGATATGACTGAAGCCATTTGAGTGCCTGACCCTTAACTCCAGTACTCCTAAGTCTTTCAAGCAGTATGCCATGGTTCACCATGTCAAATGCGGCTGACATGTCCAGCAGTACTAAAATAACTGACTGGCCATTGTCAGCCCGCATCCTCATATCATCCAGTACTGTTACCAGGGCAGTTTCCGTAAGGTGTTTGGGGCGGAAACCGAACTGCAGCTCATCCAGTAGATGATGGTCCTCCAAGTACTGGGATAGAGACTTGCTAACCACTCGCTCCAGAATCTCTACCGGATACGGAAGTAGAGAAATGGGTCTGTAGTTAGACAGACAACCCGGATCGAGTGTTGGTTTTTTGAGGAGTGGGGTTACCACAGCCTGTTTCCAGCATTTTGGGACTTCTCCCTGATTTAAGGATTGGCTACAGATTTGGCAGAGACGAGGGAAAAGCTCTGCCCTAAATTCTTTCCAGATTTTTTGAGGGAGAGGGTCCAGTGGCGATCCAGATGAAACCCCCAACGCTAATTTTGAAAATAATTCTTCAGTGGGGATTTGAACATTATCCAAGGTGGCTTGACAGCTACTGTCTAAGTCCACCTTCTGTTCCTCTACCCATGCTGATGTTAGACGCGTGTTCTCTTTATTCGTAGATAGAATATTTTCAACGCTCTCCTCAACATGATTATGTGGGGCAAGGTCCCTGATGATTTTGTTGATTTTTTCCTCAAAAAAGGATGCGAGGTTATCGCATAACTTTTGTGTGGCTGGAATCTTGTTGCCAACACACTCTGGTTTGGCTAGATCCTTCACTATGCCAAAAATAGCTCTGGTACTGTTGGATGCTTGCAGGATGACTTTGGCGAAGTATTCCGCCTTGGTTTTAATAATCGCCTCCTTATATAACATCTGCTGCAGTTTGAAAGCTCTTCTATCTACTTCATCGTATAGTGTTCTCCATTTTCTTTCATCTTGTTTACATCTCTTCCTCATCTCTCTCAGCTCCTCGTACCACGGGGCCGATATCTTATCTCTTGTTTTTCACTTCTTCAGAGGTATTCTCTGGTCAAGCGTCTCATTTATCTGGGCACAGAGGGCTCGGTAGTTTTCCTCCACTGACTTGTTGGGAGTATACAGGTTTGTCTCCGTGAGTAGGGGAGATTGTTTATTTTTAAGCAGTTTGGCCCAATCCCTTCCCATGTGGTAATTTCTAGGGGGCACCATTTTATTAGTTGCCTTTGGCAGTGCTATTGTAAAGTGTATAAGAAAGTGATCGGTCCAGCATAACGGTAGGACCTCGACCACCATTGCCCCCCTGACGTTAGCGAATATTAAGTCAAGAATATGGCCTCCTTGGTGTGTGGGTTGTAAAACTAGTTGTTGCAGATTAAGACTTTCGCAAGCTTGAGTCAGTTCTCTTAGGGGCGTGCCCAGGCTACTATTATCCCAGAGGTTAAAGTCCCCCAGAATCATCATCCTGGAATGTGTCAGTGTCATGTTATACACAATGTCAATCAGTGCCTGACACTGGGGACTCTGCCCTCCTGGGGGTCTGTAGCACACAATGCCCGAGAGAACTTGCCCTCTCGTTTCTTTAAGGGAGAATCCTAAAAGTTCTATACCCTCTACGTCATCCAGCTGGATTGGAGAGAAATTCCATTTCTCTTTAAATATGACTCCAACCCCTCCTCCTCTCCCGTTGGGCCGAGGTTTATGAAACGCTTTGTATCCTGGGGGACAAGCTAGCCCTAGCTCAACTATTGAATCAGTATGGGTCCAGGTTTCAGTCAGGAATAGAGCGTCCACGTCGTGGCACTCTAATAAAATGAAGATCTCTTGATAGTGTTTAATTAGAGACCTAACATTGACTAGCCCACATTTGATGTTGCTCAGTGGTTGGTCTGCCACAGAATTGTTATTTTTATCCAGGCTACCCCATTCTTTATCGGCCGACCCTCGCTCACCTATGTGCAAGAGCTGTTCCATTGAGTAGCAGAGTCTACTGTCCCTAGGCGGGTGACGGGTCTGACCGGCATCATGGCTGACGCTGAGCGCGACCGGTGCGCGGACGGGCGCAGACGGGCTTGCCTCTGGTGCGCCAGCGCTGCGTGCTTGCATTCCCCTCCCTTAAGTAGGGGGAAGCGCCCTCACCAAGATCAGCTGAAACGCTGACCAAAATGGCCCGTGCTATGTGTCCCGCTCTAACAGGCAGAAGTACTCCTAGCCGGTGAAATGCAGCGAACGCGTTATGTAGCGTGTGCAAGTTCTGTCAGCTATTCGGCGCGATTCAATAAATCAAAACAAGAATATTTTTTTAAAAAGCAGAGCGCTAGGTACTGTCAGTTTTTAAGTGCAGGTCAAACACACTGAATTTTCATACAGAGCGCGTAAAATGCTATCAGTTTTTTAAATGCCACTTCTAAGTACACACAGGAATATTTTAAAAAGGTTCAGTGATTTTAAAACAGATTCATCTGAGCATGATCGTAATTTTGTCCCGTGTCCCTTCTACCATGAGCAGAGTGTCAGGTAGTCTCTCTTAACTGCGTGCTTGCATTCCCCTCCCTTAAGTAGACCGGGGGACCGTTGGGGGGCCAGCCCCTCCGTGGGGGGCGGAGTTGACGTTAGCCACTGTATTCAAGATGGTGGGGAAAAAGTTGTCAAATACCACTAGATTGCGATCTGAAGCTTGTATAAGGATGGTTCCGTTTTTGTAAAGGGAGATGGTGGCTTCAGCTCTGTATCAGCTCTGTAAGCCGAGGAGGGCGCAACCATCAGTCTGAGACCATGTGGAGTTTTCAGGGAAGTGGAGATCTTGAGCAAAGAGTACATGACCTTCCGCCATTGAGCATGACGTTTAGTGTAGAAGATGAGATCATTTATGGTAACACCCTTTCTGATGGAGAAGAAGGGGTCTGAGATAAGGGTTTCCAGATGGGTTTTAAGTAGTCTGTGTTTGAAGTTTTTTGCAGCATATTTTGATAGGTTAGGGGGGTATAAGATTCGGAAAGCATTGTGGCCAGTCGGCTACAGGTTGGGAGAGATGAGGTTCGGAGGTTTAGGATCCATATCAACACACGTCTTGTCTACGAACAAAGGAGGAGTAGGTAAGCCGGGAGTCTGGGCAGATGTCTGCACCAACAATAGGAAGCATAGGTATGCCAAGAGTCTGGGCAGAGGTCGGGGACGTGTTGAAGGATATCAGTGTGATAGCAGACGAAGAGAATAATGGGGTGAAGTTGGGGTGTGCCATTGGGTCACACTTGCTAGCAACGCACCTTCGGGTCACTATAGGTAGACCAAGACCCATGAGATCCAGACTATCTAGGGCTAAAAGACAGGAGGCTGGGCCGCGATAACTTAAAGGCAGTTCATGGGGTGGGTTTACAACTTTCTTTATAAGGTAATCAGATCAAGTAGGCATTTCACGTACGACCATGAAGGAAATAACCACCTCAGAACTATGTGGTATTGGGGCAAACTAAGCAAGGCCCTCTTAGTGACGAGTTTTATTTGATTACAGTAGGTAGTGAGCACCAGGCATTTCGTGCAAGTCCTTGAAGGACAAATCAGAGGCCAAGAGTGATCGATATCCTGGGTGGTCCACTTAAAAGGATGTAATTATCCTATTGGCCGAAGGGAATGCCTTAACAGTAGAACATGAATGATGTTAAGAAGAGACCTCACAGAACAGGTGTGTGGGATAAAGGTAAAGTGACCACTCCAAGATGGCCGCCCTATGCTGAGAGTGGAGACAGTAGACCACAAAAAGTACTCCTCGAGTGCGTGAACCGTGTTCATGATTTTACCTCAGGTGGACCCTGATACTATGGTTATGGGAAGTCCCTACGTCAAGCTAAAGATGGTAACCCACTAGGGAGTGGGAAAGGAAACAATTCCTTTTGTTATATTTACCCTCACACACCCTAGTGGTGTCATGCTTCATCATCAGGTCACCCTGACGCCTAAAAATCAGGGTGGGCTCGACCGTGTTACAGGGAGCTCTTAGTGATATTATTGACCAGGGGGAATTAAAGATTAAAACTCCACAGGCACTGCCCTGAAGAAAGTCCAGCACCCTTTAGGGGCAAGAGTGGACTGAAACATGTTGGCACTAGGGTCTTAGGACCATAATACCCTGATTGACTCTTCTATTTCTGTTTTTAATATCCCTGTCAGATCCAAGATTAAAGGGAAACTGAGATCTGCCTGTGGAGTTTTAATCTTTAATTCCCCCTGGTCAATAATATCACTAAGAGCTCCCTGTAACAGGGTCGAGCCCACCCTGATTTGTAGGCGTCAGGGTGACCCGATGATGAAGCATGACACCACTAGGGTGTGTGAGGGTAAATATAACAAAAGGAATTGTTTCCTTTCCCACTCCCTAGTGGGTTACCATCTTTAGCTTCACGTAGGGACTTCCCATAACCATAGTATCAGGGTCTACCTGAGGTAAAATCGTGAACACGGTTCACGCACTCGAGGAGTACTTTTTGTGGTCTAGTGTTATTACACAGGAGGGTGTACTCCCTCTTGAGAGTTCCTCTCGGCCCTCACGGCATAGGGTAAGGTCACTTTCCTGATTTGCCGTTGTGTGCATTACGAGAGTGGAGCCAGCCCATTTCTCTTTCCATGGCCGGAAGAGCTTAGAGACCAGGGAAGGGGGCGCCCCTCTTCAGTTTCCATGGCAGGAGGACAAAATGGATGCCCAGCAACAAGAACAAAGATAAACAAAATGGGCGCCCATCAAAGAACACATCGGAGCTCAGAGACATCACCACGAGCCAGCCAAACCAAGACAGCCCATCAAGACTCCCCAGAACAGACCGGGCTCGCGTGGCAACTACAAACTGAGGGAGGCAGAGCAGGAAGAGCAGGTGGCGCCTGCAGGCAGGCCAGAACCATAGTGACTTGCTCTGCAGTGCAGCGCTCGATTGGTAGCCCCCACGCCCACCTCTCTCCTCACTTACTCTGGGAAAAGCGATGCGGAAGCAGTAGGGATAATCAGGGACCCCAGGAGGTCAGTCCCGGGAGAGCGCATCAAATTTCAGCCTTCAGCCAGCCATAGGGGAAACACCAGACATCAACGTGTTCCGCTTCTCCAACAGGAGCAAAGCGACGCTCGGCAATCTCAGCCGGAAGTGTTCTCATCCGCCTCACCTCAGCTCAGGAGGCATGGGCACTCCGCTCGCCAGTGCGGTGGCAGGAATACAGGCCGCAGGGGCGGTTCGGCCCCCTCAAGCCCGCCCCACAGGACCGGAGCGCCGCTCGGCAATCTCTGCCGTCCGCGGGCTCATCAAGCAGCACCTCGGGGACCCGGGCACTCAGCTCCACAGTGCAGGGTCCAGAAGCAACGCTGCAGGGGCGGATCAGACCCTCGAGCCAGCGCCACGACAAGGATCTCGGCGGCGAGGGACGGGAGGTGGGGTGTTCACCTTGCTTTGCCCTTAGTTCACAGCCACAACAATGATAACTTGGGAGCGGTGAGAGGCAAGCAAGAGACTCACCCCGCGGCAGCTGCGGCGGGACTCGGCAACCACTCCAGCCTAGACTCGGGAAGCTCCGATCCCCTCTTGAGGCAGAGGCGGTCCCCGGGGAGCGTCGTCGTCGCAGAGGGTCTTCAGGTAGGTTTCATGCCAAATTCTCTTCTTTGCGGGGGTGTCGCACGGATAGTTTCGTTGCAGATGAGTTTATTTAAGCGGGGATGTCGAGTAGAAGGGTGGATGGTGGGCATAAACGGGGATATTCACAAAAGAGTGATCACTAGCCCAGGAGCTTCTTTGGCGAGCTCCTGCATGGTGGCCATCTTCTATCTTCTATATTTTCCTCAAATAAAAAACAGTAGCTTTTGTTGTGTGACCTCAAAGGTCGCTTAACAGATAAAATATTTGCTCTGTGAGATTTTCTAGCTGCTCCTTGCATAGGATCTTCCCTATTGAGTTTGGTCTGCCCATATTGTAAAATTTACCAGACACCATAAAGTGTTTCTTGTTTTCTCTCTCGCCACACAGGCATTTATCAGAATCCATGGGATTTCTTCTATCCTTTGCTTTTAATAGCAGGTACCTGCCACTCAGCAATGTGACTTCTTTCTCTTGGATTTGCCAGCAGGTCTAGGTATTGTTGGGTATTTTGTAATGATCGAACTGGCCTGCATTGCCCTCAAGGTATAGATTTCCTAAAGCTTCTATTTTTTGGTTTAGCCTTAAGCTAGAAAATGGTTGTATGTAATTTAATAGAAAAATGATTTCATGGAATACCATTACTAAAAAACCATTTCTTCTAAATTGTTTAATGGAATTTTTCAAATTGAATGGCATGTTAATTTTCGTGGAAACCAATTCATAGAGTGTCTTTTTGGTCGAAATTGGCTTTTGAATGCTTATTTTTTGTGTGTAAATGCATTGGTTGCAGGTTTTAATTTCAGAAACATTTTTGTCTGATATATTTATTTCAGTGCTTTACTTAAGGGGACATTATTTCATATTTATATATTTTACATTGTCAAGCAATTACTTTGGATGCTTTATCAGCACCTGTAAACACCTTCTGTCACTAGCTCCTCCGAATCCCTAAACACCATCAATCCCTGCCCCCTAAAAACCCTCACCACATGTAAACTACACTTATCCCTGAAGCCTTAAAGCCCTTACTACCCAAACCATCCATGACCCCTGAACCATAAAATCACTCACTGCCCCAAATCCACCCATTCCTGAACACTGCTTAAATTCCACCCATCCCATACCCTTTAAAACACCTCAGCAGACCCAAACTCCACCCATCGCTGAACCCTAAAAAACCCTCACTGCCCTTAAACATCAGCCATCCATAACCCATAAGAACTCCTCATCACCCAAAATTACTCATCCCTAAACCCTAAAAACTCCTTTCTACATCTAAACTCCACTCATCCCTGAATCCTTAAAACCCCTCATTACCCTAAACTCCAACGCTTCCTGAACCCTAAGAACGCTTCACCACACCAGCCGCTACCATAATTGGGTACCTTAAAGACCCTCACCAGCTCTAAACTCTGCCCATCAATGAACCCTAAAGTCCTTCAACACCCTGACACTCCACCCATCTCTGAACCCTAAAAACCCTTTTTTATGCCTGAACTTCAATTATTCCTGACCCCTAAAACACCCTCTTCACTGAAAACATTACCCATCCCTGAACTCAAAAACCCCACAGGAGTCCTAAACTCCACCCACGTTTAATGTATTTGTATCTTTCCTTAAAATTATCTTCCCTTTAAAATGTTTCATTTAATTTTTGATTTTTTTGTATTTGCTTAAATGTCTTTTCTTAAAATTGGTTTTCCATGATTTGGCTTCCTCAATGTGGTTTCTCAGTTTTAGTTTTCCATTAATTCACATAAGTTACTAGAAATGTGCTTATTAACAGTGGCATTAATCCTTTTCCATGACAGCAAATTCATATCTGGAGTCATAGACAAACCTAGTCTCTTAGTTTCTTTTTCCCATTGAATTGCATATGGTGATTTCATATGAATTGAAAAATTTTCTTTCCAAGCCTCATCAACTAAAATTGAACCTTGCGATCTCAGTCTTATTAGCTCATAATTAATAGGATCCATTTGACAACTGGACTCAACGGAGGAGTAGCTAATATCTGATTCCAATGCCACAGTGGGAAAGCTTGAGGGCAATTTGAAAAGCGATTTCCAAACCTTTCTCTCAGAGCGGCCCCCACAATGTGTGGCCTTGTCCATCGCCCCTAGCTCTATTCCATATGAGAATTGGCTTCCAACTTTTGCCTGGAAGACTTTATCAATAAAATGGGAAAACTGATGGCTGTGTTTAAGCACCGGTTATCAATTGGAGAGAAAATTGAGTCCTACCCAAATAAAAGGTCAGAAAATCCTGCAAGGTCAAATACAGTTTCAGTAAATTAAGCCTAGTCTCAACCCAGTAAGCCATGGCACACAGCAGACAGGCTTAACTTAGGAAACTGTATCAAATATTTAGCAACCCACAAACAGTCAAAAATGTTAAAGCACAATTGAATAAAAATCCCACACCCTATTTGTAAAAATTAAGAAACATTTAAAAAGAAAAATGTCACCAAAATCCAATAAGGGACATGGACATGAATTTTTAAAGAGTAAAGGCGAAAATCGCCAAGGAAAATTAGTGCCAATCAGAAATCTTTGTTCACAGTTGACCAGGACCTAAACACAATCTCAGGCTGGCCACAATGCAGTGGAGGTTGCATACACCAAGCGGGTCATCCCGGTCAAGGTTTTTATTTTCTGAATTCGTTTTTTTAATGGACGTCAATATCCTTGAGTGGGGCAAGGTTGAAAGCTGTATCCAATGAAGTCCCTTTGATACTGGATAGCTGCTGGACGAGGTACAGTTGAAGCTGTTGGTTTTGGCAGGAAAAGTTCTGAGCTGGGAAAATACAGTGTTGTGGCAGCTGAAGTCCTCTCGTTGGGAGCATACTTTTTTGCACCTGTGCATGTTCAAGAGTTGTACCTTCAGACTAAGTCTCTTTTTTTGGAGCTCAAAATCATCCAGATCAGTAAGCTTGAAGACGATTCCGATGAAGTTGCTATGAAATCTGACACCATTGCTGTCAGCTTCTGCTGAATCGCCAGAGGTTTCGGAAGTCAAAAAATCTTTAAGTACCAAAATTTCTAAGGCTCCTAGGACCTCAGGGCCAGTACACATTCCAGCACAGACCACCTGTAAGGTCCAGTCCAATGCCAGTTGTAACTCGTCACTCCAAGAAAAAAGCCTCTTGCAGCTTTTAATGTTGCTGTGGCCACACAGCAGGCCATGTTTCCTTGTGACCAATGTTGACAACCACTTTTTAGTCCTGTGTATCAGTGGGAGCCGGTCAAGCCCTTCAGATCTCCACACAGATAGTCGGTCCAGTTCACTTCTGTTTTGCCACAGGTCCAGACAGTGTTCTGAGATGTTACTTTTTTTCAATTTACTCGCCAGTGGGTGGGGTGGCTCCTTGGCATTCCCTGCCCAATGCGCAAAATGTTCTAAAGGGCAAACCTCCCCACTCTTGGACTACATTCTGTTTGTCTCATTGCAAACAATCCCATTGGTCACCATTCTCAGTAAAATCCAATTTGGCAAAATCTTTCTACCTCTGTAGGGAGCTTGTGGTACACTGAGAGGTGTGTTTAGGGAAATGAGAAGTACCCTGTCCCTCGACAACTCCAAACTGGCTCTGGGGCCAAATCCCTCCCATACTGATACTAAAGCCAAGAGCCTAAAGTATGTTTTGGAACCAAATAACTCCTTGTCTCCATGCTTCCCTTATCCCTAAACTGTAACGGTTCAGGTCTCCCACTGGGCCCTTTTAAGTTAGTGAAGTTCCTGCAGCCTCCTAAACTGTCCTGCTAGAGTTAAGCTAAGTCACACTCCTCTCCCAAGCCATCCTGCCAGGCCCAAGCCATTGTCTTTGCTCTGAGAGCAGTATTTCACACCTCATCAAAGCAACACTGACAGGCTAGCTTAAGGCAGGCCCATGCTAACTGTCCTGCAGGGGCTTTGGGCAAGGAAAGTATAATGATTTTAAAGTTACTTTTCCTGTATATTTAATGAAAATCCAACTTTAACATTGAAATAGGTTTTACTTGCCTACTAACTGCTCATTATGCTTGTTGGCATGTAGGACAGCAATGAATGACCTACTCTTATGTCTGTGTCTTGGGAGATTTCTGTACGGTACCCCAGCCCTGGTTAAGGGTCTTCATACCTGCTCCACAGTTCGCCTCCAGGTGTTATTTGGTCTACCTCTCTTTCATTTGCCTTCTGGGGTCCATTGGAGAGCCGTTCTTGTGATGGAGTCTTCTGATGGTGTGCCCTACCCTATCCATCCCTAACTTCTTCTCATAATGATGGTGTCCATGCTCTGTAGCTTGCATCTAGTGAGTAGTTCCTGTTTGGAGATGGTTTGCTGTAAGAAAATGCACAAGATCCTTCTCAGGTTACTGGTCTGGAAGGCTGACAGTTTGGTAAATTTGCTTTTCATCATTCACCACCACTCTGCTCCATACATGATGGGGGACAGAACACAACTCTGGTAAAATCTTGGCTTTGTGTTGGTGCTGTACTGAGGTGACCTCTACACATTGTTCGGCCTCCTGAAGGCATTCCTTGGCTTGTACAGGGTGCTCTTGATGTCACTGCCTGCCCCTCTATCATGTCGGATAGTACTGCCTAGCTAGGTCCTGTCCATCCACCTTGATTGATGAAGGGTTTGGGATCTTGAATTGCATGCCTTTTGATTTTTTTGTGTTGATCTTCAGGCCCACTTGCTGCGCATGGATGTTGAGGTGAAATTTTAATAAACATTAAAGCAGTGGTTGAACCATCTCTATAGCTTATTCCAAACCAAAGATATGCGATTGACACATTAAACATACTTTTGCTCTTTCTTCATAAAACCAGCTACAGCCCTAACAGTAAACATTAGACTTTGGGGCTAATCACTGTAGGAACATGCAAACATTACATTCTTATATATTCAACTTTTTAAATACCAGGCACTCTACCTTGTGGGCTACTAGGCCTACTTAGGGATGACATACTTAATATAGCTGGGTCTGGTGGCTTAGTGGACTAATGCGTCCACTGTAGGGGACTGTGTTTGACCTCCAGGTCATAGGTTCAAATCCCACCGAGTCCACTCAGCCTTTTATGCATCTGAGGTCAATAAAATGAGTACCATTGAGTTGGATAACAATAAATATCTGTTATTCAGCGCAAAGAAACCCTTGGGTGAATGTGCAAGTTACAAATACACATGTTATGTTATATGTAAAACTAGAGTTTCCGTGCTATCAAAATGGTATTTTGACAGGTCTTCCTGCAGGTTTAAAAACTGCGGGAGTGAGGCTACACATGTAGGCTTGAAACAATGTTTTCCTTGGCAGCCTAGTGAATGGCACAGTAGGTGCAGCAGTCCACATGTGACATGTAACTTTACATTATAGCCTTACTGCCAATTTTACAATGTTTTAAGTGTCAAGGGCTATACACTGGGGATTGTACATCAGTACACCAGTGTGCAGAGCTCCAAAACCATTAGCACCAATAAACACAAAATGGGGGTTAAACACACAAAAGAGGCACTTTCTCAGACTTAGTATTTCCTGAAAGTAGAGAGGAATATGCTGTACAATTAGAGAGAGATAGTAAGTATGATCAGAAGACTTATAGGCCACAAAAGGCATGGCCAAGATACTGTTCTGGCTTAACAATATCACAGCACAAATATGCAACAGAATAACAATATTATGGTTATAATACTATGTCACACGAAATATGCAATTGTCCGAACACAGCAGCAAACTGAATTTGCAGGTCAGTTGAGGGTTTCATAGAGAGCTTACATTTTCAGTGGGCATTGGTGCTTCTGTGACCTTGGATTAGATTTGCAGGATCACTGGAATTCCTTGGCGACCCTCTAGTTATAGAAAGTGGGTCTACATATTGAACTCTACAACATTCTTGAACCTAAATACTATATGAGTTTTTGGGGCTAATGTTTACAGAATAAAGGAGTATTGACTATTGACAAATGCTTTCATGAAATGGAAGTGTTCAGAAACTGTGCTTCTTTTTACATTGTTGAAGGGCCATTACACTGTCACCTGAAGTTTAGCATGCAGAATATAACTTTTAAACACCATCCTAAAAGGAGGAATGTTTGGAGAGAGTGAAAACTATTCAGAATGGGCTTTCTGGAATGGTGCTCATGAGAGTGTGGGTTTGTTAACTAGGAAGTTTACCAGTATGGAGAGTGGGTGTGAATGGCTGACCTGAGCCACAATAGGATCATGCATGTGGCGGTGCTATATTATTGAGCTTTAAGTATGCTTTTCTGCCTGGAAAAAAATCACAACTATTTAAACAATTTATTTTACAGCAAGCATTTCTTTAAACTCATCACTTGAATAATGTCTTCTGGTACCTGTCTACAACACAATGCGCAGCCGTGAGCACCCATATTTCAGAGATAATCGTTCCACCACAGAAATGTCGTCCTTGCTTTCTCACGGAAGCCTGCGTTAAAAACAATATGTAATAGCGAATAAGTAATAAGCTAAAACGTTTTTAAAAACACATGCAGTTTGCAAGGAAAAGTGTAGCAGGCTAACAAACTTGTGGGTGTTAGCATTCATGTACATTGGCATGACACACAATCATATGCAAGCAATTAAAATACTAAACTGTCAACTAAACATAAAACAGAAATACACACAAAATAAAATGAAAGTAAGTAATAATAGCAGCAGTTTCAAGTCAATGGCAAGGAATCAGAGTGTGAAACAAATTTCAGTAGCAGTATTGAACGGAAGCCAGCAAAGTGTGTAGACTTTACCGCCTCGTCCGTCTTCCTCATCTCAGTCCTAACATTGTGAGGATTTGCTTGTTGCGAAAAATTTTCCCCTATCCAAGCAAAATTAAAAAAAAAGAAAAAAATTCTTTGATCCCTAAGCTAGGCTCCACCCCTTCCTACAAGTCTAAAAGGGAGGGATCAACAAACTCACTGCTTACTTGTTCTTCGGTTACACAGTAGTATTGTTGAACAAGTTACTTACCTTCGGTAATGATATATCTGTAAGAAACATTAGTAGTGATAGATTCCTTACCTTAGAATATCCCCAGGCGTCAGACTGGATCCGGAAAGTTTTCGTCAGCAGTACCCCAGCGCATCGGTAGGTGGCGTTGTGCGGCTCCGCGTCCGTCGTTGGCGTCGTGGTCGCCGAGATGACGTCGCGGGCCCATGCGCGCTGACGTCAGTTCTGTACACGACTTTCCACGCCAGGAACGCAGAGCCATGCAAGATACTGACCACTGGTGCATTGAAACTAGGGCCCTGAAAGGGAGGACCTTAACCCTAGAAATCAGTTCGCAGAACGAGGAGGATGGGTGGGGCGGTAAGGAATCTATCACTACTAATGTTTCTTACAGATATATCGTTACCGAAGGTAAGTAACTTGTTCATCTGAAAGAAACACATAGTGATAGATTCCTTACCTTAGAATAGATACCCCAGCAATACCAACCCCGGTGGTGGGTCTGCAAACCAAGATCACACCAGAAAGTCATGGAGAACAGAACGGCCAAAGAAGCCGTCTCTCCGGACTTGGCTGTCCAGGCAATAATGCTTAGTAAACGTGTGCAGCAAGGCCCACGTGGCTGCCTGACAGATGTCTTGCAGGGGGACACCACGTCCCAATGCAGTAGTGGCTGCAGTAGCTCTGGTGGAATGAGCACGCAGTCCCACCAGAGGTTCTTTTTTAGCGAAAGAGTAACAGGCTTTGATACACAAGACGACCCAGCGGGAGATAGTCCTCTTGTGTACCGCCCGACCTTTCTTGGTGCCAACGTAGCCAACAAAGAGTTGGTCATCCATCCGGAACTGTTGCGTGCGGTTGAGATAAAATGAGAGCGCACGTTTTGGGTCCAGATGGTGTAGCCTCTCTTCCTCTCTGGAAGGATGCGGAGGTGGAAAGAAGGTGGGCAAGGTAATAGTCTGCCCAATGTGAAAGGCTGTAACAACTTTTGGCAAAAAGGAAGGACGGGGCATGAGCACAACCTTGTCCGGATGGACTGATAGGAAAGGAGGCTTACAAGAAAGAGCCTGGAGCTCACTTACTCGCCTAGCGGAGGTGATGGCCACCAGGAAAGCAGTCTTCAAGTTCAAGAGACGAAGAGGACAGTTGTGAAGGGGCTCCAAGGGAGCGCACATCAAGTATGTAAGAACCAGATTCAAGTCCCACTGTGGCATCACGAAAGGAATAGGAGGAAACAGGTGCGTAATGCCTTTGAGAAATCTATTTACAACAGGGGACTTGAAAAGAGAGGGCTGATCAGGGAGCCTGAGAAAGGCCAAAATAGCAGAAAGATAGCCCTTGATAGTGCCCAGAGCAGAGCCCTGCTGGGCCAAAGAAAGAAGGAACAAAAGGACTTCTGAAAGAGGGGCAGAAAGGGGATCCACAGCCTTTGCTGTGCACCATGCCACAAATTTGTTCCACCTGCAGGCGTATACCAACTTAGTGGAGGGACGCCTGGCTGCCAGAATGACATCACAAACTTCAGGAGGCAAGTCGAAAGGAATCAACTGCCGCGGCTCAATCTCCACGCAAAGAGGTGGAGGCTGGACAGGTTCGGGTGGAGGACCGTCCCCTGCTGCTGCGACAGACGATCCTCCCGAAGAGGCAGTCTGATCGGAGGATCGATGTTCATACTGAGTAGCTCGGGATACCATACTCTTCGAGCCCAGTCCGGGGCCACAAGGATGACTTGTGCCCGGTCGCGCCTGATCTTCTTCAGCACTCTGGGCAGAAGTGGTATAGGCGGAAAGGCGTACAACAGACTGCAACTCCACTCGCGACGAAAAGCGTCGCCGAGCGAGTGCCGCCTTAGAAATTCCAACGCGCAGAACTGATGACATTGCGCGTTCTCTTCTGTGGCAAATAGATCTAACCAAGGCTCTCCCCACTGCTGAAAGAGACCTTGCACCACCTCCGAGTGAAGACGCCATTTGTGATCCAGCATGCACCAGATCAGAATCAGAGCCCGAATATCCCGGACTCGCTGTTCGGGAGGATAGACCCGAAACTGCGCCGTGTCCAGAACCGCTCTGATAAAGAGGAGCTTCTGAGAGGGAATCAGGTGCGACTTCGGCACGTTGATGGAGAACCCCAGCAAGTGCAGGAGATCGGCCGTAGTCTGGAGGTGGGAGACGACTGCCTGGGGCGAGCCCGCCTTCAACAACCTTCGTCGAGATAGGGGAAGACTGAAACCCCTGATCTGCGCAGATGAGCTGCGACCACCGCCATCACTTTTGTGAACACCCGAGGGGCGCTGGTAAGGCCAAAAGGGAGCACGGTGAACTGAAAGTGCTTGTGGCCTACCGTGAACCGCAGGTAACGCCGGTGTGCTTGCAGGACTGGGATGTGGAAATAGGCATCCTGCAAGTCTAGCGCTACCATCCAGTCTTGTGGATCGAGAGCAGACAAGACCTGAGCCAGAGTGAGCATCTTGAACTTCTCTTTGCGGAGGAAGCGATTGACGTTCTGGAGGTCTAAGATAGGAAGCAGGCCCTTGTCCTTCTTGGGTACCAGAAAGTAGTGGGAATAGCAACCACGACCTACTTCTGGCATCGGAACGCGCTCGATGGCCCCCTTGGCCAAGAGGGCCGCAACTTCCTGCTGAAGAAGCACCAAGTGATCCCCCGACATGCAGTGGTACTGAGGTGGCATGGCTGGAGGGGTAGTCTTGAAGGGGAGGGAGTAGCCCCTCCGGACTATCTCTAAAATCCACCTGTCCGAAGAGATGGTGCGTCAGTGGGGGAGGTGATGGCGAAGCCTGCCGCCCACTGGCGTTTGATGGGCCTGAAAGTTCGGACTAGGAAGGTTTGGAGGCAGTGGTGGCCGGGGTGGAGGTGGACTGACCCGCCCGCTGGCCCCTTGGTCCGCCACGGCGGAACCCACGTCCGCAGCCGCGCTGGGATGGTTGCTGCGCAGGCCTGTGGCTCTGTTGCGAACGCTGCGGGGCGCCCCTTCCGGTGCCACTAAAGGAGCAAAAAGCAGAAGGCGGAGGAGGACGGACTGCAGAGAGTCCCATGGACTTGGCCGTAGCCCGTGAGTCCTTAAACCGCTCCAACGCGCTGTCTGCTTTGTCGCCGAAGAGGCGATGGCCATCAAAGGGCATGTCCATAAGTGTGTTTTGGACATCCCCCGAAAATCCAGTTGTCCTCAACCAGGCGTGGCGTCGAACCACCACCGTCGTTGCAATCGATCTGCCCAGTGAGTCGGCGGTGTCTAGGCCACAACGAATCATGAACTTAGCTGCGTCTCTCCCCTCTGCAACAGCCTGGGAGAGAGCTGTCCGGGCCTCCTCCGGACACTGGGGCAGCACTTGCGCCCGTATCCCACAGAGAGTGGGAATAACGGCCCAAGAGGCATGCAGTGTTCACGGACTGCAGCGCAGAACTGGCGGAAGAGAAAATCTTTTTTCCGAACTGATCCAGTTTCTTGGATTCCCTATCCGGTGGTGCGGAAGGGAAGGCGGTCGGGGAAGCAGAGGCTTGGACAACCAAGCTCTCGGGGGTGGGGTGTTGGGAGAGGAAAATGGGGTCACCCGGAGCCGGGCGATGGCGTCGGGCCACGTTCCTATCCACAGGAGCCCCTGTGGTGGGCCTGGACCAAGTGCCCAAAAGAACGTCAGAAAGGGCTTCATTGAAGGGAAGCAGCGGCTCCGCAGAAGTAACTGCTGGCTGAAGCACCTCTGTCAGGAGGTTAGTCCTGATGGCCACAGTAGGGAGCACGAGGTGTAGGGCCTTGGCCGCCCTACGCAACACCACAGCATAACTAGCACCCTCCTCCATAGCCACGGTAGGAGGAGACAGCATGCCAAGGTCTGGTGAGGTATCCAGACCACTGGCGTCCCCCAACTCCTCAGCCCAGTCCTGTTCAGACACGCAAGCTGCTGTGAGAGGGTCCTCAGACCCCTCCCAGTCCTCCCCTACCTCCTCAGGCTGTTCAACAGGCCTAAAATAAGGAGCAGGGACATGGGGATAGAAATCCCCAAGCAGCGTCGAGAACGGCATCGATTGACGCCGGCTCCACGCCGCGTCCACTTCGGGACTGAAACCGGGGTCGACGTTGTCCCGAGGAGCGGGCGGCGTCAGAAGTGGTGCCGGTGGGGTCGACCTCGGTGGAGGTGTTATAAGGTCAACCGGCGTCGACCGGGATCCAGGCCTGGATCCAGGGGGGTCCTGCGGCGCCGAGGCCGGAGCCGCCGGTGAGGAAATGCGAGGACCCCCAGTCGCGGAGCCTGAAGGCGCACCAGCGGTACCCGATGGCCCAAAGAGGCAGGCCATGGCCAACAGGAACTCCTGTATTTGGTCCGGAGTCGCCGACAGACCCGGGAAGGGCGGGTAGGCCGGCGGCAACTGCACAGGCTCCGCCGGAGCCGCGGGGGAGGCACCACCCGCACCCTCAGCCGCGTCGCGCGACCGCCGAGGGGAAGTCAGAGAACGATGGCGTTTCTTCGACTTCTTGTGCTTCGCCTTACCTGACGAGTGCGAAGACTTGGATCCCGAAGACCGATGTTGATGACTCCGCGGACGGTCCCTCGACCTCCCACGGGACCGGGACCTCGAACGGCGCGGAGCCGACTGCCGGGCTTCCAGCAACTTTCGGGACCGCTCCCGCAAAGTCTTCGGCGCCATGGCCCGGCAGTCGGGGCACGACTTGTGATCGTGGTTGCACCCCAGGCAGAAAAGACACACACGGTGTGGGTCCGTCACCGACATCATACGGTGACAGTCCCAGCAGAACTTAAAACCAGGCATCCTAACTGCACCAGGAGTCGAAGACTCGATGAAAAATAGAGACAAAAAGCCTCAAAAAGTCAGTCAAAAATTGACTGGGGGTTCCTGCTCTTCCCGGATTTGCGCTTGCTGGAGCGGAAAAAGAAAGAACTGACGTCAGCGCGCGTGGGCGGCGTCTTAGTAGCACCTGCGATGTCATATCGGCGACCACGACGCCAACGACGGACGCTGAGCCGCACGACGCCACCTACCGACGCGCAGGGGTACTGCTGACGAAAACTTTCCGGATCCAGTCTGATGCCTGGGGATATTCTAAGGTAGGGAATCTATCACTATGTGTTTCTTTCAGATGCTTGTCCTCAAACAAAAAGTAAGGAGATTTTTTTCTCATTCCTGGTGGGTTCTAGAAGGACTCATTGTCTGTGCTATCTGTTGCTCTTGTAACTGTCATCCCTACCTCATTTGATATTTCCAATATTCCATCCCATCTCCAAGCCATCTCTTCTGAGATTTCGCTTAGGTGTGTGGAGATTGAAAAGTTAGGTAAGTGGCCTGTGCTCAATGTAATGAGGTGGCTCTATGCATCCAGCAATCTCTCTGACCCGTAGCCCTTAAGGCAAATGTTTGTCACAGGAGTAATTTGGAAGTTTGGTGTTTGGCAAGAAGAAGTGAGAGCCGACTAATGAGTTGTGTTTTCTTAGAGATGGATTCTTCCTTAGTTTAGCTGTATTTACTCTAAGGAGCCAATGGGCTGCCATTCAGACTTTTAGGGGTTCAGAAGTTACTCCAAATTCTTAGATGGCTTCTCTTCTTCTTAGGAGCTTTTTTCTTTGCTATCTTGTGAGTCAGTGTCCAGTGCCACCTTACAATCATCTTCTTTTCGTCCCCCAAATTTTATAGGGGGCAGATTTTGAACCTCCAGTTAAAGTTGATTTAAATGTACTTTCTGGTAAGATTTTGGTCTTCGTAACCATTTTTCAGGATGAAATATTGGAGTGATTGGTGCTCTTAGTGCTCTACTTTTTTCATGCCTCTTTTTAAATTTGATTTTTCATGAGATATGGTACTGAAGTCAGATTATTCTATTTTCTCCAAGATACCTTCTAATTTTCTTTGTACACCTGATGTGGAACTACCAGTGTTTCCCCTCTCCTTCCTGGGATGAGGAGGAACGTCTTCATACTTCAGATAGTCAAAGAGCCCTCTCCATCCGTCAGGATCGTACAGCTCCTTTCCACAAGGAAGATTATCTGTTTGTAACTTATGGCTCAGCAGGTCAAGGTCATCAACACTCCACAGCAACCCTTAGTGTTTGGCTTCATTAAACAATTTCCCTGCAGTCCTGGGTTCCATTCCTCATGTCCCAAGGGTTATACTTTCTAAACGTTTTATATTACAGCATGTATGTTCATTCCTATTAATAGGCCTGTAGAAAGGAATGGAGCCTAGCTTAGGGATCAGAGGAAGGGCTTTTATATCTTTCTTTTTTGCTTGGTTAGGGGAACTTTTCTGTGTGACGTGGCAAAACCTAGTAATGTTAGGACTGTGACAAGGAAGACCAGGAGTCGGAGTAATGAAGATTATGGGAAAGTATCCCAGTAATTACCTGATAGAGAATTCTACAATCCGGGAACCTATCGGAAAAAACAATTATATTTGAAAAGTGACTGAATTTAATGATGTCTGATCAGCCTGGCTCATCTAAAAAATCTTTAATGCCTCTCACGCCATAGCATGGGGCATAGCAATTAGGTAATCTTGTTTGGCCGGTGGCAAATGCGTTGAAATGGGCAGGGAAAGGGAGTTGAAAGTAGCACAAAGGGAGCCACGGGAAGTCAAATGTAATTGGGTTGTTATCATCACATGTAAAGCCCTTTACCACCAACAGTGCCAGAGGCTGCTCCCACCTCTCATTCCCATCTTATTTCATTTTTGACCCTGCACCCGAGAAGAACAAGTACTTTATGTATGGATATACTAGTGCATCATATTTAAACAACAGAACAACGTATAAATAGATAGCTTCCCAAATGAAAACAACAGATGGTCGTGTTTCTTGATTGTAGCAAATATAATCGTTTTATTCAAAACACTTCATTTCCTTAAAATGCACGACAAAATTGCTTGCCAACGCGTTTCATCCCTCATGGGACTTCTTCAGGGCTAAAAGCAATTACAAAACACTATTTACAAAACGATCACAATAAAACATACAATACACAAAAACCATACAATTCATTATTATACTAACAGTGTAGTGCTATTGGTCAATATCATGGTTGGACATGACCCTCGTCATATTAATTGTAGATCAATGGGAAGCTACTCAGAATATCACATAATCTTTAAAAGCACCATCATTTTAGCAAAGGGAGGAGACAAAAACAAAAAAGTACATAACCGACCACAGTAAGTCTTTTATCAAAGCTTTGATCTGTGTATGAGCACACTATCACTATGACTCTTTTGGAAAAGGAGCATCAGCATGAATAATGTCATCTCCAGAGTGAACACCATTAACTTATCTGCAGAGCAGATTTGATATAATATATTAGCAAATTTAAAAGTAACAGTGATGTGTCAAAATTTCATACCTTAAATCAAACATACATGGATTCTATACATATTTATGGTAATATTTGAACTCTAACTCATACCTTAATGAAAGTCTGTATCAGCTGACGATATTTTTGAAAGTTCAAACCGATGTTAAAAGCAGCGAAGGAGACACAGTGTATCTATAAATAAACACAATTTGTATATTTCTTTAAGTATGTACTCTGATTGATGTAATACTCTCTAACTACTTCTTTATTATCGTTCCGTTATATTTAGAATAGTTGCACATAAAAGTCATTTACTGATAATTGCATTCATGGTATCATTATTTAATCTGTATGTACCATAGAATTCAACAAGATGTCGTGTAAGCCGGTAATTCGGTATAAACCGCTATTTCAGTGTAGTTATTTCTGTAAAAAACATGAAAAACTGACATTGAGCCTCTATCAGCTATTTGCAATATTTTTAAACTATAAAAAAAAAAAAATTAAAAACCACGATGGGTCTTAACTTTTAAAATTACATATTGATCTTGTATAACACACCCCGGTGATTTAATGTGGGTGCCCAAAACTTTCGATTGTATCGTCGCTTAAATGCTGACAAGTTTTGTCAACTCGTATTTAGTACACGTTAATCTAATGCCATGCACAGTGACCGTCTAAGTAAACTCTCAAAGACTAAAAACCTGTTTTGGTTGGCACCGCGTACATGCTAAACTGACGGCAGCAGTATCATTATACTACTCAGCGTAATGACCGTCCAAGTAACCCTATCCGCCCACCTAAATAGAAATTCTCACGTGCCATCGTTGGTGATATTATACCAGTTGCAATTAAACAGCTCAAGATCATTGAATAATAAATAGCGTCTCACAGTGGTCCTATCTCAATCAATCAGGAAATTGTAAGCGCGCTACTCACCCGTGAGGGTCTCAAGGCGCTGAGGGGGGGGGTCCGCAGATCTGTTTAGCCAAAGAGCCAGGTCTTGAGGGTCTTCCTGAAGGTGTTCAGGGAGGGGGCGCGTCTGATGTCTGCCGGTACCTCGTTCCAGGTCTTGGCTGCAATGTGAGAGAAGGATCTTCCGCCTGCTCTGGCTCTGTGGATGCGCGGGGTTTCGGCCAGTGCGAAGTTGGAAGATCGGAGGTTTCTTTTGGGTACGTGGAAGTTGATTCTGTTGTTGAGGTATTTGGGTCCGTTGTTGTGTAGGCATTTGTAGGCGTGAGTGAGGATTTTGAAAGTGACTCTTTTCTCCACGGGGAGCCAGTGGAGACTTCGTAGGTGTTGGCTGATGTGTTCGTGTCGGGGGATGCCGAGGACGAGTCTGGCGGCGGTGTTTTGTACTGTCTGGAGTTTGCGGAGTAGGGACTTGTTGATGCCGGCGTAGAGTGTATTTCCATAGTCCAGTCTGCTGGTGATGAGTGCGTGGGTGACTGTCTTCCTTGACTCAGGGGGGATCCACTTGAAGGTCTTGCGGAGGGTGTTGAAGCAGCTGGAGGTGACGGCGTTGACCTGTCGGTTCATGGAGAGTGATGAGTCGAGTACGATGCCGAGGTTCTTGGCGTGGTCTGAGGGGGTAGGTGGGCTTCCGAGGGTGGTCGGCCACCAGGTGCTGTCCCATGCAGAAGGGGTGGTACCGAGGACGAGGACTTCTGTCTTCTCTGGGTTGAGCTTCAGGCAGCTGTTGGTCATCCAGACTGCGACATCTTGCATTCCTTTCTGGAAGTTGAGTTTGGCAGTGGTGGGGTCTTTGGTGAGGGAGAGGATGAGCTGGGTGTCGTCAGCGTAGGATACGATGTTGAGGCCGTGTTGTCGGACGATGGCTGCGAGGGGGGCCATGTAAATGTTGAAGAGGGTGGGGCTCAGTGATGAACCCTGTGGGACTCCGCAGGTGATTTTCGTGGGGTCGGAGAGGAAGGGTGGGAGTCTGATCCTTTGGCTTCTTCCGGTGAGGAATGATCGGATCCAGTCCAGGGCTGTTCCTTGTATGCCTGCGTCGTGTAGTCTGACGACTAGTGTGCGATGGGTGACGGTGTCGAAGGCCGCTGATAGGTTGAGTAGGATGAGGGCTGCGGAGTGGCCTTGGTCCAGGAGGGTGCGGATGTCATCTGTGGCGGCGAGTAGGGCGGTCTCTGTGCTGTGGTTGCTTCGGAATCCGGATTGGGAC
This sequence comes from Calotriton arnoldi, assembly GCA_963921515.1. Taxonomy (NCBI): domain Eukaryota; kingdom Metazoa; phylum Chordata; class Amphibia; order Caudata; family Salamandridae; genus Calotriton; species Calotriton arnoldi. The sequence goes on from CAWUFW010001193.1 coordinate 66,726, forward strand.
GGGTCAAGGACGGCGCTCTCTTCAATGAATCGTGTCAGTTTCCTGTTGACTGTTTTCTCTGCAACTTTGGCTGCGAAAGGGAGGAGTGAGATGGGCCGATAGTTCTTGAGGTCGGTGGGGTCAGCTGTGGGCTTCTTGAGCAAGGGTCTGACTTCTGCGCGCTTCCAGTCGTCTGGGAAGGTGCCTGTTTTGAAGGTGGTGTTGATAGTGCGTTGTAGTTTGGGTGCGATGGCGGCCACGGCTCTGTGGTAGATGTGAGGGGGGCAGGGGTCGGTGGGGGCCCCCGAGTGGATGCTTTTCATGGTCGAGGCGGTGTCTTCGGCTGTGATCTGTGTCCAGTTGAAGATGGTGGGCTGGATGGTGTTTCTGGGGGGCGGGGGGCCGTCTGTGGCGCCTGGTGGATGGTCAGATAAAAAACAACCACAAACTAAACTTGGCGTTCCCTGGTCAGTCTTATTATCCAAAAAACCAATAGACAATTGAGCCCAGAATCAGGAAGTCCAGACCGCACTGATACACACCCCAATATCATACACGCACACATTCCGTGTGCACATTGCGTCTCAGTACTTACGGGAAAATGTAAATCCTTCTGTGTATATGCGGTCGTCCGGTTCCCTCAAAGTTTTAAAGAACCGAGCAACTTTACCGTACACCATTTATGTGGTGTCTAAAGTGCCCACACCTGTTACCGTCAGGCAGAGTTACCGGTCACATGACCCACCCGAGAAACTAAGCGCCATCTTAGACGGTGCAAAGTTTCTATATTAGCAATCCACTAAGTCTGGAAACTCTTTACAAAAAGACAAGTATGATGTCCGAATTTCTCACATCGTCACTTTTTGTATGTTATGCAATATATTTAACAGTGAATTAGTTCTGTATCGATTACAATCGCAAAGTTGCCTCACTTAACACATGCCCACAGCGTAGGCGGTGTGAAGTAGGTCACATGGTTTGCCGATAATACCATGCACCATTTTAAAATTTCACAAAGTTTGTTTATGGCATATTACTCAGGCAGCAAAACTGCCGCACTTAACACGTGCCCACAGCGTCGGCGTTACCGATAATACCATGTGTCATCTTGAAATTACGCAGAGTTTGTTTTCAACATGTCACTTGTACAGCGTACCGGCCAAGATAAAGTGTGTATATACAGATACCAATGTTGTTTGTAAACACTAACAAATTTGTCATCTGAATGACATAATCACTAGCCAAACGATACACTAAAATTTGTACGGAGAGAACAAAGGATCTCTTACTTTTATGGAAGTTATGGAAGATACAAAAATAGATAGTGGTCTACATAATACTTCAGAATGTATACCTCCGAGTTATACCAATTCTGTAATAGATGAATTCTCATTGAGGGTCACGCAAGATCTGTACCGTCTAGAGTAAACACATAATATTCAGAGCAAGTGTAAGCATTCTTTTAATCTAACCAAAGAAGAAAAATTGTTCTTGAAATCCTTGAAAGATGACCCCAATGTAGTGATCCGTGAAGCGGATAAGGGAGGAAATATAGTACTAATGGACTATATAGACTACACTGCAGAAATAGATCGACAGTTAAATCAGGAATGTTGTTACAAAAAACTATACTCAAATCCAACTTCTCAAATTGAGCGGAACATCAATGCCAAATTATCAGATTGGCAGGAGTCGTGTTTGATCACTGACTCAGAATATAAATATCTCCTAGCTCAGAACTCTAGACACCCTTGTATCTACATACTCCCCAAAATAAACAAGGGGGGTCCTTTCCCCCCAGGACGGCCAATAATGTCAGGCAATGGAGGTCCTACAGAACATTTGGCGGAGTATGTAGATACTTTTCTCCAACCTTTCGTTAGGAATCTTCCATCCTATATAAAGGATAGTAGAGAATTGCTTTGTAAATTGGAAGATCTCCAATGGGAAATTGATGTCTTCACATTCGTGACAATGGATGTGGAGAGCTTATACACATGCATAGAAAGAGATCAAGGTCTGAGAGCACTTACTTATTTTCTGTATAAAAGGAACGCATGTCACCTAGAACATACTCAAATGTTGCTGGAGATGGCAGATTTGATTCTGACTCAGAACGCTTTCATGCATGGGGACAAATGGTTTCTGCAACAACAGGGTACTGCGATGGGCTCCAGGTTTGCTCCATCTTACGCTAACTTGTTCATGGGGCTCTGTGAGATGGAGCATGCCTGGGGCCCAGGAGCACGTGATTGGTTAGAGAATATCCTATTCTATGTCAGATACATTGACAACGTTTTTCTAATATGGAAGGGCAGCAATGAAGAACTTAATCAGTACTTTCTGTACCTTAATCATAAAATTTTTAATGTTAGACTTACAATCAACAGCTCCAAACAAGAGATCATGTATTTGGACTTGAGATTGTATATATCAGAGGGTAATATCCAGAGTGATATTTTCAAAAAATCAACCTCATATAACAGCGTTTTACACGCTGATAGCTGCCATCCCAGTGCTACCATCTCGGCAATACCATATGGCGAGATGGTACGAGCATGCCGTAATTGCAGCCAAGAAACTAACTTCAACAGAACTATAAAGGGCATTAAGACAGATTTTAAAAAGAGAGGATATAACACTAGTTGCCTTAGGAAAGCGGAAGAAAAGGTAAAGAGATTAGACAGAAAGGACACACTTGGAGCCAGGGCTGCCAAGGTGGATAAGAAATATCAGTATCAGGTCTCTTTCATCACAGAATACAACATGTACAGTGGACATATCTACAACATACTACGAAAAAACTGGCATCTTCTGCAATCGAACTCTCTGCCACCTAACATCGTTTCATGTAAACCACGAGTCATATATCGTAAGGGCAAAACACTGAGGAACATGCTGTGCCCAAGCCATGTTAAAGAACCTAAAGTAGTATCTCAATCGTGGCTGCCCGAGAAGCCACATGGCTTTTACACGTGTGGCAATTGTTGCATTTGTAAGCTGGGACTCAACAAATGTGCTAGTTTTCAATACAACAATTCAAAAGAATTTAAGATTGTCTCTTTTATAAATTGCAACATGACACATGTAGTGTATGTGATAAGATGTGCTTGCGGTCAAATCTATATAGGCAGTAGTATTCAGAGTTTAAAAGTCCGCATACAAGAACATGTTAGGGACATAAAGAATAAAGATGAGCACTCTCCAGTAGCCCAGCACATACACACTACTCATCCTGAGAGGCCAGATATCACATTCCACGCTTTAGATCAGGTAAAAGGCAGTGTTAGAGGTGGGGATAGGACCACTTTATTGAGACAGACAGAGGCAATGTGGATCTGCTGTTTGAGGGCAGTTACATTAGGCCTCAACTGTAATAATGAATTCCATCATTTCTTGTGATCAAATATGACAACATACTTTTTAAATCTGCCAATATTTTGAATTCATGACACTGTATCTTTACACCTGTCTGATTGGGTTATGGATATCATGAATTTTAATTGTGATGTTGTAAGAGGCCATAAAAGGAAGAGATCCTTTGTTCTCTCCGTACACATTTTAGTGTATCGTTTGGTTAGTGATTATGTCATTCAGATTACATATTTGTTAGTGTTTACAAACAACATTGGTATCTGTATATACACACTTTATCTTGGCCGGTACACTGTACAAGTGACATGTTGAAAACAAACTCTGTGTAATTTCAAGATGACACATGGTATTATCGGTAACGCCGACGCTGTGGGCACGTGTTAAGTGCGGCAGTTTTGCTGCCTGAGTAATGTGCCATAAACAAACTTTGTGAAATTTTAAAATGGCGCATGGTATTATCGGCAAACCATGTGATCTGCTTCTTAACGATGACGCGGTGGGCATGTGTCAAGTGAGGCAACTTTGTGACTGTAGTCGATGCAGAACTAATTCACTGTTAAGTATATCGCATAACATATAAAAGTGACGATCTGAGAAATTCGGACGCTATACTTATCGTCCTTTTGTAAAGAGTTTTTAGATTTAGTTGATTACTAATATAGAAATTTTGCACCCTCTAAGATGGCGCATAGTTTTTCGGGCAGGTCTTGTGACCGGCAACTCTTTCTGACGGTATGCCATAAACAAACTTTGTGAAACTTTAAAATAGCGCATGGTATTATCGGCAAACCATGTGACCTACTTTCCACCGCCTACACTGTGGGCATGTGTTAAGTGAGGCAACTTTGCGATTGTAATCGATACAGAACTAATTCACTGTTAAATATATTGCATAACATACAAAAAGTGACGATGTGAGAAATTCGGACGTCATACTTGTCGTCTTTTTGTAAAGAGTTTCCAGACTTAGTGGATTGCTAATACAGAAACTTTGCAGCGTCTAAGATGGCGCTTAGTTTCTCGGGCGGGTCATGTGACCGGTAACTCTGCCTGACGGTAACAGGTGTGGACACTTTAGACACCGCATAAATGGTGCATGGTAAAGTTGCTCGGTTCTTTACAACTTTGAGGGAACCGGACGACCGCATATACACAGAGGGATTTACATTTTCCCGTAAGTACTGAGACGCGATGTGCACACGGAATGTGTGCGTGTATGATATTGGGGTGTGTATCAGTGCGGTCTGGACTTCCTGATTCTGGGCTCAATTGTCTATTGGTTTTTTGGATAATAAGACTGACCAGGGAACGCCAGGTTTAGTTTGTGGTTGTTTTTTATCTGAGATAGGACCACTGTGAGACGCTATTTATTATTCAATGATCTTGAGCTGTTTAATTGCAACCGGTATAATATCACCAACGATGGCACGTGAGAAATTCTATTTAGGTGGGCGGATAGGGTTACTTGGACGGTCATAACGCTGAGTAGTATAATGATACTGCTGCCATCAGTTTAGCATGTACGCGGTGCCAACCAAAACAGGTTTTTAGTCTTTGAGAGTTTACTGAGATGGTCACTGTGCATGGCATTAGATTAACGTGTACTAAATACGAGTTGACAAAGCTTGTCAGCATTTAAGCGACAATACAATCGAAAGTTTTGGGCACCCACATTAAATCACTGGGGTGTGTTATACAAGATCAATATGTAATTTTAAAAGTTAAGACCCATCATTGTGGTTTTTTTTTGTTTTATAGTTTAAAAATATCGCAAATAGCTGATAGAGGCTCAATGTCAGTTTTTCATGTTTTTTACAGAAATAACTACACTGAAATACCGGTTTATACCGAATTACCGGCTTACACAACATCTTGTTGAATTCTATGGTACATACAGATTAAATAATGATACCATGAACGCAATTATCAGTAAGTGACTTTTACGTGCAACTATTCTAAATAAAATGGAACGATAATAAAGAAGTAGTTAGAGAGTATTACATCAATCAGAGTACATACTTAAAGAAATATACAAATTGTGTTTATTTATAGATACACTGTGCCTCCTTCGCTGCTTTTAATATCGGTTTGAACTTTCAAAAATATCGTCAGCTGATACAGACTTTCATTAAGGTATGAGTTAGAGTTCAAATATTACCATAAATATGTATAGAATCCATGTATGTTTGATTTAAGGTATGAAATTTTGACACATCACGGTTACTTTTAAATTTGCTAATATATTATATCAAATCTGCTCTGCAGATAAGTTAATGGTGTTCACTCTGGAGATGACATTATTCATGCTGATGCTCCTTTTCCAAAAGTGTCATAGTGATAGTGTGCTCATATACAGATCAAAGCTTTGATAAAAGACTTACTGTGGTCGGTTATGTACTTTTTTGTTTTTGTCTCCTCCCTTTGCTAAAATGATGGTGCTTTTAAAGATTATGTGATATTCTGAGTAGCTTCCCATTGATCTACAATTAATATGACGAGGGTCATGTCCAATCATGATGTTGAGCAATAGCACTACACTGTTAGTATAATAATGAATTGTATGGTTTTTGTGTATTGTATGTTTTATTGTGATCGTATTGTAAATAGTGTTTTGTAATTGCTTTTAGCCCTGAAGAAGTCCCATGAGGGATGAAACGCGTTGGCAAGCAATTTTGTCGTGCATTTTAAGGAAATGAAGTGTTTTGAATAAAAGGATTATATTTGCTACAATCAAGAAACACGACCATCTGTTGTTTTCATTTGGGAAGCTATCTATTTATACGTTATTCTGTTGTTTAAATATGATGCACTAGTATATCCATTCATAAAGTACTTGTTCTTCTCGGGTGCAGGGTCAATCTTGTGTCTTTGATAGTGGTGGTTCTAAACCAGTCTTTTGGGATGTATGTGGGTCACATCCTAGATCCGATGCACCGAGGTATAGTGAAGACTCAATAGGCCTTTACAAGTAGTGATGTTTGGGGCTGGATTTTTAAAGCTTTGACCCCTTTCTTTGTTTGTATATTTATTTCATTTTTGCCGTCCATGTTTTTGCACTTTTAAGACTGGTAGATGAGACTCCTCACAGCCGGTTCAAAGTTGCATTTTTCAGTTTTCTCCTTACTGATTGTTCAGACACAAAAGAGTTAAAATGTTGTTTCAACCAATCTGCCGGCTTTCGAAAATAGAACTTTATCTGTCTAAAACATCTAGAAGTCATAGCAGATATGAGAAGTCTGTGTATGAAGAGCTATTTAATCATCGCCAGTACATTCGTTTTCCTAAACTGTGACTCCTATCACGATTGGACATTTAGCAAGGAACGTAGGTGAAATGTACAAACAACATGTGAGTTTATTTCACAGTTTGTTCAACTAAATACAGTTTTATTCACTCAGTAGTCAAACTAGAATGACTGGGCGACAGTTAATCGAGTCTTTTGCAACTGTTCAAAATTCAACCTGCAAACTATTCTAAAAGTGAAGCAGCGGCACTACAAGATAAAACACCATGTGTAGACTAGTTTAGTTTTGTAGTCTCATTTTGTAGACTAGTTTAATTCTATTCACCAATATAAGTGTATGAAGTGGACTTCTATCTAGCTCCAGTACAATCCAAACAAATGGCACTTTGCACAGTCATAACTGATCTCTGCTTCCAGGCCAATGGAGGGCTGGTCAGCTTGAGTTTTACTCTCTCTTGGAAGTCTACAAACCAGGGGCATAGTGTAAGCCTATGCAGCGCAGGGGCGCCTCTTAATCATTTAGAGACCCCTCTGCAGGAGGCCATCAGTCTGCCCAAGGGAAAGGTATATCTGTGAGATCAGGGAGGCTCAGGATCCGCTTCAGCATCGGGCTTCATAATTATCCGTTACGCCACCGCGACAAACTGGTCCTTGCGGATTACTTCATGAGTGCTGGAAGTGAAAGACCAAAGATGATGGATGATTTAAAAATTCTAGTAAAGAACCTAGATAAATGATACAGTTTCTCCGGTTATGCAGACACACTGAATGACCTTCAGCATGATAGGTATTCTGTGAGACAGGCATCCCTGAACAAAACAATGATTAAGTGTGTGGAGGGTCAAATTGGGACCACAAAATAGGCCCGGGCAACCCCAAAAAAGTGTCCAACTTTCGAGGATTGGAACGTTTCAAGAAACATTTCTTGGTTAGTATCAGAGGGATAAGTTTTGGAGATCCATGTGGTAAATTAAGCACTTGACAGGTTGTAGACAATAACATTGGTCAACGCTGTAAACACTGCAGCACTAAAAATTGATTACTTACCTGCATTCTCAATGCCTCAGACAAGGAGTGAGATACCCACTCCCAATAAACTGTGTCCTTGACCCTGATTATTACATAAGTCAGACATCTAGTAAAAAGCCAAGGAGAAAGGAGTTGGGATTGCTAGCAATAGAACCTACAAATGCAAAAAAAGATAAAAATGCAGCTCATAATTCTTTATCTTGATGAGTCACTTCCAAGAGGTTTCGCACTTTGCTTGACACCTAAGCCTTGTTTCTGCTCCTTTTTTAAATAATACCAGAAGTGAATAATAATCGCCTATTCACAAGTGATATAATACAAAAAAAATGCCCACCCTTGTTACAGCCGTAGGCCAAAATCCTGCCAGATGGCTGCCACAAGCTCACAGAGGCACTTGCAGCCAGCGGTGGCTCCTCCACTACGGTGGAGGAGCGTCGTCCCACTGCTCTCTGAGCAGTGCAAAAAAGAAAAAAGAAAATTATAATAACATAATGTTATTATCATTTCATTTTTCTGTACTGAGCCAGTTTAAGGGCAGGGTTGCGCTGTCGTCACAGCCAGCAGGGGGAGGAGTGGTTGGTGCACTTAACTGCGCATGACAGTTTGGCCGGCCGTCTTGGGCCAGCCAAACGATAATGCCCATTTAGCATGTTCTCCACCTGGCTGTATTGCACAGTCTGGGTGGAGAACATGCACAGGCTCTCAATCCCTGTCTGAGTGCTGAGCCAGGCCCCCCAGACCAATCACAAAGCTGCTGTCATGCTGGTGACAGCAGTGTCGTGATTGGCTAGGGGGGTCTGGAAGCCTATGTGCTTCCGGGAGTCGCTGAAGGCGGAGGAGAGCCGGTGTCTGTACAGAGGTAAATGTTTTTTTTTCCATCCCACCCCATCACCCCCATTCCGTAGCAGCCACCCCTGCTTGCACCAACAATCAGAAAGATTGACTAGGTCACTGTCATGGCCTCAGGGTCCTGCCAGGCTTGGGGGCCTCACTCTAAGTGATGTCCAAGAGTGTCACTGGTACAGGTAGCACTGTGCACATTTGCCTTAATCCCTGCAGTGGTTAGGTCTACTCATCAATCAAGCTGTCAAATCATCCTCTCCCATCTCGTCACAGGGAGGGTGTCTGGAATCTCACTGACCCCACCCCATCTAGTGACAAGTTGGAAGAAGATGAGGTAAAAATGCAAGAAACTGAGAGCTATGGCCTACGCATCATTGTGAAGCCTCCAGCTTCAAGTTTTTTTCTTCAATTCTTGAGGCTGGAAGAATCTGTGTACCTGTCCTGACACCCTACCTAGCACTAGCAGCTGAGGCCGAACAGTGCAGGCAGCTGAATGTGAGTAAATTAAAAAAAAACAGTCAAATGGTGCACTTGTGTGTGTGTGTTTGAGCGACAGTGAGTGGCAGTGAAACTAAGTGATAAAGAGTGAGTAAGAATAAGTGAAATTAAGTCATAATTAGAGAGTGAGTGTGAGAGTGAATAAAGTGAGTGTAAGTGAGTGTGAGGAAGAGTGACTGAGTAAGAATGAGAAAGGTAATACTTGGCATAAGGGGGACTCAGACAAAATGCTGATACATAAGATGTAATTCTTTGCATATGAGATACCTGTGGCAAACTGGGGTACTGACATACTGGACATAATTCTTGGTATAACAGGAACCCAAGTCCTGCAGCAGCTCCAGACAGAGCCTCCACGTAGGTATGGTTGGAGTCAGTGCGAGCCAGGTACTTCAGCTTTGTGACCTGGTCAGCCACTGCGGGGGTCACCATGAACCTATATAACAATGCGTGGAGGTCGTTGACTGGGGAGTAGAAGGAGTATTCCCACGCTTAGCCATGCCGGAGTCGCCAGAGGTTCCAAACCACCACCCACTGCCGAACAAATGTCGCCAACCTCCGGGCTGGAGATTCTGGGAGTGGTAGGAAGGATCTGTCAAAAAATAAGTCTGATACACAATTGAACTTTCCTTCAAAAACCCAAAGTCGCACCCAGGTGCGGCATCAGGGACTCCAGGAATGTGGACTGGGGCATAGATGAACCCCAGCCCCAGAGGTCCCCCACCCAGTGTATACTAAGGAGCATGTACCATCCCTCTCTGTCAATGAGGTGGGACTCGCATCCATATGAGTGTGTCCCTGGTGAAGGAAGAGTAACTTGTGGTGAAGCCCTGACCCCGCCACCTCCTACATAAATGTGCCGGTTCAGTCCTTGCTAAGTGGGTTTCCTGGAAGAATGTAATGTCTGTTACCAGATAAGAGTGTACCAGGTGACATTTGTGGACGGAGTGCATCCCTTTAACATTCCAGGTGAAAACCGTCAACAAGGGATCTGTGTGGTCATCAGACAATTTGTGTGGTTAATGTGCCCTCCCTGGCCACCCAATGCAGTCCCACCCAGTGCCCCAAGCCGCGTCGTCAGTGAAATGAAACCCAGTGTTGCCAAATCATGAGGCAGTGGTCCCCAATAGGATATGTGAGAGAATTTCAGTGTGCCCTGTGTGACTTAACAAACAGATCCCCTTTCCCACCCACCTGGCGCACAACGACAATGGTCAGGTGCCAAAACTCCAACAAACCAACAATTTGGGTGGCACTCTCCAACCAGTGCCAAGACACTCCATGCATCCATGTGAGGGGCATGCCAGCTCCAAACAGTTAGAAACAAGTTTGCCCCACACCGACCGCTGACTCCAGGGAAAGTATAGGAGCCCCAGCTGGCAAAGAAAACATGGGGGCCTGCAGGGCAGCCTTCATCCATGGCACCATGCTTTAGAGATCGCTGCAAGGAACAAGAACTGCAGCTTGGAGTAGCAGCAATCAGTGGTCATCAGCCATGTGAGGTGTCAGGAGTGGGCCCTGGGAGGATCCCGCAAGGACCGAGTCAGAGTCAGTACCATTGCAGGACGAGCCAGACCTGTGGCCCCCTGACCCCGAGCATGATGCACAGCCAAGCTGGTTAGCCGCTTCCAAAGCATCCTCTCTGGCTAGGTCCATCTGTTGTTTTGTGAAGGGTCCTTCCAAAGAGCGCATTCTGCGTCTTCGCTTGCAGCGTTGCGGGCAAGGTGGTAAGCCCTGGGGCGTCCCCCTCCCCACATGGTCACACTCATCCAGGCCCATGTCACAGTTGTGGTATTGTAGAAGAATGTACGACCATCATATGAAATTTTAAGGTGGGCCGGGAACAACAGCATGTATTGGAGACCCAGGTCACAGAGGGAGCATTTCACCTCCGAGTAATAGGCCCTCCTTCGCTGAATCACCAGTGTGTAGTCCGGGAAGAGGGCAATGTCAATGTTTCCAACTCATAAGGGGGCTTTCGCGCGGTCTGCGTGCAGCAATTTTCTCTGTCTCTGTAGTTAAGTAAGCGCACTACCACAGGATGAGGCTTCACGCCCTGTGGTGGTGATCATGCCGGTACTCGGTGAAATCTCTCCAGTATGAAGAATTGGGGAAAGCCTTGTAGTGCCACATCTGTGCGGAGTCACTGATCAAAAAATGCAACCATATCCTTCCATTCCTTTGGGCAGACCAACCACTCTAATAATATTGCACCTGCTGTGGCCCTCTGCTTCTTCTGCTTGCTGATCTAACAGTGCAACCTTCGTGGTAAGGGACGCCACCGGCTTTTGGAGCTCATCCACAATAGGGTGCACCGCCTGAATGACAGTCTCATTAGATTTCACCTTGTTTGCTAACTTACGGTGGTCGTCATGTAGGATATTCATGTCAATCGCCATCCTAACAATCTTAGCCTTTAGTGTCTCCCACATGGCTGTGATGCCTTCTAGGATGTGGTCCAGCTTGTCAGGGATCCTCAGTGTATGGGAGGATCATCGCCATCAAGTTGTGTTACTTTTACATAGGGTGACGTGGTGTGAGGGCCACACTGGGGGCTTCTACCTGTGTCCCTGGTCGATCTGGTGTGGCCCATTGTACCAACAGGTGGTTCGCTTGGTAGGTGAACTGTTGAGGACTGTGGGCCAAGAGGAGACAAAGGCCTCAGCCACCCCTCCAGGCGGTAAACAAGTCCCTCTTGATACTGCACAGCCAGACCCTCCAGCGGCTGGGTACCGTCTCAAGCCTCAGTGGCCGTGGGTGAGGTGTTTCCTTGCATGCATGCCCCCTGAAGCCAATTGGGCTTTCCCCGGCTCACGTGCAACAGAGGTCCCACAGCCGGGGCCCATTTGGCAGTCTCTGCAATTGCACCTCTGTATAGGACACCAAAATCTAGACTGCAGCAGGTGCGAGTCCTCCACGCTTATTGGTGTTGGCACATGCTGTTCCTGGGGGAAAAAGGGTCAGCAGTACAGGGGGCAAACATTATGGGCAACCAGGGGGAGAGTCACCAGTTTTCTAGGCTTCTTATTGGGCAGCCTGTGGTTGCAGTGCAGCCCATGCAATGGTGTCTCCCCCACCGGAAGGGAAGGAGATGAGCTACCTGATGTGCTTCTCTTGTGAAATGCGCAGGCCCTGGGGACTCACCGTGGGAGTAACAGGCTGGGATCCAGGCAGGTGCCTGCTCTCCTCCGCATCGCACCCTTTCCTCATCATTTCAGGCCCTTCAGCACAATGTCCCTTTGGCAACATGCGTCTCCCCGGTCCTCAGCACCAGCAATTGGGCAGGTCCCCATGTGGCCCGCAACCACAGCATTGGAGGCCTCAGCTACGTCTTCAGCCGGCGGCTCCTCACCGCAATGTGAGCTAGGTCTGTGTCTGAGGGGGAGGTACAAAAGGAGCCTCACTGTGGCCCAACGGGTCATTAAGAGCTTTGCTAATCATCTTGGCTAGACTCGCTTTATAACTTTTACTCAATTGTGCTTCACAGACAAAAATTTGTGATCAATATAAAAATGAAACAATGTATCTTCTGCAATGCAATGCATTTTATTTTCACTGTATCGGTTTAAACAATATTTTTTAAGTGTGTATTTAGTATATGCTATCAACTGAGAAACAAAATGGAAATTGTTAGACCTGACATCCTTGGTGTGGTATTTCCCCCAAACCTTTTGCTTTTACTCCTCCTGTTTGCTGAATTCGTATTTGGTGGCTTTTGGACTATGCACACTTTACCACTGGTAACCAGGAATAAAGTGCTTGTGCTCTCTCCCTAAAACGTGGTAAAATTGGCTTACACCTAAATGGCACATTTAATGTACTTGTACGTTGCTAGTAAACTGTACTACATGCACCCAGGGAGTATAAATTAGATAATAGTGGGCATGCAGCACTCATTTTGCTACCCACTAAAGTATTTTTTTCTAGTTATTTTGTGTATTTTTATTTAGCAGTAAAGTGCATTCTCATGTGTCGCAGCATTATATATTGTTGCTGATCATTGCATTTGCCTTCCTCTCCCAGGTACAGCAGTGGTTGTTGCTTCTTCAACAACGTAACTCAGCAACTGTCCCAGGCTCCCCCATTCAGGGCTACCACTCTTAAGCCCCCACTTCCCCAGTGTCCATGAAGCTGCCTACCACTTCCTGCCACTGATTCACCTGGGGTTTCTATGCAGCCTTATGTAGTCCTCAAGCCGGAGTCCTGCCATTGCCTCTGCACCCTCCCAGTTCAATACCTCAATTTTCCACCGACTCTGTGGTGGACCGTCTGGCGATTTCTGGTGTCTGGCTATATCTCTGCAGGCTATGCCCAGTGCCAAGTCTAGAAATTTGTTTCCTGCCTTCTTGGCTGCCTCTCTTTTGTATGAGCCCAGGAGACAATCTCCCCAGTGCATAAGCCCTGATGGTTCAACATACGCTCCAAGTTGGGCGTCATCAGTTCCCAAAAGTGTGCAATCACTGGACAGCCCCAGACAATATGGGCAAAGTACGCATCTAGTAAGTTTCATCTGGGGCAGCTTATGTTTGAGGTATAGTACATAACATTCAGGTGGTGAGGTGTGAGGTAGGTGGTGTTCAATTGTATGCACTTGAAGCACGTATTCCTAGAGACTACATGTGTGGATTCCAGTATCCGCTCCCATTCCTTTATCAGAAATTGCCTACCTACTATGATCTCCCATCTGGTGCAGGCTTTCGGTAAGCCATTCTGAGCCATGTCGACCATAGTTCAATATAGCCAAAAGCAAAGATGGTGACCGCCCCAAAGGTCAACGCTGTTTGTAAGATGCCATGTGTAGGTGGCTCCCGGCCAAGATTCGCATAGAGTCGATGCAGTGCTCGAGTTCAAGCCCCATAGACCAGAAACTGTTCACCTGGGAGGTGATATTTCTCCACTAGGGTGGCCAAGCTGGAGAAAGCTCTATCTGATCCTCCACTATCCACTCCTGCATCTGTTGAGCAGTGATGAAGCCCCCTCTAGCCCTGACAAACCGCACGAGTAGTATCGCCTGTGCATACAGCAGGCGCTTGCCAGTACGTTTAAGTGCACCCTTCCAGCATCGGAGATATACTGCCAGCAGCCGCGGTTTCTTTATGGGGCATAGCTTCGCTCCCAGGAGCAGCACTTTGGGGGCTCCCTTCCTGCTTTTATCTCTGAATACCCCCATTTTGGGCTTGTTGAAGCCAACCAGTCAGTGGGCCAACCACTGCAGCTGTGCCGCAAAGTAATAGAGCTCACAGTGTATTACCCCTAGGCCACCACTCCTCGGTGGTTGCTGCAGAGTGCTCAGAGATACCCTTTTGCGCTTTCTGTCCCATATCAGCTCACAGAGTAAGGTGTTGAGGGAGCAGGAATCAGCTTGATGGGATCCAGACCAGTTGGTTGGTAAAATAGTAGAGTACCTGTAGCAAGATGATCATCTTAGTGATCTTACACTCGTCAAGGCGCAGCTAAAACAAAACCCTCGGCTGCATGGTTCAATGAGACTCTTGTAGCCAAAAACAAATGCTGCAAAGTGCTTGAACATGCCTGGAGGAAAACCTATGATATTCCTGCCAAAACACAATACATAAAAGCCATAAAATCTTCTCATTAAATGATCACGAAAGCCCGGGCTGAGTTATTCTCCAGCAAAATTCGATTACGGCAAAAGAAACCAGCTTTTTTGACTGAGCCAACTGAGGCCTGTAACAAATTACCAGACTACTTCATCAAAAAAGTTAATGACATTCACTCCCACTTTTCTTTGAGCAATGCACCAGATTTTTCTGATAGCGTTTGTCTGTCCCGAGGGCTGAATTGAATGCATTCCCACTACTCAACACTGCCTCCCTTTAGGCCCTCTGCAATCTAATCAAATCTGGCCCCCCGATGACCCTATTAGGCCCGACCTTATTTTAAACTCCAAGACTACTTCCGGCCTTTTTAAAAATCGCAAACCTCTTCCATGGTACATAGCACCTAGAAGCATACTAAAGTAATCCCCTTGCTCAAGAAACCTTCCCTTGATCCAGTCAAACCAGAAAATTATCGTCCCATCTCTCTCCTACCTTTTTTAGCCAGAGTAGTTGAGAAACATGTCAATAGTCTACTGACATAGTTTCTGGAGGAAAACCACATTTTGGACATTTCCCAAAAAGGTTTCAGACCCTCTCAGAGTACAGAATATGCACTCTTAGCTGTGTCAAAGACACTCTGCAGTGCCTTAGATGAAGGTAGGTCATCAACCCTTATTCTTCTGGATTTGAGGACCGCATTTGATACAGTGCCCCGTAAGGTGCTCCTGCAGCGATTACATGATTTAGGGATATCTCACTAACAACTTTTGCAACATGGTGTCCCCAAGGGCTCCTTGCTGAGGCAGACTCTATTTAACATTTATGTTCAACCTCTAGCACAGGTGGTGAATTCATTTGGGATCTCACGGGTATTGTACACGGGCAATACACAACTTATTCTTTCACTTTCAGCTCACGCAACTCAAGACATGGGCAACATTTAGAAAGGGTTGCTTGCTGTTGTGAAGTGGATGAATAATAATTGCCTAAAACTAAACACTAGTAAAAGAGAAGTACTCCTGCTGGGAAAACACACCCACACTTAGGCAGCACATTGGTGGCTGGTAGGCCTTGGACCCCCCTCCCAAGCCCAAACCGATCATAAAGAACTTAGGTGTATGGATAGATGATACCCTCTCTTTCGAGGTGATCCAGCGCAATATTAGCCAACAACATTCATACACCATATACTCACTTGGGCTCATACATTCACACTACACTAATACTTACGCTGGGTGTCAGATGTACTCTTTTATCAAATTCCCTGCTACCAATTACCTTCTGATTGAAGAGTAATAACTTACCAATGGATCCTTTGCCAATTGGGAAATTTAAAATGAGTGACATTCAATATAGTTCATAATCCTGAAATAACCACTGAGTCAGGAAGTTTTAAAATGTTTATCTAAAGTTTTAGCAGAGTAAAATACAGAAAACACGGTACTTGATTGAAATACCCAAGAAAAAGCATAGAAATGATTTTGCTAATTAAATGACGGTGTTTAAGGAAAAGAAGAGAATAGAGACAGCAGCGCAACTAAAGGTTGCAGTATAGTTACCTAAATGCGAGAACCAAGCCCCTTGGCCAAGGAGTTGGAAAAGATAGGACCCAGGAAGGATGAAGAGCAAAGACTTCTTCCAGGATCAGGACAGGTCCGGTGACCTCTCTACAACGACGCCTGCGCCGTTCCCCTCTCTGATACTCGACTTCTCCTCGATTCTCCCGTTCTAATGAACTCCGCCGCCCCCTCCTCAGGACCTCTTCTGGACAGGGATTCAGTCAGCAACCGATCAGCATGGCAGTCTGGAGCTAAGAGCGCTCTCGCAGCATGGACGCCTGTTCTTCGTGAAAGCATGCTCTGACTAATTAACTAATGCTATATTCTATTATACCCTTCTACGCACATGTACCTCCCCTTAATGTTGCTAAAATATGGGACCACTACTTCTGATTGGACAGGGACAGGGGTGGATTCTCGCACCATATCGATTTGGCCTAAATTGTAAAGCCTATTGTCTTTACGTTCCCGCCCCTTCAAATTAATACATTCACTTTATTTCCCACCCGTCTCACGACAAATGTTATACATTTTACAAGGGAAAAGTATCATTTTGTCCACCGGAAACATAAAGTACAGCATCTTCGGCCAATGGGTCATGGCCTTGGGAGACGTCCAAGTTGACTTCACTTGGCAGGCACACAGGACACATGCGCAGAACCATCTGTCTCTCGAGTTTCAAGTCACCAACCCAAGCCCAAGTTTACGAATTACTAAAAGTGCAAGAAGAAAATATTAAAATCACAAATAAAATGTTTCACTGTATGCCCACTTTCCCTACTCTATTCCCAATTAATTATAATACTATCCTGCATTAGTAGCATTAAGAAAACGACAATTTAATAATGACATGAGAGCAAGCTGAAGCATGTGAAAACATTTAGCAGCCATTTTAGTGCACACTGCGCAGAAGCAGCAGTTTCCCACCAAGCAAAGAAAGACGTCACACCATGTGATCAGGTTGCGACATGCGCAATGAATTCCCGCGCTTTAGCGGACATTTTGGATTACAGACAAGCGTTATTCATTAGTAAAACACATAGGCAAGCTTCTGTCCCTCTTGTGTTTGTGAATGCAAAGGTTAGTTTTGACAATACAAGTTTAATAAGTTAATACTATGAGGAGGATTGCGTACAAGCAAGTTTCATTTTTGAAACCTTGCTCCATCAATCCCCTCTCTGATGGCGTTTCTGAGCCATCAAAAATACTACCCTCAATCAGATGCCAACTTCTAGCAATTCGTTTCATTCTCATTTTTACATTTTCTGTTTTTCACATCCCCTTTCAACTTTTTGTATAAATCACTTCTCCATTCTTCAAGTTCTATTTCATCTAGTTTTCTCTTCTTTCCTTTTCCTGTCACTTTATATGTTCCATTCTTTCTACAGCATTTGCACCATATTGTTATTGCCAATATTATTATTGCTATCCCTGCTAGGGGTACTAATATTTGACCTATAAGTCCTTTCCCTACATTAGCAAACCAGGTTCCAATTGACGAAATACTATTTGTCAATCTTTCCCATACACTATCAACTTCCAGTGGTTTAAGTTCTTTCTCAAGTTTAGTTATGTTCTGAATATACGTTCCAATTTCTGCACTCTTATCAGGAATATAAGTGCAACAATGTTTCGTCTTCAATAATTTACAGACTCCTCCCTCTTTTGCCAATAGAATGTCAAGAGCAAGTCGATTTTGCATCACCATAGATCTAATCGCAACCATCTCCGTATTAATCATTAGAAAACCTCCAGCAGTATCCGTTGATAAACGATCAACTACTGTAGACAATTTGCATATTTTCCTTGAGTTCAGAATTATTCCCACTGAAGGTATCAATGCACCAAATATATCACCTACAATTTCTGAAAAACTAGCTCTTTTACTACGTATTAATTCATTATTGTTTTCATTGCTTCCAGTGTTTCTTTTTACGTGGTATATCTTTGGAAAAACTATTCCAAAATAACAACTTCCATACCACCGTGCAGGAAGCCTAAAGTAAGCCTTATTCCCGCATACATAATAAATTCCAGGAAAAACTGAATCTGTTCCTCCTTTGAGTCCCCAACCTCCAAGAATTAAAAAATTGTGTTCACATTCACTGGTACCGATGAAAACATTGTTATAATCAGTCTTTAACCTATGAAGACAAATTTTCCCTGTCTTTACGAAATCCAGAGCCATTGCAGCTTGAGCTTTACCAGGTGTATAACTCCCTTCTTTCTCCGCCCAAGGTGGCAACTGAGCCTTATGCTCTGAAGCTTTCTTTTGAAAATCATGTCTTCTATCTTCTACTAAATTCAAAAATATCTTTTCTTCTTCTAGTAAAGAACATGTTAGATTGTGTCTATGTGCATGTGTTATGTCTATCGATTTCATTGTTAAGAAAAACTCTCCCATAAACTGTGCGTCTTGACTACTAAGCACTGGGTTCATACTCTTGCGAATCGGAACCTCAGAAAATATCACATCTAAGTTTGAATAATAATACTGTAGCCTACCTGTTCTATAAAATAAACTTGTTAATACACTACATGAGATGCCATATGTCAGTGGTAAATGATGGTATGTTAATCCTTCCGCTACTGATTCAGGTAACTTCATACAGACATAACAATTACTAACTTCCATTGTGTCTACATACTGAAACAATAACTTTGTGAAAACATTTAAACTAGTGTCGTTATCAGCTATTTCATGATGAATTTCTGCCTCATCTTCTGCCATTAATTCTACTCTATTGCCCTTCATGTTTGCTGTCCTCCCTTTAGTTTCATTATTAATCTTCTTATCTATTATCATAAGGTAAGGAATTGCTACAATCAGGACTAACCATACTATAAGCACCAATACTAGACTACATATGCAGATTGCACAGCATCTCCTACAACAATTTTATTTTGGTCTCCCAGTAACTCTATCGTCAGGCATTTTTCGACAAGGAAGATTGCTCTTCTTATCTCTTCTTCTTTTCTTTAAAGGATTCTTTTGTTTAGTCAGGGTGGTCTTGTTTCTTCTTCGTATGTTAGTTCTGCACTAGTTCCTTCGCCACCACTGTCACTTGACTCTGAGCTTTCAAAATCTTCCAGAATAATATAAGTCCAGTCAGGACCCTTGAATTTGTTATTCACAAGTCTCAGTCTTTTACTTTTTCTTTTTCCTGACTTTTTCTCTTGTTCAGTTTGACTTGTCACTTCAGGTACTTGTTCTGGATCTTCACTTCTGGTTGTTATGTGGTACTTTACTCTTTTAATGACACTTGGCCAATGATCTCCTTTTCTTGTTTTCTTTGTTGGCACTGTTTCTTTGTTTTCGTCTTCAGGGATCTCGTTAATTTCACTACTTAATACTTCTTCGTTTTCTTCAATTACTGTGTTTCTTGTTTGCTTCTTTTCAGGTCTAATTTGTTTTTCTTCAGTAGCTCCACAATGTCTTTCAAGATGTTGACCTTGTTCTTTTTTATTTCTTTATGTTCATTTGTATCAACCCCTTTTTCTTTAGTGAATTCTTCTTGATCTAACTGCTTCTGATCAGGGCTTATTGCACTGTGAACTTCTGCAGCCTGACCGGATTCTTCTAAACCTGTCTGTTCCTGTGTAAAGTCTATTAAATCTTCACTGTTTTGAGTCCAATTTTCTTTCCCTATCTTATTTTGTTCAGGATCTTTTACTGTCTTTTCTTCTTGATCCTGAACTGCTTCTTCTTCACCTATCTGATCTTCTTCAATTTCTTCCAATCTAGTTTGATTTCTCGTTCTGTGATATACTTCAGGAACTTCTACCACTGGTATCCAATCCTGACTTGTGCTCGGTTGTTCTCCGTCAGCTTCTCTCGAACCTCTAGCCTGAGATTCCTCAGCTGGGCAACCTTCAGCTTCTTCAGTGATTGGTGTTGTCTGTGGATTCTCCTCTTCAGGGTCTGGTACTCTCTTTGTGTGGCTTACGTGAGTCCAATTAGGAAATCTTGCACACTTCACTGCTGTATTGGTGGTCAATATAACTTGACAAGGTCTGCTCCACCTGGGTGATAGACACGTTTCTCTGGTGTGATTCTTCACTACCACCCAATCACCAGGATTCAGATCATGTTCTAGTTCAGGCTGCCTGGAAACTGCGTCTTCTCCAACCTGATGAGAGACAGAACGCACTAGGTCAGCCAATCCTTTGCAATAATCCAGAACCATATCATCAGATATATTTACTAATTTGTTTGTGGGAACATGTGTTTGTCTCATTGCTCTTCCCATCATTATTTCATGGGGGCTTAATCCTGTCGTTCTGTCAGGTATGCTTCTGAGTCCCATCAAGACAAGTGGCAATGCGTCTGGCCACTCTAATGATGTTGATGCACACATTTTTCCCAATCTTGACTTTATAGTGCCATTCAATTGTTCAACCACTCCAGAAGCCTCTGGGCGATATGCACAGTGCAATTTCTGTTTGATTTGAAATGCTTCACAGATTATCTGGATCACTTCGCTATTAAAGTGTTTTCCTCTATCTGATTCCAAAGATACTGGGAAACCAAACCTAGGTATGAGCTCACGTAACAACAGTTTTGCAACTGTAATACTGTCATTTCTCCTAGTAGGGTAAGCCTCCACCCACTTTGAAAACAGACACACTATGACTAGTACATATTTTAGTCCTCTGCATGGTGGTAACTGTATGAAGTCGAACTGGAGTCTTATAAATGGGCCCTCTGCCTTTCCAATCTTTCCAAACCCAATTATCGTTTTCCTGCCTGGATTATGCATTTGGCAAGTTAGACATCTCTGGCAAAGACTCTCTGCAACAGCCCTGAATTTGGGATTGTACCAATTTTGTCTGAACAGCCTAATCATTGCATCTCTCCCTATGTGTGTGTCTCCATGATGCATTCTGGCCATTTGTGAGAGTAAACAGTCTGGCATGACTGGTCTGCCATCTGCACTGATCCACACTTCATCTTCTCCTCTTTGGGAGCAACCCACTTTGATCCACAAATTTTTCTCACTTTCATCAACCTCATCTTGCAATTTCTTCACCTCATTCCAAGTTTCAGGTGGCATATACAGCATAAGTTGGCAGCTGATTCCCATTCTTTCCACCCTCTTATTGACTGACGTTCTGGTTTTGGCACAATGTTGAGCCACCAGGTCTGCATATCTGTTGCCGACTACCACCCAGTCATCTCCTGACTGGTGTGCGGCACATTTCACCACAGCCAATTCTTTTGGTGATTGTATTGCTTCTAGCAATTCCCTTACAAATTGTCCATTTTTAATGGGGGATCCTGAAGAAGTCATGAAATCCCTCTGCATCCACAGTTGGCCAAAATCATGCACAACCCCGTAACCATATTGACTATCAGTAAATATAGTTACTCTCTGATTCCTCCCAATTTTGCAAGCTTTTATTAATGCAATCAATTCAGCTACTTGTGCAGATTTTACTCCTGGTAAATAGGATGCTTCGACTATTCCAGTTAATTCACATACCGCATAGGCAGCAGTTAGTTTACCATCTTCATGTCTTTGACATGAACCATCGACAAATAGCTCCCTGTCTGGCTTTTTAAGAGGCTGTTCCTCTATGTCTGGGCGTGGTTTTGTACATAATTCTGTAATTTGTACACAATCATGTTCATCTTCTTCGTCATCTTTATTTGTTTCATGATATGGGTCCGGCAATAAAGTTGCTGGATTTATTATCGTACACCTTACCATGGTCACATTTTCAGCACCCATTATTATCCTCTCATATTTAGTCAGCCGACTAGGAGTAAGATGCTGAGTTCGGGTTCTTGTCAATAGAATCACAACTGCATGTGGAACATACACTTTTACAGGATGTCCCATCACAATTGACTCACTTTGTTCAATGCTCAAACAAGTTGCTGCCACTGCTTTTAAGCATCCTGGCAACGCGGCTGCTACTGGGTCCAATGTAGCAGAAAAGTACGCTATAGGACGTCTGTCTAGTCCATGTCTCTGAGTTAGGACAGAAAGTGCACAATTTTCTCTCTCTTGACAGAATAATGCGAATTCTCTTTTATAATCAGGCATGCCTAAGGCAGGTGCTGAACAAAGTGCGTTTCTCAATTTTACAAAAGCTTCTACACTTTCATCCTCCCACTCAACAGGGTCCTTTGCTTTCTTTTTCGTCATGTTAATTAAGGGCTTAGCTAACATGGAAAAATTTGGTATCCATTGTCGACAGTAGCCTACTATTCCTAGGAACATCCGCACTTGTCTTTGGGTTACAGGCATTTGCATTCTCTTTATTAATTCTACTCTTTCAGAGGTTATTCTTCTTTTTCCCCTCTCAATTTGATGTCCCAGGTATTTAACAGCTGTCCTGCAAAACTGTAACTTTTCAGGTGAGACTTTATGCCCTTCCTCAGCCAAGAGATTTAATAATGCTATGGAATCAACAACACAGTCTTCTCTGGTGGTTGACGCCACCAATAAGTCGTCGATATATTGGACTAAGACTGAGCTTCCTGGCATCACTAATTTTTCCAGGCACTTTTTCAGTATCTGGTTGAAGATGGAAGGACTTTCTGTGTACCCCTGAGGAACACGATTCCACACATAGACTTTATTCTCGAATTTGAATGAGAAAAGATACTGGCTGTCTGAATGCAATGGTATTGAAAAGAATGCTTGACATAAATCAATTACTGTGAACCATCCTGCATTCCAAGGGATCTGGTATAGAATTACTGCAGGATTTGGTACTATGGGACAACATGGTTCCACAATCTTGTTTATTTTACGCAGGTCCTGAACAATCCTATATTTTCCACTAGGTTTCTTTAGTCCCATGATTGGTGAATTACATGGGCTACTCATTACTTCTTTTAGGATGTTTTGTTCTACCATTCGATTTATTTCTTCAATGACTCCTGCTTTTACTTCTGCACTCATTTTGTACTGTCTGGTATTTGGGAAAATTGCACCTTCTTTTACCGTAATTTGAACTGGATCTATTTTTGCCATAAGTCCTACTTCTTTTCCGGTGAAATCCCATACTATGGGGTTTACTGTACCTTTTATTTCTTCTGGCAACTCATCTCTTGTTATTAACGAAAACATTTCGTCTATTTCTGTACCTTGTTTTGCAACCATAATTTTATATACATGGTCCTCATCTGGTGTCTGAACTGCCACACCATCTGGCGTGCAGAAAATTGTACAGTTCATTTTGCACAATAAATCCCTACCTAATAAATTCACTGGGCTAGAATCGCACACTACAAATTGGTGCATTTCTCTGAAGTTTCCTATTTTGACTTCCATTGGTTCTGTAAGAGGCGTTCTAATTCTTTGATTAGCTACCCCTACTACTTGGATATCTTCACCAGAGAGAGGAAGGTCTGGGATATCTGCTGATCTCACCGTAGACCTGGTAGCACCAGTGTCCAAAAGGAAAGTAATATCATTACCTTTCACATTTCCTTCAACATATGGACCAGACTGATCTACCTGTAAGGATGCGCCAAGTACGCACTCCTTCTTCCCCTCTCCTAGGCACCGTCATGAGTTGAATTCACAGTAATTGTCCTGCAAAAGAAATTGTGATGTCATATAATCATTCTTACCACTCCCTCCTGGGTATCCAATGTCTGTACCGTGCTTTGCTCTGCTTACATTACCCTGAACAGGTGGAGGTGGTAATTGACTCTGGGGATTTACACCCTGCTGTGAGTCATTCTGCGTCTGTGGATTTAAGTTTTGATTTGGGCCATTATTATTCCGAATCTTTTTACATTCGTCCTTCCAATGCCCCAATTTTCCGCATCCATGACAAGGAAATTTCTTTTTAGCTTCTTCTCTACTCATTCGTCCTCTAAATTTTCCACCATTTCCCGTATTACCACTCGTTCCAGAATCTTTTCCTGGATTTTCACTCGGATTTTCCAAATTAATTCCCTGCTTCTCTGCCATTTTCACCTGTGCCCACATCACCTTTTCTTGTAATTTCTTGTGTCTATCCTCAATATCGTCTCCACAATATTTCGCATATTTCAGAATTTCATCTATGGGCTTTCCCTGCCAACACAGCATGTGTTGTTTAATCATCTGGCAAATCTCTGGCTTCAGACCGTAAACAAACCGATACACAAACTGACTCATGTTTTTGTCTCCAATGTCCTCAAATCCACTATACTGTTTAAACACCTGCAATAGGCGCTCATAGTAAGAATGTACTGATTCACTGGCTTCTTGGGTGGTTCGATCTATTTTCACCCAATCTGTTTCTTTCGTTGGTATTTTCCCTTTCAGGTAAGTTATCACCTGCTGATACTTTTTCATCACGTCATTGGACGGGGCACCTGTTTTCGGATCTCTGGGATACTCATCGTTTGGCCAATCCACTGTGATCTTACAATCTGTCCATAAATCGGCAGGTACCACTATGTCAAACAGACCATCCAAATCCTTCAACAATACCTTTGACACCTTCACAAACCTATCAACCTGCTTGTACCATTCAATTGGTTTTTCTCTCAATTTTGGAAAATCATTCGTAAATGACAAAATATCCTGTCTGCTCCATGGGACATGTACATATCCTCCTCCCGCAACTTCTCGCATTGGATACATTTGTTCTGCTTTTCCTGATTCCTTCATCACATATTCAGATGCTGTTCTACTTGTTCGTGCCTCTTCCTTCTTCTTGGCCCACCTAGTTCTCCATTTATCTAGGTCTCCCCATTTTTGTAAAACTAACATTAATTCTCTTATTTGTAGTCTTTTACCAGAGGCATTCATATTTTCTAAATCTTTGTCTGAAAATTCTGCTCTATAAGGTTTCTGTAGTACCTTTGATCTCCCTATTTCTATTCCCATCTGTAATGCTAAATTGAACAATTTTTCATGCAATAACCTCACATTTCTAGTGATACTCCTGCACAGGAATAATAATTCTTCTTCATCATAGGTATTTAAGCGTTCTAGTCCTACATTTCCTGCTATTATTTCTTCTAATTCGACTTTTAATTTATGAATGTCCATTATTTTCGGAGGTGTGCACTGTTTAACTGACCCTTGTACCCATTTTTCTAGATCTTCAGGTGTTACTATGGTAGCACTTTTTGCTCCTGATGAAGTTACTAAACTTACATCTTTTGAACCTCCAGGTACATCTTTTCTTGGAGTACTATTTACAGAACCTCGAATAGGCAAGTCCATAAGTGATATTGTGGATTCACAGTCACTAAATTGATCCTCAATTATAACTGGAGCTTCAGGTCTGGGATTACTCACAGGAGTAGGTGCAAGTATGGGTGGAGGACAATTTCCCTGAGTACCATATAATGGAACTACTGGACCAATTGTTACAGGTATGGTCAATGAATCAGGATGTACTTTTATCTGAGTTATTTTCTGTATTAATTCTGCTCTGGTCTTTTCTAGAGCTTCTTTTTCTTTGTCATGAAGTATTCTAGTCGGGGTAAATTCATGCATTACTTGTGGCACTAATGGAGTTTTTGGTGGTGCACTTGGGGTGCATCCACTTGTCCCTTCCTGATATGGTGGGGGATTTCTTAACATTTCTTCCATAAATTCGTCTTCTGAATCCTCATTTCTCATTAAATGTTTTGTCTTTTCTGTACATTTGCCTCCTGATTTCTCTCCTTCTGTGAATAATGGATACAGTCCCTCTGTAATCATTGCCCTTCTCCATTGTTTCATCTGACCCTCTCTCGACTCACGTAAATATCTGGGGAAAAATCCTGGGTAACTCCTATTACTTCTAGATCTATCCCGCTCAAATGCCTCGGTTTCCCATTCTTCTAGAGCTTCGTACTGGGTTAATCTAGGTCTGGGTTCTAAATCATTCATCCTCAAACTCAAGTTTTGAAGAATTCTTCCATTGAAGGTACCATTCTCGGGAAATGCTAATACTCCAACATTTTTGGTGTATTCTATCCAATTCTCCATCCATACACAAGTATGATAACCTCTCTCCATCATCATAAATGATGCTGGCGTTTTAGCTGGTGGAATAATAATTCCTTCTCTAGTTTTGATTGGTTTGTCCTTTTTAAAATAATTCTTAATCTTTTGTAAGAATGACATTTTTCTCCTTTCTCCGTACATTCTATCTAATCTTCTGTGTACAAAATTATATTCTGCAAAACCTAGGAATCTCCTATCCGGACGAGTTCCTGTTAAAGTCGGATCGCGTTTTAACATGCAATCCTTATCCACTAAGAATTTTGCTTCTATAATTTCAACCAATCAAATGTCTGCTATCTTTTATTTCCGAGCCAATCCTTGCACGGCCTTTTGGTGACGTTTCTCTGTCAACCCCTCTTTACAATCTGCTCTTTTCTGTCCTCGCTGGTTTAACCAATCCCAGCGCGGCACCTGTGACGTCAGTACTGCTCCTGACTACTGACCCCTCCTTTACAAGAGTCTCTCCACACCCACTGTTTCAACCTACCACAGCGCGGCGTTTTGTGACGTCAACTCCCTCTCCGGCAACTGACCCTCCCTTTACAAAATTTTACGCAACCTTATTTTCTCTATAAATCTTACTTAAATTTCAGTAACCACATAAAACATTCGCTATCGTGCCAGTTTCTCTAAAATAGGAAAGATAGTTTTTCTCTCACACTTAGTAAAACCTTTCCGTTTACTAAAACATACACTACGAGTAAAACACTTCTGTCTACTCTTCACACAAGCTCCAGAAGTACCTGTTACTTCTCCAATGTTACCCTTACTAGGTGATAGAACATCAAATTTTTATCAGCGTACCCTTTTTGCTATTACTCACACACATAGAGTCCCTAACGAGTACTGAAAGTCCTGCTTAACTTCTCAGTACTATTTCTGCCTGACAGATAACCTCACTGCAGTATGGCTTCCACTTGCCACCCGCTATTCTTTTTACCCTGGGGTATTCTGGACAACATATAACAAAACTCAAAAATAAGCGGATGTTAGTTCATAAAAATACAAAAAAAATTCTCATTACCCTATTAACAAAGAGTAACCATAACCGTCCTCTGCTTACCAGAAAACTGATCCAGCGCAATATTAGCCAACAACATTCATACACCATATACTCACTTGGGCCCATACATTCACACTACACTAATACTTACGCTGGGTGTCAGATGTACTCTTTTATCAAATTCCCTGCTACCAATTACCTTCTGATTGAAGAGTAATAACTTACCAATGGATCCTTTGCCAATTGGGAAATTTAAAATGAGTGACATTCAATATAGTTCATAATCCTGAAATAACCACTGAGTCAGGAAGTTTTAAAATGTTTATCTACAGTTTTAGCAGAGTAAAATACAGAATACACGGTACTTGATTGAAATACCCAAGAAAAAGCATAGAAATGATTTTGCTAATAAATGACGGTGTTTAAGGAAAAGAAGAGAATAGAGACAGCAGCGCAACTAAAGGTTGCAGTATAGTTACCTAAATGCGAGAACCAAGCCCCTTGGCCAAGGAGTTGGAAAAGATAGGACCCAGGAAGGATGAAGAGCAAAGACTTCTTCCAGGATCAGGACAGGACCGGTGACATCTCTACAACGACGCCTGCGCCGTTCCCCTCTCTGATACTCGACTTCTCCTCGATTCTCCTGTTCTAATGAACTCCGCCGCCCCCTCCTCAGGACCTCTTCTGGACAGGGATTCAGTCAGCAACCGATCAGCATGGCAGTCTGGAGCTAAGAGCGCTCTCGCAGCATGGACGCCTGTTCTTCGTGAAAGCATGCTCTGACTAATTAACTAATGCTATATTCTATTATACCCTTCTACGCACATGTACCTCCCCTTAATGTTGCTAAAATATGGGACCACTACTTCTGATTGGACAGGGACAGGGGGTGGATTCTCGCACCATATCGATTTGGCCTAAATTGTAAAGCCTATTGTCTTTACGTTCCCGCCCCTTCAAATTAATACATTCACTTTATTTCCCACCCATCTCACGACAAATGTTATACATTTTACAAGGGAAAAGTATCATTTTGTCCACCGGAAACATAAAGTACAGCATCTTCGGCCAATGGGTCATGGCCTTGGGAGACGTCCAAGTTGACTTCACTTGGCAGGCACACAGGACACATGCGCAGAACCATCTGTCTCTCGAGTTTCAAGTCACCAACCCAAGCCCAAGTTTACGAATTACTAAAAGTGCAAGAAGAAAATATTAAAATCACAAATAAAATGTTTCACTGTATGCCCACTTTCCCTACTCTATTCCCAATTAATTATAATACTATCCTGCATTAGTAGCATTAAGAAAACGACAATTTAATAATGACATGAGAGCAAGCTGAAGCATGTGAAAACATTTAGCGGCCATTTTAGTGCACACTGCGCAGAAGCAGCAGTTTCCCACCAAGCAAAGAAAGACGTCACACCATGTGATCAGGTTGCGACATGCGCAATGAAGTTCCCGCGCTTTAGCGGACATTTTGGATTACAGACAAGCGTTATTCATTAGTAAAACACATAGGCAAGCTTCTGTCCCTCTTGTGTTTGTGAATGCAAAGGTTAGTTTTGACAATACAAGTTTAATAAGTTAATACTATGAGGAGGATTGCGTACAAGCAAGTTTCATTTTTGAAACCTTGCTCCATCAGAGGCCCAAGCCAAATCACTCATAGGTACCTGGTTCAGTCTCTTCAGAGACCCACAATTGGTTTCTTCAACCCCCTCGATTAGGCAGACTATCATTCAATCACTAATTCAGTCTCGTCTGGACTATTGCAATGCCCTCTACTTAAGCACCAATAAATCAGTCACAGAAAGGTTCCAGATCGCTCAAACTGCCGCAGCTAGCTGCTTATCTCTCCTCCCAAATTCTGCTCAACCTCTGGGCTCTTCCATAAACTCCACTGACTCCCTACGGATAAGCGTGTACATATCGAAACGCTGTGCATTGCCCACAAGATCTTACATTCTCAAGGAGCTCACATCCTTGCCGGACTTCTTTCACCATACCTGCCAACTAGGCCCCTCCGCTTTCCCAACCTCAATTTAGTTGTCATTCCCTGGATCAAGAGGGACCAAGCAGGACGGTGCTCTTTCCAAGCCATGGCTCAGGCCTTATGGAACAAACTGTATTTACCTTAGGTAAACCCAAAACCATCTCAGCTTCAGAAAATTACTTAAGACATGGCTATTCACAGCTTAGTCGTCTCTATTCTTAGACCTTTCCCTCTGTGATGGCATTCAAAGATGGCGATTGCTGTAAGAGGTGTGGTTGGCATGTACCTACATCTACAGATGAGGCTGCAACCGATTAGCCAGTACCTTGCTAAGGATCTTATCATCCAAATTGAGCATGGACATAGGGCGGTAAGATATTTCCAGGGCTTCGTCGGCACGCTTAGGTATGGAAACTATTAGGGCTTCCCTGGGGGTGATGGGTAGTTTCCTGGAAGCGCACGCCCCTACGTATATCGTCACGAGTCTCGCAACCAAATGCAAAGCATACATCAGATAGAACTCAGCTGGCAGTCTATCAGTCCTGGGTGTTTTATCCGTCGCCTGTTCGCATCTGTCAGTCATGCGTGGGTAGCAAGCACAAGTAAGGACTAAATGGTCCCAGCTCATGCCGTGGCATGTGCCATGTAGGGGTCCCTATAGTAAAGTATGAACACCATATCTATATCATGTTGTCAATGCACTACGTCTCTGACCGTAGTCTGCATTCGAATATCCTTAGTATGGACTAGCCCCTCCACATTGGTGTTGGAGAAGTAGTTGCGCCTGTTTAGGAGGTGCATTTTGTTCAGAAGCCCCAGGTGGGCCTTCTGTTCCTCAAGTATCCAGGCCCCCACCTGGAGGTCCGCCTGAACCCCCATCTCAAGGCACCATATGGTGTCCTCCACCTCCTCCAGATCTCTGGTGAGTGACCTCCCAACTCCAACTGATTGTCCTTGGCAGTAGCCTGACACCAGCACCTTGAACTGGTCCCACATTGCTATGGGATGCCTTTTATTTGTTAGTCAGACGGATTCTTGAATTAGGTCTGCCAGCTGTTCCCTGAATGTTGGCTTATCCAGAAACGTAGTCTGAAGTCTCCAAGTCGGAATAGGTGACATGTGCCTGCCCCAGTTCATACTCATGAGCAGTGGGTTATGGTCTTAGTATGCACACCCCAGATATCCCATCTGTGCAACCTGCCCCACCACATCTGGGGAGCAGACAAGCATGTCCAGATGAGCATGAAGGCCGTGGAGCAGGGAGTAGGAGGAGTAGTCCGTCTGCCCCACAATTCAAAGTCTAATGGGCTCACAAAGTCCCCAATTTCCATTCCAGGTCCGAAATTCCCTTGCAAGGCAAACAGTCTACATGGGGTGGGTACAAACCTATCAAGGTGCACATCTGCCACTCAGTTGTAATTGCCCCCCTGAAGCACCGAGATTGAGCCATTTTTATGGGAGGGTTGGGGACAGCGATGCAAGAAAAGGTATCTGACGTGTTTGGGGCGTAAATGCTACCCATCACGATGCATAAACCATCCAATTTGTCAGAGAGAATAACATATCCACCCTCTTTATCAATCCTGATGTTAGTAGCCATAAGCGGTACACCCAACCTGACCCATATCATAACCCATCTCCCCGGGGAAAGCGGTAATAGACGGTTGCAATATCTGACCCTCCATTTGCACTGCGGGGCAATGGTCTGGTCCCCATTCATGTGAGTCCCTTGTAAGAAAGCTGTGTCTGTGCCCCTCCCTTTGTTATGTTATGTTATAATGATTTGTATAATGCACTAATCATCTGAGAGGGTATCGAGGCACTTAGGCAGGTGTGTAGGTGTGTGGTCCACAAGATGCTTATATGAAGAGCCAGGTGTTCAACTTCTTGCTAAACTCAAGAAGTGAGGAGGAGGTTCTGATGTGTTGAGGGAGGTCGTCCATGTCTTAGGTGCGATGTAGCAGAATGAGCGACCTCCAGTTTTGCTTCTGTGGATGCGGGGAATGTGTGCAAGCGTGAGTAAGGTAGAGTGTAGGTGTCTGGTGGGTTGGTGAAAGTGTATGCAGCTGTTCAGGTATTCTGGTCCTGTGTTGAGTAGAACTTTGTATGTGTGCATGAGAAATTTGAATTGGCTGAGGTTGTGAATGGGGAGCCAATGAAGCTTCTTGAGGTGTGGTGTGATGTGGGTGCGGCGTGGCGTGGGAGGTCAAGTATGAGACATGCAGCTGTGTTCTGGATGTTCTGGAGTCTGTGTAGGAGTTGTTTAGAGATTCCGGCATAGAGAGTGTTGCTGTAGTCCAGCCTGCTGGTGCTGAGTGCTTGTGTGACAGTCCGTCTGGTGTTCTGAGGCAACCATTTGAAGATCTTTCTAGCATACATAGGATGTGGAAGCAGGAGGTGCATACTGTGTTGACTTGAGCCGTCATGTTGAGCTTCTCATCTAGGATTGTTATAATGTTCAACAGGGCCTGAGCACAAATAGCCATTTTAGTTACACATTTAAACTTGACATCTTTTCTGAATGGGGACTTTTATCATGCTTTGCACGTACATGATAGCATACTTAGAAATGGTTCTGTAGGCAGTGCAATTCTTAATAGGCACATTATCATGTTGTTTAGTACACTCCATCCAAGGCTAGGAACATTGAGCACAATACTCTTGTTTTAGTTTTCCGGCTGGAGAAAGCTCTGAGTCGCAAAGACAAATAAACACATCAGCACTGTACTTCTGACACAGTGTGATTGCAATAGTGCTTTTATTATATAAACCACCTCTGAGCTTTGTGTGCCAGAGGAGCACTTCTATGTATTATCCTGGCCGCTGTGACTGAGATGCAGCACTACTGATTCCATTCTCTATCCTGCAAAGGACGGCGGCCTATTCTACACCTGACTGGCTTCCTGATACATCATACATAGGTATGGGGAGTTTGGTTGCCCCAAGAGATCTGGCAGAGGGTAGTCTCACCATGCTCTCGATAGTGTAGGTATGATTCGGGTAGGAGTATTCATATATTTATTATCATATAATCATATAAATACACAATATTGTCATTCCTCTTGCTAACAACTGCAGCTCATGATTTTTACACAAGAATACAATTGCTTCAATCAATGTTTGAAAAGCTAATTCGTATGTGTCTTGTGTCTCCCTATGGGCATGCCTAAGTAACAATGAAAGGGTAGATCTGTTTCCACAATTTCCTTGGGTAATTAGAGTGGACATGTTCTGAGGTTGCAGATACCATCTGGTTCCCTGTTATGGTTCGGGGTTTGTTTGGGGCACTGTGTGCTAGCTAGGAATAGGGGCAACATACTCTGATGGTATGGATTGACTCAGTCCCCATATTCAGACGTTTATGTTGTCCAAATGCACAGTCCTACTTCATTTGTAGGAACTGTACAATATGGCAGCACCAACATCCTAGGTCAGGTACTTATTTTATGGGTCTCCTGTGTAGCTGTTACATGTACCCAGAGCCACTAGTTAACTTATACGGATATGTCCGTAGTGTTAGAAATTAATCCTCCTCAGCTAAATAGGAAACACCTATTTTTGTCTGTAGGTTGTTCAAGCTTGAACTTTTAAAAAAAGGATCACCCCACTATAGTATTTCCCTTCTTTGAATTCCATTCATTAAATATGGAGCAAGCGGTACCGGTGGTTATTCCACTTAATTGCAGACATGTATTAACACAAATGTTACAACAACAAGGGCTCCCTCTCACAGGTAGAGATGTTACCTTCATGGTAGAGGCCCACGAAGTGTAAAAAAGCTGAGGTATTCTATTCATTTTCGGCAGCAGATGCCAAAACACAAACATTTTACACTACACTACAGCTGCTACACCAGACCAATACAGAGTCTACGAAGATTTAGAAATATCATTAACATTTCAGGAACATACAAATCGGTTCCAAAGCAGCCTACCACATGTGCTAAACAATGTAAGACTGAGTCCCCTCAGCAATGAAGGAGCAACCTGGCCAGTCCTACCCGGCTATACACCATACCCAACATTAGTTTCATTAACAGCTGTAGAGCTCCATGTACTATTCTCCGGTCTAGTCAGACTACACAGACAGCTAACATAGTTCGTTATGTGGAAAAAAACAGCAACCCCAGTGAGGGCTGTTCAAGCTGTGCAGCCACATATGGCCATGCCTGCAATTAGTCCAGTGACTATTTATCCAATTATGGGTAAGTTTCCCACCAGGTGAGAGCTAATTCCATTCTGGTTTGCACAAAAAACAAACCAGCTTGTAGCAGTATTTCCATATATGGGACCCCAAGACAAGCATAGAACTCTCACAATGTGCCTACCACTAGGGATGGTTCCCGCAGTAGATGAAAGTGCCACATGGGGAACAGTTTTTGCTACAATATGTACCATGACACATGGCACACGATCAAGAGCTGTTTTGCCTGATATGCAAATACAGATTCAAAATGAATATGGAGCTGCCCATGCCCTGGACTTGGAGATGAAACTTATAGGCAACTATGCCACAGTCGACTCAATTATTCTAAGTAACATTAAAGGGAAAGAAGCAGCACTGGTAGTACGCCAACGCCTCGCGCAAGTTCCGTTAGCATACCAGGAGCCCAAATAACCCCAAATTATTACTGAAACCTAAACATCTATAGGTTGAGATAATTTGGGAGCCAGACCAAATAAACCACAGCTTAAGGGTAATTCGGAAAAGGATAACTCAAAACAGGCACCTCAGTCTTCTAAAAAACGCTGGGAAAAAAATAAATAAAGAGAAAGAAAAACCACAGGGTAGATCCCCCAACCGGAGTCCACTGAAAGTGCTATAACCTGAATATTCGTGAAACAATTAAACAGCCTGATAGGTATCAGTATACTGATACACATCCTTCTCATTCCTTTCAGGACTCACCCAAAAAACACTCAGACAGAAGAGGCTGATCAGTGCGCAGACCAGAGGATTATGTGAGACCGAGAAAGGGCTCACAACGCTCATCTGACATCATCATAAAAAAAGAAAAAAAAACTTCCACAACAACAGCCTCAATTCAAAAAGAAGAAAGTGGCAGGTTTTTCCATTAAATATGCCACACATATTGAGGAGACTTCTTCGGAACAAGAGTGAGCACTGACACAGCTAGACAGCGCGGCAGAGGTCACAATAGTTCACCAGACTTTTCAAGAGTTTTCTGGTGGCAAGACCAACTACTGAATTTGTCCAGGTGGAAACACCAGATCAGCTGGTTAGATCTCCAGAAAGATTATTTGATTTGGACATCCAAATTGAGGGTGATATACCTAGTACCATTAAATTAATTTTTGGGGAAAATGTAACACTTACCTATGACATTCTCTTGCCTGAAAAGAGATTGGCCACCTGAGTTTGTTTGAGACAGGATGATCCCTACATTTCTTGTGTGGTCTGTGGGTGGGGATGTTAGTCCTAGCACCGACGGCCACCAGGTGGAGACCCATGGGAAGGTCTTGTTGTCGAAGACCAGCACTTCCGTCTCGTCAGAACTGAGCTGCATCCAGTCTGCTACCAGGATCATGAAGTTGGTGGTAGTTGTCTTGTCCATCAGGAAGAGGATGTGTTGGGTGTCATTGTTTCAAGTATGCAAAGACATTATACCTTTTAGCAGCAGATCCCTTATGTTCCACGTGAGGAAGGTGTATTTAGTGACCCGTGTCTGCATTATGTCTGGGATATGGGTCCTCTGCCCATCTCCACCCACCCCCTCAATGTGGTTCCTCTCCTCCTCGCGAATGTAACTAAGTGATTCCTTTCCCCAACTCCCCCAGACAACTTGAGGTTGATGCAGTCCCTTCATTGACAATTGAGCTTGGGTAAATATAAAATATTGAACCTCAACTTCCTCTCCCCAGGCCGCATTGGCAACAGCCAGCTGACCAAACCAGAACAACATCATTATCATAATTCAAAACCCCAATAACCGTACAACAGCCATGTTTTTTTTCTGGGAGTTAGTGGTCTCTGCTTCACCAGTCAAATCACTATCATTCCGATCCCTCATGGGAGTAATAGCTCAGTAGGGTCCTAGAGCAGGCCAGAGAAACATGGGTGTTAGAGGCTAATCTTTTGTCCATCCACATCCCCTGCTGCCCACCTGTGCTTTTTGCCCACAGTGGTGCAGCTGGTAATCAGGGCCTTCCAGGGGGCATTACAAATTGGCTGCTGTTTGTGGGGTTACCTTCAGGCCCTGGTGGAGATCAGTCTCTGAGTCAGTTGATCCTGACATTGCATCTATTCAAGTATCATCTTCACTCCATCTCCATAGCGTGCGGAAGGTCAATGGCCACCAACGTCCCCTTTGCTGTCTGAGTTTTAGTCTGGTAGGGCCTGTCACCGTTACCCCATTCTCCTTTTTCTCTTGCATTTCAGGAGCAGTGGTCTGCTGAAAGGTCCAGCCTCTGACCCTGCTTTATGCCTTTCCAATTAGTTCCAGGCACCCTCAGATTCATCAAAGAGCCAGGACTTCTCACCCATTATGATCTTCAGCCAGCCTGGAAAAATGAGAGCATAGCGTATCCCTTCATCTCGCAGCTCCTTCTCGACCACCAATGAGGTCCATTTCCTCTCCACTGCCATTGTGTAACCAGGGACTATGGCAATGGCATCCCCGTCCACTCTTATGGACTAAGTGTGCGTGCCCTCTGGGGCACCAAGTCTTTGCCTCTATAGTAGCACAATGGTGCAACACCAGTCAGGGCGACATGTAGGCAACATCTCAAAGAACTGCAACAGTTCCTGAGAGGCCACCTCCTTCACCAATCACTGCTCCAGGTAGGAGACCATGTCCGCCCCTTCCGTCCCCTCTGGGAGGCCAACTAGTCATATATTGTTGCATCTGCTGTGCCCCTCTGCTACACCCGCCCTTTGGTCCAGCACCTCCACCCTTTGTGTAAGGATATGTACCTGACCCTGTAGCCCTTTCACATGAGGGCACACTCTCAGAAGGTGTCCGCGTTAAGTTTGAATCTGCCCGCCAGCTTTTGGTGGTTATCTCAGAGGATATTGAAGGTAATGGACAACTTGTAAATTTTTCCCTCAAGGACCTCCTGGGACGCATTGACAGCACTAAGTATCTGATCCAGGTTATCAGGGGCTGCCGAGTCATGTCAGGGGTCTCGATCTCCCTGGCCTTGTCTTGTTACCTCCCATTTAGTGGTGATAAGCTGCTTGCCTCCAGGCTCTGGGTCCCCTAAGCATCCCTGGTGGAGCGGGGCCGGTCCATCCCAACCTGAGAATGGCTAACCAGCCCGTCTAGAGAAGAGTCCTGGGGAAATTTTACCACCTGGTTCAGGTTGGCTGCGTGTGGTCTCTTACTCCTAAAGAAGGGGGAGAGGAACCCCCTGAAGTTGCCCCCAGTGCCCTTAAAATGATAAAGGACATCCAAGCTGCCAAATGTATTGATGCTCCCAATGCTGCTGAGATGTTTGTTGGGGACCCTTCACCCCTACATTTAAGAATCCCAACAAGGTACAGCCAGGGACGCTCCACCGTCGCTCTCATTCAGTTCAATGTCTTCGTTCTGCAACCCTCTCCAGCAGGGGATTACCGCCGCCTTCAAGGCATGTCGCCACGCAGTGTAGTCACTCCACCTCCTTTTTTCAACACTACAATCCCCCAGCGCTTAGCAGTACTTGCATCCAGGAGTCCTTCAGTGCAGTTGTTCACTTCTCTGTCCCTATCTAGCACTGGCAGGTCTAGTAACTGGGTTATCCTGGTGGTGCCACCTGTGCACTCCACCTCTCATGGGGCCGTAGGCAGCGACCAGGCTACCCCAGGGTTGATGCTGTTGGCAGGGCCCCAGCTGGCGCAGTCAGGCATCACCGGCTGTCATCTTAACCACTCCGGTTGCCCGTCCCCACTTCATGTTGTGGCAGCAGTCCATGCATCTGCTCCAGAAGCCCCACTCACTCTCTATCCCGAGGCTGTGATCGCAAATGTCTTCACCATCACCAGGTCACCTCCAGGGGGTTGCCGCTGCCACCCGATGTGCTGTGGCTAGTGAAAGCGGCACGCACCAGGCTCCAACTTGTCCAGCCCAGACGCCCCGTGCTCCACTGCTACCCACCGGGCCCCAGCAACGGCTCTCCAAGTGTCCCAGGTAGCTCCTCTGGTACTCCACTCTGTCCCAATGTCACAGATGTTGCTGCCAGCCCCACAATGTCACAGGATGGTTGGGGATCGAGTGGCATTGTCACAACTCTCACAGACTTGTCGCCATCTGCTTTATTTCCCAGCTCCTCTACTTTAAATGTTATTTTATTTGTATTTGTATAGCGCTTTACTACCATGTGTATCGCCCTGAAGCGCTGTTCGAATCTGTGAACCAATGTGGGTTTGGGGTACTTGTTGACCTAAGTCAAAGTGGCGTGCTTTTAAAAATATGTTTTTATTGATAGTTCATAAAATGATACAGGAAATGATACAGGACATATTATTCACAATATACATGAATCGATCTTTGAGTTCAGTTGTTCATTCAATTATACCATTGCTGAAATATAATGCTGGGAGGATAGTGAAGAGCAGCAGAATGTATAGTTAATGACATGATTATGTGTTCAGCGCTGCATAGGGTGTGGTGTAGGTAGTGCATTTTTGCGAGATAAGCAGTATACGCCATATTTAACATTTAACTACATGTAGGTAACCCTTGAGGATAACATATTAACAAACGGTAAGCAGGAACAGTGCCTCGAAGGCTAAAGAAAAGGAGTCTCGGCACTTCCATGCTTAAGCGTTGGCTGGTGATTCGCCTCCAGGGCTATCTAGTAAAGTTCATAAAAGGTGGTTGGGGTAGGTAATTGTGAGCCGAAATGTAGTGGGGTATCAAGCAATGTCATATTCGTCACCAGGACCTGGAACAACCTTCCCCATCTAGCTCCACACAACCCCCTCACTGGCAAACTTCAGAAAGAGACTCAAGAGCTGGATCTTCCACGGAGATACAGCGCCCAGATACCCCTAGGGGTGAGCTTTACAAATGCTGCTTGATAATGAGAGGAGCTCTGGGGTGTTGCCCATATACAATCCCGCCTGGAGGGACTGGTAAAATGGCATCTGTGGGGGAAGGAGTCGATGAGGGATAGTCCATTTTGACTTTCAGGGAGGGGGAATTGTCTCATTGTTTCTGGTCTCAGCAAGGGCTGCACCCTATGGGTCCCATTCTCTGGCAATTGGGAATTTGCAGATGCCTCGGGGTCCTCCCTGTCCAAGACTACACTTTGACAGCTCGTGAATCTCCTGATAGATTCTTACCATTGTTTAATGCGTGGGCCTGTAGAGGATTTCCATTGCATAGTGATGGCACGCTTCCCCAGAATCAATAATAAATCAGAACATCTAGTTCCAGCTTTATCTCGCTTGGGGTGGGGGGGGGCACGCCCATAAGGCAGGCCTCTGGGTAGTGTAGTTCTCCCTTCTTGTTACTTTCTCTAAAGCATCTTGAATCTCGTGCCAGAACTGAGTTGCCATAGGACAATCCCACATGATATGATAAAAAGCTGCTTTCTCGCCATGACAGAGGAGGTAGCACGCTGTCCCATTAGATTATAGCTTGCCAATCATGTGAGGGGACACATAAGCTGTGTGTGATTGGTAATACTGTATTTGTTGAAGCCTAGCATTACAAGAGACTTTTCTAGGGTATTCAAGGAACTTATCCAAGTCTTTGCCACTGAGAAGGTGATCTTCTCCTAGTGAAGTTTTAGATTAATTGGAGGGGGTAAATAGAGTCAGCAGTGATCTGTGTAACCATGTGATAAGCTTGCAGGCCATGCCCATGTTAAAAAGAGTCTGTGTGTAGCTGTGTGACTGGTGTTCTGTGTTAGTGATGTGCTCAAGAGTAAGCATCAGTGCTAGGCCTATCATGTGGGCCAGGAACATGCTAGGCAGGAGTTGTGATCCAGCGAATAATGCTTCAAAGGGGATAAAAGTTCCATTCTCAAAAAGGTCTCCGATTGTGGTAAGTCCTGCTTGTTCCCATCGAGCTTCAACTATACTTTCCTTCATTTGTAATTGAGCAAATGGCAGTGAAAGTGGTATACTAGCCTTATTAGGAGACTAAGAATGAGTGTCCGTTGCACGTTGTTGGATCCTCCAATGGCAATATTGGTCCACTCTTATGAGGCGGGGTGAAGTGTTCCGTGATCTAGACGGCCGCAGGACCAATTGAGCCAACTGTGTGCTTTTTTAAAAATATCTTTTTATTGAACAAAAGAACAAGCTTCAGAGACATAGCATACATAGACATACAATTGCGGGTTAGGAAATTAGCACGTTTGCCTCGTGGCCCCCCAAATATCGAACTCAGATACATGCTGCACACTTCACTACGGTATTAGACGGATCCCTCCACCTATCTCTCATAGGAAGACATGCAGGACACACCTCAGGACCCCATACACGGACCTCTATACTGAGCTCATGCCCCCCATATTTTTCCCCATTTGCGGGGGCATCCCCGGCTTTGATAGACCACTTGTTCCGCCCTATGGCACCAGTCCATATCGCACTTCCATGCTTCCAGTGTCGGGGGTTCTGCTGCCCCCATGCCCGGGCAATATTCCTCTTGGCGACCCCCCCTGCTAAGGCTAGCCAGATCTTGGCCCATTGTGGCCATGTGATCTCTCCCGTGACGCCCAGGATGTGCCATCTAGACTCCTGCGGGACCCTCTCTCCCACCACTACCTCCATTATACTGGTCAGACCCCTCCAGTACCTCTGAATCATGGGGCAGGACCATAGAATGTGAAAGAAGGACCCTTTCTCCCCACACCCCCTCGCACACAGCTCGGACAAACAACCCCCAATACGGAACTGTACCATTCGCAAGGCGTACGATCTGTGCTGAATGCGGAGTTGAACAAGCCTAAAGCGTGCTCTAATGGCTATGTCTCTGGGACTCTGTAAGGCCTCCGCCCAGTCGTCGTCCTCCAGAAGCCCCACATCAGATTACCAGTCCTCCCTCAATTAACCCATGCAGTCTGGGGAGTTGTTCACAAGTTTTTTGTAAGTAAGGGACACTGCTTTGTCAATCATGGGGTCCAGAAGGAGCCTGTCCTCCAAAGGAGAATACTCCGGTATCACAGTCCCTTCTTTCAGATGACAGTGGAGCGCAAGATGCAATTGTCGGTATCTGAGAAACTCACCTCCCACCAATTGGAAGTCCTCCCATAAGGTATCAAATGTAAGCATTTTGCCTCCCTTCCAGACATCTCCAAGTACGTCAATCCCAATGAGGCTCCATTTCCGGATGCCCTGCAGCCGTTTTAATTCATTCAGAAAATCTCCCTCCCACAAAGGTATCTGTTCCGTGAGTTTATTCTCCCAGCCTGTCATTTTAGTTGCCTTATGCCAGATGTCAATAACCGTCCTTGTATGTGTCGGGAGATGTGCCTTGCCCCAACCCACACGGTACAGTTCCGCTAGATAACTGCGGTTGGTCATCGCCAATCGGTCCACCCTATATGCTGGTTCCTCCAACGGAGAAAAGACCCATCCGTTGATATTAATGAGTTGAGAGGCCCAGTAATACTTCCTAATATCCGGAACTTCCAGACCGCCCTCGTACACTCCATTCTGGAGCTTCTTAAGCGCAATTCTAGGACTGCCTCCCCCCTCCCCCATAACAGCTTACGCTGCTCGGATTCGATCACGCGGAAGAACGACTCCTGTATCCGATGTGGGGTATTCTGAACTGCATAGAGTAAGCGTGGGAGGGCCATCATTTTAAAGAGGATAGCTCTGCCCATAAGGGAGACCAGGAGCCCCCTCCAGTGAGCTGCGTCATCCCGTAGTCTGTTAAGTTGCGCCAGCAGATTTAATTGTGTGAACTCCTCCACAGACTTTGTGACCCAAATACCCAGGTACTTAAACTTATCCTGCTGCACCAGCTCCAAGCATGCCGACGTTAATGCTGGAGGATCGCCCGCCGGAGAGAACACTAGGGATTTGTCCCAATTGATGCAGTATCCCGAGTAGGAGCCAAAGGACTGTATTATGTGAACGAGCCTGTGGAATGTTTGTCGGGGTCTGTGAGCATAAAGAAGGATATCGTCCGCATACAGGGATATGCGTTCTTCCCAGCCCCCCCCCCACCACTACGTCAATGCCTCTCACCAACGGGTCTCCTCTTATCCAGGCTGCCAGTGGTTCCAACGCTAACGCGAATAACATCGGTGACAATGGGCATCCTTGACGTGTGCCCCTGTGGAGCGCAAAGGCTCTGGATACCACCCCGTTGACCCTGACACGCGCCAGCGGAGCGGTGTATAGTAGCCAAATCAACTTTTGCAAATTTGGGCCAAGGCCTACCTTCTCCAAGACAGCGAAAAGA
Source organism: Calotriton arnoldi (assembly GCA_963921515.1). NCBI lineage: Eukaryota > Metazoa > Chordata > Amphibia > Caudata > Salamandridae > Calotriton > Calotriton arnoldi. The sequence goes on from CAWUFW010001193.1 coordinate 108,133, forward strand.
TAGGTCCATTCGATGCTGTCGAATGCCATCCTCGCATCCAGTGAGAGGAGGGCTGCCGGGACGTCTGCTGTGTTTGGGTCATATGCATGACTCCATATAGGCGTCGCAAGTTGAGCCTAGTGCTCCTATGCGGCATAAAGCCAGATTGATCTGGATGGATCAGGGATTGTACGACAGGGCTCAACCGATTCCCAATTATCTTGGCCAGAACTTTGGCTTTAAAATTCAGTAGGGAAATAGGTCTGTAGGAGCTACTGAGGTCATAAGGTTTGCCTTTCTTGAGGAGGACCACTATGGTCGCCATTCTCGTGTCCTCAGGGAGTTGCCCCTCTTCGATTGCCTCTAGGAACATATTGAGCATGTGTGGGGCAAGCTTACCTGCCACACATTTAAACATCTCTGTGGGAAGCCCATTCGGGCCCGCCGCTTTCCCTGATTGCAAGTCCTGCATGGCATTCTCTACTTCTTCTACATGCAGGTCAGAGTCCAACGCCTCTCTATCCTCCATTCCAAGCGTCGGCAGGGACACGTCCCTTAGGAACTCAACACAATCTGTCTCCCCCCGAGTGGACTGCGACTGGTAAATGTTCTCATAATATTTGGCAAAGACTTCCGTCAATTCCACGCCTGTGCCGCCCTGTTATCCCTCCGCAGTCCTAATCTCCGAGACCCAATTACGGCTCTTGTCCCTCTTCTCTAGCCAGGCAATCAGTTTGTTGGCCTTATCCCCCACAACATAGACCTTTCTTTGTGTGGCAATCGCGTGTGCCCGGGCAGTGTTTTCTTCTATATCCCGAAGATTTATTTGCTTGAGTTTGAGAGTGTGTTTGAGTCCGGAGACCTCCCCAGGGTCGGCGCTCAGTGTTCGCTCCAGATTTAGTATCTCGTGCTCGAGATCTTCGCATTGTGCACGCTTTTCCTTACGTTGAGCACCGCTTACCGCCTGTACGAAACCCCTGGCCACCACCTTATATGCTTCCCAGAGAGTGCGGGCAGACCGTACCGAACCAACGTTTTCAGTGAAGTAATGTTCGGTGCGCTCCTCAAAGCGCTCTCGGAACTCCTGGTCACGGAATAGGAAAGGACCCAGTCTCGGCGGTAGAGACCAGTCCCGAGCCGGCTCATGCATCTGTACTTCCACCGGTGAGTGGTCTGATATCCCTCGCGCCTTGTGGCACCCTCCCCGGAAGAGACCCGCCGAGGTAGTGTGTGTAAAAATGTAATCCAGTCGTGAGCCACTTCCATGAGCTGCTGATATGTGAGTATAGTGTCTCGTCCTGGGGTTGTGGCACCTCCACAGGTCCACCAGTCCCAGTGCCCTCGCAAATGTGTAGAGTGGTCGGGATCCCTGTGCCGTGGGAGGGAGTACTTCCCTATCCATGTCCGGAGCCATTGTGTCATTCATGTCTCCCCCTAAAATCAAAGTTCCCTGTGGGAGTTCCAATATTAGTTTGCTAAGGTCCGGAAGTGTAAGCTCGTGCAGTCGCGGGGGAATATACACAGACTGTGTGCTTTTTAGGTCGAGCCTAGGCAGCGCGCATGCGCTGTCTGGAAGACCTGAAGTAAACACTATACGGGGTGTAATCCCGCCTGCTGCTTGTGATTGGTTCACTGCAGTGTCTCTCTTGGTTGCAGCATCCTAAGTGGTTCACATAACGGAACGTCACTTCCGTTTTTGGCAGAGCAGCACCGCCTAACTTCAGTTTCCTTTCGCTGCAATTCATGATGTGTTGTTTCAGAGAACTACTTTTCTTCAAATATGGCGATGTGCCTTGGTCTTATCGTGCACGGCGTGGCTTGTATTCAAAAACACTTTCACTCACGTGACGGGCGTCGCGCTTTTTTTTCTACCGAGTAATGTCGTTCACTATGGGAAGACGGATTCAGCCCCAGCAACTTCAGGGGCTCCTTTATCAGCTTGACACCGATCTCCCTCCACCACACTCAGCCCGCCTACGGGCTTGCCTAAATCTGCATGGGGCGCAGAGTCCCACCGCTTCGCCAGCCCAAGATATGGGTTTCAAGAAGCGAACACACTCAATAGGCACCTCCACACTGCCTCCCGCCGGCCAACAGCGACCCCCGTGCCCGACCTGCACCTAGGGCTACACTTCTGTGACACATCTCTGCTGTCTGCCTGCCTTCCGGCCCCCACACTGTTACCCGACGGAGCTCGCAGTACGACAGATATGTGCTCATAAGACCAGGGGTGGTGCCCGCCCAGCTGGGTGATTACATGCCGATGAGCCCCACCAGCATGAATGCCTTGCAACAGATCCTGAGAGTTCGCCGGCCCACTCCAACCCCAGCGGCTATATGATGTTATCTTCTCGTGACAGTTGCTCCCCCCATGGCTGCGGTGCACAACTATCCTTGAAAATAGTGATCCCAAGCTGCCCTGCGGAAACTATATACACATGAGCCTGGCCATCGGCTCGAGCACCAGCACCCCGCCAAACGGCTACTTGCCAGCCAGCGTGGCCAGTCAACCATCCTGCGCCTACTACTCCCTTCGGTGCTCCTTCAACCATCTACACCTCCCTGGCGGTGAGGACTCTACGTCCTCCGCCAGCAGCAACAGCCAGCGGCAGTGACAGGGCAGATCTAATTTCCTATAAGGTGCGGATTTCCAGCCCATAGGTTATCCGTGCTCGTCAAAGGCGTAACGAAAGTTGAGGGGGCCCTCCTGCAAGGTATACGGAGGGGCCCCCACTCCGGATTTAATCCGGAGCTCTCTGTCCTGAATACTGTGCTGAGGGGGCCCACTGCAGCTCGGGGCCCCCACACACCGCGGGGTCTGCGGGGGCCTGTGTTACGCCCCTGGTGCTCGTTCTGGGGGTGATTTTTCTCCCAGTTTACACATGTGGCTGCTAGCAACAGGCTTTGTGTGTTTATTTTAATATGCGTTTTTATATAGCATGAACTTTACCCTAAGGTGTTCCAGCGCTTTACGCTTTTACTCCTCCTAGGTGGTGGGGGAGAAGTGTGCAGGCCCTTGTGGGTCCAGCCCCTTGTGTCCTACTTCAGGGACACGCACACCGGAAGCATATCCAGCATGATCCGTACAGTTATCAAGTGCCGCGAACCCTAGGGCTTCAGGCTCCTCGGTGGGATCAACTTTCACCAGCATCTCACCATCTCTAGGGTAAGTGCACAATACACCCATTCTCCCGGGAGCGGCGTGCCCAGCCTCTGTCCCATTCTTATCTCTGCTTTACAGGCCCTCGTTAAATTCCCAACTTTAAAAAAAAAAAAGAATTTGCTTCCCACGGCAAGGTTTCTGCTGCTGGATGCTTCAAAATATTCACAGTATCCGACTAAAGTGTGCGAGCGAGGGGGATGCAAACACAAGCAAAAATACCTTCTGCCACTTCTGTACTAGCTTGTTGCTTCCTGCTCCTTGAGCGCCTAAAAATGCTGCTTGTGAGTGGTCAGTCGCCACACCTATCATCTGTCTCTCTAATAAGCCGGTGGTTACCGGAAGCAGGAGGCTTTCCCCCACCTTTAACTCACAAACCCATCCCCAAAAGTTCCAAATTAATATAAGAGTAGACCCCATAACTCCAACAGGGCACACTGCTCTTTAACTTAAAAGCTAAAATGCTCTTGTTATCCACTGGTTAATGTGCAATTTATGGTGTGTAGGGTGTTTTTTCATATAAATCGCGAAGGATCTGTGGCCCAAGTACACAGCTGGAGGAGCCCTGCCTCCTGCATGTTCGAAATCTGTGCCAATGCGTATATACAACTCGCAGTTAACAAGCGGAGTCCACAGGCTTCGCTGCACATGCTGTTGCTGTACTTGCCGACTAATATGTTGTGTAGCTCCGCGCCCAGAGGACTCTGTACTTGCACTCTCTCCCAGGATTACCCGAGCCACAGGACATGGCACACAGACCGGCCTGCGTTCTCTCCATCGCCATGGTGCTCTGCATCGTGCTGGAAGAAGGTGAGCTTCAATGGCACTTCTTGCATGCATGCCTCGTTAAGGGGGACTCTGGGAGCAGGAGCAAAGCATGTCTCCTTTAGAGGGTGGCTGGCTCCGGGACTGTTTATGCACACATGCCATACATGAAGAAGGAACACCCTTCTTCATGTATGGCATGTGTGCATAAAGAGTCCGGGAGCAAGGGCATTGCATGCATATACGTGTCATGTATATACATGTCAGGTAGTCTGGGCCGGGACAGGAGCACCGCATGCATTTATACGTATTGGCCATAGCTAGTGGTTTTGGAGGCGCTACATGCATACATGACCCCTATGATTACATTTGGTAGGTGGCAGGGGCACTGCATGCACACATGCCAACCATGTGGTGCTGCTGTGCACAGAAGCACCGCAAGCATACGTGACACGTGTACGGGCATAGACATGCATACATAGATGCGGGCATAGTCATGCATCCATTGATGCACAGGTGCTAGCCAATGGCACTGCAAGCAAACACATTTTTCCATAGGTGAAAGGGGTGCCAGGAACATTAGCACGCCATCTACAGATAAATGTAGGGGTGGGTGCAAGGAACAGGCGCCCTGGAACAGATATGATAGATGGGATCAATGCATATCTAGACATATGTTGAGATAGCAATGAGGCTGCGTGCGTTATGTAAAATACTAGATAGATAGACTGAAATTACTTTAACTTGTCATTCCCGAGTGTTGGTTCGCCAGTAAAACACTAATGAAACCGCTTTCGTTTTGAGACTAGGGACAACATATTTATATAAATCCACGCGTGTTAAGTGTACTGTACATGCATTTATATATTCTTTTACAGTGTAATGCATTTGTTTTTATCCGTGATAATGTAAAGAGCCTGCGCGGGCGGGTGTACCTTTAGCAAAAGTTTGGTTTTGCTTTAAGCTTGTAATTTGTAAACTGAGCTCGTCAGACTGCTTCCCTGAAAGGCCCGAAGATCTAGGGCCGGGTCAGGAGCATGGCAGGTGGAGCCTTTAATGCCACGCCTCAGCCAGTTCTATAGGTGACACTTGGATACCAATGTAAATATCCATTTTTGGTGAGCACTTACTGTTGGTCTTTAACCAGTTTATACGGCCAGATTTTGCAGATTAGGGGATTTAAGTGTAGGGGTACCGCGCGGTTTGCTCAGGATCACAAAATGAGCTCAATAGAATAGGAAAGGGGCTGAAAGGTCAGGAGTGAGGTGCACTATCAGAGCTGAAATATGATGTTCTAATATTGGAGTAAGAGAGTGTGACGGAGAGCAGGGTTGAGGTGCCCTGGCAGAGCTGTGTGTAATAGAAGGTAAGGCTGTGGGGAAGGGTGGAGGGGTAACAGCAGAGCACTGCGGGTCCCAAAAAGGAAAACGCAGAGGGTGAGACTATCCTTCCAGTAGTGCTGCGGCTTTGTATTGTGTAGTGCTGCGAGCCTGTATTGTGTAGTATTGAGTGTGCACTTCCTGTAGTGCTGAGGCTGTCTGTCCTGCAGTGCCTTGGATGTCTGTCCTGTCGTGGCACTGAAGCTGTCTCCCCTGTTTTGGGCGGAATGCCGTTCAGCTTGTGATATTCACAATTTAGCTGAGACTCAATGTAAGTTAGAAGAAATAGATAAATACATGAAAAAGGATGCATATTCTGAATATTAGCAGCATGTACAAAGAAAAGAAAAGAGTGAATTGTGTTGAAACGTTTTACGGCTTTTCTAAAATATAGTTTTAAAATGTTTTCATTTTCACTCCATTATTGCAGCTTTTCTATTTACATGTCTCTGTCAAAATGCGCATGAGCCAGACATCCCTTCCATGTACTCTGGTTTATTACAATCACAGCCCGGGGAGAGCTTCAAAGCCCCGAATGTCTGATCACTCAACACTATCGCTTCTTCCCCTTCACCTCCTCTCAGGAATTACGCAGCCTATTTATTGAACATATTTGTGACGGCCTAGTTCATGCTTGCCTTCATTCCCCAGGCGAGAGACATGAAAACAGTTTCTCAGACTAACATTGTGATTCCACTGATTTTAGGGAGGACTTGATTTATGCTTATATTTGAGGGAGTGCAGTGCATGTTGGGGGCGGTGAAGTGACAGAGATGTGAGGAAGGGCATTCAGGGAAGAGTGAAAAGAGGATGCTGAAGAGGAAAGAGAGGGGGCTGAAGATGTATAGATGGACAAGATATGCAGAGAAAAAGAGGCTACATATCTAACATAAAGCACACATAATTGAAGGCCAAAACTCCTTCCACAGGCCTCAATGCTATTTAATTCAGACTCACTATTTCAGAATGTAAACATTTTCGATGTTAATTATTTATAAGAAATCATTGTTGTTACGCATTTATCTTAAACAGCTAACACCCAGTGACAAAGCCAATCATACTGACAGGCTTTAGGCGTATGTCAGTTGCTGTGCCATTTATCTGGATAAAATTACATCTCAGAGAGAAACCAAAATACCGGTCTGATGGCACACTATGGGAATCACAGAAATGTATTTGGCATGTTCCTTTATAGGGAGCACCCATTTTTTTCATCTCACTTAAAGACCTGTCTGCACATATTTCTATATGACTGGTTACAGCCAGAAGCTCTGGGTGCTTCCTGAAGTCTGGTTAGAGCATATTTTTCCAAAGTTAATGCTGCATGCAGTGCAAGACACTGGGCAAGCATACATTTTAAAGGGCTAAAGTTGTCATGCAGAACAATTTACATATTACAGTAACTGTTGAACAAATGAATGCAAGAAGATACGGGGCAGTTTTTAATGTGTTTAATATTTCAAGACTATACGTTCCCACTGCTTAATAAGCCTTGCTTTCTCGCTGCATTCATTTGCTTTAAAATGCACCATTTGCCAATCTTTTTTTAATTTCTTTCTCAGGAGAGGGACTCTCCCTAGACCCCAGATTTTTCAATTGAACTTGTTCACATCGCTAACTAGTGTTTTCTATTGGAAAAGGTAGAGCCAAAGCAGTCTTGCTTAGTACACTAGCCCTCTTCAGAAGTCAGACTTGCTTGGCAACCCAGAAATTCTCTGAAATAATGTATGAGTTTTCTTTTATGAATGCCTAGAAGAACTGAATTTTTAGTCCATTTATCACAGAAATAGTGCTGAAAATCGCCCCAAAAGATGCCAATTTTAAAAAAATCTTCACGGGGGAGAACCCCCGAACCCCCTTATTGCCGTCCAGCTCTGCTCGCTGCGCTCGCATACGTTCAATCGTTCTGCTTACGCCCCACCAGTTTCAAATTCCACCAGCCGCCCCTGGTTGTGTGTATTCTTTTGGAAATCGCCCACCGTCTAAGAACTACAGTGTTTTACTGACTTTATTGTTTATTGTTAAAAGCCTCCGGATGCCTGGATTCTCATGTGTATTAATTGCTAGAATTCTCAAAGCCCACACTGTGAAAATATTTTTGTAAAATGGTGTCCCTGCAAAAGGTCTGTTTCGGCTACCTGTGCCACATCCCCGTGATTCCCACAATGTTTGGCGAGTCTTGGAACACCACGTGGCTGCTGATGTCCCTGGTATCAACTGGTTATGCTGTGCTGTGCCAGGATGTTACCAAACTCCACTGCATGGCAGCAATATGGTTTTGTGCTTGTTTGTCTTTATATTTCAAAAGACATCTGCTTCCTGTATGCCTTTTTTTTATTTTTAGAGCAGCATTTGCAATGCAATAGGTCTCGCATTTACGCGAAGTTTGACCTATTGACATTGCAAATAACAATGCCTTTTATTTGTGTTTTTGTTTTTAAAACATAAATAAAAGGCATTGTCATTTACAATGCCAATAGCTTAATCTCGTGTAAATGCGAGACCTATTGCATTGCAAATGCTTGTTTATGGTTGCCAACAATGGACACTTTCAATTTTATTAGTCAATGGTACTCATTTTATAGACCTTGAAGAGCTGGTTTATCTTTCCCTCCTGAGAGATCACTCTTACATGGCTCCATGCTAGAACTGACTCGATAATGTGAGAAATGATAGAGTATTGCACTTTGGAAAGGTTATTTTGTGTCTGTTTTTACATCATCAATTTATGTTACAAGGTCATAACCCATGGTATTTGAAAAAGAGCCTGTGGGATTTTGTCATTTTTTATGCATATGATTCTCAGAACTCGCTGGAATTTGGTCTAGTTTTTTGAAACTTGTGAAATGTTCTAAGTCATGCCTTATTTAAGGAGTCAGGGGAAGGGAGATAAAGAAATGGACAGGAAGTGTGTATGGTGGGAATGCCACTTAGGATGAATTGTGAAGTGGAAGAATAAGACAAAAGGAGGGGAAGTGAGAGAGATAGAGTAAGGAGCAGGACATGTATCCCCATCTAGCACTAAAGTTGAAATGCAAGATACAGCAGCAAAAAGAAAAATATAATTCCCTGCCACCATCAGCGAAAGGATGCATCCAACCAATCAAAAAGCAAGGAGAAACATAAATACAAGAATTTGGGAGGAAAACCATTCACTCAGGAGCAGGGAACTGAAATAGACAAAAGAGCCACCCAATCCTGAGCAATCGTATGAGCTTAGTGTATGATAAAGTATTGGCTAAAATGCTGTTTAAGAGAGAGAGTTCAAAAATGTGATGACATTCGTGTCCATACATTTCTAAATAATGAAGAGTTGATACCTAGAGCCCCTACCACTATTGGAGGCTTGGCTGTGATGTTGCCGAATGCAAAGCATATTGACGTACTATGAACAGTGCAGCCTAAACTACTATGCCATTGGCTCGTTGCAAGGATAACAAGCAACCTAAAGTAATTTCTGCCAAATTGAGAGTCACTCATGTCTATGCAAAGCCAACAATAGGATGACATCTGGACCACCATTTAGGCAATCAAAACAAGAAAACAAATGCGATGGAAATGCCAGACCATGAAAGTTTGTGGGATTCTTTCTCACAGTCGATCAACTTATGACTGAATGCCGCCCCACCAGTTCAAGACTGGACTCGCCAAATAACAGTCAGTCTGACAAACCAGGAGCAGGGCAGCCTGACCTTTTCGGCCAGATGCTCTCTTCAAGGAACAACAAGTAATGCAAACGTGTTCTGCCTCACTGGGCATCAACAATAATGTAAAGTCTGACTCTTGAAGCACAGCAAGCAAGACATCCACAAGTAGATAGTGAATCCTATACAGGATGGCCAAAATAAAAAAAAGCAAGCATTGACAAACCAATAGGTTTAACTTTTGTACAGTGCACGCACATATGCACACAACATCTATACAGAATGTTCTCTGCATATTTACAAGTATGTATCAGCAGTGTCCGAGCAGCATTCCTACAGATATCTATGCACATACAGACCCATACACATATAGCCATCCAGACACATAGGCTACCAGATAAATATATGCCCATACACTTGGCCTAGTGGCGTTTATATACAGATGTCTTGGTGTGATCCATACCCACAGACTTAAACAGAGCAGTTGTCAGTAGCTAACCTTATGCAAGTGGATTCAAGGAGACAGAAGAAAAAGAAAAATAGGCTCCAGGAGATGGGAGGTGATATAAATCAAGGGGGAAAAATAGTGTGAAGAATCTGGCCTGTTAGAGAGTCAGGAACAGAACAATTTTGAGAAGATGCCAAGGCAAATCAGGTACTCATGTCCACATACCAACACAAATAGCTTGGGACGCAAGCAGGGAACAAACATACAGGCAGACAAGCAAAAAGACAGTCCTTCACAATACAGAGGTAGAAAGCACAAAAACAGACGTACAAAGAGATTGGACAAACAGACTAAAAGTATGAATGATGGATGTATGGAAACAGGTATAATGTCCACTTACTCTTTAAACATTTTGCTGAACAAGTCATATTTGAGGTGGAGCAAAGGCTGGTGAAGGCTAGTCTAATGACTGATGAAATACTTCAGTCTTTGTGCATGAACAGTTCATCCTTGGTCTCCTTGTTGTAATCATACATATGTACTACTGCAATTCAATAACTTAATTTCTTTTCTTTTATTTCAGAACGTTTCACTGGCTTTAAGAAAAAAAAATAGTATCAAAACACAAAAAACCACAGCAACTTGGGGAAGAAGACAAGATACTCTCCCCAACGCAAGAGTAATCAGTTGTATACTGAGAACCCATGAATGTAGATAAAGATTAGCAGTAGCTATAATAATTGAGCAGTTACAACTAACCTGTATAAGCATTTCAAAAACGTTGTTATGGGTAGCTGCTTTGAAGGCACATAATGAAATAATCTAGAATGTAGCAAGAAGTGAATAACCATGCAGCTATATTAAATATGAAAATTTTGATAGAAAAACTGATAGAGATACTGTTATTAACAAACATGGCAGGACCTCGTAAACATATAACAAATCCCAAAAAGTAGTAGCAATATGGAGAACTCTATGTATCAAATCTCCTACTTATTTTTGTCTGGAGAAGATTTGGAGTTGCAAAATTAGGTATCCATGTCAGAGTCATCAAGTTCATCAAAGAACTTTTTCAGTTCTGCAGCCAACGTAAATATACTCATAGAACCATTGAGTGAAACACGATATTTTGAAGGACCTGCAAAAGAAAATTCCAAGTTCCTGACTGTCATTCTTAGTCTAAGGGCTAAGAAGGCTTTCTGTGTCCACTGTGGTTTTCATGAAATCTTGAGAGATGTATATCTTGTGGCCCTTCCAGATGAAATGGTTATTTTTCCTCATATAGTTCAATATAAGTTTTGTGTGTTGGAACCTAAGAAGTGTTCAAACAATTGGTCTTGGAGATATCTTATTCAGAATGAGATGAGCTAGGACTCTGTGAGCTCTTTCTAATTCAAAGTCTTTCAGAAAGGATAAGCCAGTAATTTGAGGAATCCACGTCTCTGAGAATTTAATACAGGCATTAAGGCCCTGACCCTCTGAGCCTTCAGGTAGACCAAAGACCCATAGGTTGCCCCTTCTATTCCGGTTTTCCAATTTTGTTATTTCTCTATACTGTGTGAGAGAGCTAGTCATAAGAGTAGCAAGCTATTTCACACTTGATGATTCTCTGTGTTCCAGATTGCTGATCCAATCCTCTGCCACTGCAATTCTGTTGTTCATCTGTTTAATCTAATTTTTAATCATAGTGATATCAGTGTGATTATCGTCTGTATTGTTCTTAGTGGAAGTGGCCATGTCATGCACTTCCTCCAATTTCTTAAGTATTGCCTCCGAGGTACATATTGATTCAGATTTATGTTTAATGAGAGAGTCGGCCACTCACACTCCCCTTCAGCCCCGGACTCTGCCACCTCCCCGGGGCTTTTTTTAAAGAGTGCGGGGGCCACGCAGACCCCCCCACAGCCCTGGAGACCACCACCTCCCCAGGGCAAAATAGAATATGGGAGGGAGGCCGCGCGGCCCCATCTCCAGGAGCCCTACATGCCCCTGGGGACTGCCACATCCCAGGGCAAGCTCCAGCAATGTCCCAGGGTGCCCAACCCCGGGACATTGCAGTTTGCTATGGCTTGGTGGGAGCACCGCTCCCGACAAGCCATAGCAAACAAGTGCCCTGCTTTCAGCAAGTGAGAGCAGAAAAGGCTCCTGCCTGCTGAAAGCAGAGCAGGTGTCTGTTTCCCTGCCTGCTGTGAAGCGAGCAGGGAAACAGACACATTGCTTTGGGATCCAGGGAGCTGCATGTTATCAGCTCCCTGGATCTCAAAGCAATGCCGGCTCCCGCAGGAGGTGCGGAGCCGGCAGGGACCACAGGGACCTTGAGGCTCCCCCCAGGGTCCCCAACATTTTAAATGTGGGTGCCCTGGGTGGGACCAGTGCACCCACACTACAGGCCGGGCCCTGGGGGATGGGGTCCCCTGGATCGAAATCAGCCCGGGAGGAGGCAGCGCGGCTCCCTCCCTTTTAAAAAAAAATATATAAAAAAAGGGGCAAGCTCCAGGGGATGGGGGCCCCGGGAGCCGAAAATGGCCCGGGAGGGGGGCTGCTCTGTCCCCCTCCCTTTTGAATTTCATTTAAAAAAAAAAAAAAGACCTGGCCCAGGAGATGGGGTCCCTGGGGCCAAAATCGGCCCGGGAGGGGGGCCACACAGCCCCCCTCCATTTAAAAAATATATATATATAAAAAAAGGGGCAGGATCCAGGGGATAGGGGACATGGGGGCCGAAATGGCCCGGGAGGGGGGCCACTCAGCCCTCCTCCTTTAGAATTTTATTAAAAATAAATAAATAAAAGGCCAGGCCCCTCCCTTTCTTTTTTATAATTTTATTTTTTAAAAGGGTCAGGCCCCGGGGGATTGGTCCACTGTGCCCAAAATGGTCCAGAGAAGGGGGGCCACATGGCCCCCCTTCCTAAAAAGTAGGAAAAAAAATAAAAACGGCAAATTGCCGGAGACCCTGCACTCTTTCTCCACCACTCTGCAAACATGCCTCCTGGTGCGCTGCTGGTTGGGGGATGAAGTCCCCTTGGTTGCTGACGGACCTTAGGGGCCAAGAAGACCTCCTGTTCTCTCCAGTACGCCCCACACTGTGGGATGTCTGAGAGGTAGCCATAGGTAACGCCCCCTTTCTCCACCACTCTGCAAACGCGCCTCTCAGCACACTCCTGGTGGGGGAGATAAGGTCCCCTTGCCTCCTGAGGGCCCCAGGACTAAAGTGGACTTCATCCCCCAAGCAGCAGTGCACCAGAAGGCATGTTTGCAGAGTGGTGGAGAAAGGGGGCATGGCCTCTGTCGACCTCTCAGCAATCCAGCTGTGTGGGTCTTACATGAGGCAACAGGAGGGCTAGTTGGCCCTCAAGGACCCTCAAGAGCCAACTGGACTTCATCCCCCTACTAGTAGTGCGCCAGGAGGCACGTTTTCAGAGTGGTAGAGAAAGGAGGCATGGCCTCCTACCAGGTCTCAGCAGTCCTGCTGTGTGGGACTTACTGAGGTAACAGGAGGGGTAGTTGCCTTCCAAGGACATCCTTGGGAGCCAACTACCCCTCCTGTTATCTCCCATAAGTCCCACACGGCAGGGTTGCTAAGAGGTCTTAAAACGCCACGCTCCTTTTCTCCACCACTCTGCAAATGCGGCTCAAGGTGCACTACTCGTTGGGAGATGAAATCCACTTTACTCCTGAGGGACCTTGGAGGCCAAGAAGCCCTCCTGGTACCTCCTGTAAGTCCTACACAGCGGGATTCCTGACAGCTGGTCAGAGTCCCAGCCCCCTTTCTCCACCACTCTGCAAATGTGAATACTAGTTAAAAAAACATAGAAATTCACTGAAAAAACCAAAGGTTATAGGGACGTTACAGTTAGGAATTTGCATTTAAAAACCCTGGAAATGTTTCTAGATGAGAGTTAATTTTAGATCACTTATTCTGTTGTCGATCCCCACTGAATCTTTTCAATCAAGGGAGATCACCTCCTGGTCCCACAGATTTATTCAAAAGGGATTCCTCCAGAACATCAGATCCCACTCTTCTTCGATTTTTGTTGATATATATATACAACACTCATAAACATTTTAAAAACACTCACAGTCACTGGATGATGTCATTAGTGATGTCATCAATGATGTAATTTGAGATGTCATCAATGATGTCACTGACCATGTCATGAGTGTTGTAATATGTCATCCCTGTAACCTTTGGTTATTTTCTGTGAATATATATATATATATATAGGTTACCATTTCTCCATCAAGAAGAGGCCTGCACTCAAGTTCTCTCGAATAATTCAATTTATTGCAAAGGCAATTATGGTTAGGCTCAGGTGTCACATGTACAAAACCAGAGAAATTCAGCCATTATAGTTAGTGAGCTAACTATAACTCGCACCCCTGCAATGCACTGCTTATGAACTCATGTATTACATCACTCATGACATGGTCAGTGACATCACTGATGGACATCTCAAATGAAATCACTGATGTCATCATCCACAGAATCTCTGACGCACCCACTCACACCCCCATATAACCTTTCATACACCCACTCCAACTACCACACTACTATTCTCAAACCAATTCACACACACATACCTGTACCTACACAGCCACTCACTGATTCATAGAACACACACATCCACTCACTCACCCATAGAGCCACTCATATACCCACTCACTCACTAATACAGCCACTGACATAGCCACTAATACACCCATACAATCACTCACACACTGAGTCAGTCACCCATAGAGATACTCACTTACCTACTCACTCACCCATACAGTCAATCATACAGCCACATACTTACCCATACAGTTACACACACACTCACTCACGTACTCATACAGATACTAACACACATCCACTCACCTCTACAGTTACTGACACAAGCACATACTCACCCATACAACCACTCTCATATTCACTCACTCACCCATACAGTCACTCACATACCCCATCACTCACCTATACTGCCTTGCACATACCCAGTTACTCACCCATATACCACTGACACATGCACTCACTCACCGAAACAGCCATACACAAACTCACTCACCCATACAGCCCTTCACACACACATACTCATTAACCCATAGAGCCACTGACTCACCCACTCACTCATCCATACAGGCAGTCACACACCCACACAGACACTCAGACACCCATGGGGGTATTCAGACAACCAATCACTCACCCATATAGAAAGTCACATACCCACTCACACACCAATATGACCACTTATACACCAACTGGCAGACAGATACAGACATTCTCACAACCAGTCACTCACCCGTACATTCACTTAGACACCTAATCACTCACTTATACAGTTAGCCATGCACCCACTGAATCATCCAATACACCTTGGTATATATATTTAACACTCATAAACGTTTTTTAAAACACTTACAGTCACTGGGTGATGTCATCAGTGATGTCACTGACCATGTCGTGAGTGATGTAATATGTGAGGTCATAAGCAGTGCATTGTGGGGGTGCGAGTTATAGTTAGCTCACTAACCATAACGGCTGAATTTCTCTGGTTTTGTAGGAGTGACACCTGAACCAAACAATAACGTCCCTGTAACCTTTGGTTTTTTCAGTGAATATAGATATATTTTGCTTTCTTCCAAGAGAAACACGCACTCATATTGACACTATGCATTACACAAACGCACCTGATGAGTTGCGGCATAACAAATGCCATGGTTTGTTACACCGAAACTTGTTGGGTGTTTTGGTGCAATGCACGGTTCTGATATTTTTTGAACCAGGGAATGAAATAAGTATAAGGAGGCTCTCAGGGGGATGACCGAAGGACACAGAAATTACATTGCTGTAATAGCCCCCTTCAGATTACCTCTGTTCTACCGGTTCTTTCTTTGCCATCAGTTTTCTCTCTGCCCATGAGCCTCAGACGGACTAAGCGCTTAGGTAGTAGGGAAACCAGCAGTCTTCGTCATGATAAGCAAACTCCACGAAGAAGAGGAAAAGCAAAACTGAGAGCGATAAACCCAGATTCTGCGCAGGAGGCGCAAGTAAGGCCAGGGGAGGCACTGAATATTACTGACTGCTCAGAATCTCTTAATTGTTTTACCCCAGCCTCTCAAACAGTGGGCTCAGCTGGTAAAAAGGGAGTAGAGCTTCCTAGTAGGTATGCTCTATGTAATAAAAACTTTAGTGTCTCGGGTGCCCCTGTAAACCCCTCCACAATTCCCCCGGCTCCCATTTTTGGGAAAACCCTTTCTAAAAAATCAAGTAGGAAAACAGGGGGAAGCCCACTTTTTATCTCTCAGAATTCCTCTTTAATATCCTCGGTGAGACAGCGAAAAGAAGCCCAACAAGTTAAAATAACCCCATCGCTTAGATCCTTTTTTAAGGTGCATAATAAAGTTCAACAGGTTGGTTTAACTGCTTTGGGAATGACTGAATTACATCAGAATATAGAGCCACCGACAGAGGAAGTTGGGGTAAGCATAGACTGCGTTGATTCTAATAATGTGAATCCAATAGCGGAGGGAGTAGTGCAGTTGAATGTCACCACTTCTAATAGGTTTCAGGTTCTGAGTGGTTTTGAGGGCAGCTGTGAGGGCAGCTGTGAGGGCGGCGGTGATGGCGATCCTATCATCTCTTCTGCGGTAATGTCCCGATCGCCCACTTCCTCGGCCGCTGGGGCCCCTGTGTTATCAATTAGTTCTAATCAATCGGACCTGGCAGCCATGTTGGAGGCTCTCTCATCAGACATCAGAAATAGGTTTGCCATCTCAGAGAGGAATCAGGCTAAAATTCAAGACTCTTGTGAGACTTTAGAAGCTAAGATGCCTGCAATTACGGAGAGAATCTGTGCTATGGAAGACACAGTGGTGGCCCTCAATAAGGAAGTAGAGATCCATCGGACCGAAATTCAAACTTTGAAAAATGGCGAAAAAGTTATGTTAGACAAAATTGAGGCACTAGAAAATAATGCAAGGCGGAACAATATTAAGATTCTCAATGTCCCAGAAGGCCTAGAGGGGGATAACATTAAAAACTTTATAATAAACTTATTAAAGGAGTTTATCCCCACTATTGATTCCCGCGAACTTGAGGCTGATATCCAGAGAATTCATAGAGATCCCTTCTATAAAAACTCAAATAGGAAGACCTCCAGGAGAATCTTGGTTAATTTTAAAACCTATTCTTTAAAAGAGCGAGTCCTGTCCGAGGCTTTAAAAGCTGGGAGTGTCTCTAAAGGGGAATGGATATTTCGGATTAGATCGGTTCTCTCAAGAATCACGCAGGACAGGCAGTGGGAGTTGAGGAAATTTATACCAACTTTACGTTCTTTAGGGGCACAGTCCAGCTGAGGTTTCCAGTCCTCCTTAAAATTATGTGGAATAATAAAATGTTCAATTTTAGGGATCCCAAGGAGGTAGAGACTTTTATGGACCAAATAAAGGCCCAGGGTTAATTTATTAATCTTGTTTTTGTTGTATTTGCTACATTCGGGAGGACGAGGTGAGCTCCATTGGGTAGTTCATCATCTTACCCAGGTAATTTTCGGGGAGGGTTCCTTTGGGTGGGGGGGGTCACAAGAGAAACAATTTAATTATGTATTTCACTGGGTGTGGAGCATATTAGGGAAAAAAGAAAAAAAAAGTCCTCACTTCTTGGCAACACTAGATGAGATGAGAATTAAGAGAGGGGTAGGTCTAAGCCTTTTTGCTCTGGTCTTTCGAGCTGAGAGAGCCAATCTGTTAAAACCTATATACTTATGTCTGTCCCAATCAAAATTTTAACTTGGAACGTTAATGGCCTTAGAGTAGCAGGTAGACATAGGAGGATTTTGCAATATCTGAGTCAATCTGACTGTGATATTATTATTTTGCAAGAAACTCACTTAACCATTGATGAATGGGAGTCTGTTTGTGTCAATCAAAAGTGGATGGAAAATTCCCTTCATACTACCCAAACATGCTGCACGAAAGGAGTGGCCCTTATTTTTAAAACATCGGCAAAGGCTACCCTAGGGACCTATAAGGTGGATGTTAAGGGGCGTTGGATCATAGCTGAGGTTAAGATTCAGAACGAATGGGTCGTTATAGTGGGCTATTATGGTCCGAATATTGATGACGAGGCCCCTCTAAATTCCATCTATAATCATTTACTACAATCTAAGTTCCCTATTATTATGGGAGGGGACTTTAATGTCCTTCTGAATCCGACCCTTGATAGATCCAAAGGGGCGGGAGTAGTAGCATCTAAAATGGGCTCTGTTTTCAGAGTCCTTATAGAAGATCTAGGTTTAGCAGATATATGGAGAGTAAAAACATAAGGCACTAATTGGCTCCTCTCCTTTTACATTTTATAATTAAAAATATGGTCATTCGTCCAGAATTTTTTTTTTTTTGTAGATAACAGACTGATTAATTATGTTAAAGCGGTAGCACATATACCGGAGCATCTCTCAGATCATTCGGCAGTCTTGATGGATCTTCTAATAGAGAGATCTCCGGCTATTAGAAGATGGACTTTTGATAGATCTTTACTCACTGACACATCAGTAATAATACAACTTAATAAAGATACCCTGTTATTTTTTTAAACTAATGATTCTTCTGCACCTCCACATGTAGTATGGGATGCCTATAAGGCATTTATAAGAGGGAGAGTTATTAGTTTGGCTGCTAAAAAGCATAAGGAGACCAAAACTATGATAGGACAGCTGGAAGAAGATATTTCAACCACTTTAAGTGAACTTATCAACAGGGTGATGGGGAGCAGAGGGATCAGACTAACAAGGTCTTAGCTAAAAAACAGGCACTAGCTGATTATCTTGATAGCATCATAAGGAAAAGATGGGAGGCTAGTAAATTAGCGAACTATGAATATGGAGAATGATGTGGGAAGCTCCTGGCTTGGAAATCTCGCATTAATCAGACCAGGAATTTAATCAAGGAAATTGTTGAAGTTGAATCAGGTGAGGTCTGGACGGAAAATGCCAAAATAGAATCAGCCTTTGAGTCCTTCTTCCAAGATTTATATACAGAGGACCAGGTAGGGTCTGACCCCCAGATAAAAGAGTATACGGATAGGATTACAACACCATCACTGATGGATGAGCAAACTTTAGGGCTTAATCAAAGCATTACTTTAGAAGAACTAGAGACCACCATGAAACGCCTAAAAAGAGGTAGTGCAGCAGGGTTAGATGGCATTCCCAATGAGCTTTACATTTCGC
Organism: Calotriton arnoldi; assembly: GCA_963921515.1. NCBI lineage: Eukaryota > Metazoa > Chordata > Amphibia > Caudata > Salamandridae > Calotriton > Calotriton arnoldi. The sequence continues at coordinate 126,714 of CAWUFW010001193.1, forward strand.
TTGCTGAGGAAATCATTCCGGTTTTGGTGAGGCTGTTCAATGGTATTTTTTCAGATGGCCTTCCAATTCCTAAGTCCTGGGATGAGGCTGCTATCAGCTTAATCCTGAAGCCCAGTAAAGATCTTAAAAAATGTGAGTATTATAGGCCCATCTCCTTGCTGAACTGCGACTATAAAATCTATGCGCAGGTTTTAGCTGGGAGATTAAATCAGGTAATGGGCTCCCTGATTCAACCTGATCAGAAGGGGTTTGTTAAGGGTCGTTAACTGCATGATTTAACTCATGAGTTGATCAGCGCCATTGATATTGCCTCCTCAGAAAAGCCATCTCTTACCATCTTTGCGTTTGACGCAGCTAAAGCTTTTGACAGGGTGCACTGGCCTTTTTTTTACATCATATGATTCACATTTATGGGCTAGGAGATACATTCTCTAGGGCTGTCATTATCATCTATAAAAACCCCACAGCGAGGATAGTGGTTAATGGGAATTTAACCAGGTTAATCAAGTAGGAGCGGGGAACCAGACAGGGTTGTCCACTTTCCCCGTTACTCTTTGATTTGTATATTGAACCTTTGGCTTGTAGTATTAGGGCCAGTCAGATCTTTGCTCCGTTTGAATGGAATGGGTGGGTAAAAAAACTAGCCCTTTATGCTGATGATTTGATGATTTTAACGAGGGAGAGTCCCAGTATCCTACCGAGGTTAGAGCAGTTGTTGATGGAGTTTGGGAAAGTTTCAGGTTATTTAATCAACCCTCACAAAACTGAAATTATGTCCTGGAATTTGCAGGCAATTGTCCCACTGGTCAAACAACAAATTAGATACCTGGGTGTACAAATAACACATGATATCACTAGATTAGCTCAGGTAAATCTTGAATTAAAAATAAAAGAGGCAGGTACACTATTAAGATCTTGGAGTAGCCTTCCACTTTCCAGCTCCAATTTGGTTAAAATGTCTATCCTGCCTAAGTTCACTTTTATTTTTGATGCGATCCCTTTATCCTTTAATTATAAATTGTTACAATCTTTACAGAGTGACATATCTAGCTTCCTCTGGGCAAATAAAGGGGTGAGGATCTCCTGGAGAAAATTGCGGAATACTAAGTTAGATGGGGGTATTGCAAGCTCCGACTGTTGCCTCTATTGCTGGGCCTTCCAATTAAAAAATATAAGATCTCTCCTGTTTGATTCCTCTTGCTTTCCCCCCTTCCTTCAGGCTATGTCCAGAAATATCCCCTTGGGTGGAGACGGGTTTCTTTTTAAGTTCGGCCATCCCAAATTTAAAAAAAAAAGTTAAACTGAAGGTACTGAGATCAGCCTGTGAGCTCTGGTATCAGGTCAGGAAATCTCTCAAGATCCCGTATTACAGTGCTGGCACCCCTATTTGGAACTCTCCTGGTACACCCTTGTGTCTTAAGGATAGTTTGTCAACCCCATTACTGGAAGAAAGCATTAAGAAATGGGGCCATTTGTTGCAAAACAATAAACTATTATCTTGGGATTACTTAAATAATATCTCAAACCAGAGGTTATACAGATTCAAATTCTACCAGCTATCTAGTTGGGCTGCAAAGATTGGGAGGGATGGAGATGATGAACATGAAAATATCCTCTTGGGTCCGCTCCACCAACGTAAAGAAGTCTCCAAATGGTACTGGTTGCTAGTGAAAGGGGAGCCCCCTCTAACACCGATGGAGGAGCCCTGGAGAAGAGACCTGCCTTTGATCGACATAGCATCTTTATGGCAAGTCTCGATGCGCACTTTATGGAGTGTTGTCATAGCTGCTCCCCTTAGAAGAAATCATTTGTTTACACTCCACAGGGCCTACTGGATCCCCAAGAGATTGGCAAAGCTGGGAGGTGAAGGTGTGAAGCCCTGTTTGAAGAGTGGTCTGGAAAATGTGGACGATCTGCATATGTTCCGACAGTGTCCTCGGATCCAGGGCTCCTGGCACGATGTGGGTAAGGCCTTGTCAGAGGTTTTGGGGCAAGACATTGAGGTAAGCCCGGTTTCGGTTATTTTTGGAGTTCTTTTGGAGGAGAGTACAAGTTGTAAGCTTTCTAAACTCCATTCCTCGCTGTTATTTATTTTAATTCTTCTGGCAAGGAGAGAAATTTGTTTAAAATGAGTTTCTCCTCAGCCGCCAGTATATTTTGATTGGGTTGCTTCAGTTAAAAGGGTATATAAGTTGGATCATTGTTGTTTTTCGGGAAAAAGAACCAGATTTTGGGTGGCCTGGGATGAATGGCTTAGTAAGTTTGACAATTCGTCATCTCAATAAAGTCCAATGATTATTAAATAAGCGAGATTATGGGTAGAAGGTCGAATTGGGGGAAGTGGACTTGAACTCAATCCTCCTCTACCTAATAGTCTTGCGGTTGGCACTTCTAGGAACCTCGGAGGTGGCAAGGACACAGGTGACACCATGGCCTCCCTCTGAGGGAACCAGGAAGGAGCCTATATCTGTTTAAGGACAATCTGCTTATTTATAAAAGAGGACAAAAACAAAAAAAACAAAAGTATTTTCGACGCAACTGCAGAGTGCATTGTTTTTCTTGGACGAAAGTGAAGTTTTGTTTGAAGTGTTAAGGGCTCTTCATTCGAACGCACACCGCTGCCAAGAGGACTCAGGAATAGGAGGACCTTTGTGGTGCTTGAATATATATATATATATATATATATATATATATATATATATATATATATATATATATATATATATATATATATATATATATATGAATAACCTACTAGCAATAGCCAGTAAGTAGTTATAGTTAGGACCAAAGTTTCCATAGGAAATGCATTTTTTGTTTTGCCAATAACTTTGCCGCCGCTTGATGAATATTCATTACATTTTCAAAAAAGTCCTGTTTTTGGTTCAGCTGCTGTGTTGAAAGTTTCAGTGTGATCCGTCAGGCAGGTGCCAAGAAGTAAGGGGGCTCCCAAAACACATTTTCCTATGTTATGTCTATGGGGATTTTTCATTTTTTCAACATGACAACAGCCCGAACCGCTGAATGGAATTACACCAAATTTGGCAGAAAGCTAGATGATGGTCCAGAAAGTGTGCTTTTTGTGATTTGGTTTAAATCTGTTCAGTAGTTTCAGAGATATTTAAATTTAAAAAATATAGATATCGGGGGACGCAAGACCTTGCAGTGGACTTGCGGATCCTACTGAAATTTGATTGGCTGCCAACACTTCAGCCAGAAGAGCTGGCAGCCGTCTTGGGGCTCAACTTTAAGCCGAGTCCCACAAAAAAGGAAAAAATAAAGAAAATGGGGCAGGGTAGGAATACCCTGACCCCCCGAGATATGGTAGGTGGTCCCACAAGACCCTAATCGGGGTTAAAAATATTTTTTTAATTTAATTTTTCTGCAAATGTGTGGATGGACCCGTTGTAAAAAAATTGTTAAAAAGACATGCAGGCTCCCACACGTCTTTTAACAGAAAGCCCCTGGGTGGGCCAAATACCAGCGGCATATGAAAAATAAAGGAGGGGTGGCACATGGGGCCCCCCTCCTAGGGTTTACTTAAACCCTGGGGACCACCACCTCCCTGGGCTTTTGTTTTAAATTATGCAGGGGGTGCCCGCACGTCATGCCCCGGGGACCACCGCCTCCCTGGTGCTTGTTTACCTATTAATGGGGGCCTCTTGGACCCCCTCCCATCCCTGGGGACCACCACCTCCACGGGGCTTTACAAAAAAATGTGGGGGAGGCCACATGGACCCCCCACAGCCCCAGGGTCTGCCACCTCCCTGGTGCTTTAACTCTAATTAATGGGGGGCCACGCAGACCCCCCCAACAGCCCCGGGGACCACCTCCTCCCTGGGGCAAATTAAAAAAAATCAAGGGGGCCGTGCAGCCCCCCTCTTGGAGCCAAAGATGGTCCTGGGGACCTCCACCCTCAGGGCTGGCTCCTGCTATGTCCCGGGGTGCCCTGCCCACCCCTGGGACATAGCTGTTTCCTATGGCCTGGCGGGAGCTTCACCGCTTCCTTGAGGCTCCCCCCACGGTCCCAATGGAGGCACCCACTTTAAATGGCCAGGTCCCGGGGGATGGGGTCCCCTGGGTCCACTACTGTCCGGGGGGATCCACACAGCGCCCATTCAAAATAGCCTGGCCCCATGGGAATGGGTCCCTGGGGCTGAAGTCGGCCCAGGGAAGGGGGGCCATGCAGTCCTCCTCCTGTTATAAAGAAGAAAAAAAAAATGGACCGGCAAGTCGCCAGAGGCCCGCCCCTTTTTGCACCACTCTGCAAACGTGCCTCCTGGTGCACAACTGGTTGAGCGATGAAGTCCCCTTGGCTGCAGAGAGTCATTGGGGGCCAAGTACCCCTCCTGTTACCTCTAATAAGTCCCACACAGCGGGATTGCTGAGAGGTCAGCAGTGGCCACACCCCCTTTCTCCACCACTCTGCAAACATGCCTCCTGGCACACTGTTGGTTGGGTGATGAAGTCCCCTTGGCTCTAGAGTGACCTTGGGGGCCAACAACCCCTTCTGTTACCTGCAGTAAGTCCCACACCACAGAATTGCTGAGAGGTGCTTGGAGGCCACTGCCTCTTTTTCCACCACTCTGCAAACAAGCCTCCTGGCACATGGCTGGTTGGAGGATGTAGTCTTCTTGAATGCTGAGGGTTCTTGGGGACCCAGAAGCCCTTCTGTGACCTCCAGTAAGTCCAACATAGAAGGATTCCTGAGAGGTGGTCGGAGGCCCGTTCCCTTTCTCCACCACTCTGCAAATGCTACTACTAGTTAAAAAGAACATAGAAATTCACAGCATTGCTTCTCATAAGCAACGACTATAAGTACAAAGTGCGAGTTTGCGCACCGCTTGCAGGTTTTCAAAATACATAAAAAATAGGCATTGTCATTTACAATGCCAATAGCTCAAACTCTCGCAAATGCGAGACTTATTGCATTGCAAATGGTTGTTTGATTAAATACCCACACTAAGGAAGGGCATCCAAGTGCTTTTTTCCTTGTACTCTTCGTGTTCTGATCCTATGCACTGTCTTATGAACTATGGTTGGCAGATGGTTTGCGCATTGGTTGACCAGAGATCTATGAATTGATGGAACATATTGAGAGGCCAGCATTTCCATGTAGCATATGGTAGATTGCTAGAATGCTGTGTCAATAGAGGAATTTTAGGGCATTATTTCCAGTTCATAGACACACTTGCTGACTAGTTGTGTGTATGTTGCAGAGTGACAATGAGTTTTCTCATGTGTGGCTCTTATTGCAATGATCAAGAGACATCTGGAATGAATTTCCTGCTTGGAGAAATTTTAGGACTTTGAGTTTTATTGACAGCTGGAAATCGGTTCATTTTACCATTGCATGTGTCGTGGCGAGATGGAAGGGAAGACATTTTCCATGTTGCTCAGATTGCTTGCTGGATGTGAGGCTATCCATAAGGCTGGAGGCCGTGAAATTGGATTATCTGTGGCAACAACCTATAGCAGAAATTCTTTTTTGGTGTCATTGAGACATATAAAGCTCCCTCTAACCTGTGAATTATGTGAGCGACTATAAGAGGCAATGTTCTATCTATATTGTGTTACTGCTTATAGAATTGCTTTCCAAGCAGATTTGACAAACACATATGCAGAAATGTTATTTGAATTGGTTTGTGCATTAAAGCCAGTCCGATTGGATTTGTCATAGATTGTATATTCTTTAACGAAGTGTCAGGTGCCAGTTATTTGGAACCGCAGCCTATCCCGTGTCTCTCATATTTTACTATGAGCCGTTTTTCTTGCTACAGTGACACTCAATTGAATGCAAACGTGTACGGTAAATGATTTTAAATCAGCACAATACGTTTCATTACAACTGGTGCTTCTGGTGCCAGGCAAAAATCGCGGAGAGGAAACCGTGTGCGTGATAACATAGTGGTCACTTTGAGTTTGGTCTCCTCTGTCCTCACTTACCTGTGGCTGTCCTTTACTAACATAAACTCCTATGCTCCTCGACCCCATGATTTTCCCCAAAGCCCTAAATAAACCTTACACTCTGTTCTTCCCTTCCAACACTACCCTCTTACAGCTTACTCCACAAGCTCCACTTAACCCTTTACCACGGACTCTGTTTAACTTACCCCAGGTTGCCATATATTCTATTTGCAGTGGCATTCTCTCTTGGATGGGGACCGGATCGAAAGAGTCATGCATGATGAACCAGGGAGCAGGGACAAAGTCTCTACCGGCGAGGGAGCTAAGTACCCCTAGATGTCAGATGTCAGCTGTCCCGACTCCACCCTCCCAAACCAAGTCAGCTGCCTTCACGGAGGAAGCCAGCTTTCACAACATCCACTAGCTCAAGAGCTGGCGCCGTGGAAATAGGAAAGGGACTACTGTTTGAAACTAAAAAACATGCGCCCTTGACATAAAAGAAGGACTGCCAATCAGAATGCCAGATCGAGTGACCGTTATCAGAGAACATAAAGAACTATCTCTCATGCCGCAAAACTGTAGTCAGGGACAAAAAAGAAAGACTGCCACCAGCCCCTCTTCCCTGCACTGGTCTCGGCTGCATAAGCAAGCACGGACTCACTGTGGACCAGAAAATTACACTCAGAACTGAAGTTTTTAACTAGGGAGACGCGCCTTTCCCTATGAAATCGACATGCATTGGCTGCTATAGATAATCTATCAAGCACTAATACCGAGCAATTGTTATTTGGGGTCACGGAGTAGAGCCTTATGGAGTGTAATTTAATTGCAATTAATGGCAGCGTCCCGCGAGTGGTGTGTGGAGCGGCCACCATTGTGGTGCTCATGCTGTGTTGGAGGTGGGAGGGGTCTGCTTTACAGGCATGGGAAGACAAGGGCAGCGTCCCGCGAGTGGTGTGTGTGTGGCGGCCGCCACCATTGTGAAACTAGAAGTGTGCATGGCGTGCTGAAAATCAAAACAACACAAGCAATGGTCAAGGCAGGAAGCATCAATTAAAAAAAGAGTTCTCCCACACAACGTATGAAGAGGGACATCGTAAGGAAACTGTAATTGGCCGGTGCACTAAGCCTCGCAGGGAAGTGACGTATCAGCAATTCCAACAAGTTAGGAGGCAGCAAGGAAAAGTGATAGTGGAGTAAGCCAATGGTAAGTAGGAGGTGGGAATCAGTGATGTCATCAGTGATGTCACTGACCATATCATGAGTGATGTAATATGTGAGATCATAAGCATTGCGGGGGCGCGAGTTATAGTTAGGTCAGCCAACTATAACTACTGCTGACATCCACTGGATGGAATTACACCAAATTTGGCACAAAGGTAGATGTTGTTATTTTGTCATTTGGTGCAAATCCGTTCAGTCGTTTTTGAGAAAAAAGTTAGTGATATCTCTGGCCGTGGATATTTCACGACAATTTGCGATTAATTACAACTGTGCACGCCAACAGGAATGCTGTGATTGGCTGGCACAACCTGAAAATAAAGTTGCAGCCACCATTTTATCGATCAGGAACGGTTCCCGGGGCTGAAAATTTCTGTGAAAGCTAACATAAGTGGTCAGGATGGAGATACTCTGACCTAATTTTTGAGAAATAGGGGTGTTAGTGACACAAGTTATGTATCCAAAAATGATTTTTTTAACCATGCGTGATATTCGCGACAACGATGCGATTATCAGCATGGCCCTCCCGTGTTCCGTCGTTGGGATGTTGCGACTATCGATATCTTCGCGAATATTGGTGAAAATAAAAAAAATATATGTATATATACGCACCCTTGCCAACAGTTTTACTTATATACTCACACTTGTGCACCCAGTGACACACCCATTCAGAAACTCATACACCCACTGATAGTTGCACTCCGACACTGACATACCATCTTACAGACATAGTCAAAGACTCACACACCCACTTAGAGACCCATGCAAAGATTTATGCAGTCAGCCACAGATGCATGCACGCACTCACTCACAAACCCAGTGAGACAGTGATGCAGCCACTGAGAGACTCAGTGAGATACTCAGACACTCACTCATAGACGGACTCAAACACTGACGCACCAACTCACAGATCCAGTCAGAGAGTGAAGCACCCAGTCACAGACCCACTTACACACTAATGCATCCACTCACAGTCTCACTCAGACAGTCTTGCACACTCTGAGAGAACAACTCAGAGTCATGCCCCCACTTAGAGACCCTGTCAGATACTCATGCACCCACTCACAGATCCTCTCAGACGCTGATACACTCTTTTACAGACCCACTGAGATACTGATAGGCCCACTCAGAGCCTTATGCACCTACTAAGATATGTAGTGAGAGACTAATGCATCCACTCACAGACCCTGTCAGAGACACCCACTCACAGACCCACTGAGACACTAATCCACCAAGTGATAGGCCCACTCAGAGACTAATGCATCCAGTCACAGACCCACTCAAAGACATATGCGCTTACTGACAGAGCTAATAAGAGAGTCATACAGCTAACAACAGACCCAGTCAGAGACTCATATACCCACTGACAGATCTAGTCAGACACTCATAGATCTACTCACGGTTCACACTTCGTGTCCCCAGTGAAAGACCCACTCACAGACGGTCTCAGATACTTATTTAAACCCTGAGAGATCCACTCAGACATTTATGCATCCGGTGACAGAACCACTTAGAACCTCATATACCCACTCAGAAACTCAGTGACACGTTCCTACACCTAGTGTCACAATCCATTCAATAATTCATATACATTGTCCCACAGATGTTCAGAGACTGATATATGGTTATATAGAGTTATTTAGATAGTGATGTATTTAGTGTGATGGTTAGAATCAAGTATATACTTATTAAAGTCTTGCTTTTGCTTTATGTTTTTGCGATTGTCGTGGTTACCGACGTCATCGTGACACCCGGCAGTTCTAAAAATACTAACAAAAAATAAAACCACCATGACACTAAAGTGCAAAAATAACTGGTTGGGTGGACACCTCTAATATAAAATATGCAATCACAGAATAATTACAAAAATCTTAGGAAAAAGTTTGAAAAAAATTAAGTATCTGGGACGATATAGTTACAAAACACAATTTAAAAACATCTGAAAAAATCACAGGAAAATTAAAAATTATAGGGCTGTTACAGTTCGAACTCAGAATTTTAAATAACCTTAGAAATTCACTGAAAAATCAAAAAGGTTATAGGGATCTTATACTAAAGAATTAGCATTAAAAAACATCAGAAACTCACTGAAAAAAATAAAGATTACAGGGACGTTATAATTAGGAAATAGAATTTTAAAAACTTTAGAAATTCATAGAAAAAAAAGCGTTACAGGGATGTTATAGTTAGGCTGACATTTCACTCGTACATAACCAAAGAAATTTAGCAGTTATAGTTACCTGAGCTAACTATAACTTACGCCCCAGCAGTGCACTACTTATGACCTCACATACTACATCAGTCATGACATGGTCAGTGGCATCACTGATGACATCACTGATGACATCTCAATTGACCTCACTGATGACATCATCCACTGATTCCAAGTGTTTTTGAAAACTTAGTCAGTGTTATATATAAATAATAAAGAAAGTGCCTGAAGGAGTGGTTGTATGGGTGAGTCAGTGGCTGTGTATATGGAGTATAGAAGAGTGAGTGGGTATGTGAGAGACTGTAAACATGAGTGACTAGGTGTGTATGGCTTTTTGTATGAGTGAGTGAGTGGTGTCTCAGTGGGTGTATGAGTAAGTGAGTAGGAGTGTGAGTATGTGTATAGCTGAGTGAGTGTGTAAGTGGCTGGAATGGTGATTGAGTGGGTGAATGAGTGGGTGTATGTGTGATTGTTTGGGTGTGTCAGTGGTTGTAAATGTTGAATGAGATGGTGAATGAGTGACTGTATTGGTGAGCGAACACGTATGTAAGTATCTGTATGACTGAGTGAGAGGAAATTCGAGTGGCTGTATGGGTATGTGAATGGGTGTGTAAGTGAATATATGGGTGACTGAGTGGCTGTCTGAGTAGCTCTATGGTGAGTGAATGGCTATGTAAGTGGCTGTATAGGTGAGTAAGCGCGTGTGAGAGAGATTGTATGAGTCAGTATGTGCTTCTGTCAATGACAGTATAGGTCAGTGAGTACATGTGGTAGTATAGGTATGAGTAAGTTAATTAGTGTGTGAGTAACTGTATGGGTGATTGAGTGGCTGTGTGAGTGACTGTATGGCTTAGTGAATAGGTGTATTAGAGCACGTATAAGTAAGTGAATTAGTGTGTGAGTTGTTGTATGAGTGGGTGTATATATATGTATGTGTGGCTAGTTAGTTGTCTGAGTGCCTGTATTGGTGAGTGAATAGGTGCATCAGTGGTTATATATGTGACCTGGTGGTTGCGTTAGTGGTTGTATGGGAGAGTTGATGTATGAGTGCTTCTACCGATGAGTGAGTAGATGTGTAAGTGTTTGTATGGGTCTATGAATTTCATATATGAGTGGTTGTGTGGGATTGGGTGTATGAGATCTTGTATTAGGAGGTAAGTGAATGTGTGAGTGGCTCAGTGGCTGATGTCATCAGTGATGTTATCAGTGATGTCATTTGAGATATCAGTGATGTCATCGATGATGTTATTTGAGATGTCATGAGTGATGTCAGTGACCATATCATGAGTGATGTAATATGTGAGGTCATAAGCAGTGCATAGTGGAGGCATAAATTATAGTTAGCTTATAGTTAGCTCAGGTAACTATCACTGCTGAATTTTTTGGTTTTGTTCGAGTGAAATGCCAGCCTAACTATAACGTCCCTTGACCTTTGTTTTCTTCAGTAAAAATTTGTATATATATATATATATATATATATATATATATATATATATATATATATATATATATATATATATATATATATATATATATACTACCTACTGGCGGTCACCAATAGGTAGTTATAGTTAGGACCTTGTTTCTATTCAAAAAGCGTTTTTTCTTTTGCCAATATCTTTGGCGCCGGTTGACGAGTCTTTGCGAAATTTTCAAAACTAATGGGGCGCTCCGGTCAGCCCCTGTCTTGAAAGTTTCGGGGTGATTCGTCAAGCGGGGGCCAAGAGAAAAGGGGGATTCCAAAACATGTTTTCTGCATGTTAATTTCCATAGGAAACTTTACACAAAGCTACAGCCCGAACTGCTGAACGGAATTACACAAGATTTGGCAAAAAGGTAGCTTTTGGTTCAGAAAGCGACCTTTTTTTTAAATGGTGTAAATCCGTTCAGTAGTTTCTGAGAAATTCATACATAAAACAATATTAGTATCTGTTGACTGCGGTGGGTCCGCGAACGTTCCCGATCACAAGCTGACTTCTGATTGGCTGCCAACACTTCAAACTAGGAAATGTTGGCCGCCATCTTGTGACTGGGCCGGCTCCAGCAATGTCCCGGGGTGCCCACCCCTGGGACATAGCAGTTTGCTATGGCAGGGTGTGAGCACTGCCCCTGCCCTGTCATAGCAAACTTCTGCTTCGCTTCATGGACGCGAGACCAGAAAAACTGCTCTCGCTTCCATGAAGTGAAGCAGTATTGCTTTTGGGCAAAGGAAGCTGCATGTCAGCTGCTCCCTTTGTCCAAAAGCAATGCCGGCTCCTGCAGGAGGCGGGGAGCCAGCAGGGACCACGGGGACATTGGGGCTACCCCAACAGTCCCCAAACAGAAGCCATGCCCCGGGGCATGGGTCCCCAGGGTCAAAAATGGCCCAGGAGGGGGGCCAGTCAGCCCCTCCCCTTTAAAAAAAAAAAAATGGCCAAGCCCCGGGGAATGGGGCCCCAGGGGCCGATATCGGGTAATGGAACTGGGGGGCATTAATTATTTTTTTTCTCTCTTCATAGGAGTCGCGACCCCCTCGCGGCTCTCAGCACAGCCCCCCAGTGTAACATCGTGGTGAATTCGCGGATCTACCTTAAATAAATAATTTAATAGTATGTAATTTAGAAGGTAGTGTTGCATTTCTGAACTTTTTTATAGAGTTAGTGAGATTGAAGTTAATAATCACATTAAATTTGATAGTTAGTAATAATATATAAAATAAAAAGTTAAACTTAAAAGTGTATTGTGTTGTAGTACATTGAATTCGTGCTTTGGCTTTGTGGATTCGCGACAGGTTCGCGAATCCACAAAAAATAAAAAAGAGTATGTATGTTAATAAAAAAATAAGATTCACTGTTGGGTTATAGGGTGACTCTAAAAAGAGCCCTTGTTTTCATTATGATTTTGTTGGAGCTACATGTAAGTGCGGACGCACAGCTTAAGGTTGTTGAGAAATACTCTGTTTCCTTCATCTGTGAAGTGAACTCCATCACTTCTGTAGATGTCATCCATATCAAAACGTAGATCGTTGTTATATATGGAGCCCATCCAATGGTCTCTGAGGTAAGCAGAAACAGCTTTATTGACATTCTTCCTAGCTTTCTCAAACTGTGGACAGAATTGATTTGAGCACTTCCATTTTTGTCTTTGGCAGTACAAAGACAGTTTGAGGCAAAAGAAACATCAATTGTGCAAAGGTATCCTTCATTAGCATTTCCAGACCTACCCCAGACAATGTGCCTAGGTCATTGCCACCACAGTGCACAATCATGAGGTCAGGGGGTTGGAGATGCAAAAATGTTTTAACCAAAGGCATCAATTGGTGCCACTTTAATCCTCTCTGTGCAATCCATTTAATATCCACATTTTGCAAACCTAGGTCTTTGTCAATACCTCTGTGTTCAGCATACCTTTTGCACCAGAAAACATAGCTGTGCCCTACAATCCATACTGTAAGCATCTTGAAGGGATGTCTGGAAGTAATGAAAAGATGTCTGTAGCTGAGGTAGTCAGTTGGTAGAATGAGAGGTATCTAAAATGGAGGAGAAGATGCTGTTTTTGAAAAAGCCGATAAGTGATTGGCTGTTCATTAACATTGTGCACTCAAAAATAGGATGCATGTTACTTTCCTGAAGAAGCATGTTTCTTTTTGGTTATTAAAATATGTTTGAAAGGTACAGTAGATTCGATAAGGTAATATTTTGCAAAAGTCAACCACACCTGCTATTTGTATTTGTAAGCTACTGTGCTGAACTTGAAAATATGGTGAACTTGTGACCTGCCAGTACAGTTTAGTGTTGCAGAAACTGTTACCATGGAAACTAGGATTAAGCAGAATGGGGGAAGTGTTGAAACTTAACTGTGAATTAAAAATGTGAAATGATAACTTATATAAAAGTGATAAGCTACTAAATTAAGTTTTCCCAAAACAGTAATATGTTTAGAAGTAGTGTGTTGTTAAAAAATAATACTAGTATTATTGGAAATAGGTTCTTGAACTCCCGTCAGGGTTCGTGGCTCCATCGCGATGCTACACTGCGGCACCGCGGTGGAGTCGCGACTCCAGTAAATTACAGAACCAGTTTGGGCACTTTTAGAAGACACTTAGAAAGGGTTAATATGTCTAACCAATAGAAATGTGTTCCACAATTTGAAATAATGTAGGAAGCAATGTGATTTGTTACTTCCATTTATTTGTGTGCAGAAAGAGAGGGAAAGTTTGCCATTACTGGTTTTACGTTTTTGAGAGTGGGGCATTACATTTATTGTGTGCAAAAGAAAATCTTTTATGAGTTTCTGATATTTCATATTCTGCAATACTATTTGAAAGGTGAGTTAAAAATTTGTGAGGTGTGCTATGTATTATGTAGTTGTGCTTTTCTGTTTGTAGTGATATTTTTAGATTTCAAAAGCTTTATTTTCAAACTTTTGAAATTATTTGAGAACTCTGATATTTGAAATATGTTACAAAATGTACGGATGTGTATTGTACTTTGTTTTATTGTAGTGAAATGATGATTGAAATAATTTGTGCATACTAATATGTGTACATTGGTAGATGAATTAGTGACTATGGTAGTTTGAATGAGTCTATTGAAAGGTATAGTTGAAGTACGCCGCATAATTTTAGGTGTCTCTTTGAAATGGGAAGTGCAGTCTGTCAAGATTTAAGGTCTGTATTGTCTTGTGACTGAGGTATGTCTCTACTTCAATATGTCAACTTATATGTGTTATGCATCTGAAGATGCTAAACGTATAAAACACAGGTATACATCTATGTGTATGTTTCTTTTATCTATGATAGTACTAGGAAAAGGTACAGACACATGAATGCATGCTTTCAGGAATATGGTGAGACTTACAACAGAGACATGCAAAGGGTTACTGCTTTATATTTGGCTAGGCCCAACACCTTGAGTAGTCGCGGAATAGTGAAGCTGAAGCACAAAAGTGAGGTTTAAGACATGTTGGCAGAGGGATAAGTGATTAGGTACTTTGTATGAGTCTGTGGAAAGGTACAATTGAAACATGCCGCATAATTTTAGGTGTCTGCTTGAAATGGGAAGTGCATTCTGTGAAGTTTTAAGTTCTGCATGGTCTTGTGACTGAGGTATGTCTCTATTTGCACATGTATTCTCATATGTATCATGCATTTGAAGATGCTTTACATATAAAACCCAGGTATACGTCTATTTGTGTGTTTCTTTTATATATGATGCCACTAGGAAAAGGTGCAGACACATGTATACATGCTTTCAGGAATATGGTGAGACTTACAACAAACACATGCAAATGGTTGCTGGTTTACATTTGGCTAGGCCTAACACCCTAAGTAATTGCAGAATGGTGAAGCTGCAGCTCAAAAGTGAGGTTTAAGACATGTTGGTAGAGGGATTACTGATTAGGCTACTTTGTATGAGTCTGCGGAAAGGTACACTTGAAATACGTCGCAATCTTTTAGGTGTCTGCTTGAAATGGGAAGTACAGTCTGTGAAGTTTTAAGGTCTGCATGGTCTTGTGACTTAGGTATTTCTCTACTTGCACATGTATTCTTATACGTGTTATGCATCTGAAGATGCAAAGACGTATAAAACACAGGTATTCATCTATTTGTATGTTTCTTTTACATATGATGCCACTAGGAAAAGGTGCAGAGACATGCATGCATGCATGCTTTCAGGAATATGGTGAGACTTACAACAGAGACATGTGAAGGGTTGCTGCTTTATATTTGGCTAGGCCCAACACCCTGGTTAGTATTAGAATGGTGAAGCTGCAGCACAAAAGTGAGGTTTAAGACATGTTGGTAGAGGGATTAGTAATTAGGCTACTCTGTATGAGTCTGTGGAAAGGTACACTTGAAATACAGCACATAATTTTAGGTGTCTGGTTTAAATGGAAAGAGCAGTCTGTGACGTTTTAAGGTCTGTATGGTCTTGTGGCTGAGTTATGTCTCTACCTGCACATGTATTCTCATACGTCTTATGCATTTGAAGATGCTAGATGTATAAAACACAGATATACGTCTATTTGTATGTTTCTTTTATATATGGTGGCACTAGGAAAAGGTACAGATACATGCATGCATGCTTTCAGGAATATGGAGAGATTTACAACAGAGACATACGAAGGGTTGCTGCTTTATTTTGGCTAAGCCCAACACCCTGAGTACTAGTAGAATGGTTAATCAGCAGCACAAAAGTGAGGTTTAAGACATGTTGGCAGAGGGATTAGTGATTAGGCTACTTTGTATGAGTCTGTGGAAAGCTACACTTGAAATACACAGTATAATTTTAGGTGTCTGCTTGAAATCGGAAGTGCAGTCTCTGAAGTTTCAAGGTATGCATGGTCTTGTGACTGAGGTATTTCTCTACTTACACATGTATTCTTATATGTGTTATGCATCTGAAGATGCTAGACGTATAAAACACAGGTATGTATCTATATGTATGTTTCTTTTATATATGATGCCACGAGCAAAAGGTACAGACACATGCATGTATGCTTACAGGAATATGGTGAGAGTTATAACAGACTCATGTGAAGGGTTGCTGCTGCATATATTTGGATAGGCCCAACACTCTCAATAGTCGCTGAATAGTGAAGCTGCAGCTCAAAAGTGAGGTTTAAGATATGTTGGCAGATGGAATAGTGATTAGGGTACTTTGTATGAGTCTGTGGAAAGGTACACTTCAAGGACACCGCTTAAATTTGGGAGTCTCTTTGAAATAGGAAGTGCAGTCTGACAAGTTTAAAAGACTTCATGGTCTTGTGACTGAGGCATGTCTTTACTTGCTCATGTATTCTCGCACGTGTTATGTCTATGAAGTTGGTAGACGTGTAAAACGCAGGTATACATCTATATGTATGTTACTTTTATATATGATGCCACTAGCAAAAGGTACAGACACATGCATGTATGCTTTGAGAATCATGGTGAGACTTATAACAGTGACATGGGAAGGGTTTCCGTTTTAACTTTGGCTAGGACCAAGATTCTGAGTAGTTGTTGAAAACTGAAACTGCAAGAGAAAAGTGAGGTTTAAGACATGTTGGCAAATGGATTAGTGAGTATGGTTACTTGCTATGAGACGGTGTAAAGGTACACTTGAAGTACGTCGCATAAATTTAGGTGTCGCCTTGAAATGGGAACTGCAGTCTGTCAAGTTTAAAGGACTTCATGGTCTTGTGAATGACGTATGTGTCTACTTCTACATCTATTGTCTGATGTGTTATGCATCTGAACCTGGTCAGTTTGGCTACTGGTAGAGAAATCTTTTAGTTCTGCTCTGTCGTTCAGTCGCAGAGCTTGTGATGTCTTCTGAATGAAGGAATTGTGGAGCCTCCGACATAGCTTGTTCAATACCTAGGTGCCATATGTTATGAGCAGAAATAGATACACTTTTTTTTACACAAATTTAGACAGCATGCGCTCTAAGACACAGATATTCAACTGTATCACTGTTATAAGTCTCACCATATTTATCAAGGCATACATACATCACTCTGTGCATTTTGGATACCTGTGTTTCATGCTGTATGGTCTTTAAATTTGTGTAAAAAATGTCTATGTATTCCTCTCTGCTCGTAAAACATGGCAGCTGACTATTGAACAAGCTATTTGAGCGGCTCCATCAATCAATCAGGGGAATTGTAAGCGCGCTACTCACCCGTGAGGGTCTCAAGGAGCTGGAGGGGGGTGCAGCTTCGTTCAGTTGAAGAGCCAGGTCTTGAGCGTCTTCCTGAAGATGTTCAGGGAGAGGGCACGCCTGATGTCGATAGGGAACTCGTTCCAGGTTTTGGCCATGATGTAGGAGAAGGTTCGTCTGCCTGTTCTGGCTCTGCGGATGCGAGGGGTTTCGGCGAGGTCGGCGGATTGAAGGTTTCTCTTAGGTGCGTGGAAAGAGATTCTCTCGTTGAGGTATTGGGGTCCGGTGTTGTGGAGGTATTTGTAGGCGTGGGTGAGATTCTTATAAGTAACTCTCTTCTCAACGGGGAGCCAGTGTAGGTTCCGCAGGTGTTGGGTGATGTATTCCTGGCAAGGAATTCCGAGGACGAGTCTGGCTGCGGTGTTCTGCATGGTCTGGAGCTTGCGGAGCAGAGACTTGTTGATCCCGGCGTAGAGGGTGTTTCCGTAGTCTAGTCTGCTGGTTATGAGTGCGTGTGTGATGGCCTTCCTTGATTCAGGGGGGATCCATTTGCACGTCTTTCGGAGGATGCGGAGGGTGTTAAAGCAGCTAGAGGCGACAGCGATGGCTTGTCGGGTCATGGAGAGGGAGGAGTCGAGTACAATGCTGAGGTTTTGGGCGTGGTCCATGGGGTGGGAGGGGTGCCGAGGGCGGTGGGCCACCAGGTGTTGTCCCATGCAGAGGGGGAGGGTCCTAGGATGAGGACCTCTGTCATCTCTGAGTTGAGCTTCAGGCAGCTACTGCTCATCCAGGATGCGACGTCCTTCATTCCTTCCTGGAAGTTGAGTCTGGGGGTGATAGGGTCCTTGGTGAGGGAGAGGATGAGCTGGGTGTCGTCAGCATAGGATACTATGCTGAGTCTGTGCTGTCTGACAATGGAGGCGAGGGGGGTCATGTAGATGTTGAAAAGCGTGGGGCTGAGCGACGATCCTTGGGGTACTCCGCAGTTGATTTCCATGGGTTCGGAGAGGAAGGGTGGCAGTCTGATTCTTTGGGTTCTGCCGGTGAGGAACGAGTGGATCCAGTCGAGGGCGGTTCCTTGTATGCCAGCATCGTGGAGTCTGGTGGTGAGTGTGCGGTGGGAGACTGTGTCGAACCGTGCAGAGAGGTCGAGTAGGATGAGGGCTGCGGTGTGTCCTTGGTCAAGGAGGGTGTGGATGTCGTCTGTGGCGGCGAGTAGGGTGATTTCGGTGCTGTGGTTGCTGCGGAATCCGGATTGGGAGGGGTCGAGGATGGAGTTTTCTTAGATGAACTTGGTTAGTTGTGCATTGACGGTCTTCTTGGTGACTTTGGCCGTGAAGGGGAGGAGGGAGATGGGTCGGTAGTTATTGAGGTTCGTGGGGTCTGCTAAGGGCTTCTTGAGCAGGGGTCTGACTTCTGCATGTTTCCAGTCATCGGGATAGATGCTGGTTTTGAAGGTGGCATTGATGGTGCTTCATAGTCCGTGAGCGATGGTGGTGGCTGCTCTGTGGAAGATGTGCGGAGGGCTGGGGTCCGTGGGGGCTCCTGAGTGGATGCCTTTCAAGGTCGAGGAGGTATCTTCGGTGGTGACTGGAGTCCAGGAGGAGATGGTGGGCTGGCTGGCGTTGCTGGAGAAGTGGTTTCGGAGTCGGGTGTCTGGTCATTGAAGTTGTCGTAGAGGCCCTTGATTTTTAGGGTGGGAGTAGGATCCGAGCTTGTTGCAAAGGTCCTGTGAAGGGGTGATGTCAATAGTTTTGCTGGGGGGTTTGGTGAGTTCCTGGATGATGGTGAACAGTTGCTTGGAGTTGCTGGAGTTGGTGAGGATCTTGTTTTGGATGAAGGTCCTTTTTGTGGCTTTGATGCGTTGGTGGTATTCCGTCATAGCGTTCTTGTAGGTGGTGCGATCTTTTGACGTTATGCTGTTTCTCCAGTTCTTCTCTAGACATCTGCAGGTGCATCTGGATTCTTGGAGGTCGGCAGTGAACCAGATGGCCTTCCTTGGGTGCTGTCTGTCGGGGTTATGTAGGGTTGCGAGCGCAATTGGAGATCCATCTGTGGAGTTCTTTGGCCGCGAGGTTGGCGTCTGTCGATGTGGTGGGGGCGTCGCGGTTGAGGGCCGTGGAGTGTGGTTTTAGGGCTGGTCTGGATCTGGAAGTGAAGGTGTTCGGTGGTGGAGAAGGAGTTGTTCGTGGTGGAGGTAGAGAGTCGGAGGGTGCTCTTATGTACGATGGCGAGTCCTCCTCCTGGGCGGTGTGGGTGGTCCTTCCTCTGGATCTTGTATCTGTCTGGGATGGGGTGGTGATGTCGGGGGCAGAGGTGGCGTTGGTCCAGGTCTCTGTAAAGAAGGCGACGTCTGGTGAGAGGGTGTCGAGGAGGTCCCAGATTTCTATGGTGTGTCTGTGCAGGGAGTGCACGTTGAGGAAGATGCACTTCAGGTCTTCGGAGGTGTTGGCGTTCGGTGCAGGGGTGGTGGCCGTGGTGGTGCAGTCAGAAGTGAAAGTTTGGCGGCAGTGGCGGCAGGAGAACTGGCCGTGGGTGGTGTTCAGTGTCGCCAGCTGGCAGTTGTTGTCCCTTCTGGGGTTGAATGCGAGGAGGGCTACGGAGTTGTAGTGGTGAGAGGTCAAAGATCCAGGGTTCCTGGCGCTGGTCAAGGTCAGGTCGCGGACGGGCGCAGACGGGCTTGCCTTTGGCACGGCATGGCCGCACAGCGGCTGCCATTAAATAGGGGCGGGGGGAGGGAAGCGGAGCTGGGAAGCAGGAGTGGGATTGACAAAGGGGGAGGGGCCGCGGGGGCAGCAGCGGCCGGAGGGTGGTGTAAAATGGGCACGGAGGACCAGAACGTGGACACAGGCAACAAATGCGATGAATAAGGCACAAGTAATAGACAATGACAGAAAGCTGCCAATGAAGGGCACAGGCACACAAAACACAAGGAAACAGAATAAGCCACACTGAAGACAGAAAATAAAACAACACCAAGCTCGAACCCCTATCGGCGCAGAGTAGGCGGTAGCAGCAGCACGACAGCGGAGCTACAGGGGCAGAGAGCAAGGACTCTGGCCAGAAGGTCAAAGGTCCTGCTCAGGCACTCCTGCAGCGGCCGCCATTAAATAGGGGAGGGGGAGGCTAGCGGAGCTGGGAGGCGGGAGCGGGAATTACAGAGGGGGAGGGGTCGTGGGGGCAGCAGTGGTGGGAGGGCAGTGGAAAATGGGCACGGAGGACCAGAACGAGGGCACAGGCAAAAAATGCAATGAATAAGGCACAAGTAATAGACAATGACAGGAAGATGCCAAGGAAGGGCACACAAAACACAAGGAAACAGAATAAGCCACACTGAAGACAGAAAATAAAGCAACACCAGGCTCGAACCCCTACTGACGCGGAGTAGGCGGCAGCAGCTGCACGACAGCGAAGCTACAGGGGCAGAGAGCAAGGACTATGGCCAGAAGGTCAGAGGTCCTGTTGAGGCACTCCTGCAGCGGCCGCCATTAAATAGGGGAGGGGGGAGGGAAGCGGAGCTGGGAGGCGGGAACGACAGAGGGGGAGGGGCCGCAGGGGCAGCAGCGGGAGGGCGGTGGAAAACGGGCACGGAGGACCAGAACGAGGACACAGGCAAAAATGTGAAGAATAAGGCACAAGTAATAGACAATGACAGGAAGCTGCCAACGAAGGGCACAGGCACACAAAACACAAGGAAACAGAATAAGTCACACTGAAGACAGAAAATAAAGCAACACCAGGCTCGAACCCCTACCGGCGTGGAGTATGCAGCAGCAGCACGACAGCGGAGCTACAGGGGCAGAGAGCAAGGACTCCATCACACCTATATTCCGAAGACATCAGAGGCTGTGCAACTGAATGATAGAGCAGAACTGAGAGATTTGTCCAACAGTAGCTAAACAAACTAGGTTTTCAAGCTACAATGTTTAGATGCATAACAGATCAGACAATAGATGTAGAAGTAGATATATACCTCAGTTACAAGAGCACGCAGAATTTTAAATTTGACAGACTACATTTCTCATTTCAAGTAGACATGTAAACGTATATGGCCCACTTCAAGTGTACCTTTCCACAAAGTCATAGCAAGTAGCATAATCACTAATACTTTTGTCAACATGTCTTAAACCTTACTTTTCTGTTCAAGTTTCAGTTTTCACCAACTGCTTAGAATCTTGGGACTAGCCAAATTTAAAACAGCAATCTCAACCATGTTACTGTTTAAACGTGTGTGTTCTTATCACAGGTTTATATATTATAAATATTTACGTGTTATGGACACATTTGCAATGTAATTGAAAGTATTAGTTTATTTATTGTTATGAATATTAATATATAATTATTTTAAAAGTATATAAATATTTAACAAACTATTTAAACTTTTCTTTATTTTTCAGATATTTACATTTAGTGATAAGAAACATTGAGAATGGCAAAAAGATCAAAAGAGAAGACATGAAAAAGACAGTACTATTTAAAGGAAAGAGAAAAGAGGAAATTAGATGAAGTGCAAAATCTTACTCTGAAGAAAAAGACTTCTAGTAAGAGAACTAAAGAGTTTGTTAAAGGACTTTTACAGAATGTAAAGCATTTTGAAAATATTGAAAAGAGAAAGAAAAGTTTAACAACAAATCAGAAGGAAAGGAAAAAAGGACATGATAATAGAAAATCATATTATGGGAAAACAATCCATGTTGAAAGAAGGCTAAAAGAACATAGAGACATAAGGAAGAGAATGTATAGAAGTAGAGTACTACAAAATGTATTGAAAGATTGTAAAGAATATAGAAGAAGATAAGCAACGTCTAAGAAAAAGCAACAGTTTGAAAGTGTAGTTGATAAAGCTTTTGAAATAAAAAGAAAATTATTTATATTAATATTGAAGAGAATGAAAACATTGAATAAAACAATGCTGTTTATGAAGGAGAAAAGCAAAAGAAAAAGACTGGTTAATAGAAGTAACTTTTGTAAAATTTACACTGGTAAATGGAAGCACACTTCTAGTACGGAGCCTTTCTTTAATGGAGAAAGCTATTTTCAACAGAACACATTAGTTCATGCAGTTGATACTGCTGGTCAATGCTATGAGATGAAAGATGGTTCTCCAATTCCAAGAGAAAAAATTGTTCCGAGGAATGTGGAGGAGGAATAGCTGAAGAAGTTCAAGGAAGACGTACACAAGCTCCTGTATTTAAGTGCAATTGTAACAGTATTTGCAGTATTCGACAGGAGTCTATTGACATATTATGAATTGTTTTACGAGAATATGGCAAAAAAAGTATAAAACCGAAAATTAAGATGTTACAAGGACTAAATCCATGTAAAATAAGAAAATATACTAAGTTGCAAGGTCATTCTCTGGCTTGTCTTTCAAGAAAAGTCTGCCAAAGTACTTTTCATCATTTAAGAATGTTAGCTGTACACCACTCTGAAATGCAGAAGTTGGTAAGGTGACTCTACTATGTAATACCTCCTGCATTATGTTTAAGTGAAATGAACACAGCTCTTTTGCACGGTTCTGTATCAGATATAGAGAAAGTTTGTGAAGATATACAGTTTTGTTTTTTTGGAATCTGAAGACGCGTGTAGAGAAAATGAGAGTTTGATAAGTGTAGGTGTTGAAGAACAGGAGAAAGAAATTAGTATTGATGAGTTTTCCGAAGAAATTATAAAGTTTAAGACTGTTTCGTCGGAAAAACCAAACTATGGGGGTCATTACAATGACGGGCGGATCGCCACCGCCCGTATGGCGGTGGCGATCCGCCCACCATTTCACACCGCCTGCATGCCATTTCCACCCCACCATATTACGATGGCGGGGGGAGCCCGGCGGACGGAAAGACCGTCCGCCGGTCCCACAGGGGACCGGGCGGTAAAGGACCCTAATATGGTGGCGGTGTCTGCAAGACACCGCCATCCATATTAGGATGTAGGCAGAAAGCAGCCTTTCCATGGCGGTGTTGCCACCATGGAAAGGCATGTGGTCTTTGCTTCTGGGGGCCCGTTGTGGGCCCCCAGGATTTGGGGGGTGTGGGGGGTGCACATGGGGGGTACCTATGGTACCCCCCTACATTTGAATGCACAAGGTGGCAGGCACCGCGCGGTGCCTGTCACGTTGTGCATTCAAATGCACAACATGCGTTTTTCGCATTGCGGCGGGTGCTGGTGACAGCACCGCCCGCCGCAATGCGAACAATACGGGATGCCACCTAATACCCATGGCGGGACCGCCGCAACCCTTGCGGACGATCCCGCATTCTGCTGCGGTGGCGGGCCCGCCATCGTAATGTGCCCCTAAGTTTGTATTTGTTGTCGTCGTACTCACTATAGAAGTCAAACTAGGAATGTTGATTTATATTTAAAAAGTGAAAAAGAAAATAATGACAAATGTCAGCAATTTGGTGTTTATTTGTTGGTAGAAGGTCAGTTTGAATTGGGTGTTGATCAAGTCATTTGTAAATATTGTTACAACAAATTAGAAGAAAACAAAATGCCAGCTAGAGCAGTACATAACAACTTAGAGTTGGTACCTATTCCTCAGGACCTGAGTGATTTAAATACATGTGAGTCTATTCTTATTCAATCTGTACACACATTTCAGGCAATAGTTCGTATGAAGCCTAAAACTGGTAAGTTGCCACCAACAGATTTATAAAAAGGTCTGAAGGAAGAGTTGTCTACTTACCTTTAGATTTTAAGAAAAATATTGGAACTGTTGCTGTAGACAGAGAACAAAATGAGCCAGTAGTTATTCTAGTAAATGGTATACCAACAAAGAGTCGAAAAATCTGGCAAGAGTTTGTAAATGTTAGTAAACTTCAAAAGGCTACAATATATCTGAGACAGAATAACATTTATTATAAGAATGTGAATGTTGATGAAGATCTAATATGCTTACAAGATGAAACAGTAATTTCAGCTGGACAAATTGAAAAAGTGGACAAGTGCAGAACCGAAGAGATTTATGAACCTTATACAATACATCCTCTACATTCAAAAGAAATAATTGGAAACAGTATTGAATTATTTCAAATGAAAAAAGCCAAGGGAACTCCCATGGGTGTATGGGAAAAAAGTTTAGAAGCTTGTTGTTTTCCCCGGCTATTCCCCCCTGGAGAAGGTGGATGATTTGATGATCGAGATGTACAGATTCCAGCTTCAGAATACAGATCAACAAGAATATTTTGTGAAGATGCAATATTTCGGCAGTGCATTCCATATATATTTCATCTACTGTTTGAAAGCGACTTGTCTGCACTTTCATATGCAGTGAACCACATATTAAAAGCAGGAGTCCATTTTCAACATGTTTCTGCAAAAGAGTTCATGGACAAGTTGAACAAAGAGATGAAAATTTAGAATCTCAGTTAATTATTTTGATGGCGTGACAACGTGGTACCAATGAGTATTGGTATCGTTGTCATGGAGAACTTAAATGTATGTTAAGAAACTTAGGTACACCTACATGGTTTGTAACACTTAGCTGTGCAGAATATGCGTGGGAAGATTTACTTGAATTTCTACAAGAGGCAAATTCAAATGTTAAGAACATTGAATTGAAGACAGCTGGAGAACTGTGTTCCTTGGATCCTGTAAATGTGTGCAGATATTTTAATCATAGGTTTCAAGCCATGATGTCTTTTATCTGCAATAAAAATAATCCACCTCTTGGAGAGGTAACAGATTTCTTTTGGAGAAAGGAGTACCAAGCCAGTGGTGCTCCTCATATACACATGCTATTATGGATAAAGAATGCACCAAAATTTGGAACTGATACTGATAAAACTGTTTTGTCTTTCATCGAACATTCCAAGAGATGGAGGAGAAAAGAGCTTGAGACAACAAGTTTTACGGTTTCAAAGTCATTGATGTGGGAAATACTGCTGACGAAAATACAAGTGTAAAGGGAAATTTAATACAAAATGTCGTTTTGGATCCTCACGTCCTATAATTTCTAATGGAAGAGTAAATAGTTTTTTGTCAGCAGAAAGGCATGCATTAACTGGGAAATCTCCCAAGAATACTTACAACTTAAAAAGAACAGAAGCTTCAAAATATATTAATGACTACAATCGAGTTATTTTGAAAATGTGGAATGCAAACATGGATAATCAGTATGTTGCAGATAATTCAATTGCTGTAGCTCGCTATGTTACATCATATATAACCAAATATGAAAAGACAGAGATGAAAGAAATGTGGGAAGAAATTTCACAAGAGAAGAGTCTTAGCAAGGAATTGTGCAGCTTCAGCTTGAAAATGCTTTCCCATCGAGAGATTGGATCCTATGAATGTTCGGATCGCGTGAGCTCAGCCAGTTTATATTCAAAGTCAAGAGGAATCATTTGGGTAAGTCTACGTCTTGCTGCCACACGAAATAGAGTATTGAAATCTCTACAAGAAATCGAATACTTAGCACAGAATGAACCAGAAAGTACAGATATTGTTAAAACTAATATGTTGGATACATACTATCCCAAAAGGAGTCCACATCTCAAAAACCTATGTCTGTATGAAATACTTCAACATTACAGCTTTAAAAGATAAGTTACAGAAAACATAAAAGAAGAAAAATATGCAGTAATTGGATGTGACGGATGTTTGGTAAAACATGCCAAAGGAAATCTTATTAACCACAGAAAACTCAGATGCGAAAGTTCAGATAAGAGGGAATTTTTCTATTTAGCACTTCTGCAACTGTTTAAGCCTTGGTGTAGTGAAATGGAATTACTTGAAGATTTCGACTGCTATGAAGATTCTTTTAATGCAAGTAAAGATAGAATTCAGTGCACAATTTTCCCTATAAATCTACAAATGTTAAATGATGAGATTGAACAAGAAAGTACTATTGCAGCAGAAATAGTTAGAGAAAGTTCTCAACATAGTCAAAGTTCTGGTCCACTGAGTCAAGATCCACTGGCACAACCAATTATTGAAAATGAAGCAGCAATAGCCATGAATGAGGTAGAAACTGCAATGCAACAAGCACAACAGGATATTATTCAGTTGGAAAAGTTAGAACAACTAAATATTGAACAGAAAGAAATATATCTACAAGTCAAAGAGCAGATACAACATGGTTTGCTGCACGAAAAAAAAAGAATGCCAATGCTCATCATTTAAACCTATTCTAATGTACATCAGTGGTCAAGCTGGGACAGGAAAACATTTCTTAATTAAAGTTTTGACCAGTTATCTACACAAAACTACAAAATCACATTTATCTTGTGTTGTAATAGCTCCAACTGGATTGGCAGCAAACAACATTAAAGGGATTACTTTACATCGCTTACTTATGCTACCAGTTGAACATGATAATAAATTGGAATATCAGAAGCAATCTGGATAAGCTTGTTACGAAGTCTCAAGAGTACTGAGAGAAAATGAAACTTTTAATCATTGATGAGGTGAGCATGGTCTCAAACTCGATGCTTGCATTTGTACATTTAAGAATGCAACAGATTTTAAAAACAGATTATGATGTTCTGTTTGGAGGAAAACATGTAATTGTATTTGGAGATCTACTACAACTTACTCCTGTAAAAGGACAACCTGTTTTCAAAACACTTGTCCATGAAGACAGTAGGAAATCTTTGGGAAGTATTGGAAATGTGAACATGTGGTTACATTTTGTATATAAAGAACTTGTTAAGAATATGCGACAAGCAAGTGATAAAGATTACTGAAATATTCTTTAAGACATAAGAATTGGTGTTCTGACGAAACATGGTAAACAAGCTTTAGAAAGTCGCCTATTAAGAAACTTGTTTACAACTGGAAACACAGCAGCTGAAGTAATGTACAGCATGCTTGGAGAAAAGCAGTCTATAGTTTGCCTAATGCCTGCAGTGCAAGAGTGTTCTATATTTAATCAACAATTTCTCAAACTGGAAAAAGATCAAATAGTGGAAACTGAAGCTATTGATAAAATTGAACACCAGGGAGTGACTTCTTACAGAGAAATTACAGGCTAAATTTGATTCTTTGGAAAAGTCTGTATCTGAAACTGCAGGCTTAGAAAAGACTTTACATGTATGTATAAACGTTCGGGTAATTTTACGGCGTAATTTGAATGTTGAAGAAGGTTTAGTAAATGGAGCAATGGGAAAAGTTGTTGATTTTGTAAAATTTCAGAATAGAGATGGAATTGAATTTTTGATTATAAAATTTGATCAGATTAAAGTGGTAAGACAGATTTGGCGTTGTGTTGTACGTTTTTTGCTTGTAAAAGATTTATATGTTCGTAGACAACAGTTTCCTGTATCTTTAGCATATGCAGTAACTATTCATAAATCTCATGGTTTACGTATAGACACTGCTTTTGCAAATATTGGAAGTACAGTGTTCAAAGAGGGAATGGCATATGTTGCATTGTCTCGAGAAAGAACATTGTCTGGTTTGTATTTGATAGATTTTGATGACAAAAGGTTAGTGCTGATGCAAATTGTGTAAGAGAGTACAATCGTTTAAGAAGAATTTATGCTCCTGATTTAGGTGAATATCCTATATGAGAAACGAATAGTGTGTCCAAAACGGAAATATGTCAAAGATGCAATTGAGGTTCAAAAAAAGAAAACAAATGAAGAGAAACTTGACGGTGTAAAGAAAAAGAAAATGGAAACTGTTGATGACTTTGTAGGATACCAGTTGGAAAATAGTTCAGGTATCAACTGTTATGCTAATGTGATTCTGAATGTTGTGTTTTATCTACAAGATCTTCATCATGAAATCATGGGAAATCGTGAAAAAAGATTCTGTTCTTAACTACATCATGTATTTCAACAGTTGGTAACTGACAGAAGTAAAATACATACTGCTTCTGGCATTCAGCATCTTTTGGATATATGTACTGGTTCATTGACATTTATTCTCAATATACAACAAGATGCACAAGAATTTCTAATGCTTATGCTTGGAGCTTTAGTACATGAAGGAATACAGATTGAAAACTTATTTGGACTAAGTTACAGATGGGATCATAAATGTGAAGAGTGTTCATTTACTTCTACCACTGAAATAGAAAGAGAACGATTCATATACTTGACAATACCAGACTGCAAATCAGTACCTTTAGACAAATTGATAAAACAGCCAATCAGAATATAAGATGTTCTCATTGTAGATCAGAGATGTTGTCTACATTACATATAAAAAGATTTGGAAAATATCAGATTTTAATGCTACAATGTTGTAGAGCAAATGGAAGAAACTTGGAAACCAAAATTAAAATTTTTAATGCAAGTCAAATATCTATTTCAGGAAGAACTTTTACAGCAGTGGCTATTATTTTCCATCATGGACTTAAAACAACATCTGGACACAATACTGTGTATTTAAAGTGTAACAAAGGATGGATACCTTGCAATGATGCCCACTTGAAATTCAAACCTAGATTGCCTTATGAATTACCAAATTCATATTTGCTATTTCTGCAGCCAAGGTTTTGATGTACATCTTTCGGCATTTTGGGAATATGTGAACAGAAAGTAGACAGGAGTGCAAACTATTAGTATATATAATTAGTGTTTGGAATATTATTTGCGCTAAATGATATTGTATTTGGAAAATTGTGTTTAAGAGGAAATACTTTATATATTTGTTGTCTATATTGTACCGGATGTAATTGAGAGTCTACATTTTGGCAAATGTATTTGAGATAAATAATAGAGTTAATGTAGATGAAAGAAGTAATTAACAAAGTGTAGATAGGAAAACACATAGCTACACATATTGAAAATAATGCTCTACGCTGATTTCTTTTCTACAATCAAGTTGATTGTTTTTTTCCCCGCTGTTCAATGATGATACTACATTGAAATCACTGTGTATGGTGAATTTAAGTGGAATCTGAGAACAGCAATAAACAGAAACTGAAAATGTTATGTAATTCTAAATTTATGTTCTTAAAAATATAATGTTATAATTTCTGTAATACATTATATTAAATAACAGTTTTTCTTCTTCTTTATCGTAGCCACAGGTGAAGTTTGAAAACAGTTTTAATGCTGTTTAGGACAATACTACTCTAAAATACTTTTACTGAGTAATGTATCTAAATTGCTTAAAAGGTAAGAATACATAAAATAATATGGATGATAACGTGAAAAAATGTTTAAAGTTCATTTATATGTTATTTGTTTCTAATATAAATAATGTTGATCCTTTTCACTATTTGCAAACTATCATCATGTTGCTGATGTAATCCTCCAGGCAGTCATCCTTTCACGCAAACACTACCTGTGGTCTCATCTATTCTCTATAGCATAACTCTTGCACTAATAGGATAACCCAGGCATTATCCTTGCATTTCACACAGGCACAACCCATGCACTCATCCAATCACCCAGGCACTACCGTGTACTCATACAATCACTTAGATACTACTCTTGCACTCAAGCATTATCTCAGGTACTAAACATGAACTCATGTAATCACCCAGGGAATACTCTTGCAGTCATCCTTTTACTCAGGCACTACCCATACACTGATCTAAGCACCCAACCATTACTCTTGCACTCATGAAGTCACTCAAGCACTACCTATACACACATCTAATCACTCAGGCACTGCTGTTGCAGTCACCCATTCATCCAGGCACTACCCATACACTCATCAATTTAGTCAGGTACTGCCTATGCAGTCATGCAGTCATCGAGGCACTACCCATGTATTCATGGAATCACCCAGATACTACCATGCACTCATCCAATCAGCCAGATACCACCCTTGCACTAATGCAATCACTGAGGCACTACCCATGCACTCATGCATTCACTGAGGCACTACCAATACAGCCATCCAATCACCCAGGCACTACCCATGCACTCATCTATTCACACAGGCACTACCCATGCACTCATCCAATCACCCAGGCACTACTCCTGTACTCATGCAATGACTGACATACTATCGATGTACTCATACAATCACTCAGGCACTACCCATGCACTCATCCATTCACTCAGGCACTACCCATGCACTCATCCAATGACGCAGGCATTACTCTTACAGTTATCCTTTTACTCAGGCACTACCCATGCAGTGATGTAATGTAATCAGACAGACATTACCCTTGGACTCATAAACTCACTCAGGCAGTACTTATGCACTCATCCAATCACCCAGACAGTACCTCTGTACTTATACATTCACCCAGGCACTACCCATGTATTCATGTAATAGCTCAGGCACTACTCTTAAACACAAGCATTCACTCAAACACTGCCTAGGCACTCTTTCAATGACACAGGCATTAGCCTTGCACTCATACTTTCACTCACGTACTTCTCATACACTCATCCAATCACCCAGGAACTACTCCTGCATACATGCAATCATTCAGGCATTACTCTTGCACTCAAGCATTCACTCTGGCACTGCCCATGCACTCATTCATTCTCTCAGGCACTACCTATACACTCATCCAATGACCCAGGCATTAGCCTTGCACTCATTCTTATACTGAGGCACTACCCATGCACTTATCTAAACACCCAAATATTACTCTTGCAGTCATTGAATCACCCAAGCACTACCCATGCACCTATGTAATCACCCAGGCAGTACCTCTGCACTTATGAAATCACCCAGGCACTGCCCATATACCCATACAATCACCCAGGAACTATTGTTGCACTCAACCATTCACTAAGGCAATCCTATGCACTAGTGCAATCACGGAGGCACTACCTATACACACATCTAATCACTCCGGCATTAACCATACATTCATGCTATCACTCATGCACTAGTTTTCCACTCAAACATTCACTTAGGCACTATCAATGCACTCATCTATTCATTCTGGTACTACCCATACACTCATGCAATGACCATACATTCATGCTATCACTCATGCAAAAGTTTTCCACTCAAACATTCACTTAGGCACTATCAATGCACTCATCTATTCATTCAGGTACTACCCATACACTCATGCAATGACCCAGGCATTACCCTTACACTCATAGAATCACACAGAAAAGTACTTTTGCACTGAACCATTCACTCGGGCACTAGTCATGCAGTCAAGCAATATCTCAGAGGCACTACCCCTATACACATGCAATGTTATGTTATGTTAAAGAGATTTATACAGTGCACAGCTGCCCCAGCGATGGGGCATCCCAGTGCTACCCAGGTAAAACATTGCAAGATGGAAAACAGGGGAGGTGTGAATTAATTCGGGAACAGCCACATTTTTACAGCCTTCCTGAAAGCCAGGTGATTTTGGATACCTCTGATAGACACAGGCAGAGAGTTCCAGAGTATGGACGCCAGCACCTTAAAAGAGCGCCCCCGGCTCTTCCTCTTAAAACTCAATCACATGGGCACTACCCATGCACTCATGCAGTCACCTAGGCACTACCTATGCACTCATCCATTCCCTCAAGCACAAGCCAAGCAGTCATCCATTCCCTCAGGTACTACCAAAGCACTCATCTAATCATCCAGGCAATACACCTGCACTCATAGAAACCCTCAGGCAGTACTGTTGCAGTCATTGTTTCACTCTGGCAGTACCCATGCATTCATGCAATCACCCATACACTACTCATATACTCATACAATGACTCAGGCACTTCGAATGCACTCATGCAATCATTCAAATACTACTCTTACACAAAGATTTACACAGGTCTTACGCATACAGTCAAACATTCACTCTGCCACTAATTATGCTTATATCAAATCACACAACTACTATACTTTTACTTATTCATTCACTTATGTAATATGCATGCGCTCATCCACTCACTGAGACACTACTTATACACAATTCTAACATTGATCCTACACACATTCATAAAAGCAATAACTTTCACTACATACAATTTTTCTATTTTTAACCAGGTGGTTCCATTAGAACCTTTTTTTGGGGAACAATTTTATATTATTTAGTATTTTCTGAAAATGTTTAATTTTTTGGGGTGTTTTTCATTTTTTTAAAACAAAAAATAAGAGTCCAACTCTGCTGTTTCTTTTCAACATAGAAACTTAAGCAACAAAAACAAAAACAATTTTTTAAATTGTGAGCTCTGATGAGTGTTTTGATGGCGTCAATAGAGAGCTCTCCCACACACAGAGGGGTCGATTCCGATTCGGGCCGGAAAAAGCACCGACCGACTCGGATCCGGAAATAATACCGACCGACACGTACCTGTGGCGCCCGACACGCCAAGTACGATGCAAGGCGTGAAAAATCCGACCGACACGTACACGCGAACTCCAAACCGCAAAGTACGATGCAAGGCGCGAAAACCACGAGCGAGTCGGACGGAGGCCAAGCCGTACGACCGACACGCATACAAAACCGAGCCGAAGCAACACAAAACACCGCGACCGACGCGTACGCAGCATAGAAAACTGCACAAACACAGCGTGAACGAAACGGAGAAGACCGTACGAGACAAATGCAGGGTCCGACTTGGTCACAAGAACGTTTCCAACATACACAGACAGTACAAAGGAAAATTCACCCAAAAAAAGGCCAAACAAGCAATTACCAAGCCAATAAATACTGGGGGGTGGGGACAGAGAACAAAGACACACCCACAACTCCACCCATATAAAGGACACAAATCACAACCATGAGCCTTTGCAAATGCCATTCCACTGCCAGCACCCAAGAGAAAGCAACCACACACCCACAGCTCATCCCTCACACAAGCCACACACCATCAGCACACCAACAAATACCTACCTCACATACACCCAGCAAAACACACACTCACACACCCTCACCTGCACACCAACACACCCATCACTCACCATCACCACCCATCACCATGCCCCCCAAGAAGAATCCCAAGTTCCTAGATTGTGAATTGGAAGTCATGGTAGACGAGATCCTCAGGGTAGAGCCACAGCTGTTTGGCACACTGGTCCAACAGACCCCCATCTCCCAGAAAACCAAGATGTGGGAGAGGATCATCAACAGGGTGAACGCACAATCACCATGTCGGCGCACAAAGAGCGACATCCAGAACAGGTGGTATGACGTGCGCAGGAGGGTACGGGACCTGCTCAAGAAAGACTACATCAACAGCCAATACACCGGCAGTGGCCCTCCTGCCAAGCCAATATACCTCAGGCCCTGGGAGGAGAAGGTGCGGGCCATCCTTCCGCCAGTGAGCGTATATGGACTAGAGGACATCCCAGAGCCTGGTGAGTACACAACAAATGTACACAATATACTGCCACAAAACACACACACATCACTGTCAAGGGGAGAGTCAAACCATGCACTCATAGCAATTACACAGCAACCAGAACAGAATCATCCCAAAATGTGTATGTCAGTCAGATAAACACAACACATGCCATCTCAAAGTTACATTTAACCGTGTCATCACATGTACAAACACAACTACAACTACAGCTAGGCAGTGGCACAAATAGAACAAACACATCCAGACATGTAGCCACCACAACAACACCAACACACAGTGAAGACCACTCAAAGGAAGGAATTCTGTGTATGCTGGCCAAGTCAGTGTAGCCAATAGCATCATGGGAGTCGCAGTCACACATATTGCCCCCCACAACTGTCCCATCAACACCACCATGAACCATGCGCACATCACAGGGAGTGGAGAAGGACTCACAAGATGGCTGACACTGGCAACTGCTGTGGGGAGCACAAGGCCCTGCTGGCAACTGTGCACCAACAAACAGCAGGACACCACTGACTGACATCCTGAGAGACAACTTCCACTCCCTGCAATGCAAGCACGTTCCATGGTGGGATATCTGGCTAGCTGGGTGGGAAGGAGGACTTGCAGCACTGACCATAGTCACAAGCACCTCCCCTCACACACACCCCAACACAAACTCCACAGAACCCACCTGGTAGAATGCAATGCCCCCCATCCTAACACAAGATCCCACAAAGAACCACCACCCTGGGTTATGTTGTGTGAAGCACAGGGCCACTCTTGGGACTTTGAGCCAAACAACTGCCAGGAAAACACTCCCAGCCATCCTTTCAGCACAGCCAGCCCACCCCACAGGGAAGCAGAGTCAAAAGGAAGGAAGCATGGGCATTCTGGGAAGGGGGGTGGAGGCAATAGCATGATGGGAGTCGTAGTCACAGCTCTACATCCCCCACCACATGGCCCAGCAAGCTCACACTCACGCATGCACATCCCACAGAGAGTGGAAAGGCCCATCAAAGATGTCTGACACTGTTGCTGTGTCGTGGGGAGCACAAGGGCATGCTGGGTACTGCACACCAACCAACAGCAGGACACCACTGTCAGCCATCTTGCCATTGCTCTCACACCCACACACACTGAACTCCCAACAAAAGCAAGTAAGTATGGGAATGCTGGGAAGTGGGGTGGAGGCAATAGCATGATGGGAGTCGTAGTCACAGACATAGCTCACCCCCACAACTGTCCCATCAACACCACCCTGAACCATGCTCACATCACAGGGAGTGGAGAAGGACTCACAAGATGGCTGACACTGGCTACTGCTGTGGGGAGCACAAGGCCCTGCTGCCAACTGTGCACCAACAAACAGCAGGACACCACTGACTGACATCCTGAGAGACAACTTCCACTCCCTGCAATGCAAGCACGTTCCATGGTGGGATAACTGGCTGGCTGGCTGGGTGGGAAGGAGGAGTTGCAGCACTGACCATAGTCACAAGCACCTCCCCTCACTCACCCCCCCCAACACAAACTCCACAGAACCCACCTGGTAGAATGCAATGCCCCCCATCCTAACACAAGATCCCACAAAGAACCACCACACTGGGTTATGTTGTGTGAAGCACAGGGCCACTCTTGGGACTCTTAGCCAAACAACTGCCAGGACAACACTCCCAGCCATCCTGTCAGCACAGCCAGCCCACCCCACAGGGAAGCAGAATCAAAAGGAAGGAAGCATGGGCATGCTGGGAAGGGGGTGGAGGCAATAGCATGATGGGAGTCGTAGTCACAGACATAGCTCACCCCCACAACTGTCCCATCAACACCACCCTGAACCATGCTCACATCACAGGGAGTGGAGAAGGACTCAAAAGATGGCTGACACTGGCTACTGCTGTGGGGAGCACAAGGCCCTGCTGCCAACTGTGCACCAACAAACAGCAGGACACCACTGACTGACATCCTGAGAGACAACTTCCACTCCCTGCAACGCAAGCACGTTCCATGGTGGGATAACTGACTGGCTGGGTGGGTGGGAAGGAGGGCCGGCTGTCAACCAAACACAACCAATGCAGACCATGTTCACACCCCAAAAAATACATAGAAATGCCCAAATAATGCAGGACAATGTGCCACACCAATATCAACCCCTGACTGTGACGACTTAGGACAATGCAATGTACAGGCCCGCACCCAGAGGCACAGTCACAACTGTCATGTGTGTCAACCATTGATGCCTGCAGAAACATAACATACATTGTTTGTGTCTCCCAAAAACAGGTGATGATGGGGACACAGCAGCAGACGCTGAGGAGTCCCAGTCCCAGGCTCAAGAGGATGCGGAGCTCACTGGCGTCGTACAGCCTCTGTCCTCCTCGGACGATGAAGACCAACCTGGCACATCCGGTGCAAGTCTACATGCAGCACCAGCAGGACCACCAGCTGCAGCACCAGCAGGACCACCAGCTGCACCCCCTGCACCCACCCCTCCAACGACTGTCACCACAAATACCATCCCTGCCGACATGGACAGAACAAGGAGCAACACCAGCACAGGGACCCTGGACCAACCTGGGGCCTTGGACACCACCACCACCACCAACCCCCAAGGTGGACCAGGGTTATCTGTGCGTGCCACTGCACACACTGCACATGTCAGCAGGGGTGGTGGGAGGGTGGGAGACAGAGGTCGCTGCTTGCAGACGTTGCTGGTGTGCATGATGACCCACAACTGGTACGCATAGCTGATGCGTACCAGTCCAGCACCGGAGACCTCAGCCAGGTAGTGGGGCTCCTCAGAGACATGAAACAGCAGCAGGCTGCCCATCATGCCCGCTTGGACTCCCACATGTCCCACGTAGAGTCACACATGTCCCGCGTGGACTCACACATGTCCCGCGTGGAGTCCAAGTGGGATGCACTGCATGAGATGACGGCGGTGCACAGGGACATTTTACAATGCCTCCGCCAGATGAACAGCAACCAGTCCACACCTCCCTGTGTGCCAACAACATCTGGTGCCGAACAAACTGCAACTGCCACAGGGAGGGAGGATGACTCTGGCGGAGAGTCCCCTGCACCACAGCAGCCTGTACTTGAGGGCCCCCCCCCAAGAAGAGGGGTCGTCCGAGGAGGGGAAAGTGAGAGGCCGATGGCCAAGCGCAACTCCCAGGAAGCCTGAACCTGTTCTGGATGTTCGCCTTTGTGCACAGACTGTTCACCCTGTTGACGGCAACACTACTCCCACACATTGCATGGGGAGTACAAGTTGGACCAATGTGTCAGACAACTGTGGCCCCGATACTGGGGATTCTGTCTACCAGGACTTTCAATTCACCTAGGAACTTCGGATTGCAAGATTTATGTACAGCACTACCCATCCTATGCACTATTCACACAAATGTATCACAATAAACACACTAATACACCATACTTGCCTCTGTCGTGATTCCAACGTTGGTGCTGTTATGGGGATGATGAACTGCAAAATTACACTGTGTATGCGAACTGCAACAGCAAGGACAACACAGGTATGTGAGTAAAGGCAACGTGACACATATGAGGGAGACACACCACCAGGGCTACACAACACATACACACCTAGGCCATCTGACTCATTGCCTACACTGATGTTGCCAGGGAAGACGGTGCAATGCACAGACACCACACCCATTCCCAGTTGTAGTCAAGTAGCCCACAGGTGCAGTAAGCAAATGGCACTCAAATGTGTGACCACAGACAACGCACATCACAAAGTGAAGCACAGGTTTACTACACAGTTGCAACATGTCGTAACCACTACAGATGCAAGGTAATCCCACCTGGCAGCGGGCACACAGTCAACAACTGTAGATGGAAGGAAGTCCATGGGTGTGGCGCACATCACCTGTAGGGACACAACAGCTACCAGCCTGGAAGTGCAATCACGTCGTCGGTGGACACAGTTGACCAAACGAATCTGAAAGTACCCTGTGAAGGACAGAAATGACACACAGTCAAAAGCAATGGAGTACAGGACAGAACTTCCGACCCATCTCTCTGCTCCCGTTCCCCGCGAAGGTCACCGAGAAAATCGTCAACAAACAACTGACCCGCTACCTCGAGGAGAACAACATCCTGGACCCTTCCCAGTCCGGCTTCTGCAGCAACCACCCTCATCGCCGCCACCGATGACATCAGGACCCTGCTAGACAACGGAGAAACAGCAGCCCTCATCCTCCTGGACCTATCAGCCGCCTTCGACACGGTCTGCCACCACACACTACGAACACGCCTTCACGACGCCGGGATCCAAGAGAAGGCCCTGGACTGGACCACATCCTTCCTTTCCGGCAGAACACAAAGCGTCCGCCTCGCCCCCTTCCGATCCAAGGCCACCAAGATCATCTGCGGCGTACCCCAAGGCTCCTCCCTCAGCCCAGCGCTGTTCAACATCTACATGGCACCCCTCGCCCACGTCGCCCGACAGCACAACCTCAACATCATCTCCTACGCCGACGACACCCAGCTGATCCTCTCCCTCACCAAAGACCCTCACACCGCCAAAGCCCACCTCCACGAAGGAATGAAGGCCGTCGCCGAATGGATGAGGACCAGCCGCCTGAAGCTGAACTCGGACAAGACGGAGGTCCTCATCCTTGGTTCCAACCCTTCAGCCTGGGACGACTCCTGGTGGCCAACATCACTGGGAACAGCCCCGCCACCCACCGACCACGTACGCAACCTAGGGGTCATCCTCGACCCCACCCTCTCCATGACTAAGCAGGTCAATGCCGTTTCCTCATCCTGCTTCAACATCCTCCGAATGCTCCGCAGGATCTTCAAGTGGATCACCACCGAAACAAGAAAAACAGTCACCCAGGCCCTCGTCACCAGCAGGCTGGACTACGGAAACGCCCTCTACGCAGGAACGACGGCTAAGCTCCTGAGACGGCTGCAACGCATCCAGAACGCCTCTGC
The DNA here is from genome assembly GCA_963921515.1 of Calotriton arnoldi. Classification (NCBI taxonomy): domain Eukaryota; kingdom Metazoa; phylum Chordata; class Amphibia; order Caudata; family Salamandridae; genus Calotriton; species Calotriton arnoldi. The sequence continues at coordinate 164,795 of CAWUFW010001193.1, forward strand.
ACGTCTTATCCTCGACATCCCCCGACGCAGCCACATCACACCCCACCTGAGAGACCTGCACTGGCTCCCTGTCAACAAGAGGATAACCTTCAAGCTCCTCACCCACGCACACAAAGCACTCCACAACTCCGGACCAGCCTACCTCAACAGACGACTCAGCTTCTACACCCCCACCCGCCAGCTCCGCTCGACCAGCCTCGCCCTCGCCACAGTCCCCCGCATCCGGAAAACGACCGCCGGCGGCAGATCCTTCTCCCACCTCGCCGCCAAGACCTGGAACACCCTCCCCACCAACCTCCGACAGACCCAAGACCTACTGGCCTTCAGAAGACTCCTCAAGACCTGGCTCTTCGATCAGTAGCAGCACCACCCCCTCTTCCCCCAGCGCCTTGAGACCCTCGCGGGTATGTAGTGCGCTTTATAAGTGACATGATTGATTGATTGATTGATTGAACAGCAAAACTCATGCACAATACATGTTACAAGATACCCACCCAGAACCAAGTTAGCATGTCAACACTGTTGGGGAGTACAGCCCACCTGTAAGCACACATCGCAACACACATCCAGTCAAGTAGCCCATGGACACACTCCAACAGCACCAGAGCACCACCTACACATCATGCCAACTCACATCATTGACATGACACCTCAGGATACTCACATTCAGCTAAAGAAGTTGGTGATGAGCTGTGTGCGGACATCACCATCATCATCATCATCATCATCATCATCGTCACTGGCATCGTGGTCCAGGCCAGGATCCTCCACAGGTGGCGGATGTTGGTCATTGTCATCCTGGATGAGAGGCAACTCCTTCCGCACTGCCAGGTTGTGGAGCATGCAGCAGACGATGATAATCTTGCACACTTTCGCAGGGGCATATCGGAGGGACCCTCCGGTCTTGTCCAGGCAGCGGAAGCGGCTCTTCAGGAGACCAAATGTCCGCTCAATCACTCTCCTGGTCCGACCATGTGCCTCATTGTAGCGCATCTGGGCTGGTGTCACAGGGTTCCTGAGGGGTGTCAGCAACCACAGCATGTTGGGGTATCCCGAGTCACCTACGGACAGACAAGTGCACATTAGCTGACTTGGAAAAGTGGGCGGAATACTACAGATCAGATCAGATCACACACAATGGCACAAAGTCAGTACACACCGACAAGCCAGGCACGCTGGTTCTGCATCTGTGCCATCATCCTGGGGATGCGACTACTCCCTCATCACAAAGGCATCGTGTGCTGAACCAGGGAAATGGGCACACACGTGTGTGATGGTCATGTCTGCAAGACACACCACCAGTGCATTGACCGAGTGGTAGTGCTTGCGGTTCCTGTAGGCCTGCTCCTGGGCCTGTGGTGGTACCAAAGCCACATGTGTCCCATCAATGGAGCCAATGACATGCAGCATCCTCCCCAGGGCATAAAAGTCACTCTTCACGTCAGTGAGTCGTCGCAGTCTAGGGAAATAGATGTACCGGTTCAGAAATAGCAACATTGCCGCCAAAACATTGCGGAGCACACGGCTCAACATGGTCTGTGACATCCCACCAGCAGTCGCCACAGTATGTTGGAAGGTACCGGTGGCAAAAAAGTGTAGGGCTGCCATCACCTTCACCTTGGGGGTCAGCGCTGTAGGATACGGCCGGCCAGGCTGCAAATGTGGGGACAACTGCACTGCCAAATCCTCAATCAGCTGCCTGGTGAAGCGGTACCGTCGGATGCTGTCCCGTTCCACCATCGTTGCCAGGTCTGGGAATGGTCGATGGACAGCAGGAGCCCTGCAGTGCAGAGGAGAAGTAAGCAAGGATGTCAGTCACCCCACATATGCGGCATTGAACACACTCAATATCCCAACATACATCATTATGAGGCACAACTACATGAAGTGTGCAGTTCCGGAAGGACATGTATGGTACATACATGGCCAACATCTGTCAACACGGTCCAACAGGTGGCAACAATTAGTCCCAGGTTGGCCCATTGGATATCATGAGGCCGTGTCACAGTTCCCATCTCCTGCTGCCGTGTCACAATAACCCCCACAGTGACATGTGAGGACAGATGTGCCCCAGGCACCACAGCTCAACGACAGGTACATTCCCAGGGACCCTGTATTGCCACATGGACACTGGCATTACATGGAGTATCATGTATACACCACAGCAAAACAACCATGACCCCCACAGGTAGTGGCCCCACTTGCCACGGCAGGACAGACATGGACGTCTGTGACACACACACGCACAACATCAAAGTCCATGCACACACAACCTGGATGTGGAGACTGTCTCTCATTGTGCACATGAAATCAGAGACATTGTAAACACTACATGCACAAAGACTGTGGAGGACCATCACTATTGTGCCACTGGGACACCCTGGCTCAAACATACCGTCCCACATGGGACTCACGGGGTATGTGACATGACATACACATACACCACCGTGAAATGTGACCATGGCACATGCACAGATATGAACAGTTGCACATCACAGTGGTCATGTACACGTAACACCCAGGATCCTGTCCCCATGAACACGTGCACAGCCTGGGGGTGGCTGCCCACAGGTGACACCCACAGGACAACATGTACACCAACATACACACAATAGGAAATGCAGCCTTACATGCCTTATGATAAAGTTTGGACAGGCTGTCGTGATGTAGGTGTGCCCCTCACTCCCTGGGAGCTATCTGTGGCTGGCATATGTCCATCTGAGACAGGCATGCTGACATATGCCAGTCACATGTACAGTGATGCGTTGTACTGCAATGGACCGATCGGTGCCCCGGCCGGCCCATTGCATTCACTGTGTGCGGGTACGCGTTGCACCCCTGTACGTGTTGTACTGCAATGGACCGATCGGTGCCCCCGGCCGGCCCATAGCATTCAATGTGTGCGGGTACGCGTTGTACCCCTGTACGCGTTGTACTGCAATGGACCGATCGGTGCCCCCGGCCGGCCCATTGCATTCACTGTGTGCGGGTACGTGTTGTACCCCTGTATGCGTTGTACTGCAATGGACCGATCGGTGCCCCCTGCCGGCCCATTGCATTCAATGTGTGCGGGTACGCGTTGTACCCCTGTACGTGTTGTACCGCAATGGACCGATCGGTGCGCACCCATTGACAATGGGCTTGCCTGGCAACGGACGCGTTTTCGAATTTCGAACGAGTCGGTTGCTGGAAAATCAGTTGGTCACCCACAACAATGTTGCAAAATCATGTATGTCATGAAGTTGAAGATTTGAAGGATGCTGTGGGCGTGTTTTGGTGCTGCTATTCCATGGATTGGCCAGATTCAGAAGATGCAAACGACTTGGACCTATCACTTTGGACACAAGGGACAGTATCTGCCTCTCCAGCACATATATATTGCTGGCTGTTCCCCTGAGAGCTCACTTGCCTGCACTACATGCTCCAGGACGACATCTGCCACTGCACTGCTGCTGTCTCTGCCCCTCTGGACCCTGCAATGGCACGTACTGTGGAGAGAGCCCCAGCCTTCAGCCTTGAAGAGAACCAGGCCCTGCTGGACAGCCTACTTCCACAGTACAGCAAGCTGTATGGGACACCAGGGGAGCAGGTGAGTGTTCTGTGCACTGCCTTTCTGAATGTGCATATTGTCTGACTAGCAAGGCTGAAAGTCTGCACGCCACTGGCTAGCAGGCTCACTGAGTAGTTGTCACCCCCCATAGTGTGTAGTGACATGCACTGGACAGGTATGGTGCAGTGACAGTGCATTTGAACAAGGTTTTACTTCCCATGCAATGATACCATGTAGTGACGTCTGGCAAACTGTCCATGGGCAGCTTTGCACTGCCTGTGTACATCATGTGCCCCTGTGATTGAGACATGTATATACAACTGTGTCATGCACGGATATGTTGCATGTGTAGTAATGGCCTTTTCACTTTGTCATCCTGACAGGTTAATGCCCATCGGAAGCAGGAGATCTGGAAGGACATCGTCCGGGCCGTCCGGTCCGTGGGGGTCTACAAGCGCCGGATCCGCAACTGCCAGAAGAGGTGGCAGGACCTTCGGGGCTGGACCCGGAGGATTGCACGGGTCCAGCTGAAGCTGTCGCCTCCTCGCAGGAGGGGCGGAACACGGACCCTGACCCCCCACATGCTCCAGATCCTGGCGGTGGTGTTTCCAGACCTGGATGGGCAGCTGAAGGCCAGACAGCAGTAAGGAGGGGGTGAGTCAAAGACTGCACTGTGAACTCTGTATTACATGCTTTGTGCCCTCCTCTGGCCTGGTTCAACTGCCACAGTGCAACAGTCATGTTGTCCAGGAGCCATGTCCCTCTATTGTGCACTGCCCACTGCTCATCTGATACCCAGGTGTGGCCCTTACATTCAGGGAATTGTGTCACTTGGGACTGTGTCCTTGCAGTTTGCTTCACTAAAGGTGGGGGACAGCATCTGTTTCCCTAACTCTGTTGTGGGTGGGTCCATTGTTCACACAACGCCTGTGTTCGGACATGTGATCTGCGTGTTGCTTTGATATGCGGTCCACTTGCTGAGCTGAGCCACCACATGTGCCTGGGGTATGTGGCACACGCCCATGCAGCGGGTGGGAACAATGTTTGGGCCCCAGGAGTGTGCAGATTACGTGTGTCACACATACATAGCCAGCTATCCACTGTCCAGGGCACATCCCTCATTCATGTGGAGCAGGACAGTCATGCCTACTCCAGGCCATGCAATGCACTCTGTACTCCCACTCCTGTGTATCAGCTGACACATTGTGCACAGTGATTTGACCCCTCAGGTGTCTGCCTCTGTGTCAGTGTGCTGTGGATTAGTTGCCAGGACTGCTGGGGTGTTTCTTGGTAGGGGCTCAGCATGCCCCTGGAGATGTGACCATAGGAGACGATACTTGTGTGTCACATAGGTGTTTGATCAGCTGCCTGTGCAGACTGGGGTATGCGAATGTGAAGTTCAGGCAGTTGTTCCCCATTCACAGCAGATTGTGAGGGGCTCAGGTTCAGAGGGTAGTGTCACAGGTCTCCCTTATGTCCAATAGGTATGACCTGGACAGATGAGGGTTAAGATGATGTGTTGTGTGGGGGATGTACATGTGCACTTGTGCAGCTCCAGGACTTGCATTCCCCATGACCTACTATTGTGACACAGTGCATAGTGTTGTTGTCTGGCTGCCAAGTCATACATCACTGAGACAGTGATGTATGACTTAGCAGTCATGCCTCTGCCATGGCATGTGTCAACTTATTGGTGGTCCTGCAGGGGAGTGACATGTGCTACATGCACACCATTGTGGCGATGGCTATCAGGACATGGGTGCATCATGGTGTCTGTCGCTGGTATGCATTTAATGCATTTCCTATTTGACTCTGGGCATCCCTTTCATCCGGAAACCTGTACTGACTCAGTGGCAAGAGCTGTGATGTGTGCATGTCCACATGCCACACCGTGTCCTCTGCACTGTCCAACTACTGTGTACTTGGTGCATGTGTCCACACTGGGGTGTTGCAATCCAACAGACACCAGACAGATGGGTGCAAGGCCATGTGGGATGTGAGTGCCATGCTTGGCATCAGACTGACAATTGGCTTCTCCTGTTCAGTTAGGGCACTTTTAGCAATGTACAACTAATGATGCCAGGGCTTGCTCTGTAATGTGCTGTGCTCACAGTGGTGTGTGCGTTTGGTGCAGGTGACTGATGTCTGTCTGTTTCCCCATTGTTTGCAGATACATCCACGGCCACGGAAGGGGACAGCTCCATGGACCAGGAGGAGCCAGAGAGCCAGACTGGGTCAGCAGCCGAGGAGTGGTCGGAGGGACCCAGTGGCACGGAGGGCGAGGGGAGCCACACCGAGGAGTCCTCAGCACCATCCACCTCAGCTGAGGACCAGAGCAACTCGGAGGATGACTCCCTTGTGGAGGCGGGTGTCAGCAGCCACCACACCCCAGCTAGTGTTGCTGTCCCCGCCACCACCAGCACCACCACCGCCCTCCCATCGGCTCCCATTCCCCAGGTCCGTGGAGGCTCCCATGTTCGGGAGCGTGTCTCCTTTGGGCCAGGCACCGCACCCCCTGCCCCTGTGTCCCCTGCTGCCCTGAGTGAGGAGTCTGTGTACCTCCTTCGCCAGCTCCATGTAGGGCAGACAGCCATGCTGAGTGTCCTCCATGCGCACACCGCACTGTTGACTCAGCTGGTGTCGTTCATGGAGGGCATCTCATCGGGCATGTCTGGCCTACAGAGGGGCAATAGGTCCATGGACTCCTCCCTGACGGCAGCAGTGTCCCTCCTCAGACAGTCCCTCACCCCTCCTGCCTCTGCTCCATCCACACTCCCCAGCACCTTACCCGTCCCAAGCACACACACACCGGCACAGGCACACACCAGCACACACACGTCCAGCACACAGACACACACGCCACAAACAAAACGCACACGCACGCACAGTCAGGGGACTGAAACCAGACTCACAGGGGATGGGGCCCTGGTACACACACACGCATCCACGGGCACTGCGCAGTCCTCAGTTGCCTCTCCCTCCAAAGCACCCTCCCTTGCCTCACCTGCAACCCCAAAGACCCAGCGCCTCTTCCTCAGTGACCTCGGCCTCTTCCCCTCCGATCCAGCTGCTCCAGCATCCAGGGTGAAGAGGAAGCCCCCCCACATGGAGCAGAGTGCCCCTCGCCCCCGGACACCCTCCCCCAGGCGCAGACAGACTGAGGCCCCCACCCGCAAGTCCCCCCGGAGTGGTAAGAGCAAGACCCCGCCGCCGCCCTGCAGCTCAAGCACCAGGTCTCCTTCCTCCATCCCTCAGGCCCCCACTCCACAGGTGCCCCCACCACACCCTGCCCCAGGTTCCCCCACCCACAGATATACCATCCCCAAGAGGCTCCGGCCTTCTCCCCCTGCCACTTGCTCTCCCGGCACCACACCCCCGCTGCGCTTGTCTGTGCCACTGATGTGGTGAGGGTGTCCTCCCCTCTGTCCAGCCCACCTTGCCTGTTCCCCATTCTCCTCCCCTGGTGGTAGGCACTGCAGTGGAGGCCACTACCACCCTGTCTGACTTGGGCACTGCAGTGGCGGACCTGTCCACTCCATCTGCAGGGTCCACTGCAGTCGTGCCGGCACCCACAACATCTGAGCCATGCCCCCCAGTTGTGCCGGCACACACCATGTCAGACACCTCCACTGCAGTTGTCAGTGGCTCTCCAGCACCCACCACCCCTTCCCTGCTTCCTCCTGGTGAGCCCTGATCCTGTCCCTGCAGTGCCTGGCCTACCCCCCGGTTGCCCCTCCTAGTGGATTGTCCCTGGTTTTGTGCAGGCATGTGTAGGGTGGCATCTGCCACTGTCACCCACTTGTGACTTTGTTGATGGACTGGCCATTGGCCTTTGTTTATGTTCTACCGGACTTCTACTTTTAATGCCACATATGCTGAATAAAGCAACTTTCTGTTCTCTAGTGCTTTTGCTTCTGATGTACATGATGTTGATGATGCTAACCATGCCCTTGCTGCAGTGATGGTGATATTTGGTCTCATGATAATGAAGTGTTACTGTGCAGGAACCCATGTGGTCCAGGGGGAATGTGTCCTATCCTGTGGTGTATCCATGTCATCCATAGCAGCATCTGAGGGTGTCATGTGTTCAGTATTTGGCAATGGGATTTCCTACTTAGATTGGCTATTTCACATCTGTGGCTTCCACCCCTGCACATCTGTTGTGCCTGCCATTGTTCAATTCGTCTACTTCCCTGACCGTGTGGCCATCTCCAGTGGACATGCAGGTTTGGGCATCAATGGGGAAGGACTCATCTGTGTTGTCAGTGCAACATTGCTATACAAGTGTGTTGGATCTGTGCTGATGATTCCGTTGGCACTTCCATGACCAGGCTGATGTTACGGGAGCCCTCATTTGGTGCTAATTGTTGATTGTGTGACCAAGTGCTCAGCTGACATGATGGGGCCCTACTGAGGCAACATATGGCACAGCTTTCCTCACACAGGAGTGGAGTCCCCTCATGGCAGTGTGTACTCCTGTGACATTCCCTGCGCCCACAGTGTGTGTTGTATGTGCATGTCTGTGTGTTGACTTCCGTTTAGCTGTGCATGCTGTGATCCCTAGTGTTGTACCTGTTTGTGATGCTAGCTGAGTTGAGCTATGTTCCCCAAAGTCTTCTCCCTGGGTTCTCTGTGATGTGGGTGCATGGCACATTACTGGTCATCAGGGTGTCACCCATAGGTGTGTTTGCTGTCAGGGCTGAGTTTGTGTGCAGACGCAGATGGGTCACAGTCAGGTTTCCCCTTGGCACTTGTTGTTTGCCCCTGTCATGTGATTTCCAGTTTGTGTTATCTTTCAGTGATTGTGACACGTTGTGTGTGTGACTGCTGGCACTCCTCAGGGTCCGGGCTGCAATGTTGGTTGTTGTCTATGTGTGTTCTTTGTGGGTGACCTTGGCTTCTTCACTGGTGTGTGACTGTGGCTGGGATCCCATTGGTTGGTATGGTATTGCCGTCATGTCCATGTACAGCGTAGTGTGCAGTGTGTCAGACATTCAGGAGTCTTGTTGAGTGTCCATGTGTGATGTGTTTCTGCACCTTGGTTCCCACCCACCACCCTGGAATAGTCATGGGTGCATGTGCAATGTCACCAGTGCATGTGTGCTTCACTGCTGCACATTGTTGGAGGTCGAGGGGTGTGGTGTTGAGTGTGTGCAGATGAGAGTTGTTGCCCGGCTAGGCCCCTGCCTCCATGTTGGCCTTGGCTTACTGGCCATGCTGTTTGATTTGTGCTTGTGTAGGTGTGATGGTAGTTAGTTGCTCAGGACACATGACTGTGGTTCACAGTGTGAACCACATTTAGCTTTGTCATCACAGTGGGATTGTAATGCAGCCCAGGGTCACCACATTGTGGGGGCCCTGGGGGTGGTGCTGTGGTGTGTCTGTGTCTTGCTGTGTCAGTTGCTGTCCCTACGTGCCTGTGTGACATGTGTGATTTGTGCTCCCTGTCATCTGACAATGCCTGCTTGCCCACATAGAGGATTTGGATCCATGAGTTACCTTTGTGTGGCACTGTATGCACATCTGTATGATTGGTATTCAGGTCTCCTCATGTGTTGTGTGGTTGCCTGGGGACACTGGCACCCCCCCTCACCTGTTGTGTATGATGTGCAGTGTGGGTCTGCCTGTTTGTGTTTGGGCATCTGCACCACTGCATTGGCATATCTTGGGTGTGCCATTGGCTGTATGTAGTTTGGTGGGTTTCCCCTGCTGTCCCTGGGACTCCTAGGTCATCGGTCAGCACAATGATCATGGTTTGTGTGTCCCATTGCTGCCATGGTATGGTATCTGTTCACCTCACATCTGCAGTCTCCACAGGGTATCTGCATGTGTGTGCCCATTGGTGCAAATATGTGGGTCTGCATTCTGATGGTCACTTCTGTCATTGTGTCATTGATGATTGTTGACGGTGTCAGCCCCCATGGGTGTTGTTTGTCTGCACATGGCCAAAGGTATGTCTTATTTGCACTGCAGTATTTGGCTCCCCAATTTATGTTGCAATGGGACACATACACTACTTTGCCACTGATGTGTTTGTTGTTCTGTGACCAGGAATCATCCATGCAGTTTGGCAGTTGCACCTCTTTCTTTGTCAACACTTACCTTTTGGTCACTGTGATGATGGGGGTTTGGACCCCATTGCCACAATGTTCAAAATGTGCTTCAGCTATGGACCCCACACTTACCTTTTGGTCACTGTGATGATGGGGGTTTGGACCCCATTGCCACAATGTTCAAAGTGTGCTTCAGCTATGGACCCCACACTTACATTTTGGTCACTGTGATGATGGGGGTTTGGAACCCATTGCCACAATGCTCAAAGTGTGCTTCAGCTATGGACCCCACACTTACCTGTTGGTCACTGTGATGATGGGGGTTTGGACCCCATTGCCACAATGTTCAAAGTGTGCTTCAGCTATGGACCCCACACTTACCTTTTGGTCACTGTGATGATGGGGGTTTGGACCCCATTGCCACAATGTTCAAAGTGTGCTTCAGCTATGGACCCCACACTTACATTTTGGTCACTGTGATGATGGGGGTTTGGACCCCATTGCCACAATGGTCATGGCCTGCTTGCATTGTGGGTGCCACACACATATATGTGTGGCACATGTGCTAGGGGGTCACATTGTATGTTCAAAGTCATGTTCGGTGTTGTAGGCATTTGACACAGTCTACACACGCTTGTCATGGTGTTGGGGGGATGTCTTCTTCTTGCATTTCCTAGGTTGTGGTGTGCTGGTTGTGTCATGCATTGTCCATCCTATGAGTGGGGGTGGTAGTAGTGGTAGGCATCCAGCCCCCCTGGGTGAGGGTGGTAGTAGTGGTAGGCATCCAGCCCCCCTGGCTAAGGGTGGTAGTAGTGGTAGGCATCCAGCCCCCCTGGGTGAGGGTGGTAGTAGTGGTAGGCATCCAGCCCCCCGGCTAAGGGTGGTAGTAGTGGTAGGCATCCAGCCCCCTGGCTAAGGGTGGTAGTAGTGGTAGGCATCCTGCCCCCCTGGGTAAGGGTGGTGGTAGGCATCCAGCCCCCCTGGCTAAGGGTGGTAGTAGTGGTAGGCATCCTGCCCCCCTGGGTAAGGGTGGTAGTAGTGGTAGGCATCCAGCCCCCCTGGCTAAGGGTGGTAGTAGTGGTAGGCATCCTGCCCCCTGGGTAAGGGTGGTAGTAGTGGTAGGCATCCAGCCCCCTGGCTAAGGGTGGTAGTAGTGGTAGGCATCCAGCCCCCCTGGGTGAGGGTGGTAGTAGTGGTAGGCATCCAGCCCCCCTGGCTAAGGGTGGTAGTAGTGGTAGGCATCCAGCCCCCCCTGGGTGAGGGTGGTAGTAGTGGTAGGCATCCAGCCCCCCCTGGGTGAGGGTGGTAGTAGTGGTAGGCATCCTGCCCCCCCTGGGTAAGGGTGGTAGTAGTGGTAGGCATCCAGCCCCCTGGCTAAGGGTGGTAGTAGTGGTAGGCATCCTGCCCCCCTGGGTAAGGGTGGTAGTAGTGGTAGGCATCCAGCCCCCCTGGCTAAGGGTGGTAGTAGTGGTAGGCATCCTGCCCCCTGGGCAAGGGTGGTAGTAGTGGTGGGCATCTGGCACCCCTGGGTAAGGGTGGTAGTAGTGGTGGGCATCTGGCACCCCCTGGGTAAGGGTGGTAGTAGTGGTAGGCATCCAGCCCCCCTGGGTGAGGGTGGTAGTAGTGGTAGGCATCTGGCACCCCTGGCTAAGGGTGGTGGTAGGCATCCAGCCCCCTGGCTAAGGGTGGTAGTAGTGGTAGGCAACCAGACCCCCTGGGTGAGGGTGGTAGTAGTGGTAGGCATCCAGCCCCCCTGGCTAAGGGTGGTAGTAGTGGTAGGCATCCTGCCCCCTGGGTAAGGGTGGTGGTAGGCATCCAGCCCCCCTGGCTAAGGGTGGTAGTAGTGGTAGGCATCCTGCCCCCCTGGGTAAGGGTGGTAGTAGTGGTAGGCATCCAGCCCCCTGGCTAAGGGTGGTAGTAGTGGTAGGCATCCTGCCCCCTGGGTAAGGGTGGTAGTAGTGGTAGGCATCCAGCCCCCCTGGCTAAGGGTGGTAGTAGTGGTAGGCATCCAGCCCCCCTGGGTGAGGGTGGTAGTAGTGGTAGGCATCCAGCCCCCTGGCTAAGGGTGGTAGTAGTGGTAGGCATCCAGCCCCCCTGGGTGAGGGTGGTAGTAGTGGTAGGCATGCAGCCCCCCTGGGTGAGGGTGGTAGTAGTGGTAGGCATCCAGCCCCCCTGGCTAAGGGTGGTAGTAGTGGTAGGCATCCTGCCCCCTGGCTAAGGGTGGTAGTAGTGGTAGGCATCCAGCCCCCCTGGGTGAGGGTGGTAGTAGTGGTAGGCATCCTGCCCCCCTGGGTAAGGGTGGTAGTAGTGGTAGGCATCCAGCCCCCCTGGCTAAGGGTGGTAGTAGTGGTAGGCATCCTGCCCCCCTGGGTAAGGGTGGTAGTAGTGGTAGGCATCCAGCCCCCCTGGGTAAGGGTGGTAGTAGTGGTAGGCATCCTGCCCCCCCTGGGTAAGGGTGGTAGTAGTGGTAGGCATCTGGCACCCCCTGGCTAAGGGTGGTGGTCGGCATCCAGCCCCCTGGCTAAGGGTGGTAGTAGTGGTAGGCATCCTGCCCCCCTGGGTAAGGGTGGTAGTAGTGGTAGGCATCCAGCCCCCCTGGGTGAGGGTGGTAGTAGTGGTAGGCATCCAGCCCCCCTGGCTAAGGGTGGTAGTAGTGGTAGGCATCCTGCCCCCCTGGGTAAGGGTGGTAGTAGTGGTAGGCATCCAGCCCCCCTGGGTGAGGGTGGTAGTAGTGGTAGGCATCCAGCCCCCTGGCTAAGGGTGGTAGTAGTGGTAGGCATCCTGCCCCCTGGCTAAGGGTGGTAGTAGTGGTAGGCATCCTGCCCCCCTGGGTAAGGGTGGTAGTAGTGGTAGGCATCCAGCCCCCTGGCTAAGGGTGGTAGTAGTGGTAGGCATCCAGCCCCCTGGGTGAGGGTGGTAGTAGTGGTAGGCATCCAGCCCCCTGGCTAAGGGTGGTAGTAGTGGTAGGCATCCAGCCCCCCTGGGTGAGGGTGGTAGTAGTGGTAGGCATCCAGCCCCCCTGGGTGAGGGTGGTGGTGCGCATTCAGGCCCCTGTGTGCATATGTGGCATTGGTGATGGGCATCCCGCCCCTATGGTGCTGCTGTTGCTGGTGTAAGTATATTCTGCATCCCTCTGTGTGTGTGTGATGTGTCGTGTACGTGTTGTATGTGTTTTGTGGTTGGTGTCTGGCTTACCTTCTGCGCCGTACGCGTTCGTGCCTGTTCCGGTAGTAAATGTAGAATATTGGTATGATCGGGACGAAGGGATTCATGGTTGGTTTGTGTCGTTCGTCCTTCTCGTTGCTTCGCGTCGTCCTCGCCGCTTCGCGTCGTCCTCGTCGCTCGCCTCGTCCTCGTCGCTGGCGTGTTCGTCTCGGAGCCGTGGATCGTGTTGTGGCGCGAACCGGAGCTTATGTGCGCCTCTCCCGGATGCTTTGACGTGCCGTGCGTAGCGACGGGTTCGGCGCGTACGGAAAGCGCATCGTACTCGCTCGGCCGGACGGAGCTGCATTTTTCCTTCCGTGCGACTCGATTCTGCGTTTCCGGATTCGCCTCGGTCGGGGAACAGGACCTGGTTTGGGTGAGTACGGCTCGGCCGGATTCTTTGCTGTTGTGCGCATCGTACTTACTCGTTCGGTGTGCTGTACGGATCGGTCGGGAAACAGGCTTTCGCATGGCTTTTTTCCCGACCGAATGGTGTTGGGTGCGCCTCCGACCGAGATCGGAATCGGCCCCAGAGTTGTTAGACATTTTCGGCAGTGGATGCCAGCATCCGCCAGCTCCGGAACAATGAGGGGTTGTGGTGTATTCAAGACAACCCCTGCAGATGTTGATGGTTGCGTTTCATCATCAAGGGCTGCTACTGTCCTTCTTCGACCCTCCACCTCTCGTGCCAGATGAACAGGGTGCATTATGTCGAGATGTTTTCTCATGGAAGAAGTACCACAAGAATACTTCTTTTCAGAGCATCTTGATAGGTTTTTGTGACAAATAGTACGTCACCTTATGTACGTTCACTTTCTTTTCCCCTTCAGGCACAGTGAAGAAGGCCCACACGATGCTTTCCCTCCTCTTCTTCACTGGCTCCTCCACCTCCTCCATCTCCTCCTCCTGCTCTTCAGGGAACACTGATGCCATTTTTTGGGGGTGAAAATGAAAAACACCACAAAAAATTAAAAATTATCAGAGCCTACAAAACATGTAGTCTTGAAGCCAGACACACCCAAAAAGAAAGGATTGTAAGAGGTCTTGGTTCCACCCACCAAGAGAATGAAAAGCTGTTCAACCAATTTGACTCATTTTTTTTTTTTTTTTTATTAGTTTCAGAACAAAAATATTTCGACATTCTCGGATTACAATTTTCTACAGGTGCTCATCCGTTAATAATGTGCTTTGACCGCTCCCATAACCAAGTGCGGTAGCCGTGATTACATGAAACTGTACTGCAGGTCACCTAAGCAGTTCTTCATAGCAGCCCCAACAGGATCATGAGTTGAACATCTTTAGAACAAACCAGACTCAATGAGGACCATATGAAAGGCATCTGGACCTCAAAGTTAAACAAAACAAAACAAACGAATACCCCTCCCCATCCCGCTACCCCCTCCCCCCACCCCCTGGCATGGCACACAAATCAGGATACTATAAACCTAGAGGTTGTAGTGCAGCAGCTCCTTATACAATTAGTGTACAGTACATATAAAAAAATAAAACAATTCTACAGCCAAACCGCTAAAGGCAGTCGGGGGTATGGCAAGGTCAATTAGGTAGATGTGAGCTCTATCTCCATCAGGGCAAGACAGCCGGGTCGCTAGTCGAAGACTCCACCTCCGGGTCAGCCTCGGAAGCCTTTAACAAAACCACCAATGCTTCCCAAGCCCTTGCTGCCTCCAAGGCTTTTACGCTGCTCGCGCGGCTAGCAGTTTGTAGTCTAACACTGCCCTCGCAGCCCGCCCACTTAAGAAAATCGGTTCTCCACCTCCGAATGCTCAGTCCCTTCTTGGTCTTCCAATGCGCAGTAATTTCCCTTTTAGCCAGCAGGAGGCCTAGATCCAAGAACTTGCTAGTTACCTTGTTCTTGGAGGTGTGGGGGAACCAGTGCAACAAGCACGGGCCCTAACTCTCTCTCAGTAACATCCGTTAATAGCTCTACTACATCCTCCTAATATGTACCTAGCTGGGGGCAATCCCACATCATGTGATGGAAGCTGGCACCCTCCGCGCGGCATCGCGGGCAGTGAGCAGTGGTCGTGTTAAAGTATTGATTAATCTTCGCTGGGGTAAGGTACGCACTATGTAAAATAAAAAAAAATTACCAGCTGAAAACGAGCATTTCTAGAGCTTTTCCATGCCCGTTCAACCAGCTCGGCCCACACCTTCTCAGGGTTCTCAACGCCCAAGTCCTCCTCCCATTTTTGCCTGAGCTCCAACAACGGGGACAGTCTCTCAAGTGTCATTCGCCGATACAAGCAAGTAACTGCTTTAATGGTTCCCGCCGCTAATACCACATATTGGCAAACCATGGAGGTCTGAGGTTCAGAGAGCCCCTATCTCCAACGCCTTTGAATAGCCGTGATCAGAGCCGAATGAAGTAAATAATCGCCACGAGGCAGATCGTACCGATCCCGCAATGCATCGAATGGTAGCAGGGAATTATCCTCGTACAGGTCTCCCACTGTCAGCAGCCCCTCTCCCCCAATCAGTCAACGCCATCCAGCTGCCCCCGTGCGGTAGTGCCATACACATGGTCAAAGGGATTTCAGGCGCGTAGGGGTGTGCAATCTGCGCCCTCTTCTGAGACCTATTCCAACAAAGCCGGAACGTTCTCAATTCAGCAGGAAGCATTTTGAGCCGCAGTGGTTGCTGTAAAATAATACGAGCCAATCCCTGCCCAGTTGCCCGGTCACCTTCCCGCTCACCCACTCCTCGATATTCCCGCGCCACTGACTGGGTAAGCCACTGCAGTTGAGCCGCCAAATACTAGGACTCAAAATCAGGTACTGCCAACCCCCTTCCGCCCTTGGATGCATAAGAATCTGCAAGGCCACCCGTCGCCTTCCAGCTGCCCAGAGAAAACTCGTGACCATCGTCCGTAACCGTTTAAAAATCGATGCCGGGACCCAGATGGGGAGAGTCCTGAAATAATACAAAAACCGTGGGAGTGCTACCATTTTAAGAAGAGCAACACGGCCTGCTACTGAAAGCGGTAAGGTCCCCCAAAACTCCATGCTGCCCTGAAGGCCCCGAATGGCTCTGCCCACATTTCCCTCTAGTATATCAGCCTGTGCGTGATAAATACGGGTCCCCAAGTACGTCAAGCAACTATACTCCCATTGGACTCCAGCTGTGATTAAGGGGCCCCTATCTATCGGGGCCGTGGGGAACAGACACGACTTCGCCCAGTTGAAAAGCTGTTCAACCAATGACAAGTTTTCTTTCTATGTCACATGGAGTCGCGTAGGGTGCGCAACCTCTACGCGTATCCGTCGCGCACCATTAAAATGTCCTAAATGTCATATAAAACTGTAAATTACTATCAGGATATTGTGTTTCAAAGTATTTCAAGGAAAAGTCTTTATGCAAAACAGATATTTAAAGTAGAAACATTCATATTTCATACTTTTGAAATTACGCCAGAGTCGCATCCCCTACGCGAACCTGGAAATACGTGCCAGCAGGATTCGTGATCCACACGCGTACCCCAAAATGTACTTTAAACATCTTAAAAATATTGCACAAGAAGACTAATAGTAATTTATAGGACTGATTAATAAACCTCTTTGTTTAAAAAATACATTATTTGAGTGTAAGTATGTATTTTAGGGTTACATTCGTGTAACGGATTCGCGCACCCACCGCGTAGATCTGCGTCCTGTACGCAATACAATCGCGTCCACAAAAATATGTTAAAAACATTTTAAAACAAATTTGTAACACCGTTATTACTATTTTTATGTACTCAGTAATAAATATCATGGCAAAAACATATATTAATTCGTTCTAAATGTGTTTTTAGAGTGATATTCGTATAACGGATCCGCACACCCATCTTGTAGGGTTGCTTATGGTGCGCAACCCTTTTTTGGAAATTAAAAAAATAAATATATATATATATATATAGATATATATATATATAAACACACCATCCCACTTCAACAAAGAAGAAGGCACGTACTCGAGGAAGTTGGATATGGCTTTCTTTATTTCCTCGGGTCTCACTCGACTCCGCGGCCAAAGAGACGCGTTTCAGCTTCGCAGAAGCCTTTGTCAATCTATATATAGAAAAGATAGTTATCATAAGAAAACAACAAAACAACTTTCATACTATTAAAAGCAATCATACAAAACTTAATGTAGCAAGGGTTAGCTCAGCTAACTATAACTCTGGACCCCGCAATGCACTGCTGATGATGTCACATATCACATCACTCATGACATGGTCAGTGACATCACTGATGACATCTCAAATTACATCACTGATGACATCATCCAGTGACTGAGTGTTTCTAAAAAGTTTAAGAATGATATATATATATATATATATATATATATATATACGCCAAGGTGTATTTGAAGAATGATTGGGTGTAGGAGTGTCTGTATGGATGAATTAGTGGATGCCTGACTGATTGTATAAGTGAGTGATTAAACGTGTCTTAGTCAATGTATGGGTGAGTGAGTAATCTTTGTGAATGTGTGTATTAATCTCTCCGTTGTTGTGTAAGTGTCTGCATGGGTTGGTGAGTAGCCACATGAGGGTCTATATGGGTTAATGATTGGTTGTCTGACTACCTGTATGGGTGCCTGAGTGTCTGTGTGAGTGGGTGGGGGGGTGACTCCCTGCATGTATGTGTGAGTGGGTGATTCAGTGTGTGTATGGGTTCATGAGTGCATCTGTGAGAGGCTGTATGGGTGAGTGAGTGTGCATATGGCTGTGTTGGTGAGTGAATGGATGTCTCAGTGGTATATGTGTGAGTAACTACATATGTGAAAGGCAGTATATGTGAGTGTTGGAGTATATAAATTACTATATGTGAGAGTGAGTGATTGTAAGAGTGACTGTATGGATGAGTGTATGCTTGTGTCAGTGATTGTATAAGAGAGTAAGTATGTGTTAGTATCTGTATGAATAAGTAAGGTGGTGTGTGTGTAACTGTATAATGAATACATTGCACTGTGTTTGATTGTTTGGGTGACTGACTAGGTGTGTGAGTAAGTCTGTGGGTGAGAGGTGGTGTGTGAGTGTCTGTATGGGTGTATGAGTGCATACATCAGTGGCTGTGTTGATGAGTGACTGCGTGTATGAGTGACTGTATGGGTGAGTGGATGTGTGTGTAGACCTATGAATCAGCGATTGGGTATGTACTAACTGGTATTGATGTGTCTATGGTTTCGAAAATGGTAGTCTGTATTTTAGAGTGAGTGTATGAAAGGTTATATTAAGGTGTGAGGAGGTGCATCATATATTAAGTGGATGATGTCATCAGTGATGTCATTTGAGATGCCATCAGTGATGTCATCAGTGATGTCACTGACCATGTCATGAGTGATGTAATATGTGACGTCATCAGCAGTGCATTGCGGGGCGCAAGTTAACTATAACGGCTGAATTTCTCTGGTTTTGTACAAGTGAAATGTCAGCCTAACTATAACGTCCCTGAAACCTGTGGTTTTTTCAGTGAATATCTAAGGTTTTTTAAATGCTAATTCCTAACTATAACGTCACTGAAACCTATGGTTTTTTCAATGAATATATATATATATATATATATATATATATATATATATATTCACTGAAAAAACCATAGGTTTTAGGGAAAGTTATAGTTAGTTGGACATTGCACTCGTACAAAACCCGTGAAATTCCCCCGTTATAGTTAGTTCAGCTAACTATAACTCGCGCCCCGCAATGCACTGCTGATGACATCACATATTACATCACTCATGACATGGTCAGTGACATCACTGATGACATCACTGATGACATCTCAAATGACATCACTGATGAAATCATGCAGTGACTGTGTGTTTCTGTAAAGTTTAAATATGTTTAATATATATAGGGAAAGGCGTATTGAAGAATGAGTGGGTGTATAAGCGTCTGAATGGATGATTTAGTAGGTGCGTGACTGAGTCTATAAGTGAGTGATTAAACGTATCTTACTGAATGCATGGGTTAGTGACTAAACATGAATGTCTGTATCTGTCTGTCTGTTGTTGTGTAAGCAGCTGCATGGGTTTCTGACTAGCTACATGAGTGTCTATATGAGTTATGGATTGGTTCTCTGAGTATCTGTATGGGTGCCTGAGTGTGTGGATGGGGTGTGTGTGACTCTGTGCATAGATGTGTGAGTGGGTGATTCACTGAGTTCTTGGTTTCAAAAGTGCCTCTGTGATGGACTGTATGGGTGGGTGAGTGTGTTAGTGATTGAATGTATATCTCAGTGGTACATGTGTGAGTAACTACATATGTGAAAGGCAGTATATATGTGTGTTGGAGTATATAAATGGCTTTAAATGAGAGTGTGTGATTGTGAGAGTGGCTATATGGATGAGTGTGTGCTTGCATCAGTGATTGCATAGGAGCATAAGAATGTGCTACTATATGTATGACTAAGTGAGCTGGTGTGTATAACTGTATAGGTGAGTAAATGGGAGTGTGATTAATTATTTGCATGACTGACTAGGTGTGTGAGTACCTCTATGGATGAGTGGCGGTGTGTGAGTGTCTATGTAGGTGTATGAGTGCAAATGATAGTCCTGTACTGAGTGACCGTAAGTATGAGTGACTGTACGGGTGAGTGAGTGGATGTGTGTGTAGACCTAAGAATCAGTGAGTGGGTATGTAGTTATTGGTGTTGGAGTGTCTATGGTTTTGCAAATAGCAGTCTGTAATTTAGAGTGGGTGTATGAAAGGTTATATTAAGGTGTGAGGAGGTGCATAAGATTATCACGTAGATTATGTCATCAGTGATGTCATTTGAGATGTCATCAGTGATGTCATCAGTGATGTCACTGACCATGTCATGAGTGATGTAATATGTGACGTCATCAGCAGTGCATTGTGGGGCGCGAGTTATAGTTAGCTGAACTAACTATAACGGGGAATTTCACGGGTTTTGTACGAGTGCAATGTCCAAGTAACTATAACTGTCCCTAAAACCTATGGTTTTTTCAGTGAATTTCAAAGGTTTTTTAAATGCTAAACCTAACTATAACAGGCCTGAAACCCATGGTTTTTTCAGTGAATTTCAAAGGTTTTTTAAATGCTAATTCCTAACTATAACAAGCCTGAAACCTATGGTTTTTTCAGTGAATTTCAAAGGTTTTTTAAATGCTAATTCCTAACTATAACATGTCTGAAACCTATTTTTTTCAGTGAATTTCAAAGGTTTTGTAAATGACAATTTTTAAATGTATTACTTGTTATATTTATTTTTTTGATACTGATTTA
Organism: Calotriton arnoldi; assembly: GCA_963921515.1. Lineage (NCBI taxonomy): Eukaryota > Metazoa > Chordata > Amphibia > Caudata > Salamandridae > Calotriton > Calotriton arnoldi. The sequence goes on from CAWUFW010001193.1 coordinate 184,851, forward strand.
CTACATTTTTTTAAACTATTTATTTTTACATATTTTATTTTTTAAATTACATTGTAATTACATTATACATTACATTACAAAATATACTTTCTCTGAATGAATTACTTTAGTTTAAATACTTTGCAAATAGGCAATAGACTTAAGTACAGTAGTTACAGTTGTTGCAATGGGCAACACAATTTCAAGCACAATGCAACATTGAGCTCAATGTGAATTTCTAGTTAAATGCAATTAGTTACTTTATGGATTACTTTTCTAAACACAGGACTGGATCCTAGATTCAGTCCTGGGACATCTCCTGTAAACAGTTGAGTAAAAGCGTTTTGGTTACAGTAGTGATTTTTAAGGAATATTATTGTATTTTAAAAGTTGACACTTAGAAACATTTTCACATAGAATCACCAATGTTATCCTATGGGAGGAAATTCACTTAGCAGGTAAGTAGTGTTATCGTTACTTTTTCTTACTCAGTGGTGGATCCTGGATCCAGCACTGGTGCATCTCCTGTAAACAGTTGAAATAATGCTTTTAAATCATACAGGCGATTTTTAAGGAATATTTGTAGTTTGTGAAAATCAACACTTTGAAACTTTTCTGCTGAAAACCAGACAATGGATTCCTATGGAAGGAAATACAAGTTACTGCTAAGTACAGTTAGAATTACTTTTCAGGGTCAGTGCTGGGCTAAAAGATGCAGCACTGGGTTCTCTCCTTATAACAGGTGAGTAAATCGGAATTCGTGTTTCGGCTGATTTTAGAGGAATATTTGTATGTTTCAAAAATCGACACTTAGAAACTTTTTCAGCAAAAAGCAGGCAATGATATCCTATGGAAGGAAATTCAAGTTACTGGTAAGTACGGTTAAAATCACTTTTCAGGATCAGTACTGGGCTGAAAGATGCAGCACTGAGGTCTCTCCTGATAACAGGTGAGTAAATCGAAATTCGTATTTCGGCTGATTTTAGAGGAATATTTGTATGTTTCAAAAATCGACACTTAGAAACTTTTTCAGCAAAAAGTAGGCAATGATATCCTATGGAAGGAAATTCAAGTTACTGGTAAGTACGGTTAAAATTACTTTTCAGGATCAGTACTGGGCTGAAAGATGCAGCACTGAGGTCTCTCCTGATAACAGGTGAGTAAATCGGAATTCATAGTTCGGCTGATTTTAGAGGAATATTTGCACAATGGTGAAGGAAGGGGTGGGGCCTGAGGTGACATGTCTGCAAACACGCCCTGTGGCGCGTTTAAGTTGGACAATTAATTCCTCCTCAATTCCGAGGGTCCCTAGGGGCCAACTAGCCCACCAGGTACCTCCAGTATGCGCCAGGGGCTGCGTTGCAGAGAGGTGTTCAGAGGCCACGCCCCTTTTACAACACTCTGCAACGCAGCTCCGTGGCGCTTACTGGAGGTACCTGGTGGGCTAGTTGGCCCTAGGGACCCTCAGGATTGAAAAGGAATTTATTCCCCATCTTAAAACGCACCACGGGGCCTGTTTGCACACATGTCACCTGAAGCCCCGCCCCTCCCTTCACCAGTGTGCAAACGCGCCCGTGGTGCGTTTTAAGTTGGGGGATTAAGTCCCCTTGAATCCTGAGGGTCCCTGGAGTCCAACTAGCCCACCATGTACTTCTAAAAGCGCCACAGAGCTGCGTTGCAGAGAGGTGTAAAAGGGGCGTGGCCTCTGTACACCTCTCTGCAACGCAGCCTCTGGCGCATACTGGAGGTTCCTGGTGGGCTAGTTGGCCCCAGGGACCCCCAGTATTCAAGGGGAATTACTCCCTTCTTAAAACGCGCCAGGGGGCGCGTTTGCAGAGTACTGCAGGGAGGGGCGGGGCCTCCGGCACGATGCCGGTCGTTTTTTTTTTTTTTAATGGGAGGGGGGCTGCGTGGCCCCCTTCCCTTGGCCACTTTGGCCCCGGGGACCCCATCTCCCGGGGCTTGAGCAATTATTATTTTTTTTTAATTTAAAAAAAAACTGGAAAGGGGCTGCGTGGCCCCCTTCCCTGGGCCTGTAATGGCCCCGGGACCCCATCCCCCGAAGCATGCCCTCGATTTTTTTTTTTTTATTTGGAGGGTGGCTGCGTGGCCCCCTCCTCAGGCCATTTAAGGCCCCGGGGACCCCATCGCCCGGGGCCGACCTTGCCCTTTTTTTTTTTTTTTTACATTTTTTATTTGGGGAGGGGGCTGCGTGGCCCCCTCCCTGGCCACTTATGGCCCCGGGGACCCCATCCCCCGGGGCCTGGCCTCTGGTTGGGGACTGTGGGGTGGTCCCCAATCCCCCACAGTCCCAGCCGGCTCCCCGTGTCCTACGGAGCCGGCATTGCTTTCCACATGGGGAGCAGCTAACATGCTGCTCCCCATGTGGAAAGCAATTGGTTTGCATTTTGAAAGAGAGAGCAGGTTTCCTGCTCTCTCTTTCAAAATGCAAACCAAGTTTGCTATGACAGGACGGGAGCCGCGAGGCTCCCGTCCTGTCATAGCAAACTACAGTGTCCCGGGGGTAGGCACCCCGGGACACTGCAGGAGCCGGCCCTGGGGGGTGGCGGTCCCCAGGGCCATCAAGGGCTCCAGGATGGGGGCCCCGCGGCCCCCCTCCCAACCATTTCACAGCCTCGGGGAGGTGGTGGTCCCCGGGGCTTTGGGGGTCCGTAACAGATTCCCATATTCAAATCTTTAGTGCCCCGGGGAGGTGGCGGTCCCCGGAGGGTGTAGAGGCCCCCACATTAAATCTAAACCCCCCACCATGCCCCTGGGACTTGGCCCACCCGGGGGCAAATTAACATCGAAGCGCGGGAGACCGCGCTCGATTTTTTTTTTGGCGGGATTCGTGCACCCTAAGCGCATCCCGCCGATTTTTTTTTTTTAAATGCTTTTTTCTGCCCAGGGGTCCTTGTGGGACCCCCTGAGCAGACCTTGGGGGTCAGGATGTTTCTACCCTGCCCCCTTTGTGCGTTTTGCGCACTTGTTTCTTTTTTTTTAATCGGCGGGATCCGCGCACCCTAAGCGCATCCCGCCGATTTTTAAAAAAAAATGCTTTTTCTGCCCAGGGGTCCTTGTGGGACCCCCTGAGCAGACCTAGGGGTCAGGGTGTTTCTACCCTGCCCCCTTTGCGCTTTGCGCACTTGTTTCTGTCCCTCAGTTCTACCGAGGGACAAAATGGCTGCCAACACTTCCTGATTTGGAGTGTTGACAGCCAATTAGCATGCAGCTCGTGATCGGGAGGGAACGCGGACCCTACGCTGCCATAGATATATATGTGATTTTATTTGTGATTTTCTCAGAAACTACTGAACGGATTTACACCATTTAAGCAAAAGGCACGACACTGAACCAAGGGCTACCTCTTTGCCAAATTTGGTGTAATTCCGTTCAGCAGTTCGGGCTGTAGCTGCGACTAAAGGTTCCTATGGAAAAATGAATGGGGAAAACGCGTTTTGGGACCCCCTTTTTCTCGGCCCCCGCTTGACGAATCAACCCGAGACTTTAAGGGTAGGAGCGGAGCGCCCCAACAAGTTGGAAACTTTCGCGAAGATTCGTCAACCGGCGCCCACGTTATTTCAAATAGAATGTCGCGGATTTCCTATGGATAATAGGTCCTAACTATAACTATCTACTGGCGACCGCCAGTAGATAATATATATATATATATATATATATACATATATACATATATATATATATATAAATATTAAAGTTAAACAAATAATAATAATAATACATATATTTAACCAATATTAAGACATGTATTGAAGTCTGGGAATTGGACTTCGGACGGGTAAGATTTAGTATTGCCACTCCAGTCTGTGCAACAGTAGAATAAGCATTGGACTTTAGAGGGATTAAATTCAGTATTCCAGCTCCTGTCTGTGCAACAGTAGGGAAAGCATTGGACTTCGTAAAGATTAAATGAGGGATTAAATTTACTATTCCCACTCCAGTCTGTTCAACAGTAGGTAAAGTGTTGGACTTCGGAGGGTTAAGATATACTATTCCCACTACAGTTTGTGCAACAGTAGGGAAAGCGTTAGACTTCAGAGGGGTAAAATTTACTATTCCCACTCGAGTCTGTGCAACAGTAGGGAAACTGCTGGACTACCAAGGGGTAAAATTTACTATTTCCACTCCAGTCTGTGCAACATTAGGGAAATCGTTGGACTTCGGAGGGTTTACATTTACTATTTCCACTCCAGTCTGTGCAACAGTAGGGGAAGCACTGGACTTCAGAGGGGTAATATTTACTATTACCACTCTAGTCTGTGAAGCAGCAGGGAAAACTTGGACGTAGGAGGGGTAACATTTACTATTCCCACGCCAGTCTGTGCAACAGTAGGCAAAGTACTTCACTTCAAACACATAACATATTTGAATAACCCTATTAATTTACAACAAATATAAAACTCTGAATATGAACATTATTAATTAACCCCAAAAAATTATATATAAAAAGAAAAAACACTGTACATGATTACTAAACATTTTAATAATGATCAATTTAAAAAATGTGTTATGTATTTATTACTTAATTAACTTCCCACACTATACCCCCACAAACCTAGCAGCCCACACCTAAAATATAACTAAAATAAATAAGCATAACACAATTAACATAAGAAATAATCAATTTAACAATTATGAATGCATCAATAATTATTACTTAAATTAACTTCCCACCCTATACCCCTACAACCCTAACAGCCTGCACCTAATACATAAATAAAAAATATAATTATTACACAATTTACATAATGAATTATCAATTAAATAATTAATATTAAATTAATAATTAATTGTTAATTAATGATACTTAATTAGCTTCCCACCATATACCCCTCAGACCTAGCAACCCACACCTAATATATATAACTAAAAAAAAAATTATTACACAATTAACATAATAAATAATCAATTAAATAATTAATAATACATTGTTAATTAATTATACTTAATTAACTTCCCACCTTATACCCCTACAAACTTAGCAACCCACTACAACACTATAAATTACTATTAGCACATGAATTAAAAATTATAAATCACTTAAAAAATTACAACCTATTTTTAAAAATATTATTAACAATTATACAAACAATAATAACACAGAAAATGAATATATTAACTAAAACACAAACAAAATAAAAAAGCTATATTTTTTACGATGATAGTATTTAAAACGATATTAACAACGACAATATTCTTGACAACAATATTACTTACCTGGAAAATAGATATTCTTCATAATGATATTTCTGCATCACAATATTTTTGTATTACGATATTTGTTTCCCAATATTTCTGTAACTCTACTTTTAAAACTTGATATTTTGTCCACAAACCCCAGGACAAGTGAAGAGAAGGCTTGCTGGGGAGGAGAGTGGGGCTCCTGTGGACATTTTTTGGACTGGTCCTGCTGTAGCGCGGGAAGGAGAGTGCAATTGATGGTACTACTGAGGAAGACTCCATTTCAAGGGATCACAAGACCTGGGCAGGATGGCAGGCTCAGAACTATACAGCAGGGTTACTACCGAGTTGATAGTACTTGTAGGCGGAGCCCAATGCCAGCAATAGAACCCCACTAACCCCACTAAGAATTGTCAATATTTTGTGTTTGCTGTGTACATGTGTATTTGTGATAGCTGCATAGGTGACACATTGGGCTGAGGGCAAATGCTGCCAAAGAAATATCTTAAGTACAATTGTATTTTTCTCTAAAATTTGCTCATATTAAGTGAGGTTCCCCATGGGCCCGTTGCATTACCTCTCACTCTACTTAAAGTTCCCCTTAGGCATGGGAGAAGAACTGTTGTCTCCACACATCCCCCAGAGACCTGAAGAGACTACTCCTAACCCCAGGGACGTCAGTATGCCTATTTGCAAAGAAAGTGTCTCCTATGGAGCCAAGAACACAGCTCTTGCTTGTTATTTGTCCAGCGCCCCAAGTTAAGTGGTAGATCCCAGGTTGCTAGGCAACTGGGACAATCAAAGCAGGCTCATGAACAGAATAGCAACAGCCGGTCCCACTGTCCAACACTGAGAGACAAGTGTGAAGCATGGTGGGGGTGTCAAAACTAGCAACTCAGCAGCAGAATTCACAGCATGGTCCTGGAGACTTGTGTGTCAAGTGCCTCGAGGATGGGCCAGGGAACCTGCTTGGAAAATTAAGACACCAAGGATAATAAAAAAGCATAAAAGCCTATTGAGGTTGGAAAGAAGTGAATGGTTAGGTGTGCACTTCTGAAAAACGAAAAATGGTAGAAATAGGAAAGTATTTTCTGGTTCTCACATCTGATTCATTAGGCAACCAAGGATGCCTCAGATTAACAAAGAATGATGTACAGCATAAACAAAATAGCTTGCAAGCCCTTAAATAAAAATAGAGTCTGGTTGTTATTCAGTTAGGTTTTTCCGGGCGAGGTGTTTCTAGAGACAACCTAATGTTAATGTTATGTATGTTTCAGGTTTGGCCATTGGAAACATTATTGTTTCTAGAAGGCTGTCAAATGTAGAGATTTTTATAATGTGTAATGCCAAAGTTCCGGGAGATCTCTCTAGGTAGAGACCTTGAGGTAATGTCTACATAAAAGTTAATAGGTTCATATTGTCAATTGTGAAATGCGTTGTTAAAGGTTGTGGTCTTTCTTTTTAGTTTTCAATTGCTTCATCATCAGCATCAACATCATCTCTTTATTTGTTTTTTCTCTTTAAAACCATATCGATAAAAACTAAAAAGTCCTTAAACTTACTACAAAAGTGTTCATCAAGATGCATAACAATACAAACATTATTTAAGTTTAACAAGCATTGGTAAAACAAATAGGTCTGGTGCTGGCCACCAGCCTACTGGCAATTCTTGTTTTGTCATGGTTTTTGCTACATTTTATTATTTGAGGATATGCTGGGCCCTCAATAATCTGAAAAAAATAATTTACTATAGGGAAAAAACTATTTTTGGTCTCCAAATAAACACACATTACCGTAGTATTCCCTGATGCTGAAGGGAACAACTTACACAAATCAATCAGTCTGGCCTTGGCTGCAAGAAGAAAGAAACAAACAAACAAACAAACAAACAAAGACAGTAGAATACAAGAATGACAGAATGCAACAAAGTAAGAAAGAAAGAAGGAAAGAGAAAAAGAAAAAGAAAAACGGAGAGAAGGAAAGAAAGAAGGCAAGAGAAAGAAGGAAAAACAAAGGAAAGAAAGAAGGAAGGAAATAAGAGAGAAAGAAAAAAGTAATAAGATGTTGACATTTTAAAGAACAGTTACAAATGGACACAATCTGGTAAGGTGTGAAACAGCAGCAGTCAGAAAAGCAAAACACTCCAAAAGGAATTTACAACAGCATTGGCAGGAAATGGGATCTGATGAAGATAAATTGTGCATAAGAAGCATCCTGCTATCACATCAGGTTCTAAACACAAAGGCAACACTAAAGTAATTATAAAGCGAGAACAAAAACACTGGTCCTGAAGGGAACTAGTTTGCATGCAGATTTGCTCCTTGTGAGATGCAGTCATTCAAAGTGAAGTTAGCTAACAGCTTAAGTAGCCTGACACACTGTCCCATAGTATATGCTGTAGTGGGCAGAAGCAACATGTGAATGACACAACAACACACCAATCAGTGAAGAGAGGTAGCTGAAAGCCCATATATGTAAGTGCATCAGACATATTTTAGTCAAATCAAAAGTTCTTGACTATCACCAGATCAAAAAATAACAAGCATTGGCATAGCCAATAGGTCTCGCCTTTGGGACCTTGTAAGTAAAAAAAACAAAACCCACTTACTAAAACTCTCGGCCAGACCAGCGCAAGTGCTGGTGCAGGCCGAGACCTAACAAGCAATGGCCGCGCGGCCGTGAAACTGACACGGCCGCGCGGCCGTGAAAGTGAAGTAATCGCGGGTTTTGGAAGTGCAAACAGTGGCTTTTGCTGGCGACCAGCTTGAGTTCACGCGAGCGTCCAGATGGCGAGGAAGCCATATGGCGCCTGATCGCACGTGCACGCTCGCGTGAACGCAGGCTAGTCCGCAGCAAAAGCCACTGTTTGCACTTCCAAAACCCGCTTACTAAAAGTCTCACCAGCAGCGCATGCGCGCTGGCTCAGGCGAGACCTAAAAACTATAGAATTAAGAACAATACATGCTAAAATGTCACACTATTCCTCACGTTAATAGGACCTTTGAGAAAGCTAGTTATACCTGTTAAGTAATCACATCAGAAAGCATTTGCAAAAAGACCAATGCTGGTCTTGATTGTACAAATGTCAAGTCTTTAAGAAATTAAATGAAATAATACTTGCAAAAGTGAGTATTATATTTATAGAACAAGATAAGGTGCATAGTACCCGGAGCAGAGATTAAAGGCCCGTTTTATTTATTGGTGGTAAAGATACTCCGTCACAATGGCGGCAGAGTATCCTTACTACCAAGAATGCAATCCACCTTCCAAATGTTTATGTGGGCAGAACGTAGGGTTAACAACAGTGGAGACAACTCCATCTCTGCTGTGATTTACCCCCTCCAATGGCTCAGCGGAGTAAGGGCTATCGGAGGCTGACCTGTCATTCCACCCATCTAATTTAGATGGGTGGAATGGCAGGTCTGTTTTCAGGGTCCGTCACTGCCAGAAAACCTAGGCGGTACGAGGCAGTGAAAACTGCTAAATGCGTCCCTCACCATTTGAGAGCACTTCCATGGCGGGGGAGCATTGTATTTTTTATTTTCAAAAAGAAAATCCCATTTCGGGATTTTCTTTTGAAAATAAAAAGGAACCTGTTTGGTACAGAACTCCATCCCGCTCACAGAGCCCTGTACAAAACAGAAAAAATGCATTGATAAGAACCACTGTGACGGTGGTTCCTGCCAATGCATTATCAATGACCGTCAGCTTAGCCGTCTTTTATAAATTTTGCGGGGAAAGTAGTCTTCGCCTGGTGGATATAAAGTCCCAATAAAAGGAGAGAGGCCCCACTACTCCAAGAAACAGGGTTCCTTATATAGTCAATATATCAACAAAATAAATCTCTTGGAGGAATCCACACATTCAGGTATACCACACTCCGCTCCTTTCATGATCAAACACTCCTCAATGCCAGTCTTAAAAGGACCCAAAAGGCAATTATAAGAAATCAGTTTAATGAAACATTCAATAAAAACCAATTGTACAATTAATATAAAATTCATATATTAAAAACCAGCCTGGGCTTTTGAGAAAAATATTGCACAAATATCACAAATACGCTATATCAAGAGACACAACAACCAAGACATACACATTTGGCATTGAAAGTTTGTTAATTTTAAGGAATCAACAGGGCAATTTCTAGGCATTATTCCACTTATAATTCATTGTTCCTCAAATTTAACAACAAAACAGGGGAGACTTTGCTTACCATCCATGCATGTGATCCTGGGGACGCCTCGCTGCCACCAACAATGCGCGAAAGAAAAGTAAACACGCTATAGGGGTTGGTATTCAAAGGCTCTGCTCCACACCTGCTTTCTAGGAGGCAAAAGAAGATTTATAGATTTTAATATTTTAACAAAGACGAGTCCATAAACTGACCATTAATGCAACAGAATAGTTCAGTCCTTCATTATTGTCCAACCTAGCATATGCTCACATTTCCTTACATCTTTAAAAAAAATAGATTTTCCGTCTCTGCCCTACAACAGATGTTTATCTCCATATAAGTGTTAATGAATTGTATTCTCCCTATAGAGTTTTACAAAGTCTATGCCACTCTCTTGGTGTCACAGTTACAAATGGTGTACGACAATGCGCTCTCGGACTCCTGTCTCTTGGCCTCGCAACGGGAGGCACTCCTGGTCTCCCTCCCTAAACCAAACAGGGACATAACTGAGCTAGGCTCATAAAGACCGCTGGCAATGCTTAACACCGACTACAAAATCTTAGCCAGTATTATTGCAGCCAGGCTGGCTCCTTTGGTCCCTTCACTTGTACCCCCGACCAAAACGGATTCGTACCGTCCTGCAATACTTCTCTAAATATACGGCGGTGCTTTCATCTTCAAGAGTATGCACCCCAGGTGTGGCCTGGTTTGGGCTGCCTCGTCCTCAACCTGGAAAAAGTCTTTGATTCACTCAAGTGGTGTTATTTATTCTCGGTCCTCCGTCAACTCGGATTCGTTGAACAGTTTATGCAGCTAGTGCAATTGCTATACACGGGCCTCCTCAGGGTCCGCATCGGACAACAGATATCAGAGCCCGTTCCCATTGGCAGGGGCACCAGGCAGGGCTGCCCGCTATAGCCTCTGTTTTCATTGGCAATGGAGCCACTAGCAGCGGAGCTGAGGGAAAGGGGTGGGGAGTGGGGAATTCCCTTAGGAGATGGCCTGCATGTTGTGTCCCTATATGCAGATGACCTGCTCCTATACCTGAGAGATATCCATAATGTTCCAGATGCGGTCTCAGAGATCCTACTGCGGTTTGCCCAGCTGTTGGGGCTTGGGGTTAACTGGAGGGAGTCTTCCTTATATCCCTTCAATCCCAATTCGTAGGACCCGAGACTTACGGTTAATGGGGAAAATATACAATGGCAACCGACGACCTTCTGGTATTTAGGGATCCGCATTTATCACTCCGCTGAGGACATCATAGATGGCAACCTCACCAAGGCAATAACGTCCATCAGATCTCAGATGAGTTTGTGGCGGACTCTCCCGCTACCTGTTATGAGTCGCGTTGCGCTTCTAAAAATGATAGTGTTGCCCAGGCTGCTCTATTATTTTGACAACCTACCAGTATATATCCAAGCGAAAACGTTTCGCGAGGTGGAGCAATGGATAAGGGAGTTTATCTGGAACGGAGGGAGACACAGTGTGGCGTTATGGAAACTATACGCACCGGTGGAGCAGGGTGGTCTGGCTGGCCCTAACTTCTATTACCTAGCTGCCCAATTACAGTGGGTATCGAAATGGCTTGTGGGCTTGTGGCTGGAGAACTCGGCGATGCTATCCCCTGCGTGGTTACTAACTAACATATACCATCTATTTCACCCCGCGACTAGGACACCCGCGCCGAGGCCTGGGCTATTAGCTGTAGCTCATCGCTGTTATAGGCGCAGTCTATACCTCACTATGGAGATGGCCCCATACGCACCAGCGTTGCCCCTGCAGGGCGCACCAAGGGGTAGGGTGGATCACCACAGGGACGGAACTGGCATCCTGGCACGTGGCAGGGGTACAGACGACGGGTGACTTATTCGAAGATGGAAAATTGCTGACGTACGAGGGCCTATCACAGGGATCAGACATTCCACCAGGTCAGTTCCTACTATACAACTCGCTAGTAACCTCACTGACACGCGTCTGGGGAAACCTAGATACTGAACCCCAACAACATCTGGTAATACAATATTTACATGTGATGGGGTCGGGCAGCCACATAATACACTGGCTGACCGAGGCACTGTTGGCACACTCGAGGGACCCGCTTGCCTCCTTGCGGGGTAAATGGGAGGTGGATAGGGGAGTCCCTGGACTGATGCAGAGTGGGACAGGGTTCTGCCCAGTGCTACACATATACCGCAGAAGAATAGGTTTCACCTTATTCAATGCTACATAATCCATAGGGCATACCTCTCCCCCGATAATTTAAGGTATTTCCAAATGACCTCTACGGCCTGTCCCTGATGCAGCCTGGTGGGGGCTGGTATCCTGCACATGCTGTGGTCATGCGAGGTCCTGCTTCAATACTGGAGAGAGGTGACTTCCTGCTGAGCCACATGTATAGAACTAATGAAATTACACACTTGGGAAGAATGTATAATGGGCATGTTCCCTAGATCCAAGAAATACCAAGCAACATCCAGGTTTCTGGACCTAGGTCTGGTCACAGCTAAGCGACTAATTACATGAAGGTGGAAACACCAACTCCCCCCCCTCCCCACCACATGGCATGGAAACAGTCTCTTCTAGTATGGGCGCAAGCGGAAAGCACACTGCTGAACAGGGAAGAAGCTCTGGGGCTCAGAAAATATCCCACTGCAAAACACTGGGACTCCATATTAGAGGCACTAAAATGTATCATACACCCAGAAGATGGGGACCCCACAGACGCGGACAAGGGACTAGAATAGTGACCGAGGTTCTAGGGCCTTTTTGTGGGTAGTCACCTTGCGGGTGGGTGGACAGAGGGCACTTCACAGAGGATTGATGATTAAAAAACAGCAGGGTGACATAGTGGGCAGGATGGAGGAGGAGAAAAATAATAAAAAGAAACAAAATGGAAAAGCTCAGCAGCTTTGCAAAGTTTGGTTAGTAACTGTTCAATAACGTAATATCTCTGGCATGTTAACCTATGGGGGGTCTGGTGCCGGCCAGGCTGTTTCAACCCAAGAATCACAAATTACACTTTATTTAACATATGTTTGACATTTGGCTTTTGTCCTGGAAATGCATGTAAAACATCCCTCAATCAAATGTATTGCTGTGGCGTTAACTTGTCCCACATACATGCTGAATTTTTAAATGCTGATTATTGTCATTTACCACTAATGTCTACACTTATTTCTCTGTTTTTCATTTAAACTCATTAATGCATGTAAAACATTATACAACATGCCAATAAAGAGATTTAAAAAATAAAATTAAATAAGTGTTAATGAATTGTAGCAAGCGTTTGCAGGAGGTCAATAATTTGTCATTGTTGAAATGGGGGTTCTGGTCGGCTAGGGTATGCACCTAAGCCAGGCAGAACCCACCACTCTACTCAGGGTAAGGGAGTTACAAACATAACTCCTGTTGACCCCCTTGGTAGCTTGGCAGAGCAGTCAGGCTTATCCCAGAGGCAATGTGTAAAGTGTCTGTGCAATACACACCAGTGACACACTACACACCACAGAAGAGACTCCACACCAGGTTAAATAAAAATTTCTCTTATATTATATATGGTGGAGAAATAATGAACACCCAACTTACACAATTCATTCAAGAAAATTGATTACTCGACCCCTCTCAGTTTGGTGTCCGTCCAGGGTATAGCACGGATACAGCACTTATCAAGGCCACCAAGGCCACCGAGGAGTTCAGAGCAGTGATGGATAAGGGAGGTGCCGCTGTGCTGATTCTCCTCGATTTGTCTTCGGCCTTCGATACCGTGCACCATGACATATTGCTACAGCGTCTTGAACACATAGGGGTTAAGGACCATGCACTTTCCTTAATATCATCGTTCTTGAAGAATAGAAAACAGACGGTGTCTCTAGATCAGTTTCAGGCAACTCCTTACGTACTACCATGCGGGGTCCCTCAGGGCTCTTCGCTAAGCCCATCCTTATTTAATGTTTACGTGTCAGAACTAGCCCCGTTAATACAACAGTTTGGTTTCAATCTGACATCATATGCCGACGACACTCAGATTGTGGTCACGGCATACAAAAACACAATATCCCCTGCAATGCAGTTTCAAAAATGCATGAGGGAAATCAGCTACTGGATGGGAAGACATTGTCTAAAGCTGAACTCGGATAAAACCGAAGTGGTGATTTTTGGTAACCTTCAACCTAAATGGGATGGATTATGGTGGCCGGCTGAAATTGGACAGCTCCCGAATCCAGTAGAGAAGGCCAAAAACCTTGGGGTGCTGACGGACAGCAAACTCACCTACTCCCAACAAACTAACGCCACAGTCTCAGCCTCATTCTATTTGATAAGGAAACTTAAGAAGGTAATGCCTTATATTCCCACAGATCTCAGGAGAACGGTTGTAACGACTTTAGTGCTATCAAAATTAGATTACTGTAATGGCCTATACCTCGGGTTACAGAAACAACATCTGAAAAAACTTCAGATGGTGCAGAATGCTGCAGCCAGGCTTTTATTGAATATACCTAAGTATCAATCAATTACAGAGGAGATCCAAAAGCTTCATTGGTTGCCTGTGGCGCAACGTATCAAATTTAAGGCACTCTGCCTAGCCTACAAAGCATTGAATAATACAGGACCCATACCTTTGAAAAACCTCTTCTCCTGGTACCACCCAGGTAGACAGTTAAGGTCTACCAATGCCAGATTAATGCTGGTACCAAGGATCTGAACCTCGAGTTGGGGAGGTCCCTAACTTCTATTACCTAGCTGCCCAATTACAGTGGGTATCGAAATGGCTTGTGGGCTTGTGGCTGGAGGACTCGACGACGCTATCCCCTGCGTGGTCACTAACTAACAAATAACATCTATTTCACCCGCCGACTAGGACACCCGCGCCGAGGCCTGGGCTATTAGCTGTGGCTCATCGATGTTATAGGCGCAGTCTATACCTCACTCAGGAGACGGCCCCATACGCACCAGCGTTGCCCCTGCAGGGCGCACCAAGGGGTAGGGTGGTCACCACAGGGACGGAACTGGCATCATGGCACTTGGTAGGGGTACAGACAACGGGCGACTTATTCAAAGATGGAAAATTGCTGACGTACAAGGGCCTATCACAGGGATCAGACATTCCACCAGGTCAGTTCCTACTATACAACTCGCTAGTAACCTCACTGACGCGGGTCTGGGGAAACCTAGATACTGAACCCCAACAACATCTGGTAATACAATATTTACATGTGATGGGGTCGGGCAGCCACATAATACACTGGCTGAACAAGGCACTGTTGGCAGACTCGAGGGACCCACTTGCCTCCTTGCGGGGTGAATGGGAGGCGGATAGGGGAGTCCCTGGACTGATGCAGAGTGGGACAGGGTTCTGCCCAGTGCTACACATATACCGCAGAAGACTAGGTTTCACCTTATTCAATGCTACATAATCCATAGGGCATACCTCTCCCCGATAATTTAAGGTATTTCCAAATGACCACTGCGGCCTGTCCCTGATGCAGCCTGGTGGGGGCTGGTATCCTGCACATGCTGTGGTCATGCGAGGCCCTGCTTCAATACTGGAGGGAGGTGACTTCCTGCTGAGCCACATGTATAGAACGAATGAAATCACACACTTGGGAAGAATGTATATTGGGTATGTTCCCTAGATCCAAGAAATACCAAGCAACATCCAGGTTTCTGGACCTAGGTCTGGTCACAGCTAAGCGACTAATTATACGAAGTTGGAAACACCAACTCCCCCCCACCCACAGGGCATGGAAACAGTCTCTTCTAGTATGGGCACAAGCGGAAAGCACACTGCTGAACAGGGAAGAAGCTCTGGGGCTCAGAAAATATCCCATTGCAAAACACTGGGACTCCATATTAGAGGCACTAAAATGTATCATACACCCAGAAGATGGGGACCCCACAGACGCGGACACGGGACTAGAATAGTGACCGAGGTTCCAGGGCCTTTTGTGGGTAGTCACCTTGGGGGTGGGTGGACGGAGGGCACTTCACAGAGGATTGACGATTAAAAAACTGCAGGGTGACATAGTGGGCAGGATGGAGGAGGAGAAAAATAATAAAAAAGAAAAAAAATGGAAAAGCTCAGCAGCTTTGCAAAGTTTGGTTAGTAACTGTTCAATAACGTAATATCTCTGGCATGTTAATCTATGGGGGTCTGGTGCCGGACAGGCTGTTTCAACCCAAGAATCACAAATTACACTTTATTTAACATATGTTTGACATTTGGCTTTTGTCCTGGAAATGCATGTAAAACATCCCTCAATTGTCAAATGTATTGCTGTGGCGTTAGCTTGCCCCACATACATGCTGAATTTTTAAATGCTGATTATTGTCATTTACCACTAATGTCTACACTCATTTCTCTGTTTTTCATTAAACTCATTAACGCATGTAAAACATTAGACAACATGCCAATAAAGAGATTTAAAAAATAAAAATAAATAAGTGTTAATGAATTGTAGCAAGCGTTTGCAGGAGGTCAATAATTTGTAATTGTTAGAAATGGGGGATTCTGGTCGGCTAGGGTATGCACCTAAGCCAGGCAGAACCCACCACTCTACTCAGGGTAAGGGAGTTACAAACATGACTCCTGTTGACCCCTTGGTAGCTTGGCAGAGCAGTCCGGCTTATCCCAGAGGCAATGTGTAAAGTGTCTGCGCAATACACACCAGTGACACACTACACACCACAGAAGAGACTCCACACCAGGTTAAATAAAAATGTCTCTTATATTATATATGGTGGAGAAATAATGAACACCCAACTTACACAATTCATTCAAGAAAATTGATTACTCGACCCCTCTCAGTTTGGTTTCCGTCCAGGGTATAGCACGGATACAGCACTTATCAAGGCCACCGAGGAGTTCAGAGCAGTGATGGATAAGGGAGGTGCCGCTGTGCTGATTCTCCTCGATTTGTCATCGGCCTTCAATACCGTGCACCATGACATATTGCTATAGCGTCTTGAACACATAGGAGTTAGGGACCATGCACTTTCCTTAATATCATCGTTCTTGAAGAATAGAAAACAGACGGTGTCTCTAGATCAGTTTCAGGCAACTCCTTACGTACTACCATGCGGGGTCCCTCAGGGCTCTTCGCTAAGCCCATCCTTATTTAATGTTTACGTGTCAGAACTAGCCCTGTTAATACAACAGTTTGGTTTCAATCTGACATCATACGCCGACGACACTCAGATTGTGGTCGCGGCATACAAAAACACAATATCCCCAGCAATGCAGTTTCAAAAATGCACGAGGGAAATCAGCTACTGGATGGGAAGACATTGTCTAAAGCTGAACTCGGATAAAACCGAAGTGGTGATTTTTGATAACCTTCAACCTAAATGGGATGGATTATGGTGGCCGGCTGAAATTGGACAGCTCCCGAATCCAGTAGAGAAGGCCAAAAACCTTGGGGTGCTGACGGACAGCAAACTCACCTACTCCCAACAAACTAACGCCACAGTCTCAGCCTCATTCTATTTGATAAGGAAACTTAAGAAGGTAATGCCTTATATTCCCACAGATCTCAGGAGAACGGTTGTAACGACTTTAGTGCTATCAAAATTAGATTACTGTAATGGCCTATACCTCGGGTTACAGAAACAACATCTGAAAAAACTTCAGATGGTGCAGAATGCTGCAGCCAGACTTTTATTGAATATACCTAAGTATCAATCAATTAAAGAGGAGATCCAGAAGCTTCATTGGTTGCCTGTGGCGCAACGTATCAAGTGTAAGGCACTCTGCCTAGCCTACAAAGCATTGAATAATACAGGACCCATACCTTTGAAAAACCTCTTCTCCTGGTACCACCCAGGTAGACAGTTAAGGTCTACCAATGCCAGATTAATGCTGGTACCAAGGATCCGAACCTCGAGTTGGGGAGGCCGAAGTATTGGCTACTGTGCGGCCAAGCTATGGAATCCACTCCCTGCACACATGAGAGAGGCTAACTCCCTCATCTCCTTCAGAAAAGAATTGAAAACTTGGTTATTTTTAAATTAATTCCACCTCCTTCCTACCTTCTCAGGGTTTACGTTTCGGTTCAGCGCCAAGACACCCCAGGGTATTTGCGCGCTTTAGAAATCATATTAACATTAACATATAAACATATACACCACAATCACATAAATCACAATTACTTTGCCAACTAGGCAATTGTCATAATCATCACAGTTAGCGTATTACAGCAAATACTTTTATGTTGCATATGTCATAAAAACACCCTACACCATCACTGTACACATTATGCAGGTACTGAAAATGATACTCACTGTCCTGTCTTTACAAAGATCTGAAACGATATTTATCACAATATCAGGGCATGAAGTGCAGCAGTTAGGTCAGGAAGAGGAAAACACAAGAATCACCATATCCCATGAATCACTACATACCCCTAACGCTTTTGTTACACAGATACATTGCACCTGCGCTTCTATTCCTGGTGATGCGGTAATTAAAACCACAGAACATAGGGCTTCGGAACACCTGTGCTCTTATTAGAATCAACAACAAAGAGAACAGAGCAGTGTGGGCTGTCTGATGGTCGCACTCGTTTGTGTGGCTATATTTGTTAAACATCAAAAGTAAGCGCTCAACTGTTCATGAACCCACTGCTAAGTGATCACAAGATTTTGCGCGTCGGGTTAAAGACTGTTCGGCGTTCCTTTACCCATATCCTACAGTGAGGATGTCACGCTTTGGACTTTATTGATTGGAGGGATACTCTCTCAAAGATGGTGATGCCCAACATATCGAATGAATAAACGCTGATGAAGTCCTTACGGACTAAATGCTTTTAGGCTGGGCTGATTGACCTAAGGCTTTAAAGAAAAATAAAAGAAGAATTTCAACACGAATGCATGAGTCCATTGTAATATGATATTTTCTATGTGACCTCTATTGAATTGGTATTGATAGGAGGACACACCATACATATTGCTTTTTGGAATATCCTTAAGTCAGGATTGATATATTTGGAATACAAGCGCTTCTGTTTCAATTTGTTTCTGTGCTCTTATTAGAGGTTGCACGGCAATTTCAGGAAGTTTTCCTTACATGCGGCCAGTTTCCACTTAGGGACTCTTCCTGTATTGCCGCCAGTCAATGAGGTACGTTACAGCAGGGTGTGGGGCACACGCACACCGCCTCAGTCAGTGGGTAGACCTCGCCGGGTCCCCCCTTTCACGTGCTGAAAGGCAGCTGCCCGCATTCGTGCAGTGCTGCTGCAGAACAAGTCCCCAGCGTCACCAGGGAGATGATCCGTTTGGCACTGCTGGCTCGCTCAGCCTCAGCAAGGCCCTGGAACTGCTCGATCTCCTCAAGGGGAAGGACAGGTTGTGGCACTCTTCTCCCTTGTGGGCTGGCCACTGATGTCACGGGCATCAGTCAGCAACCACGTGTTGCTGAGGGGGCCGCGCTGGTGAGGGATTTCCCCAGGGGGCGGCAGGAGTGACAAAGGACCCTGTGGTGCCTCTCTTCGGCACCGGGTCCTCTTGCGTTGCTTGTTGTGCCTTCCTTGCAGAAAGGCAATTACCACTGTCTGAAGTTGCACACGCCGGTGTATTCTTTTTCAAAATTAAGTCGCGCTTACACATGCTCCTTTAGAATGCTCCTTTGTGAAAGGGGAGCATTCTCCACATGCTTGTGCCACAAATGAAGCGCTCAACATGCGCTTACCTGCTCAAAAAGGTGAAGAACAGTCCAGTCCTTCTCCTGCTCCAGGCAGGTGCAGAAACTGCAGGCTGACCCACCCCACATAATCATCTAGGGCAGTGCTCCTCACACAGCTCTCCCAGCTCTCCTTCCGGACAGATCACTTGGGGATCCAGCAAGGATCTTTTTCGAAGTCTTTGATTTCCCTGAGACTTCCAACAGGAGGCAAGCTTCCACAAGCCCTTGGAGATCTTCTCAAGCAGGATACCAAAGCAGGGCAAAAAGAGTCAGTCCTTTTCCTCTGCCACAGATAGAAGCAGCACCTGCAGGACAACCCACCCCTCACAGAGAAATGGTGGCACTCCTCACACAACTCTTCAGCTCTTCTTCTTGGCAGGGTCCTCTTGTTTCCAAGAGTAATCTAAAGTCCTGGGGTTTACGGTTTCATACTTATACCTCATTTTCCAATTGTTCTCTTTGCTTCAGAATTTCTGAGCTCAGTCCAAACCAGTTCTGACCTCCCTGGCCCAGCTTGAACACAGGGGGTGGAGATAGCATTGTGCAAAGGAGACACAGCCTATTCAGGTGCCAGGGAAACTCCTCCCTCCACTCTAAATGCAGACCAGGTCTATTCATCCTAGCAATGAGTCACCCAGGCAAGACAGAACACACCTCAACCTCCTTGTGACTGTCTAGAGTGAATGCACATCCCCAGCTCCTGTCACTCCAAAACCAGGTGGGGAATACACAAACAGGCAGGGGCACTCATACACAGGTAAACCCCTCCATTTTCCTACAAACTCCCAGCTGATGATGAGCTCATAGGTATGCACACCATTTTCCAATAATTTACCTCAACATACCTTTGGTGCATAATCCCTTTCACGCCACTTAACAACCATACCTACCAAACTTGCCTCGCATATCTAACCTACCATACCTACCTACAATACCTACCTACCCACCTACCATACTTAACCTACCTTAGCCGTCATTCCATACTGTTAGACCTGGCATCTTGTGGTGTGGTTTTCCCTGTCTTTTTGCCTCTGACATCCTGTTTTGATGTGTGCTTCATTTCGTTTTTGCTGGTTTTAGGACTCTGGGCACTTTACCACTGCTGACTAGTGCTAAAGTGCAAGTGCTCCCTGTCTTGTTGTATTGGTGGTTGGTTAATTGATGGTTGGCATATTTGATTTACTAGTAAGCCCCTAGTAAAGTGAACCAGATGTGCCCAGGGCCTGTAAATCAAATGCTACTAGAGGGCCTGCAGCACTGATTGTGCCACCCACATGAGTACCCCTGCAAACATGTCTCAGACCTGCCACTGCAGGGTAAGTGTGAGCAGTTTTAAACTGCCATGTCAACCTGGCAAGTGCTCCCACTTGCCAGGTCCAAACCTTCCCATTTATTACGTGTAAGGCATCCTTAAGGTAGGCCCAAGGTAGCCCCATGGTCAGGGTGCAATATATTTAAAAGTTAGGACATCTACTGTTGTGTTTTACATGTCCTGGTAGTAAAATACTGCTAATTTCGTTTTCCACTACAGCAAGGCCTATCCCTGACATAGGTTAGCATTGGAGCTGCCTTGTAACATCTTACAAGTGTATCTTCCAATTGGGAATAGATAGAGATTTGGAGTTTGGGGTCTCTGGGCTCACAATTTAAAAATAACTCTTTTGGTAAAGTTGGTCTTTAAATTGCTTGTCTGAAAATGCCATTTTTAGAAAGTTGATTTTTATGAAAAAGGAGTTGTCACTATGAGGGAAGAATAAGATTTCAATAATGCGTTTAATTAATTTATTTTAACAAATTTCATGTGCATAATGCAAAAAATGAATCTTCAACATTACAATTCAAATGTCATACTTATCCAAATAGCACAAGGTGCTCCTATTAAGTGGCAGAACAGTAAAAGTGAAGAGAAGTGAATAGAGGTGTGCATGTGCTATATACAAAAATATATGCATGTGACTGATTGTGACAATATGATGTTCTACTAGGGGAAGGGACAGACTGAGATTTTACTCCTATCTAATTTACAAAGAAAATCATGTATCTGTAAAAAAAAAAAAAAAAGAAAATCTCCCCTGGTTAAGCCTAAGGTATCCTGCTACTCATTAAAAGAGTGTAACTGCCCCTCCACATAAAGATCACCCAGTACAATGATACCATTCTGGGCCCAAATCTTGCCTGTTTCGTCATGGAATATACTTGGGAGCACCGGCTGACCCCATACAGGTGTATAGCGATTAAGTTTAGTTTCCCCAGCTATCCGTGCTACCTGCTGCCATGCCCTAAATGTTCCCCTTAATATTTTATATCTGGTCTTCTTGTATTAACTGGGTTCAAGATTCTTCAAGAAGAAACCCCTAGCCTCTATCCCTAGAATTAACTCATAGACTGTAGGTGTCTCGGCCATGTGCAGCCCGGCAGTTCCGCCAGAAATAAGAATCCCTATATTCTGAAACATATAAGCCCAATAATAAAATGTGAGATTGGGTAGCTCCACCCCCTCTGCTTTTAGGGAGAGCCATATATTTAGCTGCCCTTCTAGGTTTCTTAAATTCCCACACAAAGCTGGAACAAACGCTTTTGAATTTAGTCAGCCAGGACATTTTAATCTCCATGGGAACCGCCCTAAATACATATAACAGTTTTGGCAATATCATCATTTTTAGCACCTTCCCACCAATGACAGGTGCAAATGATTGATTCTCATAAGTTGCTGGCTGATATTACTCAGTAACGGGGCTAAATTGATTTCAACTAGATGATCCAAAGCTGCAGTTATTCTGATACTTAAGTACACCACCTCTTCCACCACTCGATGATCGTCCAAAACCACATCTTTACAGCAGATCACCTGTGTCTTCCCCTTATTTAATCTATAGCCAGAGAGCTTGCCAAAATATATAACGGCTCTTTCTATTTCAAGAATAGCGCTTGGGGGTCCTGCATAACTACTGCTATGTCATCTGCATAGGCCAGTACTTTATACTCTGCCTACTCTGTCCCTACAGGCCTTATTAGTTTGTTGCTCTCAAGCAATGTTATAAAGGGATCAATATAGAGGGCTAACAGCAGCTGTGAACAGAGACAGCCTTGCCTTGTGGCTCTAGTGATCTATATACGATCGGCTTCAGCCCCCATTATCCTCATTTTCGCATTGAGTGCCTGATACAGTGCCTAAATAGATTTAATAAATCTGGGGCCAAGCCCTCTCAAAGCTAAAGCCACCCATAAGAAGCCCCACGATACCCGATCAAATGCTTTTTCCGCGTCGAGTAATATCAAGACCGTATGTGTCCTCGTAGCCTGAGCAATATCAAACAGGGCTATTACCCTCTTAACATGATCAACCGTTCCCCGCCCAGTGATACCACGGAAGAAATAACTCTGCCTAGTCTATTAGCCAGCCCCTTTGCGTACATTTTTGCATCTGCGTTTATTATTGAAATGGGCCTATGGGACCCAGGGCTAAGGAGGGCTTTGTCTTTCTTTCTAAATATGATATTAGTTGTTTTCCATGATGGAGGTATTATCTCAGACTGTGCCTTTGAGAATACAGAAAGGAAGTCCTTACAAAGTATACTAAAAAAGGCTTTAAAGAACTCTAGGGGCAGATTATCAAGTCCAGTAGCTTTGCCTAATGCAAGTAAATTGATTGCCTCCAATATTTCATCAGAAGTGATTGGTGCTTCCGAAGCTGTGCGCTCCTCTGCACCCAGCTTGGCGCTATCTAAAGTGCCCAGTAAAGCCTCATATCCATTCACAGGGGGTTAGTATCTTAGGTATACATATTCACATAGTAATCACTGAAGACCCGGGCAATATCTACCAGAGAGGCCCCTTTGTGTCCCTTGGTATCATATATAGCCGCAATATCGCTTTCATACTGATTTTGTTTAATACGCAACATGGGTAGACAACCCGTCTTCTCCCTGTATTCTTAGCATTGTTATCTATGGCTATGATATTTCACAGTGACCTCTTTGCTAAAATATTGGGTGATCTTAGCCCTCAGTACAGCAGTCCTGTGACTAACCTCTGTACCATCTAGATTACCACCTATTAAATTGACCGAGTTCTCCTCTGGCAGTGACTGCTATTTATATAACTCCTGAATTTGAGCCCACTTCCGTTTCTTTTGAGACAAACTATAGCTTAAGGTTTCGCCCCTGATGCCAGCTTTTAACACACCCACAAAATATTGTCAGACACTGTACCCTTAATAAAACCCACAAACTGATCAATCCCCTTGTGCATGTGGTCTAAATACAAGTCACCAAGCAAAAGCTTCTAACCCACTTGTCCAGATTGTGAGCAGAGTATCGGACCGCTGAGCATCTAGCTTTATTGGCCAGCACTATACCACCATTAGTAGTTTAGCCTTGGCATGTACAGCAAAGAGGCGAAAACCCCAGGTCGGCTAAAAGACCTTTCTTACTCCAAGGAATATGTGTTTCCTGTATACAAACAACATCTGCTCTCATTAAATTCAATCCAAGTGGCACCCGGTTCCTTTTGCTCCTATCGTTAAGGCCACAGATGTTAACATAACGTGTATTTGGAAGAGGCACGTTTACCTCGAAGGGTATCATGGCGTTGAATGAAATGAAATTGCAATTTATAGAGTGCTCTACTACCCGAAGGTGTCTAGGTGCTGAGAATTTCTGGCACGAGGGAAGAAGGACCTAATGGAAACCTACTAAGAAAGATAACATGCAAAGGATATAAAAATCTGTATAGCCATACCTGTTTAATAAAACGCCATGGGGCAGATCTACAAGAAACTAACGCAGCGCGGTGCAGCAAGTCATTTTGCTGCGCTGCGTTAGTTTAGAAGCACAGGGATGCGACATATTTACAACAATTTGTCGCATCTCTGTGCTTCCCCTGCGCTGGCGCACAAACTGCTGCCATGCGCCGGCGTAGGCACCCTTGCGCCATGGTGCAAGGATGCCTGCGTCGTGGGGAGATTGTTTTTGTGCAGGAAGGGGCACCTTCCTGCACAAAAACAATTGAGGTGATTTCCTCTTTCAATGCTGTAGAATGCAGCACGCATTGAAAGAGGAAAAAAATGAGGAGAAATAAAAACATTTCTCCTCGTTGCACCTCGCTACGCCACCCCTAGGGTGGCGTGGCATTCTGACGCATTTCCAGATTTGCGATTTCTCGTAAATCTGGAAATGCATCAGTGGACCATGGGTGTTGCGTGGGAACACCCACAGCAACACCCATGTCACGCCCCTAACACGCAAAGTGTTGCGTGAACAGGGGCGATATTTACAAGCACAGGTTAAGTCACGCAGGGTGACTTTACCTGTTCTTGTAAATATCACTTAGCAGGCTGCGCCACCGGTGCGCCACGCAACGTGATGCAACAGCAGCGCAAGGGGCTTGTAAATCTGCCCCCTAGTCTTTAGGGCCTTTCGGAATGTCAATAAGTTAGGGATTTTTTTCAATTCCAAGGGCATAGAGTTCCATAGTTTGGCAGTTGCCACAACAAAGCTTCTACCGCCCAAAGTAGCTTTCTTGGCTTTAGGAGTAATCAGATTGGCCCAGGATGAAGATCTTAGAGATCTTGATGGCATATACCACTGGAAGTATTACCTCAAGGATTCCGGGATATCATGGTGCAAGGACTTGAAAGCAATACAAAGAGATTTGAACAACACCCGCTTTTTCACCTGAAGCCAGTGGAGTAACGGGAGAGTATGGGAAACCGATTGGTATTTAGGTATCCCAAGCAGTAATCTGGCTGCCACATTTTAAACCATCTGCAAATTGTGTAAGGATTTTTTATGCACATTAAGGGGTAGTCCACTACAGTAATCGATTTTAGAAAAAACAAGTGCATAGATCACTGCCTTACGCAGGTCCAGAGGAATAAACGGAAAGATTTTTCTGAGTGTTTTAAACATCAGAAAACAGGATGAGGTGATGACATTTGCATGTCCTTCGAAAGAGAGTTTGTTATCAAACTGAACTCCCAAATGTTTTGCTTTAGTGACAGGGGTCTTAAGTGCTTCAAGTTCCTGAGGCCACCAGTTTGGGGACCAGAACGATGTTGGACTACTGAATAGCAGACAGGGCCGGACTGGTACTTCCGGGCACCGTGCAATCCCCCGGTAGGCTGGATGGGGTGGGGGCCGGTTTTCCGACAGGGGGCCGGTTTTGTGGCTGGGGCCGATTTTCTGTCCGACCGTGAGTGACGTGAGTCACTTCAAGAGAGAAGTCTGACTGACTGACTGTCTGTCTGAGTCTGACAGACTGACAGACAGTCTGTGTGTCAGACTCAGACAGACAGTCAGTCAGACTACTCCGAGTCCGCTCTCTCTGTAGTGTCCGCCGACGTGCCCCCGCTCAGCCTCCGCGGTGCAGGGAGTGGACAGCCTGCAGCTGCAGGGAAAACAGCACAGCCTACCCAATATTCAGGAGGAGGAGGAGGTGCTTGTGCGCAGCATGATGCACTGTCTCCTCCTCCGCCGAGTCTGCGAGCCTCTAGGGGCTGCTGATGTCATCATGATCATGCCGCATGCGCATTGGGCCTAGCGCAATAAAAGTGCGCGTGACTGCCTGCCCTGCAGCATCACGAGTGACGACTGAGACACAGAGGCACTCAGGGCACTTGACCGGAGCTTGCGGGCGGCCATAATTTAATTATTCCTAGGCCAGTCGTAGCCCCCCTGTGTCTGCCGCCAGCGCCAACAGCAGGTGAGTTTTTCCGGCACCAATTACAATTTTTTTATTTTTTTATTTATTTATTAAATCCATGATGATTTAATTACATATATAAACCCACAGTAATTAAAAGTTTATAAAACATGATCCTAAATATAAAGAGAAAAAATAACTCATTAAATTATACAAAATACATATTTCATATTATTACCAAGATTTCATAAGTGCTAATTTTAACAATTTAAAAATTTACAATACACATTTCAAATACCACCATGTCTAAATCCTGAGAATATATCAAAGTGCTAGTGCTTAAACATAGTCAAAATGAAATACATAAATATTCAGTCCTCAATGTATACCAACAGAGGACCCCATATCTCCATCCCCAACTTCCTCTTACGAGAGCCCTTTTGAGAGTATAAACCATATTCTAAATTAAACATCGTGAAAAATCTAGCCTTCCATAACTCAAAGGTCGGGGCGTCTTTCTGTAACCACATTGATGCAATACAAAGTCTGGCTGTGGCCATAGCTAAAAAAATCAAATATCGAAATTTATAGCCCATCTGATCCCGACCTTCGCTCTCTGCTACCCCCAACAACATATGAGAGGCAGATAGTATTATGGCTTCCCCGTTATTTCAGCTAAAAAGCACTCTATATACATTAAAAAATTATTTAGGTGCCCGCAAGAGAAAAAAATATGTACGATGTCAGCTTCTTCGGTACCACATCGGAAACACCTCCCATCATTAACACCTCCCCATTTTAACATTCTAGCTGGAGTATAATATAAATTAAATATAGTCTTATAATGCTGTGCCCGAAGATTCGCCGTCATCAAAAGCTTCCCAGCCATCTCAATAGAATCTTCCACACGAGCATCCTGACACCCAAGCCTATTATTCCACTTAGTCTTATGTTTATCTAAGTCATCAACCTGGGTGTCCAATAATATATTATAGAGCGTGCCAATCCGTGCCTTTTTCCTAATAGCTTCTACAAGAGGGTTCACCTCAATCCTCCATTGACTCTTACTTAAATAATCACGAATTTGTAAAAATTTAAAAAATTCAACTCTGGGCAGGTTATATTTCTCGGCTAACATCTCGAAGGACATCAGAGTCCCATTCTCATACAAGTCACCAACAAATAAAATGCCTTTCATCTTCCAATTGTCTACTATCCTATCCCAAAATATAGGTGGTAATAACCCTGTTGCTGACATAGACGTATAATAAGACACCCTAGTGAATTTATAGGATTTACGAATAATCTTCCAAACTTTATAAGCAGCATTTAAAACCTTGAACCTAGTTTTTTTATAGTAACTAGGCTCAAGCATCACAAACAGCCGATTTTTAACATCATCACCCAGTAGCATCTGATAAATGGACGGAAGATTTGATCTGGGATGGACCTCTTCTCCCGTCATTAAGATGCACATATTTTGAAGCATGCACACATAATAATAAAGGGTAAAGTCAGGAACAGCCCAACCGCCTTTCTCCTTCGGGAGGACCATAAAACGCATAGCTCTTCGAGTCTTCCCCTGAGCCCATAAAAACCTAGCACAGATTGACTGAAGTACGGATAGCTGGGCACGGGAAATTTCTAATGGAACAGATCGAAAGAAGTATAAAACCCTGGGTAGTACCAACATTTTCAAAACGTTACATCGCCCCACTAGCGTCAAATGTAGGCATTCACAGCGATCTAATTGATTACGAACGGATCTCAAAATAGTCTGCCAGTTTACTTCTACTAATGTGTCCAAAAAAGGTCCTCAGTTTAACGCCCAGATATGTTACTTCACTCATTACGCGATGATCACTATAGTTTCCCTGATTCAGAGAGAGAATTTGTGTCTTAGACACATTGAGTTTATAACCAGACACTGCTCCAAACTCAAGGGCCAACTGTTCTATCTTCGGCATTGCGGAAGTTAAATTTGTTGTGACCACTGCAATATCGTCCGCATACGCGAACACCCGATAGTACTCCTGCCTCCAAAGTATTGGCTCTATCCCTGGGTTCTTTTCTAACATCATTAAAAAGGGATTAATAAATAAAGAAAACAACAGAGGGGAACACGGACAGCCCTGCCTTGTACCCCGTGTAATACATACCGAATCCGATTCAAGACCCATTAAACAAATTTTGGCAGTCGGGCGTCTATATAGGGCCTGAATAGCTGTGATAAAACCATGTTGAAAGCCAAGCTGTCGTAAAACTGCCCATAAAAATTCCCATGCGACCCGATCGAATGCCTTTTCGGCATCTAATAAAATCAGACCGAATTTACTCTCCATAACTTTAGCTATATCTAATAGGGTTATCACCCTGTTAATATGATTGGTTGTATCCCTCTTGGGTATAAACCCGTGTTGTCGAATCATAACCAATGGGGTAACAACATCAGCCAATCGAGTCGCAAGGATTTTAGCGTAAATCTTACCATCAACATTCACTAATGATATAGGGCGGTAAGAACCTGGCATCTCTGGTGACTTGCCTTTTAAAAAAAAACAATTATACTAGCCTCGTCCCAGGTCAGAGGGGCAACACCTAATTGTGCTTGTTGGAAAATAGCCAACATATCAGCTTTCAGCTCTCCAAAAAAGTTTTATAAACCTCCAGAGGAAGTTTATCAGGTCCTGATGCTTTACCACTCGCTAAGTTATTAATTGCTGCCTCTAGTTCTTCAAGCGTTATAGGTGCCTCCAACATTTCTATATCTTGGGAGCTCAGCTTCCCACAATTAAGGCTCTGTAAAAATGTCTCACTTGCCTGTCCATCATATATCTCTCCGGTGTACAAAGCCTCATAAAAATCGTGGAATACTTTAAGAATCCCGACAGGAGTATCTACTGAATCGCCCAGAATGTTGACTACGGATCCAATCCTTTGGGCCGCCTCCCTTGACCGAAGTCTTTGGGCCAAACAACGCCCAACTGCCTCACCATACTCATAGCTTTGTTGCTTACTAATCGCGTATTTCATAGCTATTTCTTTGCTCCACTGTGAGTTTATTTTAGCCTTACAGCGAGCAACTTCTGCCTGTAATAACGCTACATCCATTGTATTTTTTGCATGTATCCCCCGCATAAGATTGACTTCAGCATTTGTCAAGTTTTTACACAATTCCACAGCTGTTGCTTGCAGTTTCCTCTGCTTATATATCCCAAAGCTAAGGGTCTCCCCTAAATCCAGCCTTTAAAGCATCCCAAACAAAGCCAGGCCCAGTAGAATTACGGTTTATGATAAAAAATTGATTAATCCACCCCTTCATATGTCCCACATACTCCTCATCAAATAACAATTTCCTGTCAAAGGTAAACGATCTGGGCCTACCGCCTATCCTGAGAGCCCGCAGACTCAGAACCAGTGGTCCATGATCTGAAGTGATCCATGGGTGCACTTCTATATCAGCTTGTGACAATATTGTATTTGACACAAAAAAATAATCTAATCGTACAAGCTTCTGGTGCGGGTGTGAATAAAATGTATACCCATTGCTCGGACCCTCGTAAATTGGCCCATGCATCAACCAAGCCATGGTCCGCCAAAAGATGTTGTAATGCTTTAAATACTTTGGGTTTCCTTCCCTTATACTGGCTAACCGGGAATTGCAGGCCCTGTGGTTCTAAATGGATGTTAAAGTCTCCACACAAAATTAATGGCGTGGGCCACGATGCTAATTCCAAATTCAGGGTCTCTAATACTAACACCTCATCCAGATTCGAGCCATATACAGAACAAATTGTACATTTAATATTGCCGATTATATATTCGGCTATAGCCCACCTCCCCTGTTTATCAGCCAAAACTCTTGCCATTCCCTGAATGGTATTTTTTGCTAAGATAGCCACCCCACGTGTTGTAGTTGACTGTTGAGTACAAACCATTACTGATAAACCTAGCTCCGTCAATAATTTTCTTTTACCCCATGCAATATGCGTTTTTTGGATGCAAACTAAATCTGTCTGCAGCATCCGCAACTCTGCTGCCACCCTCTGTCTCTTCCCATAGTTATTTAACCCAGAAACATTTAGGGTACATATCCGTAAACCCGATCTGACATTCTTATCACCCATCGATTCTAAACATATCCTTACACATTAGGATCCTGTACCTTGTATACATGTAGTTCGTATTTTGTATTACTATATCCTCATCATGGATTGTTTTACTTTGTGCACCCCCCACACCCTGTGCCCCTTGTAACCCCAGACCCTGCAGGGCCTCAGACGCGGCCCTGCCCCTCCCCCACCCCCACCAAAACACGAGGCTGAGAGACTCAAGGTCTCCAAGATGGAACAAGCTACTGCCCCCCGGGTTGCTCTTCCCCATTAACCTTATATACCACCTCCCAACCCTTCCCCACCAAGATAAAAGTACTAAAGAGGAAGGAATCAGGGGAAAGAGAGAGAGAGAAAAAAAAAAAAACATCCTATATATCCTGCCAATTATGACTAATTTTACATTCAATTATTTTTACAAACCTCCCTCCTTACGGAGATTTATTATTTTCCCCTCTTCTTGCTATTTTTTTTTTTCTTTTTTTTTCCTTTTTTTCTCTCTCTCTCCCCCCCCTCCCTTCCCACTTGCCTTCACAAAAATTACAAGGATTGCAAATATTCTTTAGCAGCTAATTCAGCAGTAAAAAACCGAACATGCTCCTTATGAATGACCTTCAGCTTAGCGGGATTTAATAGATAGGCTTGAGCTCCTTTATCCTGAAACGGCGTAATAAGCTGTCTTAACTGCCATCTCTTTTCAACTGTTAGGGGACAATAATCTGGGCGGACAAAAAATTCTATCCCTTTCCCCTTCTTTTTTCGATCAGGGCGGGCCAAATCATAAACTGCTTCGCGAGCCAAAAAATGATTTAATGATATTAAAATTGCTCTTGGTCGAGAGGTGGCCTGTCCTGGTCTAGTACGCTGTATAAAGGGGAATCTATGTGCCCGCTGGATCTCCCTACTCCAGTCCCACTGAGTTAACCCCGGAAAGGCCTCTGAGAAAAGCTCAATAATAAATTTCCGAGCATCTTGCCCTTCGGCCCCCTCAGGAATATCCAAAACCCGCAAGTTATTGCGTCGTAGGCGATTTTCCATGTCTGTAAGTTTCCAAAGGGTATCATCTTTGGCAGAGCGCATAGCTTCCGTTGCTGCTTTTTGTATGGCTAACTCATCTTCCAGGTTTGAAATGCGTGTTTCAGCCACATTAAACCTTTCAACAAATTCGGAGCATGATTTAGCAATCCTTTTTACAGAGTTCTGCAATTTCCGACAAGCTCCCTGTGTACGTTGGCTTTCAATATGCGTTTCTTCTCTGTGAGCCATTATACTTTTATATATAACAGCAAGTGAAATGTCCTCTTGTTTCTCCAGGGCCAATGCATTTGATTGCGGTTCCTTAACCTCTCCATGTATCCCAGACTCGCCCAGAAAGGAATAATCCCATTGTAGGGGTTCTATATTTCCAGTGGTCTGGAGCCCCATACGAGGCTCATCTCGCTTGCGTACAGTTTTAGGGCTATTGTCAGGCGTACCTAGTAGATCCGTCCCAGGGTGTAGGAAGGTGGAATCTGACTATATGGTTGCCCCCACTTTTTTTTATGGTGTTTTGCTGGTTTATGACTTAGTTGGACTGGGATCCTGCTATTCAGGGCCCCAGTCTATCTGCTTTCTCTGTAAAATGGATTCCATGTGCCTTAGGCACATCTCTGATTGGGATCTGGAGTGCCCTTATAAGTCCCTAGTATATGGTATACTATGTACCAAGGGCATAGGTACCTCAGAGGCCTGCCAGGGGCTGCAGCATGTATTATGCCACCCCTGGAAGGCCATCCAAACTGACACCACAGGTCTGCTACTGCAGCCTGGGTAAGGTGGTGCATGCACCCCTTACTGTGATATAGGTTACCTATATCACGAAATACATACACACCTAGAAACCTATAAGTCACTCCTAAGGCAGGCCTTATCAATCCTAAAGGCAGAGTGCATGGTTCCTATGTGAGAGGGTGCCCCTGCATGAGCAGGGCCCCTCTGCAGCGTTCGGAGACCATCTCTGATGCTGTTTGTAGTGCAGCCTGACCATATACTCTTAAGCGCATTATATACTCGCGGTAAAATGCTAACTTTGGAATGGCTGCACCTAAACATGTCGTGTTTGGTGTCAAACATCTTGGAATACTACCCCCCGCCAATCCTGGCGGCGGGGGTAGCATTCCACCCTTCTAGAGGGAAAGACATGTTAACTCTGGCTTACCCGGTAACTTCTTTCTGAAGCCCTGGCATCACAAAATGGATGCTGCTGCCACAGACACAAGTCTGGCCTCCTGCTGCTGGACGAAACTCCGGCAGGGGAGGCCTGGACAATAGGTTTCCTGTTGCAGGGAGGTGTGACCACCTCCCCAGACAGGATAATGTGTATTGGGGCTGGGTGGGTGCACTCTTAGAGTGCTTTGAAGTCCTGCACTGGGGGAGCAAAAGGCTCCTCTGTGCATATGCCAGTTCAAACCAGCTCAGGGGCTACCTGCCCCTGCTCTGGCGCGAAACTGGACAAAGGGAAGTGGGTGTAGCCACCCCCTCCCTTGACCCTCCCATAGGTGGGGTCATAGAGTTAGTCCCTCCCTGTTTTACTAGTTAAAATGGGGAACCCTTGCCACAGCAAGATTAGATATCCCTGGACTAAACTTTGAAACTGAATCCTGGACCTTCGACGCTCTACATCACGATTAGAGGACTGAAGAATCTCCCTTGGGGTCAAGGAGTGACTCCCTGCTTGGCAGGCTCCAAAACGATAACGACGGTCGCAAACTACGCCGCTCCCGCCGGAGTCCGAAGTCCCTGCAGCCCAAGAAGTGGATTTCCTGACTTCTCCAAGGCCATCGTGAGTCCCCAGCGAAGCTGAGGCAAGTGGACCCCACGAGTGACGAGGAACCGCGACCCCTGGGTACCGTGCACTATTATCGAGTGCAACCCCTTCACAACGTTCTACGAACCTGTGCTTTGGACCACGTGTGTTCCCAACCTCCAGCAGGAATCCCTCCGAAGATCAGAGGCCTACACCGTCTTGAGTGACCGTGGGCCCCTGTTGAGTGATTCCACCCGAGGTGTCTTCGCGATCCCTTGCCAGCCGTCTCGTGGGTCCCCAGAAGACTTTCTAAAGAAACCAAAGGGCTCCCCTGGTTGCTCCAGGCCTGCCCTGACTTACCCTCGCTGGGTGAGTTCCCCAGACCTTGCTGGTCTGCACCATCGACGATCTTCAGCTACATCGAGACTTGCCGTTGCCAAGGCTTGTTGGGTCCAATCCGGACGCCGACACCGCAGCACTCGACAGACATCGTGTACCAGCCCGAATCCTGCTCCTGGTCGCCAACAACGCCTCCTGGACCTCGTGGCTGCAGAAACGAGACGACCGTCAACGCACCTGAAGCACTCGACATCAGTGGGCATCTGTCCATCGCCTTCCTGGTCACTGGCTAGTGACCCAGACTCTGTCCCCTCTGCTTT
The DNA here is from genome assembly GCA_963921515.1 of Calotriton arnoldi. Classification (NCBI taxonomy): domain Eukaryota; kingdom Metazoa; phylum Chordata; class Amphibia; order Caudata; family Salamandridae; genus Calotriton; species Calotriton arnoldi. The sequence goes on from CAWUFW010001193.1 coordinate 218,083, forward strand.
CAGGTTCTTCAGAACTCCGATCCACTCTTGGATCCACCCGGACACTTTTCTCCTGGTCGCCAGCAGCACTTTGCAGCAGATCGCCATAAGAAACGACGACGAAACCCGACCCCGAAAGGCACCTATGCACCCGGCTTCCTGGGTGAGGTAACACGAGTACTCCGGTGCTCCCGTGGGTAGAGACTCTTCAAAGTCCTAGATCTCAAAGGGTTTTGTCCTAGTCCTCTTCTAAGTGTCCCTTTCCTCTATTTTTCCGATCCCGACTTTCTCCATAGAAGTTAACGGCGTATCGCGGTTGTGTATTTACACTGCACGCGTCTCCCGTGGGTCCCCTGTGTCACTACCTTGGGTGGTTCCTTGTGGTCCAAGCACTTCTAGAGGCTCTAGGCCTAGTGTCTAGTTCAGTCGTGGTTCGCATACCACTTTATTGATATATGGTTTGGTACGCCCCTAGGGCCCAAACGTGTATTTGTGCTATTACTGTGATTTAAGATCTTATAACCTATGTACTTCGAACTCTAGCCTCATAAAGAGACTAGAGGGGTGTGTTTAGTAATAAATACATATATTTTGAATATATACCTGGTGTGGTGCTCTTTCATTTGGTCACTCAAGAGATTATAGACTGGTAAAACAAGCTGCTTTACATTCCTTCAAGACTTAGCCTGAAGGCTGCTCTCCACAGCTACCACTAGGATAGCTTTCAATAAGGTTGTCTTTAACCTACCTACCATAAGAGTCGATTTGGACTGGTGCAAGGTGCCCACTATAATTAGTGGACAGCATATGCCAGGCCAACTTCTCACATTGGTGTGCAGCGTGTGGGATTCCAGCTTGCTATTGTTTTACCAGATAATCTCAATTGAATTGATCAACTGAAAACCACTAAAGGTACCTAAGGTACATATAATTTAAGCTTAGAATATCAGTAAGTTCTACTGAACTTAGAGTTGTGTGTTAAGGGATAGCACAACCCTTTCTACAACTCAAGAGAGTTTAGTAGGCCACACTAGAGTAGGTAGTGCATACACCACACCACACTAGTAATGTCTTTAAAAGCAGGATCCAAAGATGCCCTGCAGGAAGCCATTGAGCTTCCCACCTCCAAGTATGACACACTCCCATTCTTGGAACTGAGAGCTTTGTGTAACGTGAGGAAATTAAGGACAGGCCAAAGTCCCACCACCCAACACCTCCAGGAGTTGTTGGTGGCTTATGATCTTAGTAAGTCTTCAGAGACTGAAGGGGTAGGAGCAGAGGGTGGGCCAGCAGATGAGGAAGGGACCAGGGGTACTACTACCCCCAGTCCCCCTCTGAAACTGACCAGGAGGGTGACAATGACCCTGACCTGGAAAACCCAATCCCTTCTGGGGAAGATGAGGATGAGGATCTGGAGAACCACACCTTTGTCCCCCAGGAAGGATTATGAGTGTGCTCAGAAAGTCTAGGTCTCCTTCTCAGGAGTCTAACCACTCTGGCACCTCAATAGGGAGCTCTGTTTCTTCTCACAGGAGGGAATCCTCTCATGAGAGAAGAAAGAGACTGGTCCAGTATGAGGAAACTCAACTGGAGATCAGGAAGAAGCAATTGGCTTTAGATAGAGAGTCCCTAGATCTCCTTAGAGAGAGAAGAAAGTTGGGACTAGAGTCCCATGGTGGCAGCAATATCCCTAGAGATAGGGACAGGTCTTATGACCATAGAAACCTAAACAAGATTGTCCCTCCCTACCAGAGTGGGGATGACATCCACAAATGGATAACTGCACTGGAGAGGGCCTGTAAAGTTCAGAAGGTCCCCCAGAGGCAGTGGGCAGCAATCTTGTGGCTCTCCTTTGCAGACAAAGGTAGAGACAAGCTCCTCACTGTAAGAGAAGAGGATGCTGACAATTACACAGTCTTGAAGAGTGCTCTGATAGATGGGTTTGGCCTAACCACTGAACAGTATAGGTTGAAGTTCAGAGACACCCAAAAAGCTCAGACTCAAGACTGGGTTGATTTTGTAGATTGTGCTACAAAGGCTCTGGAAGGTTGGATACATGGCAACAAAGTGCATGACTTTTTAGGATTGTACAATTTGATTATGAGGGAGCAGATCCTTAATAATTGTCAAAACCAGCTTTTGCACCAGTATCTGGTGGACTCTGATCTGACCTCTCCCCAAGAATTGGGAAAGAAGGCAGACAAATGGGTCAGAACCAGAGTAAAAACTAGAAATCAGGGTGGTGACCAGAAGAAAGATTCTACTAAGTCCCAAGAGAAAGGTGGGGATAAATCTAACGATAAGTCCCCTACAGGGCCCCAAAATTCCTCTTCTGGGGGTGGGTCCCAAACTCCTTCCTCTCCTGAAAAGAAACCATATTGCCATGTCTGTAAAAAGCCTGGGCACTGGAAAACTGATCCCAGTTGCCCCAGGATTGGCAATAAAGAAAATGTTCCTCCCACAACTACTACCACCCCTCCTGGTACTACCAGTAGTAATCCTCCAGTTGGGAGTAGTGCACCCAAAAAGTTGGGTGCTTTTGCAAGAGGAACAGAGGTGGGCCCTAGTTTAGACAGGGACCCCTCAACAGACTCCTCTGACTCTGATGGTGGTATAGGATTTGCCACCTTTACCATGGGTCCCATAGCATTGGGCAGGTACAGACTGGAGCCAATGATTAATGGTCAGAAAGCTGTGGCATTTAGGGACACAGGGGCTAGTGTCACCATGGTGGCAGGGAAACTAGTCCCCCTCACCAGCTTTTACCTGAGTTTAAATACCAGGTGACCAACATTGATGGTGTCAGAACAGATCACCCCATGGCCATAGTCAATCTCAGCTGGGAGGGGGTCACAGGCCCAAAAGAGTGGCAGTGTCCCCAACCCTACCTGTAGATTGCCTGATGGGCAATGATTTGGAAATTTCAGCCTGGGCTGAAGTTGAACACCAAACCCATCTTAGGATGTTGGGCGTCCCTGCAAAGGTTAGTGGGGCTGTGATGGCCACAGCCCCAGCCCAAGACTTTGGAGAGATAGAGCCTGAAAGAATGGCCCACTCTCCCCCAAAAGAGAGCAAAAGGGTTGAAGAAAAGTCTTCTTCCCCCAGACAGTAGGTAAGGGTCAGCCTCCTCAGGGAACTGACCCTACCCCTAGTGAAGGAACTGCCACAGAGGTAGTCAGGCCTGGCCTGGCCACACCCCTGATGGCAGAGGACCCTTCCACGGTGGTACCCAGTCTGGAGCAGGTAACCTGCCCCTCTCTACCCTGCCTCAGTCAGCCCAGGGCTGCAGAGGTCAGGGAGGTCAGTGGACCCCCGGGCCACCTGTCCAGAGGAAGCCCCCATCAGCAGATTAGGGGCAGCCAGTCTAGTAGCCCTAGCCAGGTGAAAATTCCTCTACACACTGAGGGATCCCCCATACCTTTATGTAGGGACCTCCCCCAGAAGGACTCTGGTAGGCAAGGGCAAACCTGGGACCAGAAGGTTCCAAACCTGCCATGTCCCTCCAGTGTTCCATCCAAAGGGACCCAAACCCCAGCTGTAGGCAGCCAAAGGTTGACCCTTAGAGCAAAGTGCAACTCAGTCATGGAAAGACAGGCATACATGGTGACCAGTGATCTGAGGAAACTGAGGCCAACATTCCTAGGGCCTCACTTCCCTACTCAGACACCTCACCAGCCTTGTACTTTACCTAAGCACACCAGAGGTAGTGATTCCCCATGGTGGAGACCCTCTCATACCCTTAGGGTGAGGGATTGCTTAGTGGACCATAACATAGGGGGCAACCATGCTAGTGCAGGTGCTTCCTTATATGGCCACTTAGTCAATATAGGCTCAACTGGCCAAGGTTAGCCTTATCTCCTTTCGTTTGGGGGGTTATGTAGGAAGGTGGAATCTGACTATATGGTTGCCCCCACTTTTTTTATGGTGTTTTGCTGGTTTATGACTTAGTTGGACTGGGATCCTGCTATTCAGGGCCCCAGTCTATCTGCTTTCTCTGTAAAATGGATTCCATGTGCCTTAGGCACATCTCTGATTGGGATCTGGAGTGCCCTTATAAGTCCCTAGTATATGGTATACTATGTACCAAGGGCATAGGTACCTCAGAGGCCTGCCAGGGGCTGCAGCATGTATTATGCCACCCCTGGAAGGCCATCCAAACTGACACCACAGGTCTGCTACTGCAGCCTGGGTAAGGTGGTGCATGCACCTCTTACTGTGATATAGGTTACCTATATCACGAAATACATACACACCTAGAAACCTATAAGTCACTCCTAAGGCAGGCCTTATCAATCCTAAAGGCAGAGTGCATGGTTCCTATGTGAGAGGGTGCCCCTGCATGAGCAGGGCCCCTCTGCAGCGTTCGGAGACCATCTCTGATGCTGTTTGTAGTGCAGCCTGACCATATACTCTTAAGCGCATTATATACTCGCGGTAAAATGCTAACTTTGGAATGGCTGCACCTAAACATGTCGTGTTTGGTGTCAAACATCTTGGAATACTACCCCCCGCCAATCCTGGCGGCGGGGGTAGCATTCCACCCTTCTAGAGGGAAAGACATGTTAACTCTGGCTTACCCGGTAACTTCTTTCTGAAGCCCTGGCATCACAAAATGGATGCTGCTGCCACAGACACAAGTCTGGCCTCCTGCTGCTGGACGAAACTCCGGCAGGGGAGGCCTGGACAATAGGTTTCCTGTTGCAGGGAGGTGTGACCACCTCCCCAGACAGGATAATGTGTATTGGGGCTGGGTGGGTGCACTCTTAGAGTGCTTTGAAGTCCTGCACTGGGGGAGCAAAAGGCTCCTCTGTGCATATGCCAGTTCAAACCAGCTCAGGGGCTACCTGCCCCTGCTCTGGCGCGAAACTGGACAAAGGGAAGTGGGTGTAGCCACCCCTCCCTTGACCCTCCCATAGGTGGGGTCATAGAGTTAGTCCCTCCCTGTTTTACTAGTTAAAATGGGGAACCCTTGCCACAGCAAGATTAGATATCCCTGGACTAAACTTTGAAACTGAATCCTGGACCTTCGACGCTCTACATCACGATTAGAGGACTGAAGAATCTCCCTTGGGGTCAAGGAGTGACTCCCTGCTTGGCAGGCTCCAAAAACGATAACGACGGTCGCAAACTACGCCGCTCCCGCCGGAGTCCGAAGTCCCTGCAGCCCAAGAAGTGGATTTCCTGACTTCTCCAAGGCCATCGTGAGTCCCCAGCGAAGCTGAGGCAAGTGGACCCCACGAGTGACGAGGAACCGCGACCCCTGGGTACCGTGCACTATTATCGAGTGCAACCCCTTCACAACGTTCTACGAACCTGTGCTTTGGACCACGTGTGTTCCCAACCTCCAGCAGGAATCCCTCCGAAGATCAGAGGCCTACACCGTCTTGAGTGACCGTGGGCCCCTGTTGAGTGATTCCGCCCGAGGTGTCTTCGCGATCCCTTGCCAGCCGTCTCGTGGGTCCCCAGAAGACTTTCTAAAGAAACCAAAGGGCTCCCCTGGTTGCTCCAGGCCTGCCCTGACTTACCCTCGCTGGGTGAGTTCCCCAGACCTTGCTGGTCTGCACCATCGACGATCTTCAGCTACATCGAGACTTGCCATTGCCAAGGCTTGTTGGGTCCAATCCGGACGCCGACACCGCAGCACTCGACAGACATCGTGTACCAGCCCGAATCCTGCTCCTGGTCGCCAACAACGCCTCCTGGACCTCGTGGCTGCAGAAACGAGACGACCGTCAACGCACCTGAAGCACTCGACATCGGTGGGCATCTGTCCATCGCCTTCCTGGTCACTGGCTAGTGACCCAGACTCTGTCCCCTCTGCTTTCAGGTTCTTCAGAACTCCGATCCACTCTTGGATCCACCCGGACACTTTTCTCCTGGTCGCCAGCAGCACTTTGCAGCAGATCGCCATAAGAAACGACGACGAAACCCGACCCCGAAAGGCACCTATGCACCCGGCTTCCCTGGGTGAGGTAACACGAGTACTCCGGTGCTCCCGTGGGTAGAGACTCTTCAAAGTCCTAGATCTCAAAGGGTTTTGTCCTAGTCCTCTTCTAAGTGTCCCTTTCCTCTATTTTTCCGATCCCGACTTTCTCCATAGAAGTTAACGGCGTATCGCGGTTGTGTATTTACACTGCACGCGTCTCCCGTGGGTCCCCTGTGTCACTACCTTGGGTGGTTCCTTGTGGTCCAAGCACTTCTAGAGGCTCTAGGCCTAGTGTCTAGTTCAGTCGTGGTTCGCATACCACTTTATTGATATATGGTTTGGTACGCCCCTAGGGCCCAAACGTGTATTTGTGCTATTACTGTGATTTAAGATCTTATAACCTATGTACTTCGAACTCTAGCCTCATAAAGAGACTAGAGGGGTGTGTTTAGTAATAAATACATATATTTTGAATATATACCTGGTGTGGTGCTCTTTCATTTGGTCACTCAAGAGATTATAGACTGGTAAAACAAGCTGCTTTACATTCCTTCAAGACTTAGCCTGAAGGCTGCTCTCCACAGCTACCACTAGGATAGCTTTCAATAAGGTTGTCTTTAACCTACCTACCATAAGAGTCGATTTGGACTGGTGCAAGGTGCCCACTATAATTAGTGGACAGCATATGCCAGGCCAACTTCTCACACAGGGTCACTCAGTTGTAGCTTACTTAGCCCCCTAAGCCCACTGTTGAAAGAGCCAACTTTTTGCTTAGCCTGTACTTTTGCCTCACATTCATCCTCTGAAGTATCGGAGGGATCAGACAGAGAAAAAAAATAGTCTGCTGAATCAACAACATTATCTTTATCTTTATCATTGAGAGCCTCGTGGTTGCTAAGTACAAATTCCTGATCCTTCATCAAACTGGTTGAAAAATTTGAGGCAATAGCATTGTATGGGGGTCCTGTTGAATCAGATGCTTCGGGGGCTGTCTCGGCAGTTCGATGTACGTCTTCCAAAATGTCCCCATCACTCTCTTTCTCGCCCATTAGAGTGTCATCCCTTAAGCCAGCTTGATTAGGTAAACTATGTGACGGTAGATTGTCTCCCCCTTTATTGTTCTTGCCACTCTGGACCTTTTCCGGACTTGCCTGTACTGGGAGGGGGTGTTTCTTTGTTTTGTTTGTAAAAAACAAAGATGGAACGTTCTTCTTACCGCTGCTCTCTACACGGGGCCGTCCTTCTTCACCGATGCCGGATCACTCTTCTTCTCCCCGTCCCGTAGTCCAACGATGCCAGAGTTCTCCATCGTGCTGCGGACCTTAACGGGCCGGGTTTAGGGGCATCGCATCAAATCGCCGCAAACAGCCGCCTCCGGACCGCTGCCAATCTTCCGTGCGTGACCTCCGCACTCCACAGGTGTACGTCTCTCCGGAAGTCCGCCAGAACAGCCCCAGCCGCCGCAAGAGAGACACCCGAGATAGCACCACAGTAAACCAAAGACTCGAGAGCATGCCCGTAAGTTTTTTTAATCCTTTAACTAGCCATCGGTATCGGGAAACGTTTTAAGTTCGGTTAATCCTTTCAATACTGCCAGGATAGGATCATGGAACCTATGGGAAAGAGCAAACGCCGGGAGCTCGAGCTCACACGGCCGCGCTCACGGCCGCCATCTTGCCTTTCGGCACCAATTACAATTAATGATTCATGGTGATGGTGGCACAGTTGGCACTGGGCGGGCGTTGCGCCTCGCGCAGTGGTGGTGGTGGTGGATTTAATTTTATTTGATTGATTTCCTGACTGTGTTGTTGTGACCTGGTGACTTGTTGTGAGCAGGGCGGAGGCAGTGCGGAGCGAGGTGGCCTCACTGGCCTGAGTTGCGCGCTCAGCTGCTCAGCCTCTCACAGGACCGTCGCGGGTGCAGGCAATAAATCAAAATTTGTAATTATGATGATGATTCAATCATCATCATGATTACAATTTTTGATTTAGTGCGCATGGTGCGGGCAGCCAGGCTGGCAGGCCGCGATTAAAATAGGAGAACTGTTACTGAACTAAGCTAACATAGCTGCCAAGGTTTCAGATAGGTATGTGTGACATTTTCATAATTTTAGTATCATAGTGACATTTCAACAGCTAACAGTGAGAGCCGAGCCAAGGGTCTGGCTGCTTGGTACCTAGTAGAGCCCGTGCATGAGCCGAGCCCGGACATCGTATTGCATGTAAATCATGCAATAAACATCGTATGAAAATATGATAGTCACTGCATAATTCAAACAACTACACTTCATTAACACGCGGCAGTGTTTCACATTTGATGACATCACTACAGTGACAGGCTTTAATTAACAGTGACCGCTTTTAAACCTGTAAGTAGATATGTTCATGTCCCTGCCTTGACGGCAGTGTCACTGGTGGGATGAGAGGCAAAGCACTTGTCACTTGCAGCCTATATGTTAGAATTCTGTCATCTTGCAGCAACACTACAGTGTATTCAATTAAACGCAAGCGGTTTTTGTGGCCTGCAAACACACATATTTGAAGGTCTTCTCATAAGTGACAATGAAGGCGTGGTAAAATAAAGTATTTGTCAAGGGTCACAACATTTGGTGAAGCGAGGAATCTGGTATTGATTCCAGGATTTTTTGGCTCCACATTGTGGAGTTCAACCTCGACGCAGGCCTCTCTGTCTCTTGCCCGTCTTGCATCGAAGATCACTATCCTGTGTTTAATTGTGGTGCATGAGGTTAGAGCCTGGTGGCAGGCAGAAGCCTCATGAGGGATCTGCTTGTTTTGGGCTCGAAGATCAAAGAGAACCAAGAGCTGAGCCGGAGACCGGCATGAGTGACATTTTCTCGTGAGCAGATTCAAGCAAGGAAGATGAGGGAAACATATAATTATGAGAAATCACACCCATTTGAGCAACAAGGGACTCTAAGAAGTTAACTGGTGCAAAGCACCAGAAAAATACGCAGCCAGGAAACAAGCATTCTGTGACATTCAAATACTTTGACTATTATATTTGCTGGGTGATAGCACAAAAAACGTGTTTAGATTCACTGGCACAGTGACACTCTTTCAGGCACTTCTTCAGTTGAAGTTCTCAGACGACTAGGATTGAAACAGGTTGGAGAATGAAACCTGTATGAGTAAAGAAAGAGTGTGGAAACCTGCTAGGGACAGGATCGATGGAAATGTAAATGAAAATGTAAACTTGCAGCAAGGTGGGGAGGGAAAGCTGCAGGAGAAAAAGGGTGGAACCTGAAAACGAAAAGGAGGGAATCCTGTAACAGAGTATGGTATTCCTTTTCCTCTTTCGTTTCTATGTTTTTCCCTTTCTCTTCGCGGAATACCTCTACTCCTATCCTCTCTCCAAAGAACCATTGTTCAAACTTCGAACCCAGGTGGTAGTCTTATCTGTCCTGCACTGACTTTGTCGAGCCCCTGCTGCTCTAACTGGTTAGACGCCTCAATTAATGTATGCCTGCTACTGCTGGGATCTGTGAGTTCATGTCAGATCACGGACTGAGCCGGCCAGCTAAATTATTCATTGCTTCACATGTCTATCAAAATTAGTGTCAAGTCCCTTGCTTCACTGAAGTTCTTTAACTTAGGTCTCAAGTGCCCATGTTTAATGATAATTATGTATGCATGTCGTTGTGCGTTGCTGGGCTCACACGTCGCTGGCTTCGAGGGAGTTCCTGGCGTCGTGTCAAAGTACATGGTAGGTGAAAACTAACCAAGGTGAGGTGGCAAATAAAAATAACAGGTGTATAGTCGCGGAGGAGTCAGTCAATACACACTGTTCTCATGGACTCGCTCGAAGAACAGACGCTGCCAACACAGCACGCACCATGCTGCATGGGCAAGGCAGCCTCAGTGAGCAGCTGACTGAGTGCGCTCTAAGTGCCAAAAAGCAAATCTATCAGTGGGAGATAGATTAACAGAGTGAGGCACTACACTCAGACTAATTTACTTAGTTTGAAAGGCGAGCCACGGTGACGGCAATTGGTTGACGCCGGGCCGCCGCCTCCTCATACTCTGAGTCAGGCCTTCTGCAATGCTGCATTCAGATTCACTCAGGCTCCGCTGAGCTGCAGTGTGTGCTTTGGGCTCCAGCGGCCGCCAGCAATGTCCCGTGGGGTTGGCCGGTCTGGCAGTCATGGTGCTCACCATAATTTTAATTTACCGCCACAGCCAGCAGGGTATCCCTGATTCTGCTTTCTGGTCAGGCATCGAGCAAGTAGACGGCTCCCTTCTGTAAATGGCTGACCTTCTCACTGGAGGCGAGCCTAGAAAATCAAACAGCAAAAGGAAAATAGCAGCAGTTGTTTTGCCCCAGGCAAAACCCCCCCAAACTCCCCCTAGTAGTGGTTGCTCACTGCGCTTGCTCGCTACACACCATGTGGTGGCTGGTCTCATTTTTACTTTGTTCTCTCTGATTCACTACTTGTCTATTTTTGGTGCTCTCTGAAAGAATGTCTATGGGTACATATGACTGGGTGGGTAACCTGGTGCTCTTTAAGGTCATCATCTACTATTTACTGTGCTTTGAAAGTTGATACAGCTGAATATGTAATGAAAAATGTGCTGTAAAATTCACCATTTTGGTCTGTCTTTTTCCAAAATTTTCTTGGGGGGAGAACCCCCCCAAACCCCCTAGTAGCGGTCAGGCTCGCTCGCTGCGCTCACTCGCTACGCGCCGGACGGGGGCTGGTCTGGCAAAATTTGCCAGGGCTGCTTTCAGTTCCCAGTCTGGCCCTGATAGCAAAACCTCAATTTTGTCCGAGTTCAATTTCAGACAATTGTTTGACATCCATCTCCCTATCTGTTGCATGCAATCATGATAGCAGGATTTTCCGTGACAGACACCACAATTTGGGTGTCAACAGCATAGGAGACTACCGTGAATCCAAAGGTTTTGATCAGTTGAGCTAAAGGTGTAATATACAAATTAAAAAGGGTAGGACTCAGGGCTGACCCTTGAGGGACCGCACAAGGTAATGCGAAGAAAGAGGATCTGAGGCCATTTGGTTATACAAATTGCTCTCTATCCGAGAGAAAAGACTGAAGAAGCTTAAGAGCCTTGTCTCTAATGCCTAAGGTAAAGAGACGTTTGATCAGAAGACTGTGATTCACTGTGTCGAACACTGCCGAGACATCTAACAAGATCAGTGTAGCGTTACCTCCATTATCTATGGTTTTCTGATCTGTTCTGTGACAGTAATCAGTGCCAGCTTAGTACTATGTTGGCTTCTAAAGCCACATTGTGACGGATCCAACAGCTCATGAGTCTGAATGAACTGTGAAAGCTCTATGTTCATGGATTTCTCAACCATCTTTGCCGGAAAAGGAACATGAGATATGGGTCTATAATTACTAGGACTACTAGCATCAAGATTGGGCTTTTTTAGAACAGGGAGAATTGAGACAATCTTCCATTTTTAGGGAAGTACCCCAAGGAGAACATTTGATTGAAGATGGTCATGAAATATGCAGGAACAACATCGGTGGCTAGATGTAGAACTCTAGGGGGACAGGGATCAAGTGGTGACCCTGATTTAATTTGACTAAACAGTATAACTGTCTGTTACCCTGTGAGGGGGGTAAGCGACCGTAAGAGGCCGTCACTATGCTGCTGACATTCCTGGCCTGCAGTGGCTGAGATAGTTCGCAACCTATTGTTGGTGAGATTCCCTGTATTGCCCGACGTATCCTCTTGCATGGTATTAGACCTGCAAGTATCGTCAGGAGTCTGATTCATGGCAAATATATTAAATATGTCTTCTACTTTTTCTTTTAAAAAAGTAGCTAATTTATTGCAAAACGATTGGTCTGCCATGGAGTTTTTAGCTTCTGGGAGCTTACTAAATGTAATCACTGTGACAAATAGCTCTTTGGGAATGTTGATAGCAGCTTTGATTTTGTTAATAAAATAACTAGTTTTGGCTTTAAGCAAGAGCTTTTTGTAAGTCTGAATCACCATTTTGTATGATGTTTTGTCATCTAGCCTATAGTTAGTCTGCCATTTCCTTTCCAATCTCCTACAAAGTTGTCTGTGGGTTCTCAGTTCTTCATCAAACCAGGGTCCGATGGATATTGATCTATTATTATCATGAGATTTTGTAGGAGAGCATATATTTGTGCTTGAATAGATCCATTGGTGATATGTTTCTGTTTCTACTTCTAAATCAGATATCACATTAGGCATAGATCTCACTAGAGATTCAGAAAACTGGTCTGCAGAGATTTTGTGCCATGGATGGTGTTTAGAGACACGCGGCACCAGGGGCTCTTTGGAGGAATGATTTGCCAGGTTTAATTGAAACATCACTGCCCTGTGTTCTGACCAGGTAAGTGGCACAGCAGTAGAGACTTGGATAATGGATCTATCTGAAAAGATTCTGCCTAATGTATGTCCTCCTGAGTGTGTGGGATCTTTTACTAACTGTGTGAGTCCCAGGAGTGATAGATAGGCAAAGAGATCGTTAGTATCTTTGTCGTTAACATTCTCCAAGTGGAAATAAAATCTCCTAGGATTGTAAAATCGGGAGAGTTGGCTTTAATGTCCCATAGTGTGCTGTTACTATTTAAAAAGAAATTTCAGGGACAGGAGGTCTATAAATAAGAGCCCCAATAAAGGAATAGTGATTCGAAAGAGCTATCATGTTGGCAAGTTCTCCGTACTCTGTAGTGCTTGGCAGGGGATCATACATGACTTTAGGCTGGTCTTTGTATATAACCGCCAACCCTACACCCCTTTTACCTGTACGATCAAGTCTGATCAAAGAGTATCCAGGGGGGGGTGGCTGTAATGAGGTCTGGGCCTGATGAAGAATCCGCACATGTCTCCGTAACAATGGCAAGATCTAGATTAAAACATCCAGAAAATCTGCCATTTTTACAGCGCTCTTTACCAAGGAGGGAGCATTTATGAGCGTACATTTGACTATCTTAGTTGAAGAAGAGCATGACCTCACAGGTCTAGCTAAACTGAGAGAATCGATTTTACAGCTCGTCAGAATAAGCATACATACTGGGCATACCTTATTGGATAATTCATCTGGCGGTAGTAGTGTAGGACCTGGACAGATCTTACCTACAGGGTTTAACTCAAGTAATTCATCCCTGGAGTATCTGGGGATAGCAATAAGCTGGGAAGCAAAACAGGCAGGGGGGCTGGTGCTGAGCGCGGTCCGAGCGCGGACGGGCTTGCCTTTGGGCCAGCAGCACGGATGCGCTGTAGGGTCTGTTTTGTACCCCGGCATCCAGGGGCGTGTTGGGGGCGTGCCGGAAGCTCAGCTAAGCGCATTTCGGGAGAATTACACTAGTAAGGTGAGGGCAAAGTAAACTAAAAGCAGGGTCCAGCAACCCCTGCTAACCTGCACAAGCTCACTTGCGCAGAATCAGCTACTAGTAACAGAGATTAATCCAAATTAAAACGTGACAAACACAAATCATAAAAACAAGTTAAAAACATCAGTAGTCACCATGCCAATATGGCGCTACGGGAGACAGGCACCTCCCAAAACTGCACGCTAGTGCAATACAAGGAAAGAAAAAGTCACACAATGCAGGAGAAACTCCTACCAGAGATCTGCGCGGACGTGCTGTAGGTCCTGTTTTGGACCCAGTCATCCAGGGGCATGGTGGGGGCATGCCAGAGCGCAGCTAAGCGCGTTTTGGGAGAATTACACTAATAAGGTGAGGGTAAAATAAACTAAAAACAGGGTCCAGCAACCCCTGCTGACATGCACAAGCTCCCTTGTGCAGAGTCAGCTACTGGAAACAGAGATTAATCCAAAATAAAACGTGAGAAACACAAATCATTAAAACAAGTTAAAAACATCAGTAGTCACCATTCCAATATGGCCCTACGGGAGACAGGCACCTCCCAAAACCGCACGCTTGTGCAATACAAGGAAAGAAAAAGTTGCACAATGCAGGAGAGACTCCTACCAGATATCTGCGCGTACGCACTGTAGGTCCGGTTTATACCTCGGCATCCAGGGGCATGGTGGGGGCGTGCCAGAAGCGCAGCTGAGCATGTTTCGGGAGAATTACACTAATACGGTGAGAGCAAAGTAAACTAAAAACAGGGTCCAGCAACCCCTGCTGACCTGCACAAGCTCCGCTGTGCAGAGTCAGCTACTAGTAACAGAGATTAATCCAAATTAAAACATGAGAAACACAAATCATAAAAACAAGTTAAAAACATCAGTAGTCACAATTCCAATATGGCACTACGGGAGCCAGGCATCTGCCAAAACTGCACGCTAGTGCGGTACAAGGAAAGAAAAAGTCGCACAATGCAGGAGAAACTCCTACCAGAGATCTCTGGTAGGAGTAACAGATGTTTATTGTTATCCAACTCAATGATACTCATTTTATCGATTTCAGAAGGATGAATGGACCCACCGGGCTTTGAACCTGTGACCATAAGGTCAAACACAGGCCCCAACAGTGGACGCATTAGTCCACTAAGCCACCAGACCATACAAATATGTATTTTCTGGTCAGCCGTTTGGAAGGATGTTTGGTCACCCACCATCAGTCAAATCATGTACTCACCCCTGAGCCTCGCACTGAAAACCAGCAAGCCACTCACAAAAATATTTGCATGGTATCATTTTGCCATACCTATTTTGCCTGCAAAGAAACCTTCCAGAACCCTTTCCTCTCCCTCTTCTCCCAACCTTCCCACTCCCAAAACCCCACCGAAAGCCCTGCCACACCACATATCCATTGATTTCTATGGACTAACGTTGCTTAATCATTTAAAAGTGATATTTTGACTTGTGTATGTTGGCTTTTTGTCGTTTTGGTCTTGTTTTATTCAGATAAATATTGGTTATTTTTCTAAACTGGTGTGGACTCATTTCGTAGTGTTTTCACTGTGTTACTCTGTGTGTGTGTGTGTGTGTGTGTGTGTGTGTATGTAAATACTTTACGCATTGCCTCTGAGATAAGCCTGATTGCTCGAGCCAAGCTACCAAGGGCATGAGAAGGAGATATCTTAGCTGTGTGACTCCCTTACCCTGACTAGAGTGAGAGTCCCTACTTGACAAGGGTGCAAACAACTGCCAATTAGAGACCCCATTTCTATCACATACCTAGCCTACCAACGATACCTAGCCGACTTCTTTTTTTGCAGTGTATATATTTACTGGCTGCCCTGAGGTGGCAGTTTTGTAGAAATGGGTGTGTTATGCCTATGGCAGTGATATTCAAAGTACGGCCCGGGGGCCACATGTGGCCCCCTTGTCAACAGCAGCACTTGGCTGCTGTTTACTCCGCTCACCACTAACATTAAAAAGATAAAAGGGCAAGCATTTATTTACAGGTTAACCGAAGTTAAAGAAAGAAAGTAACTGAGGTGACCTGCACCACATAACTTTAGGAACACCTTCATTGTTAATGACATCTTGCAACAAGTATGTAAAAATATGATAAAGACTCTTCAAGATTCAAAAGTGTATTTAATTAACACAGACAACCGTTTCACCTTAGTATGTCAGATTATATCAGTACAATGAGAATTATTTTTTTAAAGGAGATCGTTCCCAAACATGAATTTAGAAATCATGCTTCCACCACCCTGACAACAGTGCCAATAGTGAACTAAGAGGGAAGTCCATTGTTATGTGCACCCTTCGGGTGGTCTGGGTTACTACTATACATGGACAACATTATAGTTTATATAATCAAACACAGAAGAAGGTTTCATACAGCGTACATCCTGAAATCATGTATTTCAAGATCCTCTTATATGTGATAATGAAGAAAAAGGAGGGAAAGTGAAATAAAACAATTGTATAGGATCACACAATTTGGCCATGTGGGGGAAGCGGGGATTGACCGGATGTTTTCTGGTTTCACGTTGTACAATTCAGCCACTAGCTCTACATGCTTCACTTCCCTTACACCCACCTTACACACCCCCATGCCTCACATCCGGATCGCTACCCTGCTGGCATCAAAGTGGCCCTCGGTCACACCACAGACCAAGCTTATGGGATATCTAGTAAGTGTTTATGATACTGCAGCCTGCTACAGAAAGCACTTTCGCATTAACTTGAGTGATTTCTAGCAATGGTTAAGGTACAGCAGTCTGCATTGGAAAAGTGGGTACGAGGGATGGTGGCGAGGATTGAATAGGTGACACACAGAAGTGGAAGCAAGAAGAGCGGGCACACATTGAAACGAGCATTGAGGAGCTGAAAGTAAGGCCTATCATGGTAAATATTCCCTTCTGAAGTTCAATGAAAGTTCTTGATTGGAAGTGGAAGGCTACACCCAAAGAGCCATTAACAGTAAGTGAGGTAGTAATACTCCACTGAGTTGAGTTAAGACATGATTGATAAATTATCAAGGAAATGGCTGAAAAGTCTGCACTGCCAAAACCCAGATCTAAAAAGAGCAAGAAGTGTTACTTGTTTTTGAATGTGAGTCTTTTTTTATGCCTCAGCCTGTTGTCTGTTCTGATCCAAAGCATGATGCAAATATCATTTTGTCGAAGAGGGGACTTTGCAAATAATAGTGAAACACTGCTCTGCAGTGCAAGAAATTGTGTATAATCTGGCCTTTATGGGCATCAAATGATATATTATTATGAAAAATCACAATTCTGAAAAAGAGCAAAAAAGAAATTGCATAGAAATTAGTGATGAGTGCTAGAGGTTAAAAGCTGCATTTTTAACAGACCTTGTGTTTTTGTTTATTGCTCTTTCTAGTTTAGGAGGCTTCTAAAAGCATCAATCTTTATAACACTCACTTAATTTCTGTATTTCCTTTCACACTACACACCCCTTTTCACTAGTTTATGACAGGTGCCTACTGTTAAGTAACTAGGGGATTACCATATTGGATCTTTGCATGAATGAGTAGAGGTTCTTCTAGCATTCGGCTGCACATTCTGGAGGCATTCTTCAAAAACGATCTAATGGTTTAAAGTCAGGAGTACGTCACACTTAACATGGAAAAACAGAGAAGTGTGAATTGAGTCAAATGTGACGATCTAACCTGAAATCCCTCATTTATGTGTGGCAATAGAACAACTGACGAAGAACATATCATCAATTGCTACAACAGTGGTTCTTAACTCATGGTCTGCAGACCCTTAAGGGTCTGTATCGCCTACTCAGAGGGTGAGTCTGTGACGGTTATGTTAATAATAACATTGAGATTAAAGAGTTATACATATACATATATATATATATATATATATATATATATATATATATATATATATCCTTGCTCGTAAACTCCTCTCCCCTTCTGGAAAAGAGATGTGTGTGTATATATATATATATATATATATGTATATATATATATATATGTAACCACAAGGCGAACCCTTCCAACGCCACAATGGAGAGCACACACGGAAGTTCAGTTTAAACAAAATGCTTTATTGTGCAGACCCCACTGCACTGGCAGACGCGTTTCGCCTCACGGCTTTCTCAATGTCAGTTTCCCAGTGTAAACACGCAAGTATTTAAAACAAGCAATGCATCACGTGTCCTTCATAGAAATAAAAGATGGACTTACATCTAACATTGATAACATAATTTCATGGCGGCCATCTTTCAACATATTTTTAAACATTCAATCATGATATCACCTATGTGCAATAATGTGCGTAAAAATCATTAAAAACAAGATAATCTGGGAGAATAAAATTCAATAAGCAACCACTTATGGACAATATTATAGTCCGTTATTGATAGCATTAATTACATATGAAATTTGCTAAAAAATAGTGTTACAGATTGTATTCATATATATACATCAAAATCATCAATATTGTCTCCCGAGTATCTATTATTAAGCCCTGAATGGGCGAGTGTGTCACTTGAGGATATATGCGGTTCAAGTGTATAGCTTAATTTTTTTCTCTTTTTCAATTGGTTCTCAAAAATATCCCTATATACATATACACACAATTATGAATATTATGACCCTTCATTCTAAATGAACCCACATCTCCTCATCGTTATTGAGTCCTATGGGAGCTTTGGTTTGGAGGACGATAATATATTTTGACTCCAAGATCCGCAGTTTTCTGACTCTATCCCCTCCGCTTTCATTTTTTTGTATTTGAAGGAAGGAGAAGAAACACCTACTCCAAGAATTACTCGCAGGGATGTTTTAATGGCGATTCTTTTGCTTCATGTCTTTGCCCAAGTTCTTTGAGTCAGTGATGACTGCTTCATTAAAGACATCAATGGCGTCAAAGGGAACCTGAGGAATCACTCTCGATTTTCTTTTTAGATTGCTGTTTCCACTGGACTGTTTGATACCCGCCTCCACGAGACAGGTATCTACACTGATATCTTCCTCGTTCGTATTTGTTACAGAGTCCAGTGTTTGTAGGGCCATTAGGGTCTCCAAATCATGGCCACTAAGAAGATCAGTATCATTTACATCGTGGTCTGACCCACCCGATGATTTCTTCTTTGGATGAAATAAAAAAATCTTTTGTAGTTTCAGCTTTCTAACATATTTAAAAAGATCGATACGGGTCTGTGCATAGTCATACCCAGAGGTGGGACAAAAGGTAAGACCCAATTGCAGGACTTTGATTTCGTCCTGAGTAAGTGTTCTGTCTGAGAGATTGATGATTGTCATTTCATCTTTAGGATCTACCACTTGCCCCTCCTTGCTCTGCTGCGAGTAATGCTTGGAGTAGGTGTTTCTTCTCCTTCCTTCAAATACAAAAAAATGAAAGCGGAGGGGATAGAGTCAGAAATCTGCGGTTTGGGGCCATAACTGCAGGCTACAACCACCCTGACCAGGACCTTCTGCTCCTTACAACCTAGTGCACCAGGACTAGTAAGTGAGCATCGAACTAGTGTACATAGAGCCTATGATTATGATCTGGTATTTTATGTCTCATTCCATACAGAGACACTACATTGAGTGTCCCCATACTTCGCTGCTAACTGATGAGGCAGAATTAGATACCTGGAAGAGGTGAGCTTATGTCCACTCACCACTATGGTCCAATAAGTCACACCTTTTTTAGCATGTATACACAGGGGTATTGTACAGAAGTATACACAGAGCTTGAATGGTTTGCATGATAGCACTGTGTGTTTTTTAATATATGTTCGACTCATGAATGTGAAAATTGAGACACATCGATTGAATTTAACTGGGATCATTTCCCACTACCATGTTATGGTTTTTAAATTTCTTTTTTGTACTCTAGGTTGGCTGCCTTTTCTCGGGGTAATGACCCACGGGTAGAGCAATTGATAGGTAGCGTTGCACCTTGCCACCCACTGTAGATAGTTTTTATTATTCACTCGGTCCTGAAGAATCGCCAGCTGATCACTTTCGTGACTTATTGAGGCGAGAAACATGTTGACCATCTAGGGGTTGAGCGAAATTTTTGTCACATTACAACAAAACATTCGCCCCCCTCCATTTCTTTTAATCAGGTTGGGACCCTTACAGAATAAAATTCATCATAGAGGCTTCCTTTACCTGTTTTACATTCACATCCCACATCTACACGTAGCTAGGCCCCTCACACCCACGGCACCTATACAGCGAGGAACAAAAGATCTCCGATAAAGAGCCCCTTTATGGGTGCCCGTCGAGCATTGCAGCGCTGGCCCGACGAGGAGCAGACCCATATGATGAAGCATGACACCTAGCTTGCTGGGTGTGTGAGGGTCCCAGTTCCGATAGGAGGTATTCCCCACCTCCTCACTACCTAGAGTATACACAAGGTGACCAATATCCCACCTAAGGAACTCCGTACCTTTTTGTCTCTTGGCTTAATTTAGGGCATGTACGTTGGACCTTCATCAAGCCCTTTGCGTCCCTCCTTTTGTTGATACACTGGGAAACTGACATTGAGAAATCCGTACGGCGAAACGCGTCTGTCAGTGCAGGAGGGTCTGCACAATAAAGCATTTTGTTTAAACTGAACTTCCGTGTGTGCTCTCCATTGTGGCATTGGAAGGGTTCGCCTTGTGGTTACGTAAATCAGCGGTTCACCACCGCAGGAGTTCGAGCACCCGGGACGTGACTGCGCGGCGACTTTCTGTTTCATATATGTTAGACCTGGCATCCTTGGCGTGGGTCTCCCTTCCATTTTTTCATAATGCCTCCACGGTTGCCGATATGTTTTTGCTGGACTAGATGCTCATGGGCACTTTGCCGCTGCTAATCAGTGCCAAAGTGCAAGTGCTCCCTATCGTTAATTGATACATGTATTAGTGACTCCATGATTGGATGATTGGTTTACTTGTCAGTCCCTAGTACAGTGCACTCAGTGTGCCCAGGGCTTGTAAATCCAATGCCGCTGGTGGGCTCGCAGCACTGGTTGTGCCACCCACAGAAGCGGCCTGTAAAATATGTCTCGGGCCTGCCATCGCAGAGCCTGTGTGCAGCCTCGGGCTGCCATGTCGACTTGGTGAGTACACCCACTTACCAGTCCCTAAACCTTCCCTTTACTGCATGTTGGTCACCCCTAAAGTAGGCCCTAGGGCAGGGTGCATTGTAAGTATAAGGTAGGACATGCCCTGGTGTGTGTGGCATGTCCTAATAGTGAATTACAGCCATTTTCGTTTTTCACTATTGCAAGGCTACCTGCTCCCCATAGGCCAGAATGGGCAGACTGACTATTACACCTTATAGTCAGAACTGACCCAGGGAACATGGTAGAAAAACGAATTTAGTATGCCTGAACTCAGGATGATAAAATACATCTTTTAGTGAAGTTGGTTTTAACATTCTGTGTTCGAAAATACCACTTTTAGAAAGTGGGTATTTTCTTGCCTAACTATCCAAGCCTGCCTCTGCTAGGTTGTGTATTCCTTGTCTGGAGATTGAGTGACAGGGGCTGGGGGTGGCTACCGGAGACAGGGTGAGTCAGCGCAGGGCTGAATAGAAAGATCCGCAGCCAGAGTGGAGGGAGGAGTTGCACCTGGGTCTGAATAGGGCTGTGCCTGCCTTCCACAATGCTGGCTCCACCTCCTGCCGGGCGGCTGAGCACTCTGCCCCACATTCTGAAAGGAAAGAAGGAGTCAGAAAAACAAAGTGCTCCAGGACTGACCAGAACTGGTTTTGGACTAGGCAGAGGCCTCTCTGCCTCCAGAGAACAAAGAGAATCAGGGTATAAGAGGGGCACCCAGACCCCAGGAAAATTAGATCACTTTTGGGAACAAGAAGAAACCTTTACTGAGGAGCGGAACCAAGAAGAAACTGAGGAGAAACTATCCCTAAGCCTGAAGTGCTGCTTGGGGGATTGGCCTGCAGTGGTTTGCCTGACTGCCAAAGAGAGGAGAAAGGAACTTTTGCTTTGCTGTGACTTTCATCAACTTGTGAAGGATCTCCAAGGGCTTGGAAGAGAGCTTGCCCCCTGACCGAAGTCCCAGGACCATTGGACTTCACCCCCTTTGTGAATTGCTGCTGGAAACTCTGTTTCAGTGGCTACAGAGGTAGGGAGCTGTGACCGACTCTCACGACCGACTCGGTGTCCTGCAAGCACCGCATCGAAGCACCGTCTCGCCCTGCAACGCACGGCCCTGGTCTCACCGACTCCGTCAACGAGCCGCTGCCTGCACCGCATCGAGGGACAACGCGTCCTGCAACGCTTCGCTACGCCGAATCGAACTGGTCCGACCGACACGGTCACTGCTGCTGAGTTCGAGTCCTGTGACCGCACCGGAGTTGGGCACCGCTCGCACGCTTTGCGACGCACCGCCCGACTCGCACCGCTGTCCGGACTGATCGACGCCAGCTCCTGAATCCGGCTCCGTCGCCGCACCGCAACCTGCCAGCACCGCATCGAAGCACCGTCTCGCCCTGCAACGCACGGCCCTGGTCTCACCGACTCCGTCTCGACGACGTCAACGAGCCGCTGCCTGCACCGCATCGAGGGACAACGCGTCCTGCAACGCTTCCATTTTTGCATCGCGACCGCGACGAACAGCCATCCGGCTCGCACGCCCGTGCCTGCCGCTTCAAGTAAAAGGTACTGTGACCGAGTCTGTCTCCGCTGGGTTGGCCCGTCTCGACGCGGTCAGCTGGATTTGTTAGACTCTGTTTGTTCTCGACTCCGCCGTAGCCGGAGGAGGCTACCGACTCGCACAGAACCTTGAATTAAGCCTTTTTGATCAGAACTAAGTATTCTTAACAGTATTGTGGATTATTTTTGTCGTTTATGGTCTTGTGATAAATCTATATAAAGTATACCTATTTTTATAAATATATAACCTGTGTGGTGTCCATTTGTAGTGTTGTCACTTGATTACTGTATGTGTTCACAAATGCTTTACACACTGCCTCTGAACTAAGCCTGTCTGCTCGTGCCAAGCTACCAAGAGGGTGAGCAGGGGTTATTTCGGGAGTGTACCTACTTTCCCTGACTAGACGCAAGGGTCCCTATTTGGACAAAGGTACATACCTCTGCCAACTGGAGACCCCCAAATCTAACATTGGTGGTCAGCGGTGAGGATTCTGGACTTGCATTTGTGACTCATGTACAGTGATTGGTGAACACTACTTAGTGAGTGCAGACCAAAACGCAACCACATACTTTAATAGCATTTTTTCTGGGATTTCCTATTTTTGCAAATGCCAAGTTCAGTCACTATGGAGAAACCAGCATCAGTAGCCTCTGTTGAATGTGATTGGGAAGAAGAGAGGCTAGAATGCTACACCCTTAAGCAGCTCAAGCAATTCTGCAAAAAGTTTAAAGTGTCCATGACCGGGATCTCCAGGAAGGAGGACCTCCAAAAGGCGCTGAGGGCCTGGGTCGAATCAAGGAGTGCCCCTGTGGAGGGGGCTGAGAATGCAGAAGGGCAGCTGGAGGGGCTATTGGGTCTAGGGGCTAGAAGACCACCTTCCCCAGTAGGTAGCAGTGTTTCTGCCAGAGGACTGTCTCCAGAGGAGTTGGAGGACAGGAAAGAGAGTAGGGTGCACGAAATGGAGCTGACCAAACTCAAGCTGAATAAGCAGTTAGAATTCGAAATGCAAACAAGGAAATTAGCCCTAGAGGAAAAGAAAATGCAGTTTGAACATGAGAAAGTTTTGAGGGAGTTGGAATTGAAGGCCAAGAGCTTAGAGATTACTCCCTCTGGTGGCAGTGTACCGCCTGTGCCTGTTGAAGCTAGGGTGTATATTCCCAAAGATGTGGTGAAGGAGTTTTTAAAAATGACGACATAGGGCAGTGGTTCAAAGCCTATGAGGTAGCCATGTCTTCCCACCGGGTCCCTGAGAAGGATTGGGGAGCGGGGTTGTGGGGACGGTTCCTCAGTGAAGGGCGGGATACCTTGTTGGATTTGCCCTCTGAAGTCTATAATTCGTACAGCCACATGAAGGATGCCTTAATGACTAGATATGGTTTGACCCCTGAGCTTTATAGGCAAAGGTTCAGGAACTGTAGTAAGATTGAAAGCAGTACCTGGGTTGAATATGTGACCTTCTTTTGCAGAGCCTTGGATGGTTGGGTAAAGGGTAGCAAAGCGACTGATTTTCAGGCGCTCTTTGATTTGATTGCCTGGGAGCACTTGTCCGGTAATTGTTTTCCTGAGCTACGCCAGCACCTGATTGATAGTAAGCTGACTAACCCTAGGCAGCTTGCTGAGGAGGCGGACCGCTGGGTGAGTACCCGGGTCCACAAGGGTCACGTGGGAGACTCCGCCAAGGGTGGGCAGGGTCCCCAGCAGAAGAGTGGGGGGACAAGGGTAAACAGAAGGAGTTCCATAAAGGGCCCCAAAGTAGACCCCAAGGGAACCAAGGGAAAGGTTCCCAGCCTCCCCCTGAGAAGAAGCCAGTGGCCCTGACAGGCCCCCCTGTTCACCAGGGACCACTGGTATGTTACAAGTGTGGCGCCCCTGGCCACAAGGCAAACGATCCTCGTTGCCCTTTGCATGGAAAACCAGCACCCACCAGTGCAGTCCCCCGGCAGTTGGCTAGTGTAGCCCTGGGGGAGGAGTTGGGTGCCCAAGGTGGGGGGATCCCACAGTGTTTTCCCTTGTCTCATTAGGAGACTCTGAGATGGTCCCTAGGACCCCGCTGCCTGAGAACACTAAGAAATACAGGCAGTGGGTGACCATCAATGGCCATAGGGTGGAGGCTCTGAGAGACACAGGAGCCAGTGTGACAGCTGTCAAGTGTCACCTGGTGTCTAAAGAGCAGGTTATCCCTGATGCATTCTATCCGGTTGTTGCCGCTGACAACACAGAGAGTCACTGCAAGGTGGCTCAGGTTCCCTTTGAGTGGGGGGTCTCGGGTACTCTTCAAGTAGCTGTGAGGCCAGCCATGCCTGTTGACTGTTTGTTAGGGAACGATTTGGAGAGCTCACCTTGGGCTAAGGTGGAGCGGAGTGCGCATTTAGAAATGTTGGGCTTGCCTGATTGGGCATGTGTGACCACCCGGTCAATGGCAGCTAAAGGTGTTCAAGAGGACCTGGAGCCTGAGAGGGAGGCCCAGGTGCCTGCCGGAGAGAGAGGAGGCAGGGGCGCGGGAAACCGGCCCCCGAGGTTCCCACGGTCCAGGAGGAGGCAGACCCTGAGGGGGATGCCCTGGAGCCTACAGGGGAACAGGTAGCTGAACTGGGGGACCTACCTGAGCTGACCCATTGGCAGCAAGAAGGAGGACCCTCCAGGGAAGAGTTCTGCAAGGAGCAGAACACATGCCCTTCTCTCGTGGGTCTGAGGCAACAGGCCACAGACCAGGCAGCAGGTGATCAGTCTGGATCACATTGGGTTTACTGGGAGAATGGTCTCCTGTATTCAGAGCCTAAGGTTGCTGAGCCTGGGTCAGCCCGTGTGCTGGTGGTACCCCAGCGCTTCAGAGCCTTCCTACTGGGGTTGGCTCATGATGTACCGTTAGCGGGACATCTGGGGCAGGACAAGACCTTTGACAGGCTTGTTACCCATTTCTATTGGCCCCAGATGCGCAGGAGTGCCGCCACTCACTGCAGGACATGCCAGACTTGCCAGGCAAGTGGAAAGAGTGGGAGGAAGCACAAGGCTCCTCTCCAGCCATTCCCTGTGGTCAGCACCCCCTTTGAACGGGTGGGTATTGACATTGTGGGGCCACTGGACCCCAAGACAGCCATGGGCAACAGGTTTATCCTGGTCTTGGTGGACCATGCCACCCGGTACCCTGAAGCCATCCCTCTGAGGACAGTGACGGCCCCCGTGGTGGGACGGGCACTGATGGGAATTTTCTCACGTGTGGGATTCCCTCAAGAGGTGGTGTCTGACAGAGGTACCAACTTCGTGTCCAAGTACATGAAGTCCCTGTGGCAGGAGTGCGGTGTAACTTACAAGTTCACCACTCCTTACCACCCTCAAGGAAATGGTCTGGTTGAGAGATTCAACCGGACCCTCAAGGGCATGATTATGGGTCTGGAAGAACCCATGAGGCGTAAATGGGACGTCCTCTTACCATGCCTGTTGTTTGCATACCGGGAGGTGCCACAGAAGTCTCTAGGGTTCAGTCCCTTTGAGCTCCTCTATGGACACCCGGTGCGAGGACCTCTGAGTTTGGTCAAGGAAGGCTGGGAGCAATCTCCCAGGAAACCTCCCCAGGATGTATACAGTTACATGCTGGCCTTCAGGAACCAGACTAGGCGTTTCAGAGAGCTTGCTGAGGCAAATCTGGAAGCCAGCCAGGAGGAGATGAAGCGGTGGTACGACCAGAATGCCACTCTGGTAGAGCTTCAGCCTGGTCAGAAAGTGTGGGTCATGGCCCCTGTGGAGCCCTGTGCGCTCCAGGACAGGTGGACCGGCCCTTTTACGGTGGTGGAGCGCAAGAGTCCAGTTACCTATTTGGTGGACTTGCAGTCTCCCAGGAACCCCTTGCGGGTCCTGCATGTGAACCGCCTGAAGCCCCACTTGGAGAGGTCCCAAGTGGGCATGCTCTTAGCTACAGATGATGGAATGGAGGAGGAGACCGAGCCTCTTCCTGACCTCCTGTCAGCCCGAGAGCAAGATGGATCAGTGGAGGGAGTAAACCTCTCTACCTCCCTGACACCTGAGCAGCAGGGTGACTGTCGCCAACTGTTGGGACAGTTCCCTGACCTGTTCTCCCTGGTTCCCAGTGTCACTCATTGGTGCGTCCATGATGTGGACACTGGGGACAGTCTTCCTGTGAAGCACAAGGCTTACAGGGTGACTGACAGGGTCAGAGCCTGCATCAAGGAGGAGGTCTCCAAGATGTTTGCGCTAGGGGTGATTGAGTCCTCTAACAGCCCTTGGGCCAGCCCCGTGGTCTTGGTTCCAAAAGCTGCCGCGCCTGGTGCCACACCAGAACTCCGGTTCTGTGTGGACTACAGGGGACTCAATTCCGTCACCAGGACTGACGCCCACCCCATCCCCAGAGCTGATGAGCTCATAGATCGGTTAGGGGCTGCGCGGTACCTCAGCACGTTTGACTTAACGTCTGGATACTGGCAGATCGCCTTGACTGATGGGGCAAAAGAGAGGTCAGCATTCTCCACACCAGATGGGCACTACCAGTTCCGGGTGATGCCCTTTGGGATGAAGAATGCCCCTGCCACCTTTCAGAGGTTGGTCAACCAGGTGTTGGTTGGACTGGAGGATTTCAGTGCCGCCTACCTGGATGACATCGCAGTGTTCAGTGCCCGTTGGGAAGAGCATCTGCGCCACCTCTGGGAAGTGTTGATGGCGCTGCGGAGGGCAGGCCTCACAATCAAGGCGAGTAAGTGCCAGATTGGGCAGGGTTCTGTGGTGTACTTGGGACACCAGGTTGGGAGCGGCCAGGTGGCGCCCCTCCAACCGAAAATTGATACCATTCTGGCTTGGGAGCCCCCCAAGACCCAGACAGAGGTGAGAGCCTTCCTAGGACTCACCGGGTATTACCGGAGATTCGTCAAGGGGTATGGCAGCATTGTTGCCCCCTTGACCGAGCTGACTTCCAAGAAGCAGCCCAGGAAAGTGATTTGGACTGACGCCTGTCAAAAAGCTTTTGACACCTTGAAGACTGCCATGTGCACGGCGCCTGTGCTCCAGGCACCCAACTTCTCCAATGAGTTCATTGTTCAGACCGACGCTTCAGAGCATGGTGTAGGGGCTGTTCTATCACAGATCAATGAGGAGGGCCTAGACCAACCTGTAGCCTTCATCAGTAGGAGGTTACTTCCCCGGGAACAGAGATGGAGTGCTATTGAGCGTGAGGCATTTGCTGTGGTCTGGGCACTGAAGAAGCTGAGACCATACCTGTTTGGGACTCACTTCCGGGTTCAGACAGACCACAGGCCCCTCAGATGGTTGATGCAGATGAGGGGTGAGAATCCAAAGCTGTTGAGGTGGTCCATTTCCCTACAGGGGATGGACTTTACGGTGGAACACCGCCCTGGTACAGAACACGCCAATGCTGATGGACTGTCCAGATTTTTCCGCCTTAGCGATGAGAACTCCCTAGGGGTAGGATAGTTCTCCCCACATTTCAGCTGGAGGGGACACGTGTTAGACCTGGCATCCTTGGCGTGGGTCTCCCTTCCATTTTTTCATAATGCCTCCACGGTTGCCGATATGTTTTTGCTGGACTAGATGCTCATGGGCACTTTGCCGCTGCTAATCAGTGCCAAAGTGCAAGTGCTCCCTATCGTTAATTGATACATGTATTAGTGACTCCATGATTGGATGATTGGTTTACTTGTCAGTCCCTAGTACAGTGCACTCAGTGTGCCCAGGGCTTGTAAATCCAATGCCGCTGGTGGGCTCGCAGCACTGGTTGTGCCACCCACAGAAGCGGCCTGTAAAATATGTCTCGGGCCTGCCATCGCAGAGCCTGTGTGCAGCCTCGGGCTGCCATGTCGACTTGGTGAGTACACCCACTTACCAGTCCCTAAACCTTCCCTTTACTGCATGTTGGTCACCCCTAAAGTAGGCCCTAGGGCAGGGTGCATTGTAAGTATAAGGTAGGACATGCCCTGGTGTGTGTGGCATGTCCTAATAGTGAATTACAGCCATTTTCGTTTTTCACTATTGCAAGGCTACCTGCTCCCCATAGGCCAGAATGGGCAGACTGACTATTACACCTTATAGTCAGAACTGACCCAGGGAACATGGTAGAAAAACGAATTTAGTATGCCTGAACTCAGGATGATAAAATACATCTTTTAGTGAAGTTGGTTTTAACATTCTGTGTTCGAAAATACCACTTTTAGAAAGTGGGTATTTTCTTGCCTAACTATCCAAGCCTGCCTCTGCTAGGTTGTGTATTCCTTGTCTGGAGATTGAGTGACAGGGGCTGGGGGTGGCTACCGGAGACAGGGTGAGTCAGCGCAGGGCTGAATAGAAAGATCCGCAGCCAGAGTGGAGGGAGGAGTTGCACCTGGGTCTGAATAGGGCTGTGCCTGCCTTCCACAATGCTGGCTCCACCTCCTGCCGGGCGGCTGAGCACTCTGCCCCACATTCTGAAAGGAAAGAAGGAGTCAGAAAAACAAAGTGCTCCAGGACTGACCAGAACTGGTTTTGGACTAGGCAGAGGCCTCTCTGCCTCCAGAGAACAAAGAGAATCAGGGTATAAGAGGGGCACCCAGACCCCAGGAAAATTAGATCACTTTTGGGAACAAGAAGAAACCTTTACTGAGGAGCGGAACCAAGAAGAAACTGAGGAGAAACTATCCCTAAGCCTGAAGTGCTGCTTGGGGGATTGGCCTGCAGTGGTTTGCCTGACTGCCAAAGAGAGGAGAAAGGAACTTTTGCTTTGCTGTGACTTTCATCAACTTGTGAAGGATCTCCAAGGGCTTGGAAGAGAGCTTGCCCCCTGACCGAAGTCCCAGGACCATTGGACTTCACCCCCTTTGTGAATTGCTGCTGGAAACTCTGTTTCAGTGGCTACAGAGGTAGGGAGCTGTGACCGACTCTCACGACCGACTCGGTGTCCTGCAAGCACCGCATCGAAGCACCGTCTCGCCCTGCAACGCACGGCCCTGGTCTCACCGACTCCGTCAACGAGCCGCTGCCTGCACCGCATCGAGGGACAACGCGTCCTGCAACGCTTCGCTACGCCGAATCGAACTGGTCCGACCGACACGGTCACTGCTGCTGAGTTCGAGTCCTGTGACCGCACCGGAGTTGGGCACCGCTCGCACGCTTTGCGACGCACCGCCCGACTCGCACCGCTGTCCGGACTGATCGACGCCAGCTCCTGAATCCGGCTCCGTCGCCGCACCGCAACCTGCCAGCACCGCATCGAAGCACCGTCTCGCCCTGCAACGCACGGCCCTGGTCTCACCGACTCCGTCTCGACGACGTCAACGAGCCGCTGCCTGCACCGCATCGAGGGACAACGCGTCCTGCAACGCTTCCATTTTTGCATCGCGACCGCGACGAACAGCCATCCGGCTCGCACGCCCGTGCCTGCCGCTTCAAGTAAAAGGTACTGTGACCGAGTCTGTCTCCGCTGGGTTGGCCCGTCTCGACGCGGTCAGCTGGATTTGTTAGACTCTGTTTGTTCTCGACTCCGCCGTAGCCGGAGGAGGCTACCGACTCGCACAGAACCTTGAATTAAGCCTTTTTGATCAGAACTAAGTATTCTTAACAGTATTGTGGATTATTTTTGTCGTTTATGGTCTTGTGATAAATCTATATAAAGTATACCTATTTTTATAAATATATAACCTGTGTGGTGTCCATTTGTAGTGTTGTCACTTGATTACTGTATGTGTTCACAAATGCTTTACACACTGCCTCTGAACTAAGCCTGTCTGCTCGTGCCAAGCTACCAAGAGGGTGAGCAGGGGTTATTTCGGGAGTGTACCTACTTTCCCTGACTAGACGCAAGGGTCCCTATTTGGACAAAGGTACATACCTCTGCCAACTGGAGACCCCCAAATCTAACAATATATATATACTCTCTCTCTCTCTCTCTCTCTCTCTCTCTCTCTCTCTCTCTCTCTCTCTCTCTCTCTCTCTCTCTCTCTCTCTCTCTCTCTCTCTCTCTCTCTCTCTCTCTCTCTCTCTCTCTCTCTCTCTCTCTCTCTCTCTCTCTCTCTCTCTCTCTCTCTCTCTCTCTCTCTCTCTCTCTCTCTCTCTCTCTCTCTCTCTCTCTCTCTCTCTCTCTCTCTCTCTCTCTCTCTCTCTCTCTCTCTCTCTCTCTCTCTCTCTCTCTCTCTCTCTCTCCGGTCTCTCTTTGCAATCATCCACGCTGAGACAGGAGCACGGACACCAATTTGAAGTGCTAAAAAATCCTTTATTTTTCTAACAGCAGCTATCGGCCATAACGCGTTTCTGCAAATGTGAAGGAATTTGAAATTGGTGCTAAAAAATAATTTGGTTTCCTTAGCTTACTATGTTAGAGCAGAGCAAATACAGCAAACAAAATATAGTAAAGTCAACGGGTGGCCTCAGTTGTAGCACTGACAAAAAGAGAGCATGCATAAGGAACAAAAAAGGCAGTAATGCCAGAGTTTAGCGTATTGTCTTCTGTAAGAATTATATTTCGAAAAACTCCAACTTCCCATTAAAATTACATTTTTGATTTTTCTATATTTGTTTGTGAATTAAATTAAATATTTCAAAATGTGTACATTTTTTATGGATATTTGTTTGTGTATTGTTTTTGGATTCAAATCACAGAACTTGCTTAGGCAGGGGGTTGCAGTCTTCCAACAGTGACTAAGTGGGGGTCCCTGGATTACAGTAATGGTTCAAAGGAAGTCCACAGAGCTCAAAAAGTTAAGGACCCCTGCTCTACAATTTTGACAGCAAGAAAATCAACAAGGACACAAAATGGTAATTGTGTCACACCAGCTTAAAACGGAACATGAATTTGTGAACTAAATTCAGCTAAAGATCAAAATGTAGATAAATCTAGCAAAAAAGGGTAATGTGGGGTTATGTACACCAAAGTGTTTTTACAATCTAACCTGTCCCTCTTTAACATTATCCATTTGACGTAATATTCTAGGACGGTTAAAATTACAGAAAACAGGAAGAGAGCGATTGTAAATCAATGTGAATTGACATGTGACATCATCACCATGAAGGGACAAGACTGTTGATGTTTATCTTGTAGCCAACTGTTTGACACTACCCAATTTTGTTTACTATGTTAATTTGAACTTTGAAAAAAATTTACGATAGTCATATGGTAAATTCTTTCCGGAAAAAGGCCTAATGCCTCAGCTAAGGCCTTCAGCCTTACTCCACTGTTGATGAAACCCAGTTCCGCTGCCAGGTGGTACTATGTGCTGGCCCATATTTACAACGCCACGCAAAGCTACTTTGTGTGGCATTACACGGCTTTGTAAATATGGCCCTCTTTCATGCAGTACTCTGCGTTAAAGCGGCGTGTCATGGATGTTGCTGTGGGTGTTCCGAAGCAGCACCCAAGGCTTTTTTTGACACTGCCCCAGATTTTCAAGAATTCGTAAATCTGAGGCGGAACAAAAAACTAACGCCTTTCCAGGGGGAGGAACTAAAGTGGTGCAACAAGGAGAAATACTTTCATTTCTCTGAGTATTTTCCTCTTCCTATGTGTGCTGCTCTATGTGTGCTGCATTATGCACCACACATAGAAGCACCAAAAACCATTAATGATTGTTTTTGTGCAGGAAGATGTCATCCCTGCAATGCAGGCACCATTGCACCATGGCGGAAGGGTGCCTTCGTTGGTGCACAGCTATTTTTTGTGCGCTGGTGCAGGAAAGAGAACAGGGGTGCACTGTATTCTTGCAAAAACTGTACATCCCTGTGTTTTTTAAATGATGCAACATGGTGCAGCAAAATTGCTTGCAGCTCCATGGTGCGCCATTTCATTGTAAATATGCCCCTGGGCCTTTTAACAGGCCTTGGTCTGGTTCCCATTGCTGTGGCGTCTGCCTTACTATTGCACCGGAATGCCTCTTGGGAAAGCTGTGGTCCTCTGCAAATATTTTTAATCATTCTTTCAAACAAATAAACTACAAACCCCGACGCTCTCTGCTACTCTCCATCCACAAAATGCGTTGCAATTCAAAAGGGTAAAAACGTCACACACCAAGGACCCTAGCGTAAAAAGCGCTGCGCCTCAACACATGCTCCAAGACATCGCACAGGGCCGATCATGAAGGGCGGGGCTGCAGCCAGAGCGTCTGTGTTTATGGGGCAGCAGTGCGTAAAGTCTATTCATTTTATCCGATGTTACTTCAGACAGCACTGCTTAGAAACAGAGAGAGGCGAGCCTTGCTCACTGCTCAAAGCTGTACGGTCTGAGAATCAACTTGAATCAAACTCGGAGAAATATTGGATCAAATGAATTGACTTTACTGCAGGCGCATAAAAACAGGCACTGGGTCTGCCCTGAGGCGGTGGAGCCCCCCACGGCGCGGTCCCAGTAATATATGAAAACACTCAAACTCCCCTTTTCTAAATTATCTGATTACACCCCGCCCGCACTTTACTCAAGGAGGAGCGTCTGCGTGAGAGTCTGTGTTCTCTGAATTGCACTCTACAAGGCCTTTCTCTCAATGCATTCATTTATGCGCGTGACAGACCAGGCTAGGGTGAGAGAACTTGAGCCGCCGCTTGCAGTGCAATTTAACGCAACTATCTGGTGGGTAATGAACAAGGCACTAACTAACACAACCTGAACAGAATCCCCTGCTAGAGACTGCGCGTGAACCCTGTGCACTTAATCATTTGTCTGCGATCAATTTTCCGAGCCTTTACTTTTCTCTCTTTTGAAGTCCTTGCATCGATCGGACATCATCGTAGCATCAATCTGATGCGATTTTAGCCTCAACAATCTTAAAAACCAATCCATGCTTCATATTTCGTCTTTGACCCACACTCTGAAATGACGAAATTGTTCCCATTAGCGTGGTTACCTTCTTGTACTGCTTCGAGGCGTCACCAACATCGACCGCAGGTCAAAATAAAGACTCGGGTAGAAAAGTCTGGAAGGAGGGCGGGGCCTTGCATGTCCTTGTACATACACAATTTAAAGATATGGCCTCATCTTCTGGCTATAACGTTGCCCATGTACACCCTATGCTTCTGTTAAGCCACATATGAAAGAACTGGAACAACACATTGCACTGCCAGTAGAGCACAGCACTAGTTTATCGATAGGTAGATACATTTTATCAACAACTTCCCCAAACAGAAATGAGACATGCAAAATCTGTTCCATTACCTTGGTTTCTTTCCATAGATTTTCCACGCCCTTGACCGAGACAGGACCATAAGAGTATGACCAGAAGGGTCTTACCGAGCGACTCCCGCGGCGGCATGTTGAGCCTGCACTGACAGCTTAACAGATGAGCAGAATTTTATACGGGAGAAAGAAGAAACGAGGCACTGTGGGAGGGCCCTCCTTGGCTAATTAAAATCTGTTACTCATTCACCCAGCTGTTGAATAAGCACTGGAAAATTTGAACCAATGGAAGCTTTCGATTCAGCCAAGCATGCAGACTTTCTTAAATGTGCTGGTCAGTGCCTTCACATTGTAGATTAATTTTTTTTAAAAGCGCCCTTATTCATGGAGCGTGTACCGTACCAGAACAGCCAGGTCCCACTGCACGCCTCAGCGGCTTATCTGCATCAAGTGTACTCCGTGGCATGCTTCCATGATTTATGGATTCCACGAAGACAAGTTACAGTCTACTGTTCATGGTCAATTACAGCAGGGATGTATTCCGAACCTTAAGTTCACATGTCAACAAATACATTAGAATATGGAAAAATGTATCTTGAATTCATGTGTGAAAATAATTTTGAGTAGGATGGAATTAATCAGAACGCATGTTCTAATTGTTTTGTCTGCTCATTGGACACCTGTGGGTGCCAAAGTGTCAAATATGCTTTCGAAGGTCAATGGTTATTAATAGCTTTAAACGTCTGCTAAGTGAGGGGTATACACCTGCTTTCTTTGTTGCCACTCAAAGTGGCTGAAATGTCCATTTAAATACGTTTAATTAGATACTAAGTTTGCGGCCCACCTAAACCATTTTGAAGCGGCCTCTGCATCCTCACCAAAATTCGGTACAGCACAGAAGGTGGTGGAAGGAAGGTCTCTAGCACTTCCCGCTCATTTCTGTCTCCATGTGTATGATTCAATTTTTCCTCTCTATTTAACTATGAATTCTTTGTCCTAGCACTTATTTAGCCTTCGCCCTACACAACAACAAGCATTGGCAAAGCCAACAGGTCTCGCCATTGGGAACTATTGGCTTTGGCACTGGTTTTTAGCGATGCTGTGCAGCATGGCTAAAGAGGAAACCAACAAAAAAGGTACTAAGGTGCAGCTGCTGTTTCATTTTGAGGGCGCATGGATGCTTTTTTGTCTTTTTATTTACTGATTCAAGTTAGATAGGTAAAGAAAAGTTAGTGCCAAAGCATTTGAAAAAAAAGTCGGGGAGAGAAGCAACAAGGAAAGCGGAAGTGGAATCAAAAACATAGGCACTGGTGGGGGGACTGATAAAGAAGGACTGGGTCGGAAGCAACCTGGCTGGTGGCAGGAGAAGTACACAACATGGGCAAGAGAGAGCAACATGGAGTAGGTTTGAGTGGTGGTTGTTAGGGTATGGTGGTGGAAGTGGCTAGTAAGGTGGTGGTGGTGGTTATGGTGGTGGGTAGGCTGGTGGTAGAGAGGCAGTAGGAATGGTGGTGGTGGTTAGAATGGAGGTGATGGTGGGGATCTTGGTCAGGCTGATGGTTAAGGAGGTGGTAGGTGTGGTGCTGGTTAGAGTGGTGGTAGGGTGGTTGTGATTAGGGTGTTGGTGGTGGTTAGGGTGTTGGTAGTGGCAGTTATGGTGGGGATGGTTAGGGTGGTGGTGGTTAGGTTGGTAGTGGTTAGGGTAAGGTGGTGATGGTAGGGTTCACTAGGGTGGTGTTAGTGGTTAGGGTGGTGGTAGGGTGGTTGGGCGCCTGTTGTGGTGGTAGGTATGTATGTGGTTGTGGTAGGGTGGTGTGCTGTTGTTAGGGTAGTGGTGGTAGGGTGGTGATGTAGGGTGATGGATAGGGTGGTGGTAATGTGGTGGGGGTACACATAGTGATGTGAGGGGGAACAGGGGTACAAGCAATAACAAGGACGACTGGAAGAAGAAAGAAAATAAATGTAACTTGATCCCATCGCAGGCAGCGGAAGGATACTTATCAAAAAGGAGCAATCAGTTCTTGGTCCATCCTCCACGGAAGGGAGGAATGAGCAAAATCAGCACGCACTAACCAATCTGGAGTCAGCAAATAAAAGTGTCAATGAAGCCAACAAATTGTAAGCAATCACAGGGTTCCAAGTCAGCTTTAATAAACCAAATGTTTCACTAGTGACAGCGCAGGTGCTGTCTCAGGCAAAACCTAAAAAGGAATGCCCAATTCAATAATGTTGATCTTTATAGGTCCTACATCAAGTCCACTCCTAGAATGCTCCCAGAGAATCTTAAAACTCTTCTTAGCAACTTTTGGTAACAATTTTAATAACAAATAACATCACCCCACAAAATCCATCCTTTAAGAATTGGCAGCAAATATTTTCAGGACCTAATTGGTGCCTGTGTGCAGATTGTGCCAAAAATTTGTCTTTGGCGTGGAGATTTCACCCACTGGCATCTTTCTCATAACCTGACAATACTTTCATGCCATGTTCTGAAAGAACTTTTAACATTTGTATGCTCAGGTCTGCAACCAGGCCTTCTCTGCGCATGCAACTAGGGTACAGATTATGTCGTTTTCTGAGCTTTGTCTGTCAGCTATCCTAACTCTTTTTAGATTTTGTGCACAGACAGTTTTAGCTGGTTGTTCTAAAAGATCTATTATCTGTAATACATTAAAATGTATACAAAAGTTGTAATTGAGTCAGACCCTTGCTATTGACTGGATGGCTTTCTTGTCTATCTGTTTTCCCTGCTTCATATTCGATGACTTGCCTCTCTACTCTTTGGTTATCATGTCCTGTTCTTCTTTGACTGGATGGCGTGTCCTTTCAGTGCTTGCATTCGAGGAACTACTTGTTTCTATTTCTTTCAGCACGTAATGTGAGTGTATGTGCTTTCCTTCTCTCTTCCTCGTGGACTCCTTACTCCCTCAAATCCTTGCACGGTCCCTATTGCTCGCCGTTCTTCTTCAGGTATTCCATTCCTCCACCCATCACTCCCAATCTGGCTTTTCGAAAAATGTTAAGCTTCCTGCTTCTCCATTGCTCCCTCGCAAGCGCCAGGATACCCGTAGGGTCACAGTGCGCTCTATAAATTCTAAATACAATACAATACAATACAAGCTGCTCTTGTGCCGTTGCTTCCTCCCCTCACTCTCATTTCTCCTCTGTTGCTTCTCTGCATCTCCCTTTTGCAGCGCATATATTTACAGGCTGCCCTTCAGCTGCATTTTGCTACTGGGAAGTCTCTTTTTTCATGTGCTTTCATGCATATTTTTTTAGTTTACTGCTTCAAGATTGGTGTTTGCCATTAGGAATCGTAAATTAAAAAAACCAAAATGGCACCCGCATGATGTATGCGGCCATCTGTGGTGATGCA
This sequence comes from Calotriton arnoldi, assembly GCA_963921515.1. Lineage (NCBI taxonomy): Eukaryota > Metazoa > Chordata > Amphibia > Caudata > Salamandridae > Calotriton > Calotriton arnoldi. The sequence continues at coordinate 254,442 of CAWUFW010001193.1, forward strand.
TTTATACTTTTAAATCATCACGCTATAGCGAATTGATGCAAACATAATTTTCTTTTCTTTATTTTTTGCTGATGTTGTTCAATATTCAATTAACCATTTTTTTCTATTTTTCACTATGCTGAATTGCACTGGTTAAAAACATTGGCAAAGCCAATAGGTCTGAAGCGACGAAATCAAGAGGTATACTCATTGGCTTTGCTAATGTGTGTAAATATGGCAGCTTTGGACCGTTCATGAAAAAGTTAACTACAAATTATTTGTCCTTTCTTTCACACCTAGTCTACACTCTAATCGAGAATCTAATTTCCTTGCTTGTTTTCTGTTTTCCTCACCTTTAGGTGAGAGATGCTGCAAGTTAATATGTCAGAGATATCTTCTTGTACAATTCTCTGCTGCCATCGGACTGGGTTAGCACGCCATCAAAATGCATAAAGTAAATCAATAATATTTTCGTCTGTTCCTGAGTTTGCTCATTGTAGGTCCAGCCAAAGCGACACTTCTTCACCCTCCCAGTGGTGGACATTCTTGTGTTGTCTGTTTTTTTATTACTAGTCTGTGCCTTCTAAATAAAGCAAACAGATAAAGTACTTCCATGCCATATTCACAGAATCATCAACATCTATTAAAACTGCCCGATGCCAAGAGCCACTCATGTCCGTGGTGTATGCTATAAAAATGGTCATAATAACTGTCTGACCCAGGAATCTGACTGATTATCTCACTGCCTCAGTGCCTGGTCCTATAGTGAAGAAAATAGCCACATACCTGACAGGGGCAGACACTGCATTTCCTTTTATTGGCAACTTCTGCCCACTCATAACTTTGAGGACACCTCCCCAAGCACTCTTCAGGACCACTATCTGACTGAAGGTGGAAAAGCAAAGCAAAGATTGAGCTTTTTTTGTTCCAAATTTCCAGGGGTGGTTCGTCCATAGGAGCGGAGAGCATCGCCCCTCCCCCCCTCCCCCCCACACTGCTGCAGAAAGAGTGAAAAATTAAATGGTAGTAAATGATTTTATTACTATTTTATTTTTTGCTCTCTCCCGAACGGAGTGTGGGATCAGGCAGTGCGTCATTGCTGCTGATTGGCAGCAATGAAGAGCGGCCCCTTCGGTTTGAAGTGCACATGTACATTCGGTCGGCTATCTTACTATGGCCAGTCTGACATGCACAATTCAAGCCTCTCCAACCCAGCTGTCTTAGACAGCTGGGTTGGAGAGCATGCACATGCCTCCAGTGCCTTTTGGAGCACTGAGGCAGCCTGCTCCAGCCAATCCACATGCTTCACTAATGCTGCTAAACAGCATGAGAGCAGAGTCTGGATTGGATAAAGTAGTTGGCTGTGTGATGTCACCTCGCACTCAGAGGAGTCTAAAGCCAGGGACTGGAGTGCATCGCGGACGTGCTGCAGGATAAGGTTAAGCAATTTAAAAATTTTTTTTTTTTAGATATTTAATGTATGTTTTAATGTGCTTTTTTCATATGTATGTTTTACATTATGTTGCACCCCACCATGCTTATATGTCACCAACTGCCACTGCAAATATCTAGTTCAGACTCTGCTCTTTTACCATGGGACCTGGCTTCAAAATAGAGAGCGAAGCACCACTCTTGGCACTGCCCCAATTTCTCCCTTTTGGGATGGAGAAATGTACCCTACAAGGTTCTGGAAAGGATATACTACTGCCTCATATTCCTCATAGCAGGCTGTAGTGTTTTTGACCTCCACCTCATAAAACAACAATGATCATATGTATGCACTAAGCCCCGTCTTCCCTATGGAGTGAGACCCAGACCAGGGGCTCTGTGGTCAGAGGGGCACAGTATGTGCACCTTCCCAGGGTCGGACTGGCCGTAGCAGGCACCGGGTGTTTCCCTGGTGGGCCGCCAGGGTGGGGGCCGGTTTTGGGCCCCGGGGGGGCCGTTTTTGTTACCGGGGTCGGCAATATCGGCCCCCTGTAACAAAATCGGCCGAAACCGGCCCTCGCAAACAGCTTGGCTGCACCCCCCATTCCCCCCCAGGGGGGGCCGGCTGAGCAGTTTGCCCGGGCCGGTTTCGGTTCCCAGTCCGGCCCTGCACCTTCCTCTTGAAGAGAGCGACTACTGTCATCTCGTCAGGTTGTAAGAGGATTGACAGTGGTGGCAGTGAAATCATTATACTTGCAAGAGAGGCCTTTTTACCTTTCGCCTGCTAGAGAGAGCGGCCGAATGGCCTTAAATGTACTTTTTAGTTTGTCTGCTCATCCCCTACAACCTGGTCCTTCACTCATCTGTGGGGAACATGGATGTTGCGTTTGTGAACTTGTCTACTTGAGTGAAAGAAGCATGTGAAGTATATGTGGTGCTTGTGGCCATGGCCACACTGGTTTCCATTTTGTATGATATGGAATCCAAGTGGTCCCCATATTAGACGATCAGAGAGAGCCCAGATAGCTGATTTGGAGGACTCTTTCGACTCTGATCCAGATCTGAGACCTGGAACTCCCTCCCCCTCCACCTTCGGCAGACAGAGGACCCTCAGACCTTCAGGAGACTACTCAAGACCTGGCTCTTCGACCTCTAGCTGCGGCACCCCCCCACAGCGCCTTGGGACCCTCACGGGTATGTAGCGCGCTTTATAAATGCCTGATTGATCGATTGATTAAGTGAATGTATAGGCGGTGTTATGGGCCCCACTGTCATATGGATATAGTGTGTGTGTTAGAGAAATAATTGCACCTGGAGGACCAAAGCATAATAGGAGAAATTATTTTTATGCAGAAGCAACATATAAAGCTGTCCCTTACTTACCATCGCTTTATTTTGCAACCACACGTTTTATTTGAAAGCACAAATCATGCATTTATTATTTTATTAATACGCAAAATTTTATATTATGTTAGACACATAAACATATACAAGTTAATTAATTTGCACACTTAATTGCGTGTTACCATCAACCCTTGACATACATTGTTGGTTATTTACTTAACGAACATGTTTATTAATATTGTACGAAAATATTAGGAGGTTAAAATTTTTATATTTTCCCTGCTCCATCAACTCCCCCCTTTGGTGATTTTTAATATCACCACAAAAACCCAAGTTATACAATTTTCTCAGACAGCATATATCTTTTATCCATTTGCTTTTGTTAGTTCACACAACTGTATCCCTTTCAACTTGTTTCTTCGTTTTCTTGTACATGTTCTCTTTTATTTCCTCTAACTCTATTTCACCTATTTCTCTCTCTCTTTCCTTGTTTATCATGTTTTCTTTTTCTAACTTATTCCGCCTTCTTCTTCTCTTTATACATGTTATTGTAAGCTTCAGTAGTAATATTATTATTATTATCATGGTTGCTATTATTATAACTTTCCCTATTATTAATCCACTCATTCTTGTTAACCAATTTATTACAGAAGAAAACCCTTTACCAAGTTTTCCCCAAACACTTTCAACCTCCAGTGGAACAAGTTCTTTGTGCACATTTGTAATATTTGTTATATACTTCTGTATATTTTCGCTTTTATCTGGAATGTAAGTGCAACAATGTTGGACTTTCAGCATTCCACAGACTCCGCCCTCTTTTGCCAAAAGAATGTCAAGGGCAAGACGATTTTGCATTACCATAGCTCTCATGGCAACCATCTCGGTATTTACCATCAAGAACCCTCCAGCAGTATCTGTAGATAAACGATCTACCACTGTGGATAATTTCCGAATTTTAAATGCATTCAAAGATATTCCCACTGCTGGTATCAATGCACCAAATATATCACCTACTATTTCTGAAAAACTTTCCCTTTTTCTACGTGTAAAGGTATTTATCATTTTGTGTGTTCCTTTTTCTTTTCTATCTACATGAAACATCTTTGGAAAGACCAGGCCTAAGTAACATGACCCATACCAATGGTCCGGCAACCTATAATAAGCCCTATTCCCACAAATATAATAAATCCCAGGAAATATTGGATCTTTTCCCCCTTTGATTCCCCATCCACCTAAAATTTGGTAATTGTCATGGCAATTGCTGGAACCCACAAAATAATTGTCATATCTTGTCTTATTTCTTCTAATGCACAACCTTCCCTGTTGGGGCCAATCCAGAGTCATAGCTGCATTTGTCTTTTTCTTGTCATGATGGTCTTCCTCAAACGCCCAAAGAGGTGTTTTTGTCTCTTCTATCACTTTTCTTTGAAATTTCACTCTTCTATCTTCAACCATTTCTAAAAATACCTTTTCTTCCTTCTTTAACTCACAGGTAAGGTTGTACCTAATTATACTATCTAATGTTAAAATTTTATCTTCTAAGAAATATTCACCAAATGTCTTTCCCTCTTTTATTTTATTAAGCTCGGGAACTACAGAAACCTTAGCAAAAATCTTATTTATATCAGTGTAATAATATTCTAATCTACCTGTTTTATAAAATAAACTTGCTAAAACACTACATGTTATTCCATACGTCAAAGGGAGGTGATGATAAGTCACACCCTCTGCTACAGATGCAGGTAACTGCATACAAACATAGCAATCTCTTACATCCATTGTTTCTACATACTCATATAATAATTTAGTAAAAACAGTTTTAGAAAAATCTGTTATTGACTTATCCTTATGTAATTCTGCACTACTCTTTAAAATAACTGGCTCTTGAGTGTTAGCTCCTTTTTCTTTCTCAGTGTTATTTGATATTTCTACTACAGCTAAACTAATTGGAATAGTTATTGCTAATACCACCCATACTGTTATTAATAATCCTGTACAAAAACAGCACATCTTGCACCATCTACTTAAAAACTCACATTTACATTTTCTATCTCTAGTATTCTCCATTTTATCTTCTAACTCTTTTATTTGTTTTCTAGAAAATTGTGTCACCGCACCTCAGAAATGACTTGCTTGCCACTCTGTTCTTCCAATATTTTGTCTTTGCTTGGTACTTTCTTTCAATTCTTTATCAGAATTCTTCTTTTGTCACATCCGGTAAAATTCGTCAGTTCAGTGTTTTGTCAAATCCGGTAAACTATCTAGTCAAATCCGGTAAACTATCTAAACTTCTTCAGGTTCGTTTCTTCAGGTTTGTTGCACTTCACTTTCTCCCACCACGTTTCTTTGTTCTGGGCTTTCGTGAGTGTTCAGTTCTTCTCTATTACTGGTCAAAGCACGATACAACCATTCAGGTGATCTATACTTTTGATTTACTTTCTTTATTCTTTTCGTTTTCTGCAAGTGTTTTCCACCTTGTTTTTCTTGTTCCTTTTGACTGGTTATCTCATTCACTTGTTCAGCACTTTTCCCATTCAATTTTATGATTCTGTATCTTAATTTTCTTACTCCTTTGGGCCAATCGTCTCCTTTTCTTGGCCTTTTTGCTTCACTTCCTTTTTCCTCTCTTTCTGTTTTCCAATTTCTTTTTCTTGTTTCTAGTTTTTCTTTTCTTTCCTCTCCACTTTCTTCAGACTCTGTTTCAATTCTTTTGTTATTTCCTCTTATTTTGAAGCTTATAATTTCACTCTCATCTACTTGTGGTTCTTTTCTTGTCTTCCTTCGTTCACCTATCTCTGTCCCTCCTCGAGGTTCTTCCGAATTTGTGTCAGTCTCTCTATCTGCTTCTAAAATTCCCTGTTCTTGTGTTTGACTATCTGTCCCTACTGCTCCTCGGGGTTTTCCGATTTTTCTAACCTTTGGTTTGAAACTCTCCCTTCTTCATCTATTAGTATTATCTTTGAAGGAATTATACCACAACTTGTACTTGGTTGCTCACTGTCACTATCTTCTGGCTCAGTTTCTTCTCTTATGCTTTCAAAATTCCTTTTTCTTTTTAGAATTTCTTCACCTTCCGAATGTTCTGTATCTGACTCTGAACTGGTGTCAGATATTTCCAGATGTCGACTTTCAGGTCGATCTTCAAATTCTGGAATATCAGCTATTTCTTCTATTTCTTCCTCTTCTTCTATCGTTGCACTTGCAGTTGGGTCTTCCAGATGTCGACTTTCAGGTCGATCTTCAGGTTCTGGCACCCTGTTTGTTTCTTCTTCTCCTTCTGATGCAGAACTGTTATCTGATATTTCCAGATGCCGACTCACAGGTCGATCTTTAGGTTCTAGAACTCTGATGGTGTGGCTGGCATGTACCCAGTGTTTCACTCCTGCACACTTGACTGCGCTTGTTGTCACTAGGATCACTTGTCGTGGTTCGTCCCAGCGAGGAACCAAACAGTTTCTTCTCCGGTGGACTTTTATCCGAACCCAATCTCCGGGATTCAAGTCGTGAGCTGGTTTTCTTTCAAGAGTGGTCGCATCTGGTCCAACCTGATGAAACACAGAATGCACCACATCAGCCAATCCTTTGCAATAATCCAGCACTAGATCATCAGTTATAGTCAGTAGCTTGTTGACAGGTACTTGTGCTTGTCTCATTGCTCGTCCCATGATTATTTCATGCGGACTGAGTCCAGTCTTCCTTTCCGGAATACTTCTGATTGTCATCAGAACCAATGGCAAAGCATCTGGCCATTTCAGTCCTGTAGCTTGACACATTTTCCCTAACCTGTTTTTGATCGTTCCATTCACTTGCTCTACTATTCCAGAAGCCTCTGGTCTGTATGCACAATGCAGTTTCTGTTTAATATTAAGTGCTTCACAAATCAGTTTAACTAATTCGTTTTGGAAATGTGTTCCTCTATCTGTTTCAATCGTGACTGGAAAACCATACCTTGGAATGAATTCTCGCAGCAAAAGTTTTGCTACTGTGATACTATCATTCCTTCTTGTTGGAAATGCTTCCACCCAACGGGAAAACAAACAGACGACCACTAGAACATACCTCAATCTGCTGCAAGGTGGCATTTCAATGAAATCCATCTGCATTCTGGTGAAAGGACCCCCTTCTCGTCCTATTCTTCCTAGACTCACTACTGTCTTTCTTCCTGGGTTTAACTGTTGACAAATAAGACATCTCTGACAAAGACTCTCAGCTATGGCTCTGAATTTTGGATTATACCATGTTTGTCTAAAAAGTCTGATCATTGAGTCTCTCCCAATATGGGCTTGTCCATGGTACATCCGTGCAATGTCAGAAATCATGCTATCAGGCATAACTGGTCTCTCATCCCTGTAAACCCAAACATCAGTTTCTTCATGTTTTCTACATCCTGCTTTTAACCATGTATCTTTTTCTTCATCCTCTGCAGCTTCTTGCAACTGTCTCACCTCATCCCATGTTTCAATTGAGTTAGTAAAAAGCAAAGGACAAGAAATATGCTCTCTCTCGCGACATTTATTCAAAGAAACCACATTCTTTGCACAATACTGTGCCATCTCGTCAGCGTATTTATTGCCGACAGTTATGTAGTCTTCCCCATTTTTATGTGCATTGCACTTCACTACAGCAATCTGTTTAGGCAGCTGTATCGCCTCGAGCAACTTTTTCACATTATCTCCATTTCTGATGGGTGTCCCTGCAGACGTCAAGAATCCCCTTTGTGACCAAATCTGACCAAAATCATGTACAACCCCAAAGCCGTACTGGCTGTCAGTCATAATTGTAACCCGTACATTTCTTCCCAACTTACATGCTTGAATCAGAGCTACTAATTCTGCAACTTGGGCAGACCGTACACCTTTCAAACAAGATGCTTCCAATACAGTTGCTACTGTGCAAACTGCATATGCTGCACTTAGAACTCCTTCACTCGTTCTCAAACATGAGCCATCCACAAACAGAATATAATCTGATACTTTCAAAGGCTCATCTCGTATATCAGCTCTTGGTTTTGTACAGTATTCAAGCACATTCAAACAATCGTGATCTACTTCATCCATTTCAATCACATTCTCTTCGTCTGGCAATGATTTTGAAGGATTCACATTCATACATCTGTCAATGGTCACATTATCTGCACTCAAAATTACTTTTTCATACCTAGTCAGCCGACTATGTGTCATGTATTGGGTTTTCGTTCTTGTCAAAAGAATTTCCACAGAATGGGGAACATATACTCTCAATGGATACCCCATTACTATGCCTTCACTTTGTTCCAGACTCACACAAGTAGCAGCAACTGCTTTCAAACATCCAGGCAACGCTTTTGCTACTGGGTCTAAAACAGCAGAAAAATATGCAATTGGTCTTTTCATTGTTCCATGTCTCTGCACCAAAACTGAAAATGCACATCCATCTCTTTCACTGCAATACAGCTCAAAATCTTTCTCATAGTCAGGCATTCCCAATGCTGGAGCCTCACATAATTTCTTTTTCAACTCTCTGAATGCTTTCATTTCCTCATCATTCATTTCAAAAGGATCCTTAACATCCTTCTTTGTCAGTTTCTGTAATGGTTTAGCAATTAGTGAAAAACCGCTTATCCATTGTCGACAATATCCAACCATTCCCAAAAACATTCTTACCTCTCTTTGTGTCATTGGAGCTCTCATTCCTTGAATCATTTTTATTCTTTCTGTCGTTACTTTTCGCACTCCTTTCTTAATTTTATGCCCTAAATACTGGACTTCCTGTTGACAAAACTGTAACTTTGAAGGGAACACTTTATGTCCTTTTTTCGCTAAATGATTCAGCAAAGCAATTGTATCATTGACACATGCTTCCTTCGTTCTTGATGCCACCAGTAGGTCATCAATATACTGAACCATTATTGACTTTTCTGGCATTCTTAAATCTTCCAATGATTTCTTTAGGATCTGATTAAAGATTGAGGGACTTTCTGTATACCCTTGAGGAATTCGGCACCATGCCAAAATACGCTCTCCAAACCTAAACGCAAATATTGGCTGGCTATCTGGATGCAATGGAATAGAGAAAAATGCATGACACAAATCTATTACTGTGTACCACTCTGCTTCACGTGGAATCTGGTATAGAATCACAGCAGGGTTTGGTACTATTGGGCAACAAGGCACAACAATTTTGTTTACCTTCCTTAAATCCTGTACGATTCTATATGTTCCATTTGGCTTTTTCAGTCCCATTATTGGCGAATTACATGGACTGCTCATAATTTCTTTCAGAATTCCTTGTTCAATCATTTTATTTATTACTGGCGTTATTCCCTCAATTATTTCTGGAGTTAATTTATACTGGGGCGTATTTGGGTAACTCGTTCCTTCTTTTACTGTTATTTTCACAGTATCCACTCCTTTCATTAATCCTACATCCTCTCCTGTCAAGTCCCACACTTCTTCTTTCACTGTCCTTTTCAACTCAATTGGGATTTTCTCTGCATCAAATACAGGAAATAAATCATTCACTTCTGGTTCTAAATTTACCATTGTCATTTTATACAGCACATCCTCATCTGGAGTCTGAAATGCAATTCCGTCTGGAGTAGAATAAATTGTGCAGTTCATTTTGCACAACAAGTCGCGTCCTAAAAGGTTCACTGGACTACAATCACACACCACAAATCGGTGCATTTCACTAAATGGACCAATTCTCACCTTCACTAATCTAGTAAGAGGCGTTTCAATTTGCTGATTGGAAACTCCAACCACTTGGATATGTTCACCTGAGAGAGGAAGATTTGGAATTTTCACTGACCTAACAGTAGAACGGGTAGCTCCAGTGTCAACAAGGAATGTTACATTTGCACCATTCACTTCTCCATCCACAAATGGACCAGACTGATCTACCTCTAGAGTTGCGCCAAGCACGCACTCTTTCCTCTCTCTTAGGCACTGTCAGGAACTTTCATCCGTGTCATCCTCACTCTGTCGCAACCAAAACTGGGAAATGGCAGCTGCACGCGGCAACTGTGTTACCTGTTCTCCTCCGTAGAATCCTGTTTCTGCACTGTATTTCTGTTGGTTAACACTCTTGGGAAGTGGTGGTTGTGGCACCTGACCTTGTTGAGTAACTACCTCACTCTGCACCTGTGAATTTAATGATTGATTTTCCATATTAGGTTTTGGAGGAAATTTACACTCGTTTCTCCAATGTCCTAGCTTTCCGCAATTGTGACATGGCCATTTTTTCTTTGCCTCATCTATGCTCATTTGTCCTTTTCCTTTACCTATATTAGGTCGGGATTTAAACTGCCCTGTTTCACTGCTAGTATTATTCAATTGAGCTTCTTGCTTCTCTGCAACTTTCACCTGTGCCCACATGGCTTTTTCTTTTAACTTACGCTGTTTACTCTCAATTTCATCACTGCAATACTTAGCATATCTCAAAACTTCATCCACTGTGCTATTCTGCCATCCTATCAAGTGCTGCTTAATCCTTTCACTTATCTCTGGTGTTAATCCATACACAAACCTATATACAAAATGACTCATATCCTTCTCACTTAGTGTCTCATAACCACTATACTGTTTGAAAACTAACAACAATCTCTCATAGTATGCGTGCACTGACTCTTTGCTTTCTTGCGTTGTTCTGTCTATTTTTACCCAATCTGTTTCTTTTGGTGGAATCTTATTCTTCAAAAAGGTAACTACTTGATCATACTTCCTCATCACTTCTGGACCTGGCGCTCCTGTTTTAACATCCCTTGGATATTCTACAGTTGGTCAATCAATAGTAATCTTACATTCTGTCCACAAATCAGCTGGCACTACTATATCAAACAATCCATCTAGATCTATCCACAGCACTTTTGACACTTTAACAAATCTTTCCACTTGTCTGTACCATTCCACTGGTTTCTCTCTCAATTTTGGGAAGTCATTTGTAAATGACAGTATGTCCTGTCTGGTCCATGGAACATGCACATAACTACCACCTGGTGTTTCTCTCATTGGGTATTCCCTAGCAACTGGTTCCCTATCCGTCACTGCAAAAGCCAATGATGCTTTATCTGTCGTTTTCTCATTCCTCTTTGTCCATCTATTTCTCCATCTATCCACATCACCCCATTTTCTCAATAAAACAATCAGCTCTTTTATTTGGGTCAGTCTTCCTGATGTATTCAAATTCTCTATGTCTTTCTCACAAAAATCTACTCTGTACGGTTTCTGCAACGTCCTCACTTTCACAAATTCTACTCCTAGTTCACTTGCGATCTCTTCCAATTTGTCATGTAAATTTCTAGCTCTCCAAGTAAGACTTTTGCACAAAAACATAATCTCATCATCCTGATAATTTTTCAATTTTTCTGTTCCAATTGTTCCCAAAATCAATTCTTCCATGTCTATTTTTAACCTAATTACATCTAAAGGTTTCTCATCCTGTTCTTTTACTTTAAGCGCTTTCATCCATTCATTTAACTCTTCTGGAGTTGGACCCACAGGCGTACTATTTAATTCTATCCAATCGCTGCTCTTTTCTGGTGTTCCTGATGCAGACTCTGTCACCATAGGCATTCTCCTAATCTCACTCTCATTTATCGTCAAATTGGTAGGTGGACTTGGTCTACATGTACTAGCCAAATTGTGTGCTCTTTCATCATTCAGTTCCATCCTTTCTCTTTTTCTTTGCAAATGTGAATTCATGGGAATCACCAAAGAATGATCATTAATGTTCTGTTTTTCAAAAATTGGCATTACTGGACCGATTGTTACTGGTACCGTTACAGCTTCCATATTCTTTGTCAATTCTCTTATTTTCTCGGTCAATTCTTTTGTCGTTTTTGCTAATTCGGTTGCATTGTCACTTTCAGTCTCTTCATTTTCTGAAATTTTAAATGTTTCTTGTGACCTATTTATTTCCTTTCTTCGCTCGGGTTTTTTATTCCTCCCAGTTTCCATTGGCGGTGCATTAGGTGTCACCACCGCAGAAGTCTGTTGGTATGGAGGTGGGTTTCTGTTTAAAATATCTTCCAGCAATTCGTCATCTGTTTCACTACCACCATACACATACTTTTCTACCACTACATGTTTCTTTTTCTCAGTACACTTTCTCTTTGCTTCTTCCTCAACCGTAAAAGCCGGAAACAAACCTCCTGCCATGTTAGCGTATCTCCAACGCTTTACTCTGTCCTCATGATTTATTCCCCACAATCTTCCAGGCATAAACTCATGATTCTTTAATCCTCTGGATCTCTCTCGCTCATACATCTCATCTTCCCATTCCGTTAAAGCTTCAAACTGTGTCGGTCTAGGTCTGGGTTCTAACATCACCATCTTTTCTCTCAAGTTCCGTAATACAGCTACATTAAATGAACCATTCTCAGGAAAAGCCAATGCTCCATCATTCTTGGTGTATTTTGTCCAATTTTCTAACCATATGCATGTATGATATCCATATTTCAGCATCATGTGTGAAGCTGGTGATTTCGGCGGAGGAATTATTTGTCCCTCTCTAGTCACTACCTTTTTGTCCTTCCTAAAGAAGTTCTTAACTTTCGACATCCAAGACATTTTCTCTTTTCCATACTCATAGTACGACATGATTCTCAACCTTTTTCTCCTCAAACAAATCCGCAATTCAACCCTGTTCCCTATGCGTTATTTTCCAACCAATACTAGCGCGACTCACACCAACACTCCAAATCACAGCGATTTCTGTCTACGGCGCACTGTCCAATCCCAGCGCAGCTTTTGTCTACGTCAGTTCTGCTCCTGTTCTCATGTGACTATCGCACTGTCCAATCCCAGCGCGGCTTTTGTCTACGTCAGTTCTGCTCCTGTTCTCATGTGACTATCGCACTGTCCAATCCCAACTCTGCTTTTGTCTACGTCAGTTCTGCTCCTGACCCCTCCTTTACAAAATTTATCGGCAATTTCTTTTTCAACAATTTTTGTTAGTTAACAACATTTTATCCACATTTCCATTGTCTGATTCGCTAAACCGAAAAGATAGCTTTGACCATTTACACAAGAATTCTGTATTTTCCAGTAGGCAGCTCTTACCTCTACCCTACCACAGAATTTTCAGTTTCGCCGATAAAGTAGCACTTCCCTCTACCTTACCCTTCTTTAAAGCAAACGGTAAACCCGTTTCTCTGGGGATAAAACACATGTGGAGACTATACTGCTCCTGAGAATTAAGGCCAGAGTTTCACAAGAAAACCGATCACTATTTCACTTACACACCTTTTATACGCAAAATATCCCTAATATAACACAACCTGTGTTATTACCAAAAATGAACTCAGACAGTGTAAAATTCCATGTGACTTCTCTTGCCACACGTGTTCCACTTCCTACTTCCCGGAAGCGTGAAAACTTACATATAACATAACGCGACTCAACAAAAAGTGTTAGACATAAACTTATCAATAATCTATAATCAAAAATCAATAATCAAATAATCACCAAACTAATCTATAGTAACCATAACTCTGCTACCAAGAAATCTGATCCAGCGCTAACCATAAAAATAATTTCTCCTATTATGCTTTGGTCCTCCAGGTGCAATTATTTCTCTAACACACACACTATATCCATATGACAGTGGGGCCCATAACACCGCATATACATTCACTTACTCATTTGTTCCCTGGATTTCCTTCAACAAAGAACCTAGGAGAAAAACGATTTGCTGGAAGGAGACGGGATACCTCTTTATCATGACATAATAAATCTCGTTTGGTTTTAAGGTATTCCGCTCATTGGTCAATGGACCAACTAGTAGGAATCAGTTGATGGTGATTAAGACCAGCTCAATCACGATGAACTCTTTTACCATTTCAGTATAAATCATTAAGTTTAAAGAAACTCACTGAGACATTTGCTTAAAGAATAATAAAGTTTATATAAGTTTTGAAATCAAGAAATTGAATTTAAGTTTTATTATTCAGATTATTGCATTTATCATCAATATAAGAATAGTTTAAAATCGCAAGGCACTTTTATTAGACGGAAAAATTAGGTTATCATAATAAGTACTCTATAGATCAATCTATCTATCTCTCTGAGGGAAGCCTAATAATTCTAATAAAATCTATCAATTAAAGTTCTCCTAAGGCTGCATCTTTATACTCAACTGAAAAAGGAAAATAACAGCAGCAGCATCAGCTCGTCAGCATCAGCAACCGCAAACTCTCCCATCTACAGCATCTAATTTCTTCAGCATCTCCCGCAGCATGTCCGCAGCATTCGAACAGCATTCTAACCCCTCCCACCCAGAGTAAGTCTTCTTATACCCTAATTCTAGCTTACAACATAAAATGTTTCTTCTTCATGGCGCGATTCACTCTTATTGGTCAAACTCTCGGGTCCATATATTCTTTTATCAAACTTCCTGGTCTTAACCAGTTCCGTGTGGAATGTTCATGCAAGCATCGTTTCTCACAGTTCATGCACTTGCTCATCCGTTTCGATCAGTCCAAATTGTGTCTTTTTCTGCTACATTTTGTATAATACGGTACTGTCTATTGATTCAACCAGGCTTCTCACGCTTCTTGCTGATCATCTTGGCACATATCTGCTCAGAAGGGTCACAGCAGCCTTGACCATACTTTCATCTTAGCCTCTTGGCATCAGCACGTGATCATCCCTTTTCCACAGCTTTTCTCCTCTATCACATGGTCTCATCCGTTCATGCGCACTCTAATAACTCGCGGCCATTTTATATTTCTGCTCGGCAGGCCTAAGCGCACTATTTTCAAAGATAAACAAAATGTTATTAAAACAAAGAAATATAAACCCTTTCGTTTCCCTCCCGTCTTTCTACGTACCCCAATTAGGTATTACCTAGCAGAAGCAACATATAAAGCTGTCCCTTACTTACCATCGCTTTATTTTGCAACCACACGTTTTATTTGAAAGCACAAATCATGCATTTATTATTTTATTAATACGCAAAATTTTATATTATGTTAGACACGTAAACATATACAAGTTAATTAATTTGCACACTTAATTGCGTGTTACCATCAACCCTTGACATACATTGTTGGTTATTTACTTAACGAACATGTTTATTAATATTGTACGAAAATATTAGGAGGTTAAAATTTTTATATTTTCCCTGCTCCATCAACTCATCCAGGGATCTTTGTAGTGGGCCAGACTATAGAGTCTTAAGGAGAGGAGACAGTATGTCCCTTTGAAGGGAGTGAATTTCCATCGTGCCCATTCCTGGTCCTTTGTTCTCTGGAAAGGACACCCCCACAAGTTAACAGATAGTTAAGTGGGACAGCCTGCATATCTTTTAGTCACTTGTTTTAGGTTTCTGCTGGCAGGAGAATCTCAGCTCCACCCCAACTTCCTGCTCACACTATGGGCAAAGACCACGATTGCTGCAGTCTATATGGGAAAAAAACACTGAACTGCTCAGGGCTGGTCACAGATGTGAACTGTCGCAGTACACAAAGTCTGTCTGCAACTTGAGTATAAAGATGGGGCCGAAACTGCCAGTCAGGGTGCCAAGATATCCACACCAGAGGAGAATGGGAAAATCTTTGGAATGCCAGGGCTGGGGTAACAAATGCCAAACTCCCATTTTCGTCTTTGGGGCCAGTAATATGGGGTAATTCAACAAGTCCACAAAGACAGGTTGTCTGGACTTTACTTCAAGGACAGAGCTGACAAACAGATTAGGAGTGGTGCTGGAAGTGCTCTTGCAAGAGGAAGATGCTACTGTGAAGGCAAGGGGCTGCGAAGTAGCCTAAGTGACACAACTTGACACCACTGTTGTAACATTAGGAGGGCCCTACACCTCTTCATTTTGGGTGTGGCTCAAGGTCCCTGATGTGTCCACAGAACAAAGGACTGCACTGACATCTGAAGTGGAAGGTGCCAGAGGAATGTGATGGAGCAAATTCTGAAGCCAAGTATCTAGCACTGAGAAGCAACCAGGTGCTGGAGGAAGCAACCCGGTCGCAGTTGAAGTGCCATGAAGAGCCTGCACCAGCACTAGGGTAAAACTGCTGCCACCTGTGGTGGGGCACAAAGCTTGTTTGGGTAGTGGGTTATGACTGGGCCCAAGGGAGAAAGACCGCCACTACTGCAATCACTGTGACTCTCTAATGCAGCCTTTCTGGTGATTGGTGTTACTGCTAATAACCCGATTGGCTAGTGCCATCCCTCTTAACGTAAGAGCACAAACATGTCGGCTGAGCTGGGGCACAGACAGCATCATCACCTTCTCAGTGAGCCATGCCAGATGCATTCGATTGTGGTGGTGTGTCCCCGCTGGCAGCTACACCAGCAGGCGTATTATACTCAAAAAGAAGTAAATGAACTAGGCCATACTGAAAGGTACTATGATATTGAGCCCCTACGAGGGAAGGAAGAGTGATCTACCTGGACTGTTGAGTGACAGTGAGTGAATTGTGCTACAATACTCCCCATAGGTCCACAGAGATTTTTTTCATAGTACAAAACACTTTATTGCCATACACTGTCCTTGGGAATACCTTGAATACTGCTCTCAGTACTCATAAGACATGTCCTCTGTTAGTTATGCTCAGTATTCCTATTTGTGCGAGTTCAAATTAGGTACCTTTCTTTTTATAAACCAAAGTACTGGCTGGACAGTGATTTAATGACTTCAGTTTGATGCTAGTTCAATTCCCAGTTTCTGACCCCACACAACCTCCCTGAGTAAGCTTGAACTTCTCCATTTCACTATCCTGGGAGTCAAGTGCTAAAGAAGTGGAGTTGATAATCAGTTTTGAGTCTAACAGCAGGGTTAATCCCTGGGACACCAGTGGAAAATTACTTTGACTCGCACGAACTGAGCCCTGAAACCCCTGCTTGCCCTAGGACTCCTCAAAATGTTTCCACACTTCCCAATGCATTTTTGAAAGAGAAAAACTGTTAAATACAGGACAGCTGAGGATATACACCAAATCTGTTGTTCAGTTTCAATAAAAGTAAAACAGGCGTCATACCAAGGGAGCCAGGGTCACCAAATTTGTGGTCGGGCCGATGCCAGGTTTTATGAGCTACATTGACATAATATGCTTTGTGCCGAGAGCTGGTGGAAAAGACACAGGAATGACCACTGTCCCCGAACCAAGAATAAGACATTACATCATTAAGTGTGTATAACAGCAGCCGCCCAGTGCCGGTCTCCCAAGCTGCCTAACTTTCACATTTAAGGTCATAGAACCTTAGCCACAGGGGTTGGGGATGATTCAGTCCAGTTACCAGCAGCAGAGCGTGCCCCATAGGATCTTTGGGTCTATAAGCACATGTAAACTCTCTTCCCCAGCACACCACACCAGCATGCTACATGTGTGAGCATCGACCAAAAAAAAAAAAAAGAAATAAGGGGTGGCCCGACAACACTGCTTTAATACTACGGTGCGAGGACATTAAACCTGAACATGCACTCATATATCATGCCATTCGAACATTTACATTGAAACTAAGTGTGCAAGTGGCTTTGTGAATTGAGACCATAGTCCATGATGTTACTAGTTAAAATGTCTGTTGACCATTTTTTACTAGACAAGGTGTCGACATTTTGTGGCTTTTTTTCTTATTAATGGGGTTATTTCCATGCTACTTCACTTCTGAGTATTGACACATTCCAAGTCTTCCAAATACAATACAGGTCAGCTGGTAATGGGACCCAGGATTGTAGGGGATGCAACAACGCTGCACTCAGTACAATTACCCTAAGACATTTTGGCTGCAAAAAACAGCTACACTCTTCAAGAGGGAAACGGGTCGAAATTGAGCAGTTATCACAGAAATCTGGTGCAGTATTAATGGAAAAACTCTCAATTTCTCAGGGAACAATCATGATCTCACTCATACTGGATGTTAATTCAACATTTTGCAATTACCAACGGAGGTTCGAAATGACTTATTTCGTTTAACCACAAAAGTTGTGATTGGGCCTTATGGGTAATTTCATGACTGTTAACAAAAAATGCCTTAAGATATTGTATATGGATTGTACAACAACGTTTTTATCTTTTTTGTTGTTGTTTAAAAACTGCCCTTGCCTGATCTTACTTAAAACATCTATATCACTCTATTTGTCCCTTTGCATGAATGGAAAGCGTTAATCATCACTGCCGCGTTGTTCGCTGAAATATGCTTCCACAGGGTTCTTGCCACTGTGTGTTCTAGTTATGATCAAAACGTGTTAATAATGAACTTATTTCCATCTGGATGCAAACAAAGATCTAAGCAGGTACATGTTTAATAGTCAGAACAAGTTCCGACTCCTGCAATGCCATTAGTTTCTCATAATCATTAAATACTTCACCTTCCGATCTGCCGTACCTTTTGCGCAAATCTTTTGTTGGAGTTTTACAATACGCGCACAGTTTGCACTTGTTTAACCTGTGGCAAAGAAAGGCTTTTGTGCTGAGGCCAAAAGGCGCTGCAAAGGGCCCCATTGTCAGTGGTGGTGGAGAAATTGCAGATTCTCCTAGCCAGTTGTGAAGGAGTGTCCTGATTTTATTAAGGACTAGGGCACAAATATTATGCAGCCTCTTTCCTTACTGTTTATTCAACAGCACTTAAAAGCACTACACATACCACATTGCACTTCAGTTCACAGGAAAGGACACAAAACAACCATTAATCCCCAGTCTATAAAAGAGCCCCCGGATCCAACTCTTTTCTAGATGTGAAGAAGTTATAATCCATGTAGGGATTCTAAGTAACAAAAATAGCAGAAGTCCAAGACATAACCAAATGACATCATGCCATCTTTGCTCAGATTCCCTCTGGGAAGTCCATCTGTGATCCACATAAAAATGTCCAAAGTCCACGTCCTAGCTTGGTTGGTTGGTCAGCCTGTTGTTTGATTTAACAGTGGTTCTAAGAGAAACCACATATATATAGACTAGGACGGGCAATAAGTGCAGAACTGGGAAAATATTTTCCTCCATGTTCTTAATAAAATTAGGATTTTCCTTCAAAACTGGCTAGGAGAATCTGCAGTTTTATTACAGGAAGGAAGGCTCTTATTGAAAACATATCCACTACAGATGGTGCTGAATTTTGTATCTCCTTACAATAGAAAGTCCTGAACATTAAAACCGTAGAGCAATCAGATGCTTTTAGGATATCCTATAGTCTGACACCTGCCCAAATGGCTTTAGAAGCCATCACTCCTCTAACTGAGTTAGAGGCAAACTGATCTCTATCTATACCAGCTAATAATGTGTTTAACCCACCTACTCAGGGTGGTAGATGATACCGGAGTAAAAGGCCTGCGCGAGCCTATTAGCAATTGAGGGGCTTCGATCCATAGGTTCCTCTATATACCTCTTAAGACATATTACTACACACATTTTTGGATGTGAAGAGAAACTTGGAAAGTGTATGTATGTCAGTGAGCATTTTTTTCATCTCACAAGATTAAAGTGAACACCATATGGGGAAAAAAGCTCATCCACTCAGTATCCAAAGTTCTAACATCTGACACTATTCTGAATGATACCAGGCATTACAGCATTACTAATTTATCAAACAGAAGTTAAGTGACAAACCTTCATTATCTGCCAAGACTCAAATAAATGTAATATTTTATTCACATCCCACATAGAAGTATATCTGAGCTTAGGTGGGTTGAAGTATCTAACCCCTTTCATCAAGCTACATACTAAAGGGTGTTCACCCACAGGTTTTATGTCCGCCTTTATACGTCCTGCTGAAATGGCTGACCTATTTCCATTAACAGTTCTGTAGGACTTCTTATTAGCTGCTAAGGAGGCTAATAAGTTTAGAATACCAATCACTTCCACTGAAACTGGATCCTCATCCCTTTCTAAATACCAGCTGCACTAGTATCACCATGTTGACTTATATGCCTTAACATATCTTGGGCCCATGATGCTTCTGAAATTCTGGCAAGTCTGAGAGTGTCCCGAAAGATGCAGTTTGGCTCACATGGCTAGACTGTGGATCTGACCCTACGGGCTCATCAGAATTTGAAAAAAACTGGGAGCATAATTGGATAGTCCGCCAAGAGCTCCAATGAGATTGGATACCATGGTTGAGTTGTCCAAAATGCAGTAATCACTACCACTTTCGCCAGCTGTCGGTAAACCTGAGCCAGACGTCTGGAGATCATTCTGAATGGAGGAAATGCATGATAAGTCTCCCCTGATCAATCCTGAAGAAACATATTTAGAGCTATAGCTTCCAAATGCAGTATCCAGCTGAAGAAACTGGCTAATCGTGCAATCTGTCTGGAAGCAAAAAGATCTATACTGAAGGGTCCTGAAATTGTCTGAAAATAGATCTGGCTGCCATTCGCTGCTGTTAAAAAGAGTCCACGAATATCAGTCTGCTATCGTATGACCTGACCTGAAGGTATTCCACAGAGTTTGACTGTTGTAGACAATATTCCCAAATCGTTTTGGCTATCTTCACTAGTGGTCTCGACCTCATACGGTGTGGTTTGTTGATATTTCGGGCCACAGTGTACATACATAGAAGAATTTAACATGTTTCTCTTCCTTTCACCACACTTTGGATCTGAAAGAAGCCAGCAAGAAGCTCTAAACAGTTGATAAGCAGTGACGACTCCTTCTCTGACCACAATCCCTATTAGACCTGTCACCCTTGGGTGGTAGTCCCACAAACATTTTGCCTTCACCCCTCCTGTTTTGCTGGATTTGTTTTTGTTAGCTTTAGGACCCGGAAAACCAGTGCTAAAGTGCTTGTGCTCTCTCCCTAAAATATGGTAAAATTAGCCTACACCTAATTGGCACATTTAATTTGCTTGTAAGTTCCCAGTAAACAGTACTACCTGTATGTACCCAGTGCCGTGAATTAAATGCTACTAGGGGACATGCAGCACTCTTTATGCCACCCACTAAATTAACACTTTAAAAACATCTCAGGCGTGCCACTGTAGATTGCAGTTTTAAAATAAATCTTTTTCCAGGCTTAAACCTTCTTTTTAATACTTATAAGTCACCCAAAAGGTAGGCCCTAAAAGCTCCTAGGGCAGGGTGCATGGTTTTCATGAAGTAAGACATGTGGGTTTAAGTTTAACATGTCCTGACAGTGAGAAACCCCCAAAGTCTGTTCTCACTGTTGAATTGAAAGACCTATCTCTCCCATAGACTAACGCTGGATTGCTTCATTACATTTAATAAGTGCTAACTTTAGATTGGGAGCAGTTAGAGAAATACTTCTTGGACTCTTTTGAATAGTCTTTTCTTTTTTTTTTTTTGTGTTTGAAAAAGCTTTATTTGATAGTCAATAAAGAAATAAAACACTAGCAATACAGAGTCAAATTGTCAAAGTAGAAGTATAACAGAGTAAATGGCTAGTACATTGATGGAAAGGATAAAAGCTATTTTTAAGATTTCATATAAATAGGGAGGGAGGGTGAGGAGAGGTAGGGAAAGGGAAGTTTCTAACATTTTGATATAAAAGAAGATTGCATATTACATTACAAAATACATAGGAATGTAAATGAACTAATGGTCAATTAATTCATATACTAAATAACAAGAGAAAATGATGGCTCCCTATTGTGAATCTGAGGAGCTTCTGATGTTCCAGAAGGATAGGGATGTGTAGACAGGTATTCTGAAGGTCCCGTGTTATTATGAATTCTCCTGGCAACCACTTCTCTAGAAAATCCATTTTAAGTGAGTGGTCTTGCCCCAAGGAGTTGAACCTCTTAAAGTCTAATGTCTTTTAAACCCCTCTTCAATGGTAAAATCAGATTTATAGTTAGAAGTCTAAAAATGCCGCTTTTAGAAAGGTGGCATTTTTGTGCCCCAACCAACTGAGCCTTTCTGGCAGGAACCAAGGTCACATGACTGTGACTGTTTCTCCTGTGATGGGTTGTTGATTCCTTCCACCAGGCCTGCCCTTGCCTTTTGTCACTCTAGACAGTTTGGAGCCAAACTCATGAAGGAGGAAGGGGAGATAAAGGGGGCATCCGCCACACACAAGCAGGTACTGAGGATAAAAGGTGGCACTACCATAACCCCACATCAGCTCACTTCTGGACCTATGAAAGACTCATAATAAGGACTGACCTGCTGCTAGAAGGACTTCTATGTTGCCAGAAGAAGGAAGACTGGACCTGTTCCCTTGATCCCACGTCCACCAGAATAACTCCAAGGGCTAGCTGGCTGGCTTCCTCTGTAAGCTACAGGGACGCAACAAGCTCCAGAGACCTTCCCTGTAACTACCCATCTGCCCTGCAACAACTCGACCTACCTGAGCCCTGAAGCTGGCCTCTGCTGAGTGAGTCCTGATCCCCAAGTGGGCCCCTCCAGGTCCTGCACCCGTGGCTAGAGTCAGAGTGTTCTCCTCTTGGCATGACTGAAGGTTTCAGTTGAACCAACGCAGCGCAACACAATCCGATGCAACACCTCGCTTTGCAGCTCCTGGTTGGCAGCTTCATCTGAACCGATGCAGCGTGACACAACCCAACGCAGGACCTCTCATCACAGCACCTCGCAGTTGTTGATCAGCTGCTTCATCGGAACTGACACCGCGCAATGCAACTCGATGCAGAACTTTGTATCACAACACCTCACAGCTACTGATCGCCGCCTTCATTGGAACCGAAGCAGCACAAACTGACACACGACCTCGCATCTCAACAACATGGACACACAGGTACAACTCACAGCAAGCTGAACATGGTCTCCAATCTGGCTCGAGCTCCATTGCAGTTTGCATGAACTTGTGACTCTGGTCCAGTCTCGTGCAACCAGGTACCCAAAGTTGGTGCTTCTTTTTGGTGCTATTTCTCACTAAAAACTCTAAAAATTCATAACTCCAGTTGTACTGATTGGACTTAATTTGTTTTGGTGTCCTTCTATTTATTTGAACATTGGAATGTTGAGCGATCCATAAAAGACAATGGAGTGTTCCGGGCTTCTAATGGCTGGTAGAAGCCAGGAGCATCAACATTCTAATGTTTGTCCCTGTGAACAAAGGCCTCACGGAGCCCGAGGGGATTTCAACCCCATCAGGCTCTGTGAGGCCTTTGTTTTACAAATTAGAACGTTCTGCCCTCTAGGGGCAGAATGTTCTAATAGCCTTAGAGCCCTCTGTAGCAGGCTCTACCAGCCATTAAAAGCCTGCACCAATTTAAAGGCTCTCGGCAAACGCTGGCACTGGCTTTAATGGCCGGTAGCGCCCACAATGGCAGGCTCTAAGGCTATATTAAACTTTACTCTATTTTCTAAATTGGGTTGGGATTTTTCTTGTGTTGTGTTTTCACTTTATTACTATTTGTGTGCTGCATTCATTTTTTAGAGATTTCCTCAAAGTTAATCCTGACTGCTTTTGTGCCAAGCTACCAGATGGTTAAGCACAGATTAATTTAGTAACTTTTGTGGATCACCCTGACATGGATTGTGGTAGTTGCCAGATTGTGGCTTTCACCCCACTCAACCAATAACTTACACTTCCCCAGTCCAGGTGATGCCACAACTTGACCTCCAGCCCGAAGGATGGCATCTGATTCTAATGCTAGATCTAGGGAAGTAGGGAAGATGTCGCAACCATTCCAAGCCTCCATGTGATCTAGCCATCATTCTATTTATTTCCTTGATTCTACGTCTAAAGAAAGCTGGGAATGGGTCAAACCTTTGCTTTTATCTATTTTTAGTCTTTGTATAGCTCTGTAATGTAGTGGATCTGAGAATAGTGCTTGGATTCAGGAGGCCAGGAGACCGACTATAATTTCTAGGCATCTGACAGATATTAAAGGGTATTTTAATGTATCCTTCAGCTCCATCCTGATGGCCCTTAGTTTCACCTCAGCGACCTTTAGTGCACCTTTCTCCGAGTCTACCAAAAATGCTAAGAAATCCATATTTGTTTGATGGCACTAAGTCTAACTTCTCCAGATTTCTTATAAAACCTAGGGGCATATTAGCAAGACCCA
The DNA here is from genome assembly GCA_963921515.1 of Calotriton arnoldi. Taxonomy (NCBI): domain Eukaryota; kingdom Metazoa; phylum Chordata; class Amphibia; order Caudata; family Salamandridae; genus Calotriton; species Calotriton arnoldi. The sequence continues at coordinate 278,109 of CAWUFW010001193.1, forward strand.
CGTTAAAATTATCGCCGTTTTAGAGGCAGGAAACTGCCGCTAAAACGGCGATAATGGGCTTGATAATATGCGTTATAGAATTCCAATAGAAGCCCAGGTTAAATGTGCAGGACATCTAACCTGGGCTTCTATTGGAATTCCATAACGAATATTAGCAAGCCCATTATCGCCGTTTTAGCGGCAGTTTCCTGCCGCTAAAACGGCGATAATTTTAACGTGGGTCTTGCTAATATGCCCCCTAGTTTTTTAAATTAGATCATGAGCCTTCTGTCCATGTGACACCAGGTGATGTTTGTCCTGACCCATGAATGTTATGTCATCCAGATAAACAACCATGTTTATACCTTTTGATCTCAGGAAGGCTGCTACTGATTTTAGAACCTTTGTGAGGCACCATGAAGCTGAGGAAAGTTCAAGAGGTAGGGACTTGAACCTGTAAGTGTGACACCCCCCTTATAAACTGAAGATTTTTCTTTTGATGCTGATGAATGGGGATCATCAGATAAGCATCTTTCAGACCCAATCTTACCATCCAATCCTCTAGTAAATGTATTTCTCTCAGGGATATCGCTGTATCATTTTAAAATGTCGGTATATTTTAAATTGGTTTAGATCATTCAGGTTTATGAATGGCCTGATTTTTTTGTTCTTTTTCTGAACTAGAAAGATATTGCTTATAAAACCCATTAGGTTTAACCTGCACCTTTTTATTGCTCGTTTGCAACTGAGCTCTCTGACTTCTTTTGAAATTAAGTCTACTTCTCCCTGGGAGAAAATAATTGGATAAGGAACCCTCTGCTGATAAAGGGTGGATAATAATTCTATTTGAAAGCCCCTCATAGTTTGAAATACCCAAGGGTCTTCACAGATGGTGTATCATTCTTGCACAAAAAGGGCAAACCTGCTACCAACTTTTGTGAAGGGTAGGGTTAAAAAAAGGAACCTTGGGTTCCCCTCCCCACGCTAATCCTCTGAATGATCCAGTGCATCCCCCTGTTCTCCTTTCTGGGAACAAGACTAGCCTGGTGAACTTCTGTGGCAACTGAAATAGGGTATGTAATAGGTCCCTCGGCCTTCAAAATGACCCCTTAATCCCCCGGCCCTGAGAGAGACCAGATCAAAACCTTCATGAGTGATGAATGAGCCTTATCTAGAGAGGTAAAGGCTTGAACATATTTGTCCATTTCATTTATGTAGTCTTCCTGGAATAAACACACTAAGTTGAGCACCCAAGCCTTCGACTCTGCCATGTTACATAGTTTAGGGTCTATTCTAAGTAACAAACTCTTTCTTATCTCAAAGGAAAGCCCCGCATTAGCATTGCCTAGAAAGCAGGTTGCTCTCTGGGCCCAGTTAGATATTACATCTGGGTCTAGGCTTTCACCTGAGGCTTTATCCTCTTCTGCTGTACAAAGATTCTTTGCTAAGGGTCCCAGAACATCCAATACTTTGTCCTGACAGGAGGACCATGTATATCGGCTGCCTTCCTGGGATCTTTACCTTCTTTACCCTGAAAGGTTACTATTTTCTGGTCTAGGACCGGTGTCCCAGCTGCATAATTTGAAATAGTGGGCCTAGGACACTCCACCCTCATTTACATCTTGGTTGCCTTACCTATAGCAGTCATTAATTCTCGCCTTAATATCCTCTTCATAAATGAAGGTAGGAACCTTTCTGCCAAATTAGGGTGCTGAATACGGGCAGGGTCAAACATGATTTTTCTTCCACATGAAGTAAAACTTCCTGACAAGTGTCAGTTTTTGCCCTTTTAGGAGCAACTACATCTCAATTGTCATAAAACATGCGGTAGTATGTGTCATCATTTTTATACACATCATGTATTAAGTCAATTGGTCTTTTAATATGACCTCCAACAGGATTCGAATATGAATCAAACCATGTGGGACTTGTGCCTAAACCACTCTGCAGAACATAACCACAACCAACTGCATGCCCTCGCATACTACTCTGCAAATTGCAGTGCTTAGGTTTTGCCATTTATTTCTCTTTGATTCTGAGAGAGTACTTGAAATAGAAGAAGCCACCAACTGGCCAATTTCAGAAGCCAGCGATTTAAAGGAGGTGGAAACTGCCTTGGATATGAACTTAGAGACCAAATTGTTGAGGAAGTTGCAGAAATTCTTCTTCATCTGAAACATCCTGAGCATTTGGCCCATCTCTTTCAGAAGTCATTTTCGCCTCTCTCTTTTTCCTTTTTTTGTCAGACATGGATATGTATCAATAGGGAACAGAGCCCCCACTTATAACTGGCAGTTTAAATCACTGATTATCAGTGTACCACAGTTTACATACATACAGAGTTGCATTAAAAATATTGTAAGCAAAGGCCTTTTTTTGCATAATAATCCCCAAGTTTCTGGACTGATGCCGCTGGTTTTTCAACTCTGAAGGTGCACGGAGTCCTGCCAAACAAGCCTTAGTGCCAGTGTTCTGACCCTTAAAAGGTATATGCCTGATTGGCTTGCCCACAAATGTTCTAAGTTAACTTACTTATAAGTTCCTGGTATGTGCTACCATGGGTACTCACAGACTGTAATTTAAAGTGTCTCTTGTGAACTGCAGCACTCATGCGTGACAAAGCAAAGCATTACTCCCAGTCCGCCATTGCTGGCTGGCAGAGCAGTTTCTGACTGTTACTTTGACTTTGCCATGTAAAGCATTGGTAAAGCCCAAATTATTTATAAGTCACCCCTATGGCAGGTCGGCTGAACCATAAAGGCAGGGTGCATTATATTAAAAAGATGGAAATATATTTATTAACTTTGACATGCCCTGACAGCAAAAAACCGTACATTGTCATTTTTATGGTAGGAAGGCTCCCCGTTTGAGAGTACAGAGTTACACACTGACAACTCAACTGTGCTAACGTCTGAATGGAATTACTAAATATAATACTTAAAGGCATCGAAAGAATTGTTGCATTAAAACTGACTTGATGGTCAATTGGATTTAATGTAACTTTTGCACAAATGGTAACTTTAGAAAGTGACCACTTTGTTGTGTAAAGCATTCCAGTGACCATTTATGATTGCATGCCATGAGACAGCCTTCTGCCCTCCTGGAGCGAGGTGTGAACTCCCCTCTGGAAGGAACACAAAGGGCCTGCCATTGCAAGGGGTGGGCCCCCTCCCTGGCACGAAAGCTAAACAGGGTGTGAGCCCAAAAAGCAAGCTTCAAAGGTAGAGTCGCCATTGAAGGGCAAATGGTGGGCACACAAAAGAGGAGCTGCTCTTTTGTTTTTGCAGACAGGCTGGCATCGGGGATAGAGAGCGGCAAGCTGTTGCCAAACCATTTTATTCTGTGGGGATGCAGCCCCAGGTAGCCTCATCTCTGGGATGGGATTGGGAGCTCCACACACTACGAGAAGGGTTCTGCCATGTTGGGAGTGGGCAGAATGGTGCATTCTGGGCTAGGTAGATGTCACACTTTTCAGGACGTCATCACTAGGCAGGGAGGGACCTGGTAGCCCATTGTTTAGTGGTTGCCGCATCCCCCCAAGGGCACAACCTAGGCATAAAAGTGGCACCCCTGGTACCCAGACCTCAGATCACATCTGGACTGGAGAGCAGACTGAAGAAGGGCTGTCCTGCCGTTCCCTGGAACCAGCAAAAAGAAACTGCACCAAAGACTGAACTGCTCCTGCTGCTCTTTGGGATAGCAAAGAAAAGACTGTGTCTGTGATGCCCTAGTTGAAGAAAAGTCGTCCTCAAGACCCAGACAGAAGAAGTGATTCCAAGAGAAGTGATTTCCTGTTACAGATACAAGGCCACAAAAGCTGAAGAAGCTTGGTTGGTGAGTTGGTAGTCAAGAGCCCCTGACTGTAGCTGACAGCTGAAGTGCAGCCTATGAGGCCAAGTTCTCACTCTCACAAGTTGAACCCAAGTTTATTTGACCGGAAAAAGTCATAGGAGTGCAGTTTGGTCGCCCACCAAGGAAGTTACTGGCAGAAAAAGGGAACCGCTGGTTTGGCTGTAACACAAAACCAGTAGACCAGTGGCAACTGGTTTTGACTAGACTTTAACTGGAATTCGGGTGAAATAGAACCCTGTGGCCAAAGCCCCTAACCACGTTCGTGGACCGAGGGGTGGCCTGAGGCAGACCCCCGTTACCGGCTCAGCATCCTCAGCATCCTTGAGCATCTTCAGCATTCTGTATCCCTTACATCAGGGCCACTCCATTAAAGTCTACGGTGGTTTACCCATAGTATTTGGAACAGGACCGGAGACTTCTTTGACTGCGAGTTAACTATTCAACTGGACCTTGTTGGACCCTGTGACGAGCTCCCTGCAGGAGTTGATAGCCCAAGAGTGCTGAAATCATTGTTTGCAACTTTATAAAAGTTAGGAACGTTTCCTGCTACTGCTGTCCATCACAATGATTTATTGCGCTAAGTGAAAATCTGTGATTTATTATTTCTTTAAAAATTCATATCTCTGGAACCCTCCAGATAAAAATATAATCTATTTTTAAAAATCGGTGCCAGATTTTATTGTGTTGGATTTCCTCATACTCATCTGTTTTGGTGCTACTTAATGCTTTGCAAGTGTTTCTTTGACAAAGCCTGACTGCTCAGTGCTACAGCTACCCTGTGCTGAACCAAGGTTTTTCAAACAAACCTGACTGGATCCAATATGGATTCGTGTCTTAAGTTCAAAATATACTGTTACTTCACACAGAAAAACAATCATATTGACAGATTTATTGTCAGCAAAGAGAAAAACAAAAACAGATTGTGCTAAACGAACTCGATTCCTAACGCGCTCCACGAGGATCAATTATCTCTCCCCCTTAAGCCAAGTAAAACAAACAAAATAAATTGAACAAGAATTTACTTGCCCCTGTGAATTCAAAACTGAAATGTACTGACTAAATAAAATGAATTCTGAATAGAAACAAAAGACTGCCTGAGCTGAAATAAACTATCTGAGTGAGCTCAGTTAGGAGTCCAGCGCAAAGCGCATACAAACACAGTATAACGATAAACAATTATCACAAAAAAGCTCTTTTCATCAAAGCACACAACATCAACTCAACTTAACTTCGAATGCAGCAAGAAAAGAGGTGGAGCCGGTGCTTAATGGTCCTTTTATAGACTAGGCATTATTGGTTGCTTTGTCATTTTCTGTTTTGTAAACCGGAATGCATTAGGGTATACCTGGTGCTTTTAAGTGCTGTGAATAATCAGTAAGAAGATAGACTGCACAATAAGAGCTTCTTTTCCTGTAATATACTTTGAACTGTTGTGACATTGACTGCTGCCCTGAAAAGTTATGACTGATAAGCTTTAGTTAAATACCCACCTCAAATTGTACTGAACAAGGGAGTAAGTCAAAGTTCCTGCATTGGCTTTCGGGGCGTATGGTGCTTCGACCCATGAAGAAAATAAATGTAGAAATGGAGGCAAATTATAAATTACCCAGTCTGAAAAGATAACTGGCTGGTGTAAGGTACTAGCCTTCATGAAAAATCCCTAAACTATCCCACTGCTATTTCAAGATTGTAATTAATGCTTTACATTGCATGGTGATGTATGACACAAAAAGGTTTCATCCATAATATTCAATCTAAGAATAAATCAGTCGAACAGATGCCGACGACAGCATGAAGATCGAAGAGTAATTAATATAAAGTGCGAAGCGCATAACAAAACTATATCACACAATCAAATATAATAAAATATCTAAAAAGCATAAAATACAGTTAAAATACAATATCATCATGGAATAAAACATACAAGCTTATTCAAGCATGGTACTCCTCGCTCTAACTGCTGCCTTAAGAAAAGTACTCACCCTGCAGCAGATAATTGCGGTGTTTAATAGTTGCAAATGATGCAGGACCTCTGAACATCTCAGGTATCCCAACAATTTTCATAGGGGTTTAGGAAAAACTCTGCGTGGGTAACCAAAGTGATTACAGAAAAATGTATATAATGCAGGAGCGATTGTGAAGAGACCCCGTTACAGGAACAAACCGAATTAGCGCCTCCCAATACATCGATAGGCAATCCAGTGCTCATAAGTTGCCAAACTGAACCAGACCTAAAGCGGAAGAGGAGAGACCTTTCCCACTGCGTTAGGTCTAGTGTAAAATAAAAAACCTGCTCCATAATAGCCAGGGTCCGATAATAAGTCATCAAAGAGATTTTCCGCAGCTCTACTTGCATCTTACTTTCATCACACTTTTAAAAGAAGGGGTACTTTATCTGTGCTTTATCTCCTTTGATTATTTCTGTTGGGGACAAAAACAGGGGGGCCAGCCCCAATGCCTGAAAAGATGTAGAGATGTAGTTCAACCAAGGGATAAGATGCCAATTATCCAAACTGGTACAGTCTAGGATGCTGTCTCTGGAAAACATTGCTAAGGGGTTAGTCCATATGCTCACCCACAGAAGCAAAGGGGCTAATCGCACGGAATCCTCGATATAATGCTGATTTAACTCTGCGTGAATGATGAAACACGAGGTGCCCAGGGAGAGTTGTAGAAATCTTCTTCATATAGGGTTTTCTTCATTCATTCATTTCGACATTCATTTCAGCATGTGGCAGCTATGTTGAGTGGGAATTAAATGTAATTGTAGGTCTGACAAATTGTAATACCAAAGTGTAAATGAATGTCACTGAACAGCAGCCAGAAAGAAACAAACTATCTTCTGAGACAATGTGTGGTAAATTGATCACAGTATTTATTAGGATTATTCTTAACACATTATTTTTTAGTGGATGCTATTATCTAGTCTTGGGATTTGAGTAATAATAGTAAATTATGACACAATGGGAACATCAAAAATAATGAATTGTATTGACAAAAGAGAAGAAAGGGGAGCTTAAAAACTAAGTAAGATATAGAAGGTAATGAGCAGCCTAGCCACAAAAGATTAAAAACGGGAAAGCAACATTTGAGCAGAGTGCAAAGAAAGATGGTGATGTAGGTGAAGAGGTAGGATGAGCACTAAAATTGAGGTTACGGAGATATCAAGTATATTCAAAGTCTTATGGTGAGAACTACTATCAGTTCCTAATGATTGATCTTCCACATTTGGTTGAAGTCTTTGTCAACGGTACAACATTTAAAAATCCAGAAAATTTCTCTCAGTCCAAAAGTGAGTGCCCTGTTGCCTTCCCTGGTATTTGTTGTGATTTGAGCAGAATATGTTGCTCCTAGTGTTCTCGTGTCTGATCTCAAAATGTTCCCCTGGAGGGAGTCTGGAGTCCAGTTTTTATTCACATGTTAGTCTGTCTGCAAAGGTGTCTGAAGTTGGTGTTTATTGCTTCCTATGTGTGCCATTCACTAGGCACAGTAAAGTATGTAAATAAGTGGGTGTTGATGCAATTATCCCAGTTTTGACATGGCATGTTGGGCCACCCTGTTACTGCAAGGTTTTGCACCTGTTCAGATGCCATTTGTACATGTCACAATTGAAGCACATTAGCAAATACAATTATCTTATGTTGGCCTAAAGCAAATGTGTTAGATGTGATAACTGGTTGACTTTTTAATTCAGATTACTAACCTCTTGCTAATGATTTTGGGTTTTTTCCCATAAGTCATTAAGACAGTCCATCAGACATCTGATTAGGGTGCGGTCCATGACCAGTTGTGTTGCATGTCTTTGTGGATCTCTGAGGTTAAAATAATAATATAAATACGAGTTTAGATGTTATTTATTGCACATGATAAATAATTATACCACGGGGTAAGTAAATTATTGTGTGTGATAAATAACACCTATTACGAGTTTGTGGGGATTAACATTGGTTTACGCACGGGTTGTAATTAACCCACCCACTCGTAATCAGGACCCAAATCTTAATTCAATTGTTTTCCTGGAATGCAGTATATTGAGACAGTGTTGATACACTGTTTTTGTGTCTCTTCTTTGTATCCACTGGAGTAGAATTGCATTATGGGTTCCCTGCTATCCTAGCTACCACCATGACCTTAAGCTGTTTTACAAATCCTTTTGCTACTGGAGTTGTCTGATGTGCCTGTTTCTGAACCCATGCCACTTCATTGGCAGGTTCAGAGCGGTACTGATTGACAGACAGATAGACCAGATAGCAGTGAAACGGCAGTGGCACCCCTCTGTACAGGAAATAATCCAGTTTAACCTCCTTCATGCTGATGATCTTTAAAAAAATGTTCACCCAGTCCTGGGCCATTTATGGCACTTCAAAAACCACCTGAAGCCTCTTAGTCAGTAAACACAAGGAGATGATGGACGGAGCGCTGAAACTTTTCAGACACTCACCCCCAGTCACAGATCTGGGTTGAATCCATCATCATTCTTTAGATCACTTCACCACCTCAGTTCAGACCTAGCTATATGCAAATCAGTCTTGGCCCTGTGCCTCATGGGAACAGTCCAGCCAGAACTGCCAAGCCAGGTCTTCTCTGAACCAGAAACAAGCATCCTGGGACCGGTTTCTGGGTAACACCCTTCATCAGCCAGGCTAGCTTGAATCCAGTGGCAAAGTGAGTAAGGGACCCACGTCTGGGCATACCCTGCCAACTTTGGGCGAACAAAGCAAACACAAGGAGATGATGGACGGAGCGCTGAAACTTTTCAGACACTCACCCCCAGTCACAGATCTGGGTTGAATCCATCATCATTCTTTAGCTCACTTCGCCACCTCAGTTCAGACCTAGCTATATGCAAATCAGTCTTGGCCCTGTGCCTCATGGGAACAGTCCAGCCCGAACTGCCAAGCCAGGTCTTCTCTGAACCAGAAACAAGCATCCTGGGACTGGTTTCTGGGTTATACTAAAATAGATTTGAACGCGCACAACCTGCTTGTGGTTAAAGGTTCATGAAGTTCAATGTGCTCCTTGGGTGTGTACTCCGGTCCAGTACACTATTCGAATAATAAACCGCGTTCTCTACTATAGGGAACGTCCCCGTGGGCACTACTAAGCCACCTGGGGGGTTATCTCAATGTTGTTATATTTTCATAATCGTCTTTGTATAAGAAATGTATTCAATCAGTGTTGTTTTCTTCATATTTAATTTTTCTTCATATGAATTCGGTTCTGTTATATTTCCATACAATGATATACTTTCATTGGTTGCTTCATTGATTGATTCACACTCCTTATGTTCCAATGCATTTCGGGTTAAACACCCTTCTTCAGGGAACCATATGCTGTAAATTAATGTAAACATAACTTAATACATGAGGGGACTTTGAGGGAGGCTTAATATTATCTTAAGTACTCTAACTGGTGTGGTTTATAATGTGCCTTAAGTGCTCCTGTCCATATAAAACAAATGATAAAAGTGAAGGTCGTGCTATAAAAATGTTGGTTCGCGAATATACGCTGTGAGAAATGAACAATGGTGCCGGTTACCGTTAAACATGACAGTGATCTCACTATCCCTTTGAAAAAAACGAAGGTGCTCGGTGAGTTTGCCGAACTACAAAACTGGCAAGTAATTCATTACACTCTACTATTCGGTGACGGCATAGTGACCAGTTAAAATAAACTACGGTTTAACTAAGCACATACATTCAGGGAGACAGTGTAAACTAAAAACTTACGGGAGTGTCCGCGCATCGCGTTCTCCGATAAATTGGCGAATATGCGTTTCCGCAGTGGTTTGTGGATGTTAAATTACGTGTACAAAAAAATCGGTGGTCGGAAGAGGAAGGTCGAGATAACAATAAATTCCTCCTACAAAGAGAAAACTTTTGGATAAAACAATTGGAAACCATGAAGCCGTTCGAATGAATGACAGAATCGAATACAACTGTTACTTGTAACAGTCACTGGTTGAGCCGAGTCAGCATGAACTGCCTATTTGTTTTTGTATTACTTGATTTCTTATATTTGTACATTAGTATGTATCATTCCATTACCCTAGTGTAGTCTTTTACCTTGTATCTTATTTTTTGATTCATATTTACTGTTTATTGTACTGTTTCTTTATCACTTGATACACGCTTATTCATTAGTTTCCCCAGCACTCAATAGCACATCACGGAAGTTGAATTTGGATTAAATAGAACATTTACTTCATTTCAGGTTGGTTATTGTTTTTATAATAACTAACATTTAGTAACCATCAGCTACACAGTACTTATCGGATACACACGATATGATACCACTCTCAAAGACATTGTTTCATCATGGCCGCCACAGTTGCACTGATAGAAAGTAGTCCATCACCGATTTTTTACGTACACGTACTTTAACACCCACAAACCACCGCGGAAACGCATACTCGCCAAATTATCGGAGAACGCGATGCGCGGACACTCCCGTAAGTTTTTAGTTTACACTGGCTCCCTGAATGTATGTGCTTAGTTAGAACTTTTATTTCTTTTCAGGTTGGTTATCATTTTAGCTACACAGTACTAATCGGATAGACATTGTTTCATCATGGCCGCCACAGTTGCACTGATAGAAAGTAGTCCATCACCGATTTTTTTGTACACGTAATTTAACATATACAAACCACTGCGGAAACGCATACTCGCCAATTTATCGGAGAACGCGATGCGCGGACACTCCCGTAAGTTTTTAGTTTACACTGGCTCCCTGAATGTATGTGCTTAGTTAAACCATAGTTTATTTTAACTGGTCACTATGCCGTCACCGAATAGTAGAGTGTAATGAATTACTTGCCAGTTTTGTAGTTCGGCAAACTCACCGAGCACCTTCGTTTTTTTCAAAGGGATAGTGAGATTACTGTCATGTTTAACGTTAACCGGCACCATTGTTCATTTCTCACAGCGTATATTCGCGAACCAACATTTTTATAGCACGACCTTCACTTTTATCGTTTGTTTTATATGGACAGGAGCACTTAAGGCACATTATAAACCACACCAGTCAGAGTACTTAAGATAATATTAAGCCTCCCTCAAAGTCCCCTCATGTATTAAGTTATGTTTACATTAATTTACAGCATATGGTTCCCTGAAGAAGGGTGTTTAACCCGAAATGCATTGGAACATAAGGAGTGTGAATCAATCAATGAAGCAACCAATGAAAGTATATCATTGTATGGAAATATAACAGAACCGAATTCATATGAAGAAAAATTAAATATGAAGAAAACAACACTGATTGAATAAATTTCTTATACAAAGACGATTACGAAAATATAACAACATTGAGATAACCCCCCAGGGGGCTTAGTAGTGCCCACGGGGACGTTCCCTATAGTAGAGAACGCGGTTTATTACTGGTTTCTGGGTAACACCCTTCATCAGCCAGGCTAGCTTGAATCCAGTGGCAAAGTGAGCAAGGTACCCACGTCTGGGCATACCCTGCCAACTTAGGGCGAACATAGCAAACGAAGGAGATGATGTACGGAGCGCTGAAACTTTTCAGACACTCACCCCCAGTCACAGATCTGGGTTGAATCCATCATCATTCTTTAGCTCACTTCGCCACCTCAGTTGGTTTTGCATTTGTTATCCCGAGTGGGACGGGTATGCCCAGACGAGGGTCCCGTGCTCTCCATGCCACTGGAGTCAAGCTATCCTGGCTGATAAGGGGTGAAACCCCAAAACCGGTCCTAGGATGCTTGTTTCCAGTCTAGGGAGGACCTGGCCTGGCAGTTCGGGCTGGACTGTTCCCATTGGGCACAGGGTCAAGACTGATTTGCATATGGCTAAGTTCAAACTGGAATGGCATGGTGAGCAAAGAAACGATGGATTTAGGCCCAGATCTCTGTACTGGGGTGAATGTATGACTTTGTTCTGCATTCTGTCCATCAATTGTTGTTTTTGCATTTGTCACCCCGAGTGGGACGGGTATGCCCAGACGAGGGTCCCGTGCTCTCCATGCCACTGGAGTCAAGCTATCCTGGCTGATAAGGGGTGAAACCCTGAAACCGGTCCTAGGATGCTTGTTTCCAGTCTAGGGAGGACCTGGCCTGGCAGTTCGGGCTGGACTGTTCCCATTGGGCACAGGGTCAAGACTGATTTGCATATGGCTAGGTTCAAACTGGAATGGCATGGTGAGCAAAGAAACGATGGATTTAGGCCCAGATCTCTGTACTGGGGTGAATGTATGACATTGTTCTGCATTCTGTCCATCAATTGTTGTTTTTGCATTTGCCTCTTAGTCAGTAGTCAAATGGTGTACTATGCTTGAGAAAGCCAACCAAACAATGCCACTCCTGCTGCCAATCCTCTTTCTCTTGTGAGTAAAAATATACTAGCCCAATCAACCACAGCGGCCATACCATGGTCACAAGGCCTCTGAGAATCTTGCAGCCCACAGTAGGAGCATTGTGAGTGGCCACTAAATTCCAGTAGCTTAGGTAACAGCAGTTACCGGCCCATCGAAGTTATGAGATCCACTGGAACACCACAAATCTGTTTACTTCCACCCAGGTGAAAGTCTGGGGCAATATGAGAAATTACCATGGGAATTTGACACGGAATTACAGACTCCTTATTTGTCAGGGCAGACTCAGGGTTCAACGTGTAATCCTCATTAAAATCCCTGCATCTCGAGACCTCGTGACAACGCCCTAATGGCTAAAAATGTGTATTCTTTTCTCACCGTATCCACTACAAAATGCATTGACACGTCATTTACATGAACCTCAGAGTGTGTATTAACATAAAGACCTATTAGTTCATGACCAATAAATGTACAGTTATCGCACTGATCGAGCAGTAGAGGGCATGGCAGCTTTCCATGTACAAGCGTTAAAGAAGGAGACAAGGCAAATAAAGGGGTACGTCTTAACATTTTTAGAATAGAGGCAGAGGCGTATTGTTTAATGACTATTGTTTTTGCAAATGTGTCCCAACACCCAGGACAAATCAGGGGTCACTGACTGATGAAGCAAATCTGAGCATACATTTAGGACTACTGAATGATGGTCAAATGTGAAGAGGAACTAAGGAAAAATATCACTCAGAATGCTAAGTGTATGTTAAGAGGTGCCCAACTCCTCAATAATACTTAGTGCATGTTATAATTTGCATCATCATCCAACAATCGTTTGTGCCTGTCTGCATGTGCCCATCAATCAGTGACCATTAGTGCATGCTCAGATATGCATCATCATCCATTAGCCCTAAACCCCTCTTCAAATTTGCACCATCACCAAGAATTCTTAAATATCTGTTCAGATTTGTTCTCAGAAACTTGACTTCCTGCCTATAGTGTTATCATCACTCAATAATCCTAGGTCATGTTTAGATTTGTACCCTCACTCGGTAAGCATAAATGCATGTTCAAACATACACCATCATTTACTAATCCTCAGCTGATAGCCAATTTTCACCATTATTACCTATTGCCTGCTGGCATTCACACATAAATCACCATCACGTGCTTAGGTTTACAACACTATGCAGAAATGAAACAGTTCACTGTGGTGCTGGTTTTCAGTTGTGTCCTGTTCGTTTTAATATGTTTTAATCCACTACTTGTTTACTCAGTGTCCAAATATTGGCTTGTTCAATGGACGTTAACACATGGTGGTGCCGGTTGCAGTCATGTGGTAATTTACCATGTGCATAGTCTGGTTGCATTGCTTTCATAAGATGTGGTGGTATGTTGTATGCATTCAGGATGTGTTCTCACCTTTCTGGATTTAGTGGGTTCATTGTTTAAGAGTTACAGCAAGTGTACTGGGAATCACACTGTGGTGTATGGCGCATGGTTGTGAGTTTCCCGTGAGTACTACAGTTTTGAAATTGTTTTGAATTACTGTGTTTTTATATTGTTTGTTCATAGCTTTCCCCTGAGGAATGGTCCCAGTGAACAGAAATGCATTGGGGCTCATGACTTACGAATGTCCCATTACGCTAATAACACATCAGCCTTGAAGAATTGAGTTTGGACAAAAACGACCACAATTGTTTATGGATTTATATTTACATGTTTGTTTATAGAAATATATTTACATGCTATATATGGAACGGAGAATATTTTTTTAAAAAATCAAAAGGATCATGGGTAAAATATTATGAGTATTATGTTTTTTTCAATTTGAACTAGCCATGCGGCAGTATGTTTGACAATGCGCCCTGGGAGTGGTTCCAGATTCCTGGAATTAGCTATTTATGGTTGTTTGCAGTGTTTGCTGGACAGAAAACTCACCAATGCGGCACGTCTGACATGACAACAATTGGTTAATATGTATGCCACATATATTCGAGTTGAATTACAGAATTTCTCATACATTGAGTACCCAGAGCTGGGTCATCATTCTTTAACACTTAGTTTATGCTTTCATATGCACCATCACTCACAAGGGGCACAAATATCTTCACCCTCCATTGCAAATGGATTTTAAGGATTACATTAAACTTGGGTCTGTAAACACCTTTGGCGATCGAGCGTTGCGCCGCCGCCAACTTGTGAAGGCGTCTTGGAGCATCATGGAGAAGTACCCTGGTGATAAGAGGGTATGAGTAGCAGGTGTGTCGGTTATTTTTTCACTTTGCTTTCATGTATTTCCAACCACATCGTCCGGGTTCTCCCAACTACCCTCAGTCCTTTTCACGCTTGTCTAATCTTGTATGTACTGTGGTAGAAATTAACTTTTTAGACACAAAAATCAACAACGCAGTATATTTTTCATGTGTAAATATACACTACCGAAAGGAATGTGTTACAATTTAAATATTTAAAAAACATTATTTCACAACTTCAATAGCAAGTGCCTAAATAGTGCCATTAGACAGATCTTTTAATGCCGAACAAGAGTTCTGTTTTACAAAAAAAAGGCCAAATAAAAACACGATGCTCCCTTTTCTTATTAAGAAATGCAATACAAAAAGAGCACGAGTTAAGGTTATTTTGCCCATATAACAATAGCTATTTAATCCTGTGGTTAGCTGGGTCTATTTATGTGCAAACCTTATCCTGGGGGCGATGGGCGTTTTCATCGTTTAATGACGTACAACAACTTGCAAAAGGAATGTAAGTCTTTTATTAGCCTGAAGAGAACACGTAAAGATTCCCAAAAGATATAAAAACGTGACTGTTTCTCTGCTCTTCCGGTTGGCTAGACCAAATAAAAGGAACGGGCAATAAAAAGTAAAGGTCGCTGTTTTTAAGATGGTCGCCTCCATTTCCTGCTGTAAGGAATGTCTGCTGGATAGTCACGAGCTTCTTTTTAGACGGGACAGAGGCGTCCCCCGTATGGATGACTCTTAACGAAACAGCTGAATCAGACACTCGAAGTGAAGTACTACCTTGATTTAACTGCTCTTTGTTCCAGGACGCTCCTCTGAGACACTTTTTTCGTCCTCTCCCCGTGCGCAAATCTGAATACTCTGGCCCATTGAAATACTATTCGAGCCCGCACTGCTACACAGTTCAGCGTTCTATCCGCCTCTGCAAAAGCTGCAACAATATTATTGGAAAGTCCTAGATTTACAGCTTTCATCCGTGGCACATGTTCTATAGGAATGTGGTTTTCATGACGGAAAAATATTTTCAAACAAAGGGGCAGATTTACAAGCACCTTGCATAACTTTTGCGCCGCCGTTGCGTCACTTTGTGTGACGCAGCGGCTGCGTAAACAATGCGCCACGTGGCGGCCCATTTACAAAGTGACGCATCTAGGGAGATGCATCACGTTGTAAAGCCCTGCGTCACATTATACCTGCGTCAGGTATAATGTATGCAGGGTTGGGGTTCCCACGCAAAAAGCCTCGTAAAAGTGATGCAGTGAAATCTGCAAAAATTCACTGCACCACTTCTAGGACGCCACTGCGTCAAAACCTTACGCGTAAGGAGTGACGCAGTGTATTGGGAATAGGCCTCCCCATGCATTGCTGGAGTTGGGTCGTGCCTGCGACACGACTCCAGTAATGCGTGACTTTTGCTGCAACAGATGCGTCAGAATTTCTGACGCATCTGTCAATCCTTGCGCCATGGTGCGCCATATTGTAAATACGGCGTATCCATGGTAGCGCAAGGGTTCCGCAGGGAGGCACAGGGAAACCGACACATCTGTATAGATGCGTCCGTTTCTTGTAAATCTGCCCCAAAATGTCTCCTTCACAAACTGCAAGAACTCTTTGATGAGCAGAAGAAACCACAAATGATGTTAAAGTTGAGAGCGCGCAGGTGCCTGATTTACAATCTCTCATCTGATGGCCCTTTTAAATTAGACAGAGAGGCCAAGGGAGTTAACAATAATAAAACAATTCAATTTTTGTGAAGTCCATTTGGCCAACCAATAAGGACCCGGAATCGGAAGTTGAAGTTAAGTAGTTTTATTATCAATTAATAATCAGTCTAGTAAATATGCATCACAAGAGAATATTAAAAAGATACAGGATTACAGCTGGCAAGCTGAAATATAGCAATAGGTTCAAGATCAATAGGATAAGATACAAAATAATCACATCCACAGCAATATAGAACCTGAGAATTAGAAATAGGTGTTCTTTACAGAAACTCCAATTCTCTCTCCTAAACATGAATAAGTTCTAAAGTCATCTAATCAAGGTTCTAAGTTTATAATAAGAGTACATTATAGAGCGGGGTCCCAAGGAAATTTGGAAAGGCAGGTAGGTGTCAGCATAGTAAAGACTCCAGTAGAAGATGTTCAGAATTGGAATAAGTGTTTAGCCTGAAGCTTCACACTTGCGAGAATAAAGGAAACAGAGAAGTCTCCATGTCTAAGGGAATCTGCTCTGATTTCTAATGGAGTGAGCACTAATTAAAACTATAAAACTTAAACAACAATCATATCTCTCCCACCCCACCAGGAACCAATCATTTCACTTCTCGTGGAATGCATTGGCAACATCACTTGAATTTCCCATCCCACAGAATGTGGACATTTACTGCAACCTTGAGCATTCCCCGTTCCTGATACGCAATGAATAGGAGGCTTCATCTGCTCATTAGGTCTTCACGTTTCTTGCCAATATTTCTCTTCTCATGCCTTACTATCAATAAACTAAAACATACAACAATACTCCTTTTGTCTAGCTAATGAAATCATGAGGACACACCTGCAAAAGAAAGAGCACGCTAACCAAGCAAAATATATTTCAAAATTAAGGCCTTTAGTCAGGCTAATTTTAACTAAACATTTAAACGTGCACTTCAAATACAGTTATACGTGTGTGCACATGTAACTCAAGAACAAATGCAAAAGCATACATGATTACGCTTTCAAATATGACTTTCAGAATGCATGCAAATATGACTTTAAATTATAAATGCAAACGTGAATACAGAAACATCTTCATGTTTAAACTGAACATTAGTGCAAAAAAAGGGACTTTGCTTCCTTTGACCTTAGTGGGTGGAGTAGCCCTTATTAAGATGTCTGTCCTTCCGCTTTTATTGTTCTTATTCTCGAACATCCCTATTAAAGTTAAGAATTCTTTTTTAACAGATTTGGATGTACTTCTTAGGCGTTTCATATGGAATAGTAAAGCACCTAGAGTAAAAATTTGTCCCTTCAGCTCGATATTCTCCATGGTGGGCTTGTGCTTCCCCATTTCCAAGATTATTACCAAGCGACACTCCTTGATTTCTGTGCTAGAGGTTTGGATGGTAATGGAGTAATGGATTCCTCTTTTTTTAGATAGAATGATATAGGACGCTGGCATTCATTTACCAGTTTTCTTTAAGGTTCCTAAATTCCCAAATAAAACTAAATACAAGGTTCTAGCAGAGCTAAGTGCCAGGTTTGTGAGTTTATATTGTCGCAAAATAAATTCTTCGGGTTGGGTGTTTCTCACGCTTAGGGAGTTAGGGTATCTTGGTCTCACAATCCAATTCGCCACTGTTACACTTTGGGAGCAAGCCGGGTTCAGTGAGGTTGACCACTTCTTTCTGCAGGGTAGATACATGACCTGACTCAAAATTTCAGCTCGATATAGTGAACTAGGTCCACAGCTTTTTTTATCTTATCATCAGATTATGTCATTTTTTAAAGATTATCAATTGATTTTGGTCAGGAGAGCCATATCGTGCACCCAGTCCTGTTCAGGTCAAAGATAGACGGAATAGGGAGTAGGTATCGGCTATTACACGATTTAGAGATAGACCTTTGCCATTAATAACATATTAGACAAAATACGCATAACATTGCGGTTTTTCAGTGAGAGATTGGCAGACAATATCACTTCTAGGCCATAAGTCCTTGAAAGTGGCAAATTTTAAAAGAATGTCGTTTATCTCACGCTGGATGGCCTATTATACACCTGAGGCATTAAATAAAATGTTACCGGTTCTCGATACCCGCTGCTTCCATTGTAAGCAGCAGGGTGAGGCGGGCTGGCTTCATATTTTTTATTCCTGTCCCCGATTAAGCATCTTCTGGTCCAAGCTAGTTGCAGCTTTGAATTCAGCTATTGGTGTATCTCTTAATTTAGATCCAGAGCTGGTACTTTTAGTTTTTTTACAGATTGGTTGATCCCAGAATGTATCTAAATCGGGTCTATCGCTGTGGCACGTTCGCTGATTCTCGAAAAGTGGCGAACCTTCAGGGTTCTGGGGTATCAAGAGTGGTTCAGTAAAATGACTAGAACATAACAATTTGAGGAAGGCTTATGCTAAGCGGGTAGGAGGGTTAACGCCTCCTGGCAATACTTGGACTCAATTAGCAACCAGGATAGCGAGGTCTGGTATGGTCTAGAATAGGTCAAGATCTCACTATACCATAGAGTCCTTCGGCCTAGTAGGGGTAGTCTTACTAGGAATCCCACATGCATAGGCATAGATATTAGGGTGGCCCCACTGTCCTGAAATAGTTGGATTGATTAATTGAGACACTTATCGAAGCACTTTAACAACAGTAAGGCACTTTACTCAATATCTTGCACTTTGCACCTTGCACTTATTGAAGCACTTTAATCAACAGTCAGGCACGTTACTTAATCTCTCGCACTTTATAGCAAGGTTTCTGTAGTATAATATACTTAAACCTTATGTTTTATATCCACCATTTTGGTAATCATACTTAAACCTTATGTTTTATATCCACCATTTTGGTAATCTATTGAATTTTAGAAATATTTCTTTAAAAAAAAAACTTTATGGGGATGTTAGCTAGGCTACTGTAATAATATTATGCCTTTATTATCTGTTGTGATTTTCATTTTTTAAGATATATTTGAAATGAAATGCGACATTTTGTGGAAAATTCTAAATGTACTGTATTTCGGTATATCCATCTTCCTTTTTTGCATATTTATATGAACTCTGATTCTCAATCGTATTGTTATGGATTGTATTTTAATTATCTGCGGCATATGCTTCTGTAGACGAGTTCTACAACAAGCATTAGCAAAGTCAATAGGTCTTGCTTTTGAGACCTGTTCGCTTTGTCAATAGTTTTTAGCCACGCTGCACATGGATGCTGTGCAGCTTTGATAAAGTAAAAAAAATACAAATGCCTTTAATGCACCCACGTGCATCATTTGGTAGGAGTGCATACCACACATGTGCATGCCTACAAAATGACACAGGCGCTTTTTTTTCTTTTTAGTTACCGATCCGGGTTCGATTGGTTACTAAAAAGAAAATAAAGCAAGCAAAAATTAAAGCAACACGGGACATGGTGGGGGAAGGAATATTGAAGCAACGCAGGGAAAGCAGAGAGCAACGCGGATTGCAGGGGGTAAGACGTACACAAGGGAGACAGCCCAAAAACACACACACTTTAATATAGTGCTTCACGCAAAAGAAAACAAGCATTTGCAATGCAATAGGCCTCGCATTTACGCAAGTTTGAGCTATTGACATTGCAAATAACAATGCCTTTTATTTTTGTTTTCATTTTTAAAACATAAATAAAAGGCATTGTCATTTACAATGCCAATAGCTTAAACTTGCGTAAATGCGAGACCTATTGCATTGCAAATGCTTGTTTAACATGGAGATTGGTGTTTACAAACTCCTCTCACTTTGCAGTCACAGACAGAAAGTAAAGTGAACTAAGTGACAATCTTGCTGGGGTACAAGAAGGGTGAAAGTAAGGGCTGTAGGATAAAGATTTTAGTAATGCATAATAAAATGTAAATAATTGTAAATGAACTGCACACATTCAGCAGTTTGAAAAACAAACGTGAAGCTCGTTTTTTGTAATTCTGAAGTGTGATGGAAACAAAGATTTTGATAGGATTGAAACAATTCAAGACAATTTACTTGGTGATGCGCAAATAATAAATATTTACTGAAACCCGATTTCCAGACATCATCAATGCACAATATAGTTTTATCAGTAAAAATGTGTCCTTGCGAATTTAGTACCCATTTCAATGGAAAATGTGCTGTTTGTAAATGACAGTGCGCTACCACCCAGTGCTTTAGTTACATAAAAAATTGTCCCCCTCTTGTCCACTAAAGCCAGGTGGGTCGCCGAGGTTTGTTGTTATAAAAAGTGGATTTGGTTCTAAAAGGTGTGGGAAGCTCTGGTATGGAGTTTACTATACCCCGACTTTCTACACCTGCATTTTAGGGCAGAGAACACTAGAAACAGATGGTATTAGTAGGGAGTGGGAGGAAAGGAGAGAGGATTGCAGGGAAGGCTGATGGGATTTGAGTGAGAACGTGTGAAGACTGCAGTGATTAGTTCTTTTTATTCCAAATATTTTATGACATTTTTAGAGAATTCAGAAAACATTGAATATATGAGCACATTACACATAGCTGAGGCCCAGCATGGTACAAGGATGACAGACAATGACTGGTATCGATGATAGACGTCTAGACGGGAGACTGACCAAAAGTTGCCATACGGCATATATCGGGAAACATAACATAGAGACGTCACACCGCCATAATAATCTAGGTACGTATTATAACAGTGTGTGTAATAGCGAGAAATTGTGCATAAACCTAATGGCTAAAATAGTCGGATCATGAAATGGGTTAAATCCAAGAAGAGAAGTCTTGTCGAATGGAGGCAGCAAAGGAGGTCCGTTGGGCCACGGGGACTGCAGCGAATGAATGAGAAATTTGGAGAGCTTATGTAGCACCCGCGACGTGGTGTCCCGAGGCTAAGAAGCTGTAGAGGGCGGGGGTGACCCTCCCGGCCTGGTCCTCATGCGCCGCTAGGCCTAGCAGCGCATAATGCACACACGGACACCACACAGTATTACGTTGTGTGGGCGAAGACTTCGAGCGGCTTCAGACCCTTTATTTATCTCCTCTAGGTGAGCCTCCCCGAGGTGTGCTACAAGTTGCAACTTTGTTGAGCAGAGGCCGGGTGGCTCTCTGCAGAAGCCAACTTGAACTGAATTCCAGAAATCCAGATCAGAAGCCGAGAGGCTGTGAGAAGTGCAGTCCACTGCTACGAGGACTGTGTGGTGAAAGCAGCGAGGATTGTGGAGATGGTCTATCAGCATCGCGGTGAGCACTTCGGTGAAGGTTGTGCACTTTTCGGCAAAGGACTGGGAGCTCTGTGAAGAGAGACTCGGGTGTTCGATGGGACCGGTAAGTGCTGCAAATAAAGTGGTGAGAGGTTGTGAAGACCACAGTGGCACTGTGAGAACAATACAGAGGCCGGTGAGGATTGGGAACAAGGATGTTTCTGACTGACGGGCAGAATTATTTGCAGCTTTTGTTAAGTTGAAAAGTTATGAGCGTCTCGTGGCTGGAGGAAGAAGCTGGCTAAGGGGTCAAAGTTTCTAGGACCGATCATGTGATGAGCCACTACCAAAGAGACACGTAGGGGAGTCTAAGGGAAGTTGTCTGTCCGTGGGAGAAAACAGGGCCCGCCAGAGACCCATGACCTTCAGACAGATGGGTGCGGGACGCAAACAATAGTTGCGGGTCTCAGACTCATTCAGAGGAGAGGGTGAGGACCTGACAATAGACCCCTGACCCGCAGACAAGCAGCGACCCACTGGAGGTGCCCCGGTCCCAGCGCTGGGATCGGGAGATGGGGGTCAGGGGTTTAGACGGAGAGGGGGCCTTGCTTCCGGTCTTAGGTCACTGCACATCTTCCTGATCCTAGCACCGAACCAGTCACAGCCAAAGACGGGGAGAGAATGTGTGCACCGAGGAACCTGTGCAAATCTGTCATCTGAATGTACTCTTATGGAAGACGGGCGCCAGTGAGTCATGTAATAGCGCATTTATTTATTTGCTCCCACAAGAGCAGGGTCATGGAGGAGAAATGTCTTGAATAAAACAAAAACGGAGGTGAAAAAAATGTTTTATCCAGTCGTTGTCTGGATAAAAAAAAAAGAGTAAATGCCTTAAATCCATATCCATGTTCCTGTCAGGTAAAGAACAACGCATGCTCTGCTGAAGGCAGTGTCCCCCCGGGACTCTGCCAGCTGAGCCGCCATGGTCTCGTGGGCAGAAAAGCCTGGCGTCCCCAGGCAGAGCCGAGAGCGAGCGTCTGCATATTCCAGCTGGTCCCCATGTCAGTGCCATACGCCCCATGTGCCCCGCAGGCGCCAGAGCAGCGCAGGGGCAAGAGCTGTGCGAGGCCTGGTTTTTGGAAAGGTTGACCAATGGGAATTATCTTAACCAGGTTCTTATTACTAGAACACCACCACCTGAGTTGAGTTGTAAATATTTTTTTTGTTATTAGCGGAAACTAGCCCAATAATGTTCACATACGGGAATGCCAGTGTCATGTGAAAGGCGTGCACTGTCTTCGTGCTCAAATGCCATCTCTGTGTGCCAAGTCAATGAAATGCTGCCTTATTATGGGGTGGATCTTCGCAACTCTGTTTTGTTTTGGGTGTGCCCCTTTAAGTGGATATCCGTGCAAGTGCGCCTAGCAATCTTTGGTGTGTGCAAACCCTGTTCCTCTCTATTTGTGCGTTTGGTGTGTTCGTTTTAACCATGTTCAAATGCAGACGCGCAACTTGTGTGTACATTTCTGTTTGCATGCTCGCATGCCGAGCCCATAGTTGTATTTGCCTGTGCGCCCATTATTTTTGTACATATACCTTCGATAGGGGTTATTTTTCTCTTATGTACGTGATTTTGTGCGCAGGCTCCTATGTACATAAATACCCCTTTGTATGCACACTAATCGTATTTTCTTATGTGGCTGTGCACCCCACCCCACTGTGGATGTCTCCCGTAATACAGGAGGTGTCGGGGAGAGGGAAGCTGGGGAGGCGGCGGGTGGGGGTATGGGCAGGAGGGCATTAGACGTGAACGGCCCCCCATCTATCCATCTTGACTCCAGGCCCGTCAGCCGCGCCATGGTGCAGACAGGCCAACACAGCTGACGCTCGGGGAAACGCGTGATTTTTAACTTCATTTCAAGATCAATGGTGTCAGTTCCTGAGCTGCGAAAGTTCAGGCGAGGGAAGCGAGAATAATGGGTTGCCTCCCCCTCACCCGCTACATATCCCTCCCCGCCCCACCCCCCAACCAACGCAGCTCTCTACTGAGCATGTTTATGAATGAAACATTGCCGGTCTCCATAAACGCATTACACCACACAGACCCCGCATGGCATCAAAATCAAGGCAAAGGCGATATTAAGGAGGGTTGGGTTTGAGGGCAGGTGCTTTTTAACTCTCTGAAAAAAGCTCTATATGATGTCACTCTAACGCCAGCATCACCTAAAAGATGAAAATGTCAAAGGCAGACAGACACGTTTTCAAACAGCCACAATGGAGAGCAAAAAAACCGAGCAGGACATGTGATCACGCCGTGCGCCAGACGCGTGCATGTCTCTTAAACAAGCGTGCGGTGGGAGCGTGGGAGCCAGAGAGGAGACGCCATGCGCGTGCACATCGCCTGACCGTGCGCGCACATGGTTTGTCTCCCTTCGCTAGCAAAACCGACAATAGTCTCGCCAAGGCGAAGCAGCGCATGCGCTGCGTTCACTAGGCGAGACCTAAAAAGTAGTGTTTAAAAATAGTGAGCAGTGGAAGCAGCACTGCTGTGGAGTCAGATACTAAGACCCGACACAAAGACGTGCCCTGGGAAGGGTAGGCAGAAGCATGTAGAGAATGAGGGAACGGGGAAAACACAGTTTGGTGAGAAGTTAGAATGAGAAACACAAGACAATAAAGAGCATCATACCACTTCACCCACTACGTGTCCATGTGTTTATTCAGGGCCCAGCTCACAAACACTACAGCTGGTGACCAAGCAGAGCATCAGCCACAGACTCACGCCGTCCCGACTGGAGGGACCGTTGTGCCCAGTAGTGAGCTACTGCTCCAGATACATTCAAGACTACACTACCATGAGCACACCCCTCCGTCACCTGACAAAACAGAACGTGGACTCAAATGCACACCCAAGTGCGCACAAAGCTTTCAAAGAATCAAGATAGCAATAGAAAAGGCAGCTGTCATGACATACTTTGACACAATACTACGCACAGAGGTGACAGTAGACACGAGCCCTGTAGGGCTGGGGACCATACCTGGCAGTTGTCTACCTTGTGAACACTTTCACATATTCTTATACTGCAAGCGATTCACCATCGTAATACTGACAATTTTCAGCAACCCCAAAGCAAAAATGCCCCCAAGTATTGAAATATGAGGTCTAGTCTTACAGGAATATGACTACGTAAGCGTCCCCAAGCTGGGAAAGGAACAAACCCAGCTGACTACTTCTCAAGACACCCCCTACAGTCAACAAGACCAAACCCCTCCGTCGCAGAGAAGTACCATCACTTCATAGTCAGCACAAGCATACTCCCGGCTCTATCAATCCCCCAGGTAGCTGCCTCAACAAAGGAAGACGGACACCTGGAACTTGTCAAACATCAAATTAAGACACAAAATTGGAAACACAGCAAACAATGGGAAGGTGACTCAGAACAAATCAAGGCATTCCACAACATCCAAGAAGAGCTAACGATGACAAAAAAGGAATCATACTGAGGGGGCACAAATCGGAATCCTCAAGAGCCTATGAAAGCAGGCCATTAAGCTTGTGGTCAGGGGATACAGAGGAATAGTCGCCACCAAAAGAACTCCAAGAAAGAGACTGTGGCTTCCAAAACTGGATGACATGATAGTGGCAGAACTGAGGCCATGCCACATGTGCACATGTCTGTCCCCAGCAACGAGGCAGCTACCACTAACAATGTTGGAACTCCCAGAGAATGCATAGGAGTGCCTGGCTGTTGACTTCTTCAGCCCGCTCCCCACTGGCAAATACCTCCTAGTATTAGTGGATAAATTCTCTCGGTTCCGTCTGGCCAAGGTGATTTTGTCTATTGGATCTGAGAAGATATTTTGAATACTACATGTAATTTTTGCAATGTGGGGACTTCTCAAACTTCCACAATCACACAACAGTCCACCGTTCACCAGCTGAGAGTACAAGAACTTCCTAACCCAGCTATCCATTGAACACCTCAAGATATCACCACTCTGGCCCCAGGCCAATGGAAAAGCCGAATGGTTCGTGGCCACCCTAAAAAGAACTGTGTACCGAGCCACTAAAGATGGGGTAATAATCGATAAAGCACTGTGCTAAGTTCTATGATTATATTGAACCACCCTGCATTAAACGTCAGGAGAGAGCCTAGCCAGCCTCATGTTTGGACGATCTGTCAGAATCAAGCTCTCACAATGGTCTGCAACTCACAATGTAGACGCGGCCAGGCTAAGACCACTGGCAAGGAAAGAAAAGAAAAATTAAATTGTAGGCAGACACCAAGCGGCGGACACTGGAAACAACCCTGGAGAAATGGGACTGGGTTGTGGTCAAGCAAAAACAAAAAAGGAAAGCGGACACTCCTTACGACACCGAGCAGCTTCAGGTGAGGGAATAGAAAGGAAGTATAATCACAGTGACTCGTCCCAGGAAGTCCATCACAAGTAACACGCAGGGGCGGCTCCTCCACTATGGCGCAGGAGCGTCGCCCCACTGGTGAAATGTCAGCACACAGAAGAAAAAGAAAATGATGATAAAACAAATTTCTTGTCATTTCATGTTTCACTTCTAGCCCGCAACCGTGAGTCTGGGACAGGGCGTGGTCATATCTCTGCGTCAGCAGGGGGGAGTGGTAGTAGGAATTGACAGTGCGCATGTCGGTTTGGCCGGCCGTCCACGGCCGGCCATAGCGACATGCGCACTTTGATATCTCCAGGCCGTTCCTGGGAGATATCATCAGTGGTCAAGGCACAGGCTCCCAGTCCCCACGAATCGTTTAATTGGGCCACTCTGCCCAGAGCTTCTCTCATAATTGTATGAGAGAAGCGCTGGGATTGCGTAGGGAGTCTGGGAGCCTGTGCTCCTGGGGATTGTTGTGCCATGAGCCGCAAAGCGCAGCCGGCGAGGGAGCAGAAGAACTTGGGCCGGCAGCGAAAGTTAAGTATTTAAACTTTTTTTTTATTATTTTTCCCCGCGCTGGCCCCGCTGCCCCCCTGTTAGACCTGGGGGTCTCTAGTTGGCTGAGGTATGTACCTTAGTCCAAATAGGGACCCTTGCTTCTACGTCAGGGTAAGGAGGGACACACCTTTAGATAACCCCTGCTCACCCCCGGTAGCTTGGCACGAGCAGCCAGGCTTATCTCCAAGGCAAATGTGTAAAGTATTTGCATCCACGCTCTCAGTGACACAGTGATAACACCACAAATGGACTCCACACGAGTTTCATAAAAACAATTATATGTTTATAGAAAAAAGATATGCGATGAGACCACACGATAAAAATCCAACATATGCGTATTTGTAATATTTCACCGTGCCGGTTATTAGGCCAGCACGCACTGGTAGGTTCTTGCAGTATTAATGAGCAATTCTCAATGATCCAATGCAGTCCTAATGCAATGCTATGCAGTTCGTAATGCAAGAATCAGGCACTTTGTAATGTAAAAGTAATGCAATGCGTAATGCAACAATCAGGCAGTTCGTAATGCAAAAATAATGCAATCCGTAATGCAACAATCAGGCAGTTCGTAATGCAAAAATAATGCAGTTCGTAATGCAACAGTCAGGCAGTTCGTAATGCAAAAATAATGTAGTTCGGCACTGATCGCAGTGCTCTGGATGGTCTCTATGTCACTCTTACTGACTCGCGGTCAGCTACTGCCAAAATATGCCCCAAACACTGTTATGATGGAAAACAAAGTGCCGCTCCACACTCCGGTCCCGGTACTGCCACTCCTCGGCAAGTACGGACCGCGAAACGGACTTGAGCGGGGCTCGCGCTGCAAAGATGGGAAAGGCCGAGAGCGTTTGTCTCGTAGCTCGCACCCCGCCCCACGCGGCGACACACACACGCTCGCTGAGCGTTACCTGGGGGGTGCGATCTCACTCTCCTCTCTTCTCCTTGCGGCTTGGGCCTCCGGTGCGACTTCGTTGATCTTGGGCAGTGGAACTCGGACCCCCGACGATGATGGTTCGAGGTCTCTCCTTGGCAAAGGCAGGCTCGGGCCGGCGGCGGTGAATTTCCACAGCTCCTCTGGGGATGCCGGTCCAGGCCGATGGCAATGACGATCACAGCAGTTCTGGCAACGCTGTCGATCGAAGCAGAGAACAAGACTGCTCCGGGACACACAGTCACGGGGCAATTTCTCACGAAGGTCTCAGGCTGCAACAGGGCACACGCACACAGCGTTGCTGAGACTCACTTGAACTCCGGGTGCACACGATCACAGGGCAATCCTCACGAAGGTCTCAGGCTGCACGAAGCACACGCACACAGCGTCGCTGAGACTCACTTGGACTCCGGGTGCACACGCTCACAGGGCAATCCTCCCGAAGGTCTCAGGCTGCACGAAGCACACGCACACAGCGTCGCTGAGACTTACTTGGACTCCGGGTGCCCACGATCACAGGGCAATGCTCACGAAGGTCTCAGGCTGCACGAAGCACACGCACACAGCGTCGCTGAGACTCACTTGGACTCCGGGTGCATACGATCACGGGGCAATCCTCACGAAGGTCTCAGGCTGCACAAAGCACACGCACACAGCGTCGCTGAGACTCACTTGGACTCCGGGTGTACACGATCACGGGGCAGTTCTTACGAAGGTCTCAGGCTGCAAAAAGCACACGCACACAGCGTCGCTGAGACACACTTGGAAACTTTTTTGTTCCTGAGTTTCCACAACAGGGAGCCAGCTCTCCTCGGGCCCTTGGAGACACACTACTTCAGGACACAGCACACAGCAAAGTCCTCACAAGCAGGAGGACACAGCACACAGCAAAGTCCCTTGTCCACTCCTTAGTCAAACCAGCAAACTGCAGGCCAGCCCCCGAACACACAGCAAGGGTCAGTCCTTTTCTTCAGTCTCTTCAGCTGTTCTTCTTTGGCAGAGGTTCCTCTTGAGCACCAAGTAGGTTCAATCCTTTTTCAATAAGGATTTCAGTCTAAAGTCCAGGGGTTTCAGCTCTCATAGTTATACTCCTAAATGTCTTTGAAGTCTTTGTGTTCAGGGGGCACTGACCCCTGTCCAAACCAGTTCTGGGTGTCTGCCTGTCAGTGACACCTTCTTCCTTTGATAGTGGGGGTCTGGATCTTCAATCACTCAGCAGGAGATGGAGCCTTTGTTTTATGGCAGCAGCCCAGGCCTCTTCACCTCCAGGTGCTACTCCTCCCCCCTACACTCCAGATGCAGGTCAGCCTGTTGCTGTCTCACCTCCCCTCCCTGGGTCAAGACATTGCCCAGATCCTATCACATTCAGATCCAGACAGTCAATCCACAACCAGGCAGAGACACACAGAATTGTTAGAACAAAAAAACCAGCCACTTCTAAAAGCGTGGTTTCTAAACACACAATTCAAAAACCACCTTCACAAAAAGATGTGTTATTAAATTGTGAGCTCAGGCACACTAAACTTCACCTCTCTATCTTAAACCTGTGGGAAGATAGGCTGGAAACATATTACACAGCCTTCCCCATTCTGTCCTATGGGCAAGATGGCCTTGCAACAGTGAAAAACGAAATGGAGAGTATTTCACTGTTAGGATATGGTACACACCTCAGTACATGTCCTACCTTTCACAAACACTGCACCCTGCCCAGGGGGGTACCTTGGGCCTACTGTAGGGGTGTCTGATGTGCATGGAAGGGGAAGGGTAAGTGGGTGCACTTGTCAGGACAACATGGCAGTTTAGCAAACTGGGCGCAGGCACTGCAGTGGCAGGCCTGAGTTCTCTCTTTAGGGCTACTTCTGTGGGTGGCACAATTAGTGCTGCAGGCCCACCAGTAGCATTTGCATTACCAGCCCTGGCACACATAGTGCACTTTACTAGGGACCTTACTAGTAAGGCAAACATACCAATTATGGACAACCAATTACCATTACACTTTACACAGGGAGCACTTGCACTTTGACACTGATCAGCAGTGGCAAAGTGCCCAAAGCTATCTAAGTTGGCAACACCATGTCAGAAAAAAGGTCTAGGGGAGGCAAAAAGTTTAGGGAACTTTAGCCAAAAGGGCCAAGTCCAACACAACCCCCTCCCAGCCTAAAGCCAGGGTAGACCAATCAACTACCTTGATGGACTTCCCTGCTTGGGGCGATAGAACACGGACGCGGCCCGCTACCGCAGGGACACCCTCCTGTTCTATGCCTTCCTGACCCCAGGGGGTTCTCTTGGTCACTACTCCCTGGGCCAACTATGCTGCTCCACGGGTACTTCCTGGCAGTCGGGGACCCTCTAGGGGTGCTGGTCCCTTGCCAACTCCCACCTAGAGCGGTACCCCTGGAAGACCCATCGGCCAGGATGCTGTCTCCAGTTATCCGGCCCTCCAAGTTAGAGGTGGGGTTACCCCGGTCACTCTTAGGGGACCTAGCCCTACTTGCTGGGCACTGTCCCACGGGTCTTCCCACGGGGGAACATCTCCCCTCCTTAACCTTCCATTTAGATTTTTGGGCCTGCCACTTAGGAATGGCACCCACAAACTTCAGGACCGCGGGAGCTCTGGTTACAGATGCCCCGCGACCCTAGGTGTTCCTCCTCGCACTGCTGGCAGGTAGGTTCTAGACCTCCACCCTGGTGCTCCTCTAAGGATCCCTCCAGTCTCTGGGGGGGGTTGGGGACCCCCGGGGACGCTGCTTACATTCTCTCCCTCTCCTTTGAGACAGGGTGCTAGCCTGCATGCCCCCCCCCCACTTCTCTGGGGCCTGACGGCGCCACTCTGTCCTTCTTCCCTCCCACGGGACTGGAAGATCCCTGAGTTGCTGCTGGGGTTCCCCTTTGGTGTTTCTTCAGACCCCTTCACCCATGACCAGGGGCCTGTCTCGGGGGCAAGCTCCTGGGAATCACAGAGCTCGCAGTCTAACAGGTGTTGGCGCAACTCTGAAAAATGTTTACTGAGCCGAGGCTCCCTGGAGCCCAAATTGAGCAATCCTTTGTAATCATTCGCCATGCTAACCAACACCCAATCATCCAGTGCACGCGTGTACTCATCCAGATCCTCCACCCGAGTACTAGATTCCAGGTTCTTCAAGTTCCTGAATTTCTGCCGGTACTGTTCAGGAGTGAGCCCATACCTGAGGCATAAAGCCTCCTTCATATTGCGGTAGGTCAGGGTTCCCGCCCTCTCTAAAGGTGGTAAAACATCCCTCCCAGAAGCCTTAAAGTGTTTCCATAGGCCCGCCCCCCAATGCTTCTCAGGCACCTCATTCGTCCTCAGTGCGATCTCAAAATGCCGTGAACCATGCATAAATATCATCACCCCTTTGGTAATCTCGCACTAAGTCTTTGGGAATGTACACCTTACCCGCTGGCACTGGTTGTGTGCTGCCACCATTCGAACTGGACTCCGCCTGTTTAGCCTTAAGGTCCAGTTCCCTCATGCTTAACTCATGAGCCAAGAGAATCTTCTTCTCTTCCAAGGCGAGAGCATTCTTGCTCTCCTCTGCTCGCTTTTCACTTTCAATTAGCAGCTTTTTCTCTTCTGCTTGAGCCTTAAGTTTTAAAACCTCCAACTCATGCTCTCTGACCCTTTGGTTTTCCTCCAGCTCCTCTGGGGAAAAACTCCTCCCTGAATGGTTACTACCAGCCCCTGAGGTTGGTCCTTCCACCGGCTAATCCCATGGACCAAATCCATTCCCTGGGTAATGCTCATCCACCTCAGCTTCACCTGTCTCCTGAGCCCCTTTGGCTTCCCACCAGGCCCTCAAGGCCGTTTGCAGCTCCTCCTTCTTGGTGCTACTTCTCATGGGACATCCCAAAGCTCTGCAGAATTGCCTCAATTGATCAACTTTGTAGGTAAGCAATGCCTCAATGTCGAACTCCAATTCTGCAACCTCACTGGCTACTTGACTCCTCTGAGACATGATGTGTGGCTTAAAGGTCGCTCAAAAATAGAACCAAAAATCAAAACACACTATGCGGTTGCGTCGTGGTCTGCGCTAAACTAGTGATGTACACCAATCACTGTGAGTGAATTTGCAAATACACGTTCCAATCCCACCGCTGCCACCAATGTTAGACCTGGGGGTCTCTAGTTGGCTGAGGTATGTACCTTAGTCCAAATAGGGACCCTTGCTTCTACGTCAGGGTAAGGAGGGACACACCTTTAGATAACCCCTGCTCACCCCCGGTAGCTTGGCACGAGCAGCCAGGCTTATCTCCAAGGCAAATGTGTAAAGTATTTGCATCCACGCTCTCAGTGACACAGTGATAACACCACAAATGAACTCCACACGAGTTTCATAAAAACAATTATATGTTTATAGAAAAAAGATATGCGATGAGACCACACGATAAAAATCCAACATATGCGTATTTGTAATATTTCACCGTGCTGGTTATTAGGCCAGCACGCACTGGTAGGTTCTTGCAGTATTAATGAGCAATTCTCAATGATTCAATGCAGTCCTAATACAATGCTATGCAGTTCGTAATGCAAGAATCAGGCACTTTGTAATGTAAAAGTAATGCAATGCGTAATGCAACAATCAGGCAGTTCGTAATGCAAAAATAGTGCAATTCAGTAATGCAACAATCAGGCAGTTCGTAATGCAAAAATAATGCAATCCGTAATGCAACAATCAGGCAGTTCGTAATGCAAAAATAATGCAGTTCGTAATGCAACAGTCAGGCAGTTCGTAATGCAAAAATAATGTAGTTCGGCACCGATCGCGGTGCTCTGGACGGTCTCTATGCCACTCTTACTGACTCGCGGTCAGCTACTGCCAAAATATGCCCCTAACACGGTTATGATGGAAAACAAAGTGCCGCTCCACACTCCGGCCCCGGTACTGCCACTCCTCGACAAGTATGGGCCACGATACGGACTTGAGCGGGGCTCGTGCTGCAAAGATGGGAAAGGCCGAGAGCGTTTCTCTCGTAGCTCGCACCCCGCCCCAGGCGGCGACACACGCACGCTCGATGACTGTTACCTGGGGTGCGATTTCACTCTCCTCTCTTCTCCTTGCGGCTTGGGCCTCCGGTGCGACTTCGTTGATCTTGGGCAGTGGAACTCGGACCCCCGACGATGATGGTTCGAGGTCTCTCCTTAGCAAAGGCAGGCTCGGGCCGGCGGCGGTGAATTCCCACAGCTCCTCTGGGGATGCCGGTCCGGGCCGATGGCAATGACGATCACAGCAGTTCTGGCCACGCTGTCGATCGAAGCAGAGAACAAGACTGCTCCGGGACACACAGTCACGTGGCAATTTCTCACGAAGGTATCAGGCTGCAACAGGGCACACGCACACAGCGTCGCTGAGACTCACTTGAACTCTGGGTGCACACGATCACAGGGCAATCCTCACGAAGGTCTCAGACTGCACGAAGCACACGCACACAGCGTCACTAAAACTCACTTGGACTCCGGGTGCACACACTCACAGGGCAATCCTCCCGAAGGTCTCAGGCTGCACGAAGCACACGCACACAGCGTCGCTGAGACTCACTTGGACTCCGGGTGCCCACGATCACAGGGCAATACTCACGAAGGCTGCACGAAGCACACGAAGCACACGCACACAGCGTCGTAGAGACTCACTTGGACTCCGGGTGCACACAATCACGGGGCAATCCTCACGAAGGTCTCAGGCTGCACAAAGCACACGCACACAGCGTCGCTGAGACTCACTTGGACGCCGGGTGTACACGATCACGGGGCAGTTTTTACGAAGGTCTCAGGCTGCAAAAAGCACACGCACACAGCGTCGCTGAGACACACTTGGAAACTTTTATGTTCCTGAGTTTCCACAACAGGGAGCCAGTTCTCCTCTGGCCCTTGGAGACACGCTACTTCAGGACACAGCACACAGCAAAGTCCTCACAAGCAGGGGGACACAGCAAAGTCCCTTGTCCTCTCCTTAGTCAAACCAGCAAACTGCAGGCCAGCCCCAGAACACACAGCAAGGGTCAGTCCTTTTCTTCAGTCTCTTCAGTTGTTCTTCTTTGGCAGAGGTTCCTCTTGAGCACTAAGTAGGTTCAATCCTTTTTCAATAGGGATTTCAGTCTAAAGTCCAGGGGTTTCAGCGCTCATAGTTATACCCCTAAATGTCTTTGAAGTCTTTGTGTTCAGGGGGCACTGACCCCTGTCCAAACCAGTTCTGGGTGTCTCCCTGCCAGTGACACCTTCTTCCTTTGATAGTGGCGGTCTGGATCTTCAATCACTCAGCAGGAGATGGATCCTTTGTTTTATGGCAGCAGCCCAGGCCTCTTCACCTCCAGGGGCTACTCCTCCCCCTACACTCCAGATGCAGGTCAGCCTGTTGCTGTCTCACCTCCCCTCCCTGGGTCAAGACATTTCCCAGATCCTATCACATTCAGATCCAGACAGTCAATCCACAACCAGGCAGAGACACACAGAATTGTTAGAACAAAAAAACCAGCCACTTCTAAAAGCGTGGTTTCTAAACACACAATTCAAAAACCACCTTCACAAAAAGATGTGTTATTAAATTGTGAGCTCAGGCACACTAAACTTCACCTCTCCATCTTAAACCTGTGGGAAGATAGGCTGGAAACATATTACACAGCCTTCCCCATTCTGTCCTATGGGCAAGATGGCCTTGCAACAGTGAAAAACGAAATGGAGAGTATTTCACTGTTAGGACATGGTACACACATCAGTACATGTCCTACCTTTCACAAACACTGCACCCTGCCCAGGGGGGTACCTTGGGCCTACCGTACGGGTGTCTGATGTGCATGGAAAGGGAAGGGTAAGGCCTGGCAAGTGGGTGCGCTTGTCAGGACAACATGGCAGTTTAGCAAACTGGGTGCAGGCACTGCAGTGGCAGGCCTGAGTTCTCTCTTTAGGGCTACTTGTGTGGGTGGCACAATTAGTGCTGCAGGCCCACCAGTAGCATTTGCATTACCAGCCCTAGCACACATAGTGCACTTTACTAGGGACTTTACTAGTAAGGCAAACATACCAATTATGGACAACCAATTACCATTACACTTTACACAGGGAGCACTTGCACTTTGACACTGATCAGCAGTGGCAAAGTGCCCAAAGCATCTAAGTTGGCAACACCATTTCAGAAAAAAGGTCTAGGGGGAAGGCAAAAAGTTTAGGGAACTTTAGCCAAAAAGGGCCAAGTCCAACACCCCCTGTGTCATATTGGCAGCAGGCTCTGCTGGAAACACGTCACACTTCAAGCCAACCGTCAATCCTCCCAGGGAGGCCGGCAACCCCAGGCAGATTGGAGAGGAGCCAGAAGTGTTGGACAGGCTCCAAGCCCCACCATGGTTTGGTATGCCATATTATGCCTCGCAACAGACAGCGCATGTGCTATCTAGTAAGCTTGACATAAAAAGTTATTCATCTTCACCTAACAGAGAGGGAATACATGTGAACCAGTTAAGTTTCTCACATGCCTGGTCATTTCCATCCGGTAGCACACTTCATTACGTCAGAAGAGATCTAGGGCATCTCTGTTGTGTACCTCCAGGGGCAGTGGACCTTTGTGGATCCTTGAGATCGAGTTCTTGCAGCCCCTCACACCTCATAGTACAATTCATTGATATCTTGAGTAACTTTTCACAAAAATGGCACACAGCACAAGGCTTGTATGAGGAGAAAACAACTCGTTTAAGATGAAAATGCCTCTTGGTGAGACATCTTCTCCTTGAATCAGTCTCCACAGACAGCAATTATGCGAAATTAAACGTTATGCGCCAGGGCAAGAAATGTTCACATTTCTTAACCTGAGATTTAGAAACTGCACAGGATTACACAGGCATAAAAATATTTTCGCACATGCCTTGTTGTCTTAACTTAGGCAGATTATGCCCAATTACACTCTCTAATGTTGATTTTTTTTTTTTTATTGCCAGTGGTGAAAGAAGGCAGGATTTAATTTACACTGAGCACCCAATCAAAATTTGAGTCTTTTTGTAATTAGCAGTAATACCCACCCAATTGTGGCCCAACAACTGCTGTGTAGGAGGTGCCACTCATTTCTATTAGGTGACTCTACATTTCCCACAAAGTGCCATATGAGATGATGTACAGCGTTGTATGTGTCTTGTAACCCTCTTACAAACAGTGTAATCGCTGCCACTTTGCATTGTGTAAGTGAATGGAATGCCCAAGATTATGCCATTATGCCACGTCATGTAAGGTTCTTGTAACTGGAGCACAGGAAGAATGCGATGTACCCAAGTGCAAGCAGCTGTTCCTTAACACTGGCACCGATAAAATTACTTTAATTTTGGGTTGATTTTTACCTGATCAGACTGTTCAGGTAATTTTTGATTGTGAAATGCATGCTTTTTAAAAATTATTTTGTGTGCAGAGGTGCCATAGAGTGTGACTCTACTATACATACAATATCAGCTTCCTCTTCCTGCCCAGAAGACTCGTCCTGTGCTTTGGTCAACCCTTGGTAATTTTGGAGGGAAAGTGTTAGACCTGGCCTTTGTTTCGCGTGGTCTCCTCTAACCTTTTTGGGTGCCGACCTCATGTTTTGACCTTGTTTTGCTGGCTTAGGACTTAAGAACGTTTGGCACTGCTGTGCAGTGCCAAAGCACTGTGCTCCTCATATACATACCGTGGATCCGGTATATATAATTGCCTGATTCAAGTTAACTGTAAGTCTCTTGTCATGGGGTAAAACCTATACCAGGACTTGCCACACTAGTTGAGCCACCCACGGAGGTAGCTCATCGATAGTGCCACTGGTTTGGCCTGGTGGGGCCTGTGTGCACAGGTTATTGTTACTCGGTTTGGCATTTAAAAAGCTGCGTGCCAAGGTTCTGCATGTCTCCTGCTATGTCAGAGTTCTCTTTGGTGACAGGGTGAGGTGTTGGGAAGACGCTGGGCAGGTGTG
Source organism: Calotriton arnoldi (assembly GCA_963921515.1). Classification (NCBI taxonomy): domain Eukaryota; kingdom Metazoa; phylum Chordata; class Amphibia; order Caudata; family Salamandridae; genus Calotriton; species Calotriton arnoldi. Next base: position 314,223 of record CAWUFW010001193.1, read on the forward strand.
CGTATGCAAGAGTAGTGAATGACACTGGATGGTGTGTTTGGTACGATGAGGCCTGCTTCTCGCATTGGATTAGCATAAGGAGGTGTGGTGAAAGGCTGGTATTTCCTACGGGCAGGATAGTAACAGTATAGTGTTTGGCATTGATGAGGTCATAATGGTGAATCCTCTCCGGTAGTGGTTTTGACACTACGGTGATGGAAATGTCACTTTGGGAAAGTGGGCATTTCGATGTGCGTGGCTCTGTGTGCCTGGCAGTCTGTGTCCTAATTCACAACTGGTTGCTTAGGGGGATAGCCACATCTGTGTATTCCTGATAGAGGGCCATAAACTAGGGTTTATAAGGAAACTGCGGACCTCTGACTCTGAGGAGCCTTTTTGGGACCGTTACGTGGGGGTGGAATTTCCTCCTGCATTGCAAGGGGCAGGGTCTTGGCCCCACTAAAGATTGAGATCAAATCTCCCGGGGTAGAATGGCAGACAGGACAAAATATAGAGAGGGCCTGTGCATTTCAAAGGTGGCTTTTGAACTGATTGTATCTTTAAAGGCCATGGTGGGTATAACTACTTGGGCTTCAGCCTCCGAAAGTAGGGTCACTTTTGGATTTGAAACTATACTAGCTGGTTCAATACTGGGACAATGACACGAAGAATCATTAGGGCAGAAGGGACTTCAACTGGACTATCCGCAGACTCGTGGTAGCTTGGAGGTTGTCATGCTCCAGGAAGGGGACTATCACTTGGTAGATTTTGCCTGGACATTGCTGGCCTGCAGCTAGTGCCAACTGTCGTGGTCTGGGTCTCGAAGTTCTCTCCAAGGGCCGGTGAGCTGGCCTCCTGTCCACGAGATCCCAGGGTCAGAAAGGATCTCACTGTCTCAACGAGACTGTAAGGACCGCACTGGGTGTGGCGAAGACAGGTGGAAGTGATCATGGTTGGGACAAGGACCGTCCTGACATACACCATCATCATGCTGTGCAAGAAGAGTGTGTGCTCAGAGATCAGCAGCCATCTGAGGTTCCGGGAGGTGAGGAGTTTGAGTACGGGGAAGCTTGCAGAGTCTGAGGGACCTGTGCTCGCTTGTGCTCCAGAGTGTGTGGTGTCAGAGGGGTGTTGAGGTAACCTGAGCCGGGAGCTGAGACTATCTTCGGCCTTCTGATCAGGAGGACGACAGTGCCTGACGTGGTGGCCTCGGTCCGAGGTCATTGGCTCCCTCTCCCTGGACCCACGCCACAGTGTGCTTTGTTGTGGAAAATACTGTGACGAGACCCAAGAGGTTTTTGTGTGCCGTGTGGGCATCTGCAGCTGACAGTTGGGGGTCTACGGCAGGTCACACCTCCGCTTGAGGGGAAAACATTTCTCCAGGCATGGAAGCGTGCCAGCTTCCTGGGTCACAACCTTTTGTCTAAGGGAAGGATAGCGATTCTGCACTGTGCAGGTGCCATCGGGCGCCTGGATGTCTAATCCGGATGGACGACACTAAGTAACTGTTTCTTTCCATGTTAGGTGGTTCCGACTAACTAGTCAACAGGGCTCCAGCCAGAGCAACGTGTATTGTTCACAGGTGGAGTTGAAGGACTGAGGGGCTGGGTCACGAGGCGTAGTCGGAGACTGGTGATTGTTTGACCTTTCTGCAATGGGAATGTCCGACAATTGCATATAACTGTAAAGTGTATATACAATGTGTGTTTCATTTTGATTTCAATAGAAGAGTTAGATAATTGCATATAACTGAAGAATGTACATACAATGTGTATCTCGTTTCGATTTCAGTGTGTGTGTGTGTGTGTGTGTGTGATACAAAGATAAGTGTTTTATACATACAGTGTGGAGTCTTTTGTGGCAAACGCAGTGTGTTGCAAGGGGGGTGCTGTGTCAATACTGTACACTCGGGCCCTGAGGTTAAGCCTTACTGCTCGGTGCCAAGCTACCAGAGTGTGAGCACAGGTTATCGGACAAGTGTATCATACCCATCCTATTTGGAACAGTAGAATCTGGCTAGCTTTGATGCGTCTTTGCCAGCCCAAAACTGCTGGGTCTAACAGAAAGCATCACTCTTTCTTTGTCTGCAATCTCTCCTGCAGCATTCACCCTTAAAATCTTTGTGTTTGTTTGAGAAAATCAAGTAACTACGGTCCAGTAGATTGCAAAATGCTTGATGCTGTCAGGCACCGCTATTTATGTTGCTTTTGTTTTTTATTTTGTTTGTTTGCTGATCGATGGCCTGGAGATTGGAGTAAGGGGGTGTAGGTAGGCACATGTGGTATTAAGAGATACAAATGCAATAGACATTTTGGGGTTGTGGAGCCCTGGGCTTATATACACGTCCTCCTGTTTTTGGGAGTTTTATCCAGATTAGTCAATATTTTGTAATGGTTTCATATTTGAGGCGTAGCCTGCTGTAGGCATTGAATGTATTTTAATGTATATTTCACATTCTATATATTGCTGTGCCAGAGATATTTGTATAATTTAGGGGGTTGTGGGTGGTCTTGTATTCATGCCAAATTTAGCTTGTTCTTTGACTGCATGTGCGTATGAAACAGGTGACTCTAAGAGTCCAAGCCTACATTGGTAGACATTTTCCTTTTTTCGCAGATGCCTTACTTTCCATGTGCATGCCCACTAGTTTGTGTGTAACTTTGTGTAAGTGTGAGATAGTTGATTAATGTACTATTCCGAAATTTAAAAAAATAGTTTGCAGGGATAAATGTTGCCATGGGTTGTTAATGTTTAGGGTGCTTTTAAACTTTATTTTAATCTTTTCTGATTGTTTCTGTGTTGCTGTGCTGTTATTATACTTTTTATCTTGGTTGATTTTTTTTTACGTTATTGTTGCTGCTTTACTGGTGATGGGCAAAGGCCCTCAAATGGGCCCAGTCATACTTCGGGTGTATACTTCTGCAATCCATTCCCTGTAATGCTGCAAGTTTTTTGTTCGAAGAGAAAGGGCCTCCATTTTTGTGTGCCATGTGGGCAACTACTATTTTGTGGACCCAATATGAGTGTTATAGGTGGCCATTTTGTCTTTGTTCTCCGTGCCTGCTTCTTTGCTTGCGATATGGACAACTGCTATTTTGTAGTGCCAGGTTGTATGTCGTAGGCAGCTATTGTGTCTTTGCTCTCCATATCTCCTTATATGCTTGACATTTGTGCAACCACCGTTTTGTGGAACCAGTGTGTGTGTATTATTATTAATCATTTTATGCCACTTTTCCCAGGACCATTAATTATTATGGCCTTTCAGGAGCTCATATTATTTTAGTCCATTTTTGTTTTTTAATATATTATTCCTGTTTTGTTTATTTGTGGTTGTGGCAAGGTTGTACTTTTTTTTATTAATTTTTACCTGCCTACCATAGTGGTCCCATGGGCCCTGGAGGGACACCACATATTTATTAATTAATGTAATAGTGTTTTTTCCTACCCACCGTACCATTAGGGCCCTGTGCCCTTCAAGGATACCAGATATTTCTTGGGTAGCATTTCTTGAATTTAGGTAGTGCCCTGTCTACCAAAAAAAAACAGTTTGTTTATACAGTTTACAATTGTGGGTATATATTATTGATGTGGTTCTTTATGATGATAATGATGCTGAATTTTTTGCATAAAATGGCCAAGTCTCAATGTCTCACTGCTTCCTTCTTCTTTATTATTGCCTACATGTAAACGAGCTGACACTGAGGTGGATAGAATTCTGAGAAATAGCTGATACCAGAGTTTGAAGACCTCTCTGTTAATAAGTGTTACTGCTTGTGCTGTTGACCAAAAATGCGAGAAGAAAAGAAGATGGCCACAAAGAATCAGACTGATTACAAGTAAGTGGCCACTGAGAAGAAGAACTCTGTTGCTACCACTGACATCAAGCTCTCTTCCCTTTCGCAGCAACGCTTTATACCTGCTGTACTCTCTGCTGGGCAGGAAGACGCTTAGAGGAGGCTCACCCTCAGTTCAACAACGGTACTGTCGCTTAAGCTGAAGCAAATATCTCTCGGAGCTGCAGTTACTGCTATCATGGCTGACAGGAATGCGTCTAAAATTGAATTGCTCCAACAAATGGAATCCTTCCAGGAAACTCAACAGCAACTAGAGTCTAGTACACCTGATCCTCCAGAGGTAGGATCAGAGCAGGAAGTTGAGCTTGCTGCACAGCAGGATGTTTTGGCATCTTTTCCATATGACACATTGTCTTCACTGTCTCCTCTGAGTTAACAAAAGATTACTCCCCCAACTTCTCTAAGCCTCCCTTCAAATGATCATGACATAGATTGGACCCCCGAGACCCACAACAGGAGGCAAAGGAAAAGGAAGATTCCAGAACGCCTAGCTGGAAGTGAGGACGATGAAACAGTGATCATTCATGTGGAGAGTGGCACATAGGAAACGCATAAGACTTCTATTCAGCTTGCACCTGCAGTGCCACCAACACCACCTGTTTCCATCTTTCAAAACCTCCAAAAATTAGCACCATTACTAAAGTAGTAGCCCCATCCTGGGGAAAGGTAAAAAAAATTGCCTAGCTTCAACAGAAGCATTTCTCCTGGCTTTGGCTCTGTAAGGAAGCCTTCCACCATAGTTAGGGATTTCTTTAGACTTAGGCCACTTAAGGTACACATCGCAGATTGCATAGTTTGCCGCAAACCAGTGCAAAAAGAAAAGCTATGACATGATGCTACCTGGGACTAACCGGCCCATCTGATAAACATGCAATATTGTAGGAACCTCACACAATATCTGCTGCTGGCAAGAGAGAAGAAGCCAAACAGACAGAGGTACTGATGGTTAAGAAGAAAACGTAGTCATCATGTGAAGCAGCACTGTGATCTTTGGTCTTAATGTGCACTCATCAACTGCAGCAGCCTTGGAAAAGGGGGCTACAGTCACCCCCAAGCATCCAAGCAGCCGATCTTAGGTCACCTGAGGTGGAATTGTTACAAAGAAAACAAGAAACCCAATAACCCACTATAGAGTTTATGTTCAGCAAGGAGTCGCTGTACCACTAAACCCATGATCTCCTCCATTTTTAAAAAGGAAAGCTGGCCAAAATGTTAGCAATTGTCCTTCTCCATTTTTCTTGGTGAAAGGACAAGGGTTCTGGAATTTGTGGAGAGCCTTTGTCCAAAATGTAAGGTTCCAAGAAATACCTATTTTTCAACAGTGGCTATGCCAGTGCTGTACTATCAAGTGCTGGAATGGATTAGTGAAGCAATGAAGGAAAGTACCGTTCAGGCCATCCACCTCATTACAGACGTGTGGATCAGTTCTCAGGCCACAGACTACATGTGCATCACTGCACACTGAGTCTCCTTTAGGGAGGAAAAGAAGAGCCTAGCCGCTGGACTCACCGTTGCTGATGATCTTCAAGGGATTTGTCGGCATGCAACAGATGCAATGTTCTCCTTGGAGAAATCACATACAATTTCCAACATACTGAAAGAATTTAATACCAAACCCTACAAATGACTTCAACCCAGAGGTCTCAGCATGGGTTTTGTTGAAACAGCAATGGAAATAATATTGTCAAATCCTTGGCTGACGGAGAAAACTAAAGAGTCCTATGTTTAGTTCATTGCATCAACCTAATTGTACAAGACTTTGTCAAAAAGTAGTAGTCAACAGCGTACTGGCCACCTGTGACAGGATTTGCATTCATTTCAGTCATTCCTCAGAGCACAGAAGCAGCAGAAGATCATTCAGTGTGCTAAGGGAGTGCATATAGAAGCCGTCATACCAGTGTTTCCAACTGCTATAATGCCACATCATATATGCTGCAATGCCTGTTTGAGCAGTACAGGTCTATCAATGATTGCATTCCCTAAAGCAGAGTGGGTGTAACTACCAAAGCCATGACAAATGTAGGTGTTGTGCGAAATTAGCATTATTTGCTTTTGCATAATCCATTTTGAATGTGAGGCCACATTTCTCACAAAACCAATACTGCTAAAAACACAAGCACAGCAAACGACAGCCGCTTGCAATCTGGTCATTTATATTGTTCCTGCACTCCTGTATAATTACACAACATGACATCATTTCAGGAATTTAGCATAATTCAAAATTCCAAAAGCTTGTGAATTAGAAATAGTGACAATGGAGGTTGATAAAGGAGGGCCAGTGAAGTGCCATATCAAAATCCTACTGACTTTGGAGATTTTGACAAGAGATTTCTGCAAAGAGTATTGTACCAGGAGCCAAGTCCATTTCATTGTTGTACAAACTGCAGGGCCATTTGTCAAAGATGGAACAAAGATTCACAAAAGTCAATGAAGAAGCAGCTACTTTGTTCATCAGCTTAATACTTCACATGAACACAAATCAAAGGCTTCACAAAGAGATTGTTTCCTCTGAAGAGTACATCTGTGTAACAATACTTGATAAACTTTAATTTCTTTTTCATCTCTGGATGTCTCTGCTCTACTGATCATCAGAAATGCAAGTGACCTAGAATGGCAATTTTGAGGTTACAGCAGAACTGAAGTGCTGCATTAAACTACCGGAGATTGCAGTAGTGGCGCAGAGGCCAGTAGCATGTTGCAAGGGCAGCAGCATCACCCGACAGTAGTAACACAATTCCCTGCTACTAACCCTACAACACCATCATTTTAACTTCCAACATCTGCACTGGATTTGTTTATGAATATTCCAGTACTTAAAAAAAGCACACAGGCAACTCAGAAGCAGTGACTACAGAAAAGATAATGTAAAACTACTTTGAGGACTAAACAGTAATCTTCTTGGATCAAGAGCCGTTGACCTTTTGGTAAGAGAAAAATGAACAGTGGCTGGTATTTAGCAGGCTGGCAATAAAGTATCTTGCATGTCCCGAAGCTAGTGTAACCTAAGGGTGGGAAATCAGGGCAGCTGGAGTAATTGTCACAATCAGAAATACCAGTCTCCTATCTCAAAATATAGAGGGAGTGATAAGAAATAAAAATTAAAAAATGTCATACCCAAATACCAATCCAATCACCAATTCCCTAACCCTTTCCCCCAAGTTGTGAGATCTAATATGCCGTTATCTATTTCCAACCATCAATCAATCTTGCCCTTGAGGTGTAAGCAACTCTAAACTGTTACAGGATGAGGTTATAAAACAAGTGCAAATTTGTCCACTTGTCCCCCTTTCGCTAGCAAGAAAGGGACATCATAGTGCAGAAAATAAATTATAACAATGGTAGGCAAGGATAGGTAGGGTGTACTTTACTTCCACAATCCATACCCCACATAGAATCAATGTACTGGAGGATTCTTCCAAAGAAACCTCCTCCATAGACTTGAATGTTAATTACACTTACTTTGGGAAATGACTCCTACACTGTGTTGATTTAAGCTGATCTTTGTCTTGGATTTTGCATTCTCTCTCTTTTGTCTTTTAGTTTAGTGTTGCAGAATCAGGGATTCATGGTTGGGCTTTCTCAGTATGCATCATGTAACATCTCTATTCCATGGGTTGTTGTAAGTAGTTTTCCTTAGTGGTGAGTGGTGGTTAGGTGCAAAGGGTCATGCAGTAGACAGATTTGGACAATCGCTTTTTGATAGGCCAGGTTCTGTTTCTGTCTGTAGGTAGGTGGGATATCCTGGTTTTAATTAAATCGGCTAGTACAGTAAACAGTAAAAGAACACAACCACTAATTACCAAAATAATTACAAATAACCATAAGTTGAAAAAAAGTATTTATTTTATACAAAAAATAAACTGACCCACTCCAACTGCACCCCTTCTCCAAAACCTAAACAAAAACTAAATCTAACTAAACTCTTTCCCAGCATTCCCACCCGCTGGTTCTTTCACTTCAAATAGGCCTTTTAAACCTTCCAGAGGAAGACATCTATGGTTAAGGGGTGAGGTGGGTGTGCTGCTCCAGGAGATGGTATGCTCAGCCTCCTATGGTGGCAGCGGCAATGGTGGTGCCTTCTGGAGTCTGCTGGCTGGTCTGTAGAGGAAGCAGCAGCCCCTGCCTCTTCCTTCTCTTGCAGAATGACCAGCCAATAGAAGGCCATCTTGGTGGTGCAGCGAAGCAGCTATCTCCCACAGGGACTCCAAGGTATGGCCTCTGGCAAGGACACCTTGTTGGTCTGAGGAATGAAGAAAAAAACATGAAATGTAGTACTCACTGCAAGCACATGTTTGTATAGTCAGACAGACACACATTGTTGCTGGTTCTCTAGGGCCAATAGAAATTTTGATGTGATTTTGTGTCCGAGGGACTATTTTTTAACATATCCTTCTATTTGCAGTACATGACATAAATTAATCACCACTACCTGCATAATTAATTCTTTTTTATTGCTGAAATGGATGAAAAGTATAAATAAATGAATTCAATTGACACAAAAATGACTAAGAGCCTGATTTAGAGTTCAGCGGATGGGTTACTCTTTCACAAACATGACAGAGATCCCGTCCACCATATTTCAAGTGCCAATGAACATAATGAACTTGTCATATGACGAACGGGATATCCGTCACGTTTGTGACGAAGTATCTCATCCGCAAAATTCTAAATTAGGCCCTAAGTTGCAATGTTATATAAACTGCCATAGACAAATAAATTAAATTTATGCTGCACAATATATTTGTCAATATATATCATGCAACATTGATTGAGCTAACTTAGTGGAGTGGCATGGTGTTTAAGCAACTATTGGTACAGTAATAACAATAATTCCAGTGGTCTTCCAGCAACTGCCGGCAACTAGAAAGGGAGTAGCACACCAGCAAAGAGACAGAAGACCATACCAGCTTCAAGACAGCACTCATCCAATACCACCACCTCCTGAAAGAAACAAAGAAGAACACCCTAGCAGACCACATGGAAACCAGCACAAACTGCAGTTCTCCAACCCCGCAGCCCCCGAGAACAACACCACCCTCTTCCAAGCACTGTGTGACACCCTAACGGACTTCTTCCACAACAAGATCTAAGTCATCGATGAAAACTTCGAACCCCGACCTCCTGCCACCAACAGCATCAGCATGCTCACACCCACGAACACAAACCACAAACACCTGCACACCCATTGGGATCCTATCACAACTCAAGCCATAATATCCATCATATACTCTGTGCACTCGGGAGCACCCATGGACCCCTGTCCCCACCACATCTTCACCTCGGCCCCCTTTTAGAGGACTGGAAACAGGCTGAAGTGAGGCCCCTGCTGAAGAAATTATCTGCCGACCCAGCAGAACCGAAGAACTACTGGACTATCTCACTGCACCCCTTTCCAGCGAAGGTTCTCAAGAAGGCCATCAACCAGCAACTCACCAAACACCTGGAACACAACAACCTCCTAGACCCCTCTCAACCACAGTGCCAAGATCTTCAGGTGGCTCTCAGTCAACACCAGAAGGACCATCACGCAGGCCCTCATTACCAGCAGGCTGGACTACAGGAACACACTCTACATAGGAATCACCGCATGCCTCCTGAGGAGACTACAGACAATACAAAACTCAGTGGCAAGACTCATCCGCGACCTCCCCAGATGGACCCACATCACAACCCACCTCAGGGACCTACACCGGCTCCCGATCCACTAGAGATGTCAGTTCAAGATGCTGACCCATGCATACAAAGCCCTGCACAACGAAGGACCAGCATACATCAACAAACGCATGACTTTCTACCAACCGAACAGACACCTATGATCCGCCTCACTCTCCCTCGTAGACACCCCCCGGATTTGCCGAAGCAACAGCACAGGACGCTCCTTTTCATACCTAGCGGCCAAAGCTTGGAAAAACCTCCCCCTGCACCTCAGAACCGCCACATCGCTCCAGCAATTCAGGAACAGACTTAAGACCTGGCTGTTCAAATGAACAGATAACCAGAAAGTAGTTAACAAATCTAGTGCCTTGAGACCCTCACGGGTGGTTTGCCCCGCTTTATAAATCCTTGATTGATTGATTGAGTGGTCCTTCTCTTTACCTATTGCTGAGTCTCACCTTGCGCCCCATTCCCTGACATCACACCCTACTCCTTAATGCATTACAGGCCAACAAATATATTATTCCTGGGTTAAGGAGGAAGTGAGAGTTAGGTACGGTCTAACACAACAAGGTTTGGGCTAGGTTTAGGTTTGACATGTTGGGTGACGTGGTTAATGGAAGGAAGAAAACCAATTAGTGTTAAAGATGGCATTATAGAAAAAGAAACTTAGGAAGAAGTTGTGGGCCAAATGTTGCATATGCAGAGGCTGGATGAGACAAGATAGTAAGTGGTAGAAATGGTTGGGCAGTGGACAACATACATCTGTTACCCATTAATTTATATGGCAGAGAGACAGAGGCAGAAATATAGCTATCAGGGTGGATACTTTTAAATGGTTTGGAGCTTAGAAGGAAGGAAGGAATTTGTTAACAAATATGCAAAAAAGGAAGCAGGAAACGCTAGATAGTTTCCAAGACACACACACAAAGCTACGCCCCTGTCTAGGAGTATTACTAATGGTACACGTTTGACTTATGCTGGAGCTAACAGTGCGTATAAAGTAAAGTACATCATATTTTATCAAACGGTGTTTTGGCATAGCACAAGCAAGACTTTTTCACACAAAAAAATGTCCCTGAATTTTCTGGACAGATATACTAATGCCCAGTCATTATTTTGCTGGATTACTTCAATCACGAATGTGAGGAGAATACGGAATCAGCGCATATTATTTTATGCGCGTATTAATTAATTATACGATTTTCTAATACTAAAAAAGTGTTCCTTTGAGGATCAGAAAATGTTGAATAAATAATGAAATTGTTCTAATATTGAGTGGGTTTTAAATTGAAATTATCATATTTTAATTTCGTTTTAATTACAATTACACATTTTTCACTTGCAGGCAATGATAGAAAAGGGTTGCAAATACTTTTTCGTATCCATGAAACTTTCGTGGAAACGCGTTTTGCCATGAAATGAGCTGATAATTAAACAAAAGCCATAAAAATGCATATACCGGTATAAATGTTACAACAGGTAGCAGGCTAACTAATCTAGTATGAAAACACGCTCATGGAAACTTTGTAATGTAGTTCAGAAAAGGTTCAGTGTATGCCAGAACAATGACTAGGAGAAAAAAGTACACTTTGTACTGAGTTCTTTGTGTATTTACTTGATCCCGGGCCAGTACCGCCTGGTTCCAACTTCCCATGGTTAGTTTTTGGATAACCGTAAGAGCAAACATCATCTATCGAAATACCGTTAGCAAATAACGTCCTCCCTTCACAGGAACCTGTTTCCTCCTATCGCCAAGGAGATTGTGCGAGTAGGAGGGAGGCGTATAGTCCTACGGTGGCAGGCGGAGTTCAGCAGCTGACGTTTCATGGTTTCAGATCATAAAATCATGGTATTCAGACGCCAAAGAACTTTCTTGAAATGATCATTATGTACATCAATGGAGCTCTTCAACTGGATATAAAAAAAACTCAAATGCATTTCCTTCGGAAATCAAGTTTTACTTATTTAGGCCCTGCCCCAGATGCAAAGACAGGCACCAGGGGTTTTTGTGCTCATTTGTGCCATGCCGTCAATCCGGTGCTGGTGGCTTGCAACGGCACTCATTTTTGGGGACTGTGACATACTTGTAATCATCCGACTTTGGTCGAGAGCAAGAGAGAGAAAGGCAGAAAGGTAAGAAACAATGACAAAAGGAGAAATCGGGGAGGAAAAAGAATGTTAGAGTGAGTTAAAGAGACAAGAAGTGAAGAGTCGTGGGGAAAAAAAGGCATGAAGTGGAATCAAAACTATGCAGACATGGTATTAATCAACCTCAGTATTTAGCAACAGCTGGGGAGGTCTCCTAAGAAAAACCTTGGACACCTGCACTTATTCATTTTATTATTATTATTTATTTTTTTGTCGTTTCAGCACTTTTAGCACCAGTTACACTTGCTCAATGTTATCAAAAGCCTTTCTCTGGTGCTAACTACGAGAACAAAAACAAACAACCCAGGTGTGCAAAAATGCAAGAAATTGCTGTGGTAACACTGTTGGTGAACGCTAGCTACTTGTGATTACTTAAACTACTAGGAACTTCAACGACCAAAATGCACTTGGGAGAAATGATGCTGATATGCCTAGGAGTGAGCTCCATCCCAACCGTAACGAGCACAAACCATGTATAATAGGCTAATGACCTCCACATAAAAAAAAAACAGTTTACACGTATTGTTCCCTATATTAATACTGATTGGTGCATTGAGCACAAAAAACTGCAAGTAGTCTGTGTAAATGTAATTTTGCCAGGGGTGATTTAGCGCTTGTTGTTACTGATTGGGTCTAAATGGGGCCCAATAGATTTTAGCTTTAGAGATGTACCACAAACTAGAAAGTCAATAAAGCATATCTCCAGATCACTGATAATTGACGTGTGAAAATTTTCCTAGCAGTTTGTTTATTTCAAAGAGAGGCCTAGTTACTTATCAATAATGATCATTACACTGAGTGCTGCTCTTTCTCATCACTGTCCTTACTAGATTAGGTTTTTCGTCTTTTCACAGACATTCTTTGCTCATCCAAGTACTAATGTTGAACTAAAAAAAAAAATTGACTTTTCCCTCGATCCCTTACGATACAACACCTCCCCTTACAGTTGTCAAAAGGAGGGATAAGTATAGCCAATCCCCTATAATATATTAACTAAAGAGAAAAAGAAAATAATATTTAATCTTTGTGTACACCAGAATCCTCGAGGTGGTATGGGTGGGAATTTGGGACTGTGATAAGGAAGACTGGGACTTGAAGTAATGAAGATTACTGTAAGCAATTGAGCTATTACATCCTTGCCCATTTTCCTCTTACCAGTCCTTACCGACTGAGGATGCATCAAAGGCAATATTCAAAGCAGCCACCCCCTCTGATCTCCAAGGATGTAGAAGCATTACTACGAACAGTAAAATCTGGCTCCCCCCTTGACATTATCCCGGCCAAAATCTCTGCTTCGCTATTTAATCATTTGTCCTTGTCCATAGGTACGCTTCTCAATCTCTCTATGAGAGAGGGTTATCTTCCTTTGGAATGGAAGGCGGCACAGGTCATCCCTATTCGTAAGAACACCAAGGTCCCTATGGAAGACCTTTCCAATCTCCGTCCCATTTCTTTACTACCTCTCCTGAGCAAGTTACTGGAAAAGTACATCAATAAACATCTGTCTAACCATGTCGAATCTACCGGTAGTTTGGATTCCTCTCAATCTGATTTCAGGCCCAAATATAGCACAGAGTCTGCCCTGGTGGCTGTCACGGATAATATCAGGATGACCTTAGATAGCGGCCAATCTACGATTCTTGTGCTGCTGGACCTCTCTGCCGCGTTCGACACGGTCTCTCATCAGATCCTGCTCAGGTGATTGGAGGAGATTGGACTCAGAGGACCAGCCCTTCAGTGGATGACGAGCTTCCTTTCCTCCCGCTCGCAGACCATTAACTTAGGTCCTTTTCGGTCAAAGACGATGGAATTGACCAAGGGAGTACCTCAGGGCTCATGTTTGAGCCCTACTTTGTTCAACATTTATGTTGCTCCCCTGGCCAACCTCCTTAGGACCTGTGGCTTTACTCCCATTTCATACGCTGATGACACGCAGCTTCTCTTCTCATTCAATAAATCCACTCCCACGGTTCAGTTCACTTTCTTCTCTGGAATGATAGCCATCTCTAATTGGATGAGAAGCAATTCTCTCCAATTCAACGTAGGGAAGTCGGAGATTATGCTTTTTGGAGAGGCACCTTTGCTGTGGACACCAGAGTGGTGGCTGGCGGACCTTGGGGCTCCTCCTGCCCCCAAGACCCTTGTTAAGAACCTGGGCATCCGCCTAGATCAGGCTCTGACCCTGAAGGAGCATGCAGCTTACACTGCTGACTCTTGCTTCCACATGCTGGGTTTGTTGCGGCGAGTTTTTATTTTTCTCCCAGATTCCACACGTAAAACCCTTATCCAGACAATGTTATTAAGCCGCCTAGACTACTGCAACACTCTCCTGGTCTCAGCCAACGAGTCCTCGTTGTGCAGATTTCAGGTGGTTCAGAACATCGCAGCACGCCTTGTCTTGAATGCCCCCCCGAAAACTGCCTCCCTTCCTCTCCTCCAACAGCTTCATTGGCTCCCGGTGCGTAAGCAGGTTAAGTTTAAAACCTGCTGCACCGTTCACAAGGCCTTGTATAACAATGGCCCCTCCTATCTCGCTGAGAAACTTAATCAATATGTTCCCTCCAGGACTCTTCGCTCAGGAGCCAAATCCCTTCTCTTGGTCCCACGGGTCAGGAAATCAAGGTTAAGTGGGAAATCTTTTTCCTACCTCGCTCCCCTTTATTGGAACCAGCTCCCCATCCATCTGAGACAATGCTCTGACTATCTCCAATTCAGAAAGCTTCTCAAGACTGCTCTGTTCTAAATACTGCCCCGTCAGCCTTCCTGTAGCACTGTCCGAAGCGCAGAGATACCCCTCCGGGGGTGATTCAGGCGCTATACAAAACCTATAAATAAAATAAATAAAATAAAGAAATAACCGACACATGCACCAAATATTTATACATCCACTGAAAATTTAATTTAGCAGATAATTTACAATCTTCAGGATTTCACAGAAGCTAAAATCATCATTTATCTATGGTCTGTAGAGTGTCATAAATGTGTGTGAAGAGGACCAAGTTGCTACAAAACAAATACATTTTTGAAGCATCGTTAACAGTTGTCAAATAAATGGTCACTACTCTGGTTAATCTACTTTGCATTGAGTCTGGCAGACTTCCCTTGCTGTAGAGTAAGCCATGGCTGTTGTAGCATAACCATCAACTTAGTGTTGATATTAAAGTGTGAGACCTTTGTTGGATGCACCAAATTTGACAAATAAGAGAGTCCACTTTCCTAAAAGATGCTTTGTGCTCAAGCTAAATAGGAAGTGTCCTACACCCATCTAGGAAAGGAAGACATTCTTCCTCTACTGTAGGTGGAGATCAGAAAAAAAAGTAGCAGAACTAGATCTTGGTCATAATGAAAATTTGAAGGAATCTTAGGGGACAATGTCAGATTTCGTCTAAGGATAGCTTTCTCTTAAAAAAGAAGTAAAAAAGGCAAAGAAGAAAGAATAGCGGCCTGTTCCACAATCTTGCTACCTGAAAAATACCCAGCAGGAAAAATACTTTTGCTGAAAGGTATTTTAGCTGTGGAAGTTCCTCCATATGAGCTGAGGACCGCCCCCCCCCCCCCGCTGCAGAAAGAGTGAAAAATAAAATGGAAATAAATGATTT
The DNA here is from genome assembly GCA_963921515.1 of Calotriton arnoldi. Lineage (NCBI taxonomy): Eukaryota > Metazoa > Chordata > Amphibia > Caudata > Salamandridae > Calotriton > Calotriton arnoldi. Next base: position 329,461 of record CAWUFW010001193.1, read on the forward strand.
TGTTACCATTTTTGTTACTCTCTGCCCTTCGAAGTTTGGGGGGCGGGGCCAGTGCTTCATTGCTGCTGATTGGCAGCAATAAGGAGAGGCCCCTTCGGTTTGAAGTGTGCATGACGGTTTGGCCGGCAATCTTACTACGGCCAGTCCAACATGCCCACTTCAAACCTCTCCAACCCAGCTGTCCTGGATTGGAGAGCAGGCACAGGCCTCCAGTGCCTTTCAGAGCGCTGAGGCAGCCAGCTCCAGTCAATCCAGATGCTTCACTCATGCTGCTTAACAGCATGAGAGCAACGTCTGAATTAGATAAGGTAGTTGGCTGTTGCACCTTGCTCTCGGAGGTGTCTGGAGCCAGGGACTGGAGAAGATCAAGGACGTGCTGCAGGACAAGGTAAGTCAAACTTATTTTTTCTTTATTTAATGTTTATTTATATTGTATGCTCATATCGCCCCACCATTTTTGTATACCACCATCCGCAACTGTATTTTAGGTCCCTGAAGTTAAAGGATCAAATAGGAGCTCTGCAGGACTTGCAGCACTAGACAAAAACCCCTATGTGGAGCAGAAGAACGTATAACTGGGCAACGTAAGGAAAATATTTAAGTAATCAAGATGCTAACTCAGAAATTGAGAGAACACCCCTCCCCCCCCCTACTAGTTTGAATTGATGCCCATTGACTTTTTAGCGTGGACACAGCTAACCCTAAAGGGAATCAATCAGTCAATAAATTAAAAACTTTAGAATGTTCACAAAAGATAGCATGAACATTTTTGGGAGATCATCACATTTGAAAATTCCGCCAATGCTGTAAATATACTTTTAAGATACTGTCCAGCCTGTTAACTGAATACTGGATGAAATTCCTTAGAGCACAACTGTGCTTCCAATCTCATCCTCCAAAACTCCATGCCCCCAATTGAAGCCTCCAATGAGATGACTCCAGAAGCTGTGGCACTTGGAGAGGTGATGGTGATACCAGAAACACAATGTAAAGTTGAGTTGATAATTATAACAGCAGAGGATAGCAGGTGTGGTGAGGCCAACATGGTTCTACTGATAACACCCTTGCATGATCATCCCTGATATACAATAGTATCTTGTGAACTAGAGGAAACAAAGGGGTCCTATGGCCACAGAAGAGATAATGTATCCCCCATCCACAATGCTGCCTTGGATAGAACTACAAAGGAGGACTGGGGAAGAAGAGAATTTCCCCCCATACCAAACACATTTAATCATGGTGACTAAATGTGGATGAAATCATCTGAAGCAATTTTGGAAATAGGCTCATAAATAGGCTCATGGATAGAGATGAGGGAAATATTCTGCTCAAACGATCCACAAGCACATTCTCTATCTCCGGGAGATAGATGGCTGTCAGAGATGGGAGATAGCTCTGTCTATACCCTGATTTCCCGTACCATTGCTGATAGGTCTCACCTTGCCTATTATATAGATGCTTATCATTTTGTTGTTTGTCCTAACTTTCCCAACCATATTTTTAAGACGAGGCGCAAAGACCATGTGCTCTAAGGGATTCGAAGGTGACATGTGTGAGTGTGAAGAGATCATACGATCGTGAGAGTTTTGCAATAATCTGTTTTAATGGATTTTTCTTTTCCACATGCTTTTTAGAGTTTTATAATATCATTATTGGGGATGCAGTTTTACAGCAACAGTGATGCTCAGAAACCACCTAGCCTACCATTACCACCGCAAAACTAGTGGTGGTTATTGCAGGAGCTACACAAAATAAGCCATAAGTATATTGCAGTGTGTTATTCCATATTTTTACCCACAAATCTCTAAATCAGTATTTAGTATCCAGAGAAAATACAGCTCAGTGTATATCCCCTGCAATTAAGTCGAGCACTTTACATGAGGATAACGAGAGCTGCGCTAGAAGTAGATGTAAGTTTACAAAATATATAAAGTGGTTCCAGTCTTGTATAGGTTATTTATTTATTTATGATGATTTTTTTAAAGTACATTGTTAAAATATGGTTTGAGAGCAGATTCTACTTTTTTTTCTGCTCGTGGTCAATGAGATAGAGTTTCAGCAAACATAAATGAAGAAATGTGGGCAAATTATCTAAAAAACATCCTTCCATTAGACAACCATCAGAGAATAATTGTACATTGAATAATACTGTCACACCAGGGTTCATACAGAGGCAAGTCAAGACCGTGGCCTCAGTCCATAATGGGCTTTTCCAAGGCACCGATGGTCAAAGGGAAAACAAATTAAAGGCAATTGTAAAGAAAAACAGATCTGAAGGGGCACCAGGGCCAAATGGTCTGTCACAAACACTATTTAAAGCCAGCCTTGCATTTTGGCCAGAACATCTAACCAAGCTGTACAGTTCAATGTGGTCACCACAAGATATTCCAGACGCATGTAGTGGATCAATAATAACTCCCATCTTTAAAGGTGGAGACCGGAATAACCTGGCCAATTACCGATTGATCACCCTCCTGGGCATAGAGGCCATGCATTTTGCTAGCCTTATTCTTCAGGAACTTCAAGCCTAGGAAGTTAATTTGGAATCCATTCCCTAGAATCAAACAGGTTTTCATCAAGGCTCAGGTAGCCTTTCAAATCCAGCCACCCTATTTATAGAAAACACCTTTAGCACAAAAACGACACTGTTTTCCTCCTTTGTTGATTTTAAGGCAACATTTGAGTGTGTATCTTGAGAAATCCTGTGGCAGAAATTAACCGTCTATGGAATACCGACTAAATCACTCAGAGCTATTCAGCTTTGTATACACTGATACAAGGTTATGAGTGAAAATAAGAGATGGCATTAAGCTCTCGGGTAATATCCACAGATCCACAAGTCCGAAGCAAGGGTGCGTTTTAGCTGCCTTGCTTTTCAATTTATAAATTTCAGACCCTTCTAGAGAGCTAGATATGGTGAACGCGAATCCACCTAAACTTCGTGCCTTTTTGTTATCGAACGTACTATACACTGATGATTTGCTCCTAATGAGCAAGACAAGTGTGGGGCTCCAGAGACTCCCTGATGTCCTTTATATCTTTACACTGTGAAATAAACTGGAGATCAACTTGAAAAAAGTCAATGAAAATCCGTTAGAAAAAGAAAATCCCTGGTTCATGGTACATCAACAGATCTGCAACACAGTAGAAATATCTTGGCTTGATAATCGACTCCAGAAGCACCTTCGCACCTGCTTGCGTGGAGACATTTTAGTTTAATCAGTTCAACCGGTAACTTACAATAGGGGTCTCCAACTCCGCACCGAAATCCTATTGTCTGCAATGGATCTTTGCCATTGTTTTAGAATGGAGCATCAATCAATAAAATTTCAGTAAACATCCTCAATTTAGTATTTACTTCAGTCAATGGTGAGAGTTTTGGATCAGTTGGAAAACCTTTCTTTATCGCTAAGAGTTTAGTATATTGTTCTTGTCTCTTTATTCAAATTAGTAAACCAGATAAATCCATTTACAGAAATATCAAGAAAATCATGGTTAGAGTTAATCAAGAAAATTACAACATATTCCATAAAGGAAATTAAGTCCCTATTCTACTCTAGCGGATTCTAACCTACCAGAACCCACAAAGAGTCCCTCTGGAAAACAGCAAGCTTTCAAGGAGCATTGAAATAGAATCAGATTGAAGTCAAACTCCTCATGAACAGTAGTTTTAGAAACTCGTCTCTTCTCTCTAACAGCATCAGCAAACAGTCGCAGTAACAACTGGTCCAATTAAGCTAAGAAAATATTCATAGCAGTAGCCGTAACCGTTGAGGAAAAATAGACACCAAAGCTACAGAAATCACCATCAGCACCAGCTCACAACGGATAGAGCAAAAAGGTGCTCAGGAAAAGTAAAGATGGTCACAGAAGAATAACACAATATAAAGGAGCTCCCTCGTGACCTATCTGTGAGTTACTTTCAGCATGGGCTTACATAGTATATCTGAACAACAACAACCTATAAAGAGAAGACATAATAGCTCTATGAAAATTTGTTAAACTTTTTTGTTTATTTCAATTTAAAAAATGTCTTTACTTTTTTGTTTTTTTGTTTTTTTATATAAATACCAGAATATTTTTTTAAAGCACTTACATGCAATAGAACATAATAGTTACATAAAATGTTAGATACAACAGGTTTGAATTAATGACCCCTGAATGCAAATTCTTGAGAAAAGGAAAATCTTTCATTCATACTACACTACAGATATACACCCTCATCCATACTCATACACCATCCATAAAAATGCATGTATCTGGAAAATGGGAGACAACAGATGACATAGTCTCTATGACCAATAGAGTTGGGATACCGGGCAGAGCCCACGCTGCCGACTTATTGGCGGCCTTGCGGACATAAATCCTGAACATTCCAATCTTGAATGGGAAGTACTGTTACAACAAAGAGAGAACATTCATGAACTTGTTTGACTTAGCGCGTCCTGGATACAATCATTCTGTCTTACAGTACCTGGTCACAGCCCAGTAGGACATCCCCTCCTGACTGATCACATCATCGAAGTATACTCTATCAAGTGCTCTCCACATGAGAGAACTTTGGAATGTGCATTTCCAGCACTAATATGGAAATATTTGACACTGACAAATAGTGGTCCTCCGCACTGCCCTACATATCTCCTTTGAGTAAATATTAGTTTCCCCTGGGTGTTTTTGTAAGTTCTCGTTATCTGGTTAAGGTCCTGATGAAGGTGGCATCACCATTCCTCCAGCCACCGAAACGCGCGTCGACCAATGCCGTTTAGATCTTGCTGTTTGCAGCCAACTCTATTGGTCATAGAGACTATGTCATCTGTTGTCTCCCATTTTCTAGATGCATGCATTTTTATGGATGGTGTATGAGTATGTATGAGGGTGTATATATGTAGTGTAGTATGAATGAAAGATTTTCCTTTTCTCACGAATTTGCATTCAGGGGTCATTAATTCAAACCTGTTGTATCTAACATTTTATGTAACTATTATGTTCTATTGCATGTAAGTGCTTTAAAAAAATATTCTGGTATTTATATAAAAAAAACAAAAAAAGGAAAAATTAAAGAAATTTTTGAAATTGAAATAAGCTAAAAAGTTTAACAAATTTTCATAGAGCTATTATGTCTTCTCTTTATAAATTGTTGTTGTTCAGATATACTATGTAAGCCCATGCTGAAAGTAACTCACAGATAGGTCACGAGGGAGCTCCTTTATATTGTGTTATTGTTTTCCCCTCTTCTCCCTGACCTTAAATTACTCTATCTAGAGGGGGTCCCCCATTATTGCGTTAGGTCACAGAAGAATAGCCTGGACCAGGCAGGGTAGCACTCTCATCATCTAACTAGGACTAGGAGCACGTATATTATAAACACAACAACACATGTAACAATCCATGCTTGTGTTAGGTCATATTAAGCCAATAAGAAAGGATCGTCTGATGGTCTGCTGCTTCTTCCTTCATATAGTGACTCTTGCCGAGTGTGCCCACGCCTGACAAGTCTTGAACAACTATATGGATTTAAAACCCTAACATTACTTTGATATAGGTTACTCAAAACCATGCCAAACACAAGTTTTGGCGTTACCGTCTCAGTGTGCAACCAGTGCTGGGCAAAACACCTGTTAGGCTAAAAACCTCAGAAGCCGCCGTGTGTAGATTGTGTGGTTCTGCAAAAGAGTCTATGATACACATACTTTGTATTTGTCCGGCCATGTTAGCGGCAGGAAGAACTATGCTACAGAAGTCATTCAAGCGACGGTCCGAACGTGCCGGCAAGCACTCATTGCAGTACTAAACCCAGGGAGCACTTGTTAAAACATACAGTTTGTGAAGTTTCTGCCCATTTTTGAAAATAGAGTAAAGGCTACGATGTAAGAACTATGGACATCTGACTGATACAAGGACGCGTGATTACAGTACAACTGAGCGTGTGGCCATGTAAAATACCCTCCTGAGATTTGGCACTCCATGAGCCCATAATGTTTATTACGCATTTTCACTTTATTACATTGAACCATATGCGTCTTTGGAGGATGCTACTAGAATAGTTTTAATCATATACCTCAGGTATACTTTTGATTTTAAAGTTCAATAATTGATTTATTCTATAAAAGTAAAAAAAAATCTTAAAACACTACTCTGCGTTTATTTTTAGCACACCGAACCATTTGTTTAGTAGGTTGTCTATAATAATTATAATACTATAATTCAGGCATGCTCCTGATCCAAGTTAAATATTTAAATCACTGTGTAGAAGTGTATAATTTTTAAATATGTACTGTGTGGCTGATTTGAGTGTTTTTTCATGCGTGTTAGTGTTTTAATTAACAGAACACAAAATAAATTGAATTGAATATTCCTGCAGAAATTCGAAAAGATCTTGCAGATTTTCAAATAGATTTATGGAGGTTTGGGCAATCTCTAAATAAATGCACTACTGTGAGTATCCAAATTATTACAAAACTGCTGGTAATGTAATTGGTGTAGCATTAAACAAGTCAAGCCCGTTGGAATTATTTCACTGTGAAATTTTGATGAGGTACATCAGAAAGAACCCTTGGAATGTTTTTTTACCAAAACATCCTTTATTTATGTTACTGAAAGCATAAAATGTATTATCTTCAAAAATGTAGAAACAACTATGCAAGAAAGTGGTGCACAAATAAAAGTACAAATACTATCGAAAAGAAAAAAAATAAACCACATAAATCATGCACCAAGTAAGAGGTCAGATATAACCAATATAATGTCTTACAGATGAAGTAGGTTTTAAAAGCAGGACTAATCTTCACGCGATAGGCAGAGTATTCCAGATTGACAAAATGTTCTGTTGGGGATTTAAAGGTTTCTTTAATGGTGCTTGAGTCGTAATTATGAGAAGCCTTTTGAATATGTATAAGAAGACCAGAGTTGTGTAGAATTCTAAATGAAGGCTTAAGGGATTATTTCATACCAATGAAAGCAAGTGTTCAGCCTGATCTGGGCATGTAGCTATTTTATGAGTGTATTTCATTTCCTCATGCCTTTTGGTCATTTGAAGAGCTGTGTCTTATATATTTAATGTAGTGAATGTATTTGAAAAAAGTATCAGCTTAAATCAACTATCAGAATTGAGTGTGCTGGAGATCATACAGATGTCCTGGATAGCAAGTTGGTTATTTATGAGGTTAATGTTTTTTTTTCTTGTTTTTTTTTTAGTCAACCTGAAATGAGCCTTCAAGCAGATAGCCACCTGCAATGCTCACCTGATATGATCCAGGGCCAGTAGTCTCACAGCGAAATCCAAGGCCCTAAGGGGACTTTAGCCAAAGAGGTATAATCACAGGGACCTGCCAGGGTACAACATTCCACCTATGGGGTACCATATACCCTGATTGCGAGAGTATCCCCTCTCCACCACTTTCCTTTCCATTTCATACATAAAGACCACTGATCGCCACCAGTCTGACCACTCAGGGGGCTCTGGACTGGACCACCACTTACAAATCTCTCTTCTTGCCAATAGGAGTAGACAAAAACATAAATTCCTGGAGTTTGCCGCGACCCGGCAACTCTCCCCGGCTTCGCCCAACACTCCAATTATAATCAGCTGTGAGCTTACCTCAATCTCCCAACCAAAGATACTTGCCACCGTTTTACCCACCAGGAGCCAACAGTGGGACAGAGCTGGGCAGGAGGCGAACATGTGAAGATCATCACTGTCTAGGCTTCCACATCTCCTACATCTGGAGTCCCTTTTATTACTAATCTTTGCCAATTTCTTAGGAGACCAATAGTTCCTATGTGGAGTAAACAAGAGATTTTTTTAAGTGGCACAATTAACTGTGGAGTAGAGTAAGTTAAAGGATACTTACCAGAAATCTTGTAATTCCTCCAGTTGCATACAGTCCACCCTCATACTATATGCCGGTTTCATGCTCTTCTCAGCTGCCTTTGTTAAATGCAAGTACCACTTAGCTACTTCTTTCTTCAATGTCTTATAGACGTGTAGTTCCATATCGAGGATTTCAGTAAGCTCATAATTTGTCCAGTCCTTTGTTCTAAACCAATATTTATGAGGTTAATGTTTGAGGAGATTCCACATAGGGTATATACAGTTTGCTACTGGCTGCACAGAGTTAAGCCTTCCAGCATTCCGGAGCGGCTCCTCTGCTAAAGAGGAGGAGCATCACCCTACTGCTCTGTGAGCAGTTAAAAAAAGGAAAAATAAAATGATAATAACGCAATGTTGTTGCTCAGCTGGTTAGGGGTGGGTAGGGGCTGCCTTCCACAGGAACGGGAGGAGGAGTTGTTCACACTCTCTTAAGTGCGCCTGACTGTTTGGCCGGCCGTCTTGAGCCGGCCAAACAGTCATGTGCACTTTGCATGTTCTCCACTGCCTGTATTGCACAGCCTGGGTGGAGAACATGCACAGCCTCACAGTCTCTCTCTGAACCACGGTGCTCAGACCAATCCCAATGCTGCTGTAATGCAGCGTCGTGGTTAGCTAGGGGAGTCTGGGAGACTGTGTGCTTCCTGCTCCTGGAGTTCACCGAAGAGCCGAAGAGGACAGAGAGGCAGCAGTCAGCCTGCAGGTAAGTGTTTTTTAAATTTGTTTTCTTTCATTTACCCTAAACACTCCCCCTCATGCCACCCCATTAAGTTGCGGCCACCACTGCCAGCATTACTCTGTTGCTGTTTTGGGTCATATGATTGCCTGAACAACTCATCTGTCAATGTTTTGAAGAGTAAATTGTTTGTTTGTGTCTTCTTTATTAGTAGGGTTGGCGCAGATCTTCATGCTTTGTATTCCTAGACATAAGCTTTGTTTGGCAGTGGTCTGTGAATTGCAGGTCTGATAATCCTGGTGGCAAAATACTGGGAGGTTAGATTCTGAACTCATTATGAGTCCTTGTTCTATAATTGGATTATGCATAGTTCATAATATTAATATTTGATCCTGTGAGCCAGTGGAGTGTTATAAAGGCAGGTTTGATATGGTAATATTTATTGCAACCAAAGCCCAGATAGACTGCGTGAATTTGAAGGCCTTTTAGGGTGTCATTGAGCTTCCTTGGTAATGCCGTATTAAAGAAAGAGCAATATTCCAGCAGGGCTATGACCAGGAGTCTAGTCAACTCGACATAAATAAACATATGAAGGAGTAGTAGAACCCTGACAAGCAATTACTGTTGGAAATGTGTTCCTTGTAACACAACTTTTATTAAGGGGTGAATTATAAAGATAATTTAAAAGTTGGCCTAGTTCCCCTATATCTAATGGTGTATCGGCCTCGGGCATTGGAAATAGGACCAGGTTGACTTGACACCACCCTAGAGAAAAATGTCCTTTATGTTGACATTAATGAGTGATAAGCTTTGCTTTCCTTTGAGAGATTTATGTACTCCCGACGTTCCTTAATATCAGCTTTGTTTTCCAAATGGAGATATAGCACAGTGTCATATGAATTCATCTTGAATAATATGAAGTGTTGGTATTATTTATTGTGCCAATTGAAGAGCAATGGTGAACCTGGAGTATGCCCCCCAGAGATTATTCCTTCTGATGGACATAAATGAGCCTGTTTATTTATCATAATATTTCTCTGGGAACTCTAAGCTAGTAAAATGTCCTCTTTGCTGCAGCTGTTGTGTTTTCTCTCAATTTCATGAGTCTTGGATGGTGGCTTGCAAATTGTCTTTCACAGATTTTACTTGGTTATAGCTGATTTGAAATTGTTTTTGTTAATCTGTTAATCTTTGAACCTTCTGGTCAGTCATTGGTTTCTTTTTCTTCAGGGGTGAAGTGACAATTGGTTGCTTCAAGCATTTAAACACCCTTGCCTAAAGTAGTGATCTCTCAGTATAATAAAAGATGTGTGGGGAAAGTATTTGGGAAAGGTCTTTGAACTCCAAAGCACCATGAGTGTGTTTGGAACTGTTTCCTGATCTGCAAATGTGCTTACCTCCTTTACTTCCAAAAATCTGAAGGTGAAAAAGATTGAAACCAAAGATGTCAGAGCAACATTGGAAATATGGATTCTTCAGGGTGAGTTGTTTCAATAGCACAATATTTTCAAAATATTAAAGGAATATAGAAATTATATCTCAGCGCTTCTGGGTTGGTTAGCTCATGAATTGTTCTCTTGATTGACTTAGTGTCTCATTGGGGTAAATGACAGTCCACACCTTTTCCCTCTTTACTGCTTTGTATTATCCTCTACCTTGCACCTGTATCATTGTAGAAGAATGCCAACTGGTGTTCCAAATGTCTTCCCTTTTGTTTTTTGTTTTTGGTAATTTCCTTTTAAGAAGGGCAATCTGTCCAGTATTTTTGACATATACATGCTTTCCTGAAAGTGTAATGTAAGAGCTGCTTCTCTTGCTCAAAACTGTATGTGCTGCACCACGTTTGGACCATCAGGCTGCAGTGAACCCCCCTGCTCATAGGTCAGTCCCTTTCCCTGCAAAAATATTAGGCTTTCCCTCTGGAGGCTGTGCCTCTCCTCACTGCTTGCCCACTGCCTTCTGCGACACACCCATGGCCTGCTGCAGTCCTTTCCCATGGGATATACCCTTTATTACTTCTCCAAGTAGGGCATTATCCTCCCTTCATGTCACCAGGATGCCTGGGCCTATGACTCCATCCCTGTATGGACCAGATAGGACTTGATGCCAGAAATCCTATCTGCACCCCCACCTTCACATGCTTGCTTGAACCCTATCACCTACCTACCCTTTTGTGTTATATAACCAAGTTCATTCCTTCTCTGAGTTCACTGTTCACATCTTCTCTTCAGTTCCTTAAGGTCCCTCATACTGATGGGTCTCACAAGCCACACTCTTGGGTGGACCCCAATGCCCATGTAGGTGAATCAATTTCTGATGTCTTTCAGTGTCTCCTCTGCTGCACTTGGGTATGCTCCTCATAGGATGCACTATAGTTTGCTTTATAATTCCCATTAATATGGGTTTCTCCATTGACACTCTTGTCTGAACTTCTGGGTATTCACAATAGCTGATGAAGCCCACGAGTAGCATCCTTCACACTTTGCTTCTTTCACAGGCTCCACACTCTATGTGGTTTAAAATGTATCATAAAGACCACTCAAAATATAGTGAATATCTGCATATGGAAATGTGTTATTCTCACACTTTCCTCCTACACCCATGCATAATGGCACCGGGATGATTGAAACAACACAGTTTAAGCAGTCTTTGCCATAAATGCATGACACCAAAACTCTTCAGATGTATTTCATGCTGCACTTATCCATTTTCTATCCAACCACATGCTTGTATCTTATGCTTAATGCTCTGGTCTATCATTAATTTCTGCTTCATATTCATACATAGGTGCAGAAAAACAATAAGGCAAAACTCTGAACCTCATGTACAACATCAAACACCACCCGCGTAGGCCACATAAAAGACGAGCATCCTTCAATTCATCACACTTTGAGTTGTGTGCCTCCCATCCACAAAAGTACCTTCAGCACCTTGAAGTGATATGCAACTACAATACAAAACATATTGCAGTAGAGGGCTTCTAGCCAGCACTCAACATCCATCATGTTTGTTGGTGGCCTCACTCTATTATTATTGTAAAAAACTGTCTGGAGCACTGTATTAATTAGGTTAATGTGTTGTCTAACCAGATTAATGGGGTTGTAGTTAGGTTCATTAAAATGGTGCGAGGGAAATGTCAGAAAGGTGGAACGCAAACAGTGAGTGGTCTGGCCTCAGTAGTATGGATCTACTATAAGGCTTTTGGATTTAAACTTTAGATGCTAACTGCGTTCACCTATGTGGATGGAACTCTTCATACGTTGTCTGAAGCTCAGATATTCCATCTTTTTTTATTAAGTCAGCTATCCCTTTTCTCACTGATATCCCACTTAGGTTGAACTCTTAAATCAGCAGAAGTTCTACGTATGTGCCTCGGGTGTAATGTCAATACATGGATTTCATCCAGGAAAGAACTCTCATAGCCTCATATATGGTAAGTGGCACCTACGAAATAAGATCTGCTTGCATCACGTTTATATTTTGTGGGTGACTATCGAAAAGAATTGCATAATACCAGCCGGATCTAAGTACTTTATTAAAGTTGTTTATTTATTTAATATATGTGCATGGCTCTGCATACCACCAAACAGCTGGAGCGCACAGTGAACAAGCGAGTTTAAAGTATAAAACTTGGGCTTAAGAATGAAGCAGAAGATGAGGCGAGGAGGCTGAAGTCTCCCAGAGGCAGCAAACAAAATGGCTTCTGTTAGATAGAACATTTTAATGTATTTTTAGAATGTAGATAGGTTCAGTTGGACCTTTAGGGAAGTCAGCATGCTATGCAAGAGTTGGATGCCCCTTCAAGCGAGCAATTTATTGAAACATTTCCTTGGTGTGGTTGTGGCAAGGGTGAGCTGGTAAGCTTGATGTGGCCAAAAAGTGTCCCAAGGGCTTAGGAAAGAGCTACACCTGTGAGTAAAAATAGGAGAGCACTTTGAAAACCATTCCTTAGTTAATAGGAAGCCAAAACATTTCCAATACAGCAGTGGAACTGTAGTTGGAGTGGGAGAGAATTTTAGATAGGGTAACCTAATTAATTCTCAATTCCAGGAAGTGTACAATAAAGTGGTTGCAATGAGATGAGACCGACTGGAGAGGAGTCTGGCTTGTCATTTTGCAGGCTCCAAGTTTCGGTAGTGATCCAATTTTGAGGCAGTTAAAAATAATTTACAAAGATGATCAGTTTAATAGTCTAAAAAAAGGAGACTGTCCCCCATATATTAAGAATTACCTTCACTGTGCCAATGCCAGCATTTTATTCTGAGAATTACCCTTATGCCAAGAAATGCATACAAAATTCCAGTACCAGAATGTTGCCAGTGATACTGCCCATATACCATGGGTGAGCTATATGTCAGAAATTACCTCCGGTATTTCAGAGGCAGAATTTTATCATGGTTTGCTTCCCACAACCTGCCCCTCAGCCCCAATATGGCATGGTTGCCCACTCTGAGGCAAAGAATTACCTCCAGTATGCCAGTACCAGCATTTTGCCACAGGTGTACCCTTTTCAAGTATTACCTCCAGTATTTCAGGATCTACATTTTGCCTTGGGTGCCCTCCCTATTGTCAAGAATTACCTCCAATGTCCCAACACCAGCATTTTGCCACAGGTATCCCCAGACAAAGCATTCCTCTGGTATTAAAGCACCATCATTTTTACACAGGGGCCTCTATGCCAAGAATTACTTAAGTATGTCAGGGCCTGTATTTTGCCATGGGTGCCCTTCCTTATGTCAAGAGCTTTCTCCAATATGCCAGCAGCAGCATGCTCTCCTGCGAGCCAGAATAAACTGAGACATAGACTGAGTATGCTATGGCCAGCAATAGACTCACAATCATGAAACATGCAAACTAACATACTCACACTCACTTGCTCTCACGTTCACTTGCTTCATCTTCACACACTCTAACTCACACTCTCTCACTGTTACTCACACACAAATGCCTTCATACTTACTGGTTCTCACTCTCGCAAACACACTCACCGTTTCACACTCACTGACTCTGCCCTGCTGAGATTGTACCTGCTGCATCATTGATAGCTACATCCCAACTCACTTATGTGCCCTCTCACACTCTCCAATCACTCTTTCTAATGCATTCACACTCCTTCACTCACTCCCTCGCACTCACTTTCATTTATTCATACACTCGCAAACTCATATTCTCACTCAAACTCTCAATGACACTCTCAAACACACACTCTTACCCAATATCAATCACTTTGAATGACTCACAAACACATACACAGAGAGAAAAACAGAAGCACAGGGAAACAATTTTTTCCTTTGCTGGCTACCTAGAAGCTCCATGGCAGCAGCAGAAAAGGAATTTGGCACTGGCCATTGGAACCAGCAAGCCATGATTACCGACAGAAGCTAGACTGAGCAGCAGAGCCATGTTTTCAAAGTGGAAGTCCCATCTTAATTCCTCTCTCAGTTTCTTATAGGACTGACAGCACAGCCCTATAAGTAGTCAGATAGTGCTGGAGATCATGCCCCTGCTGCTCTGTATGGCTTCTCATTAGCCTCAGGAATGCACTGATGTGCACCCCGACAGCCACATTTGATCAGATGTACTGTGGTGCCTGAGGCATGCGCAGGAGGTCTGCTAAATAAAATTAATTGTGCCTCTGTGAAGGGGTTGTAGTTGAACTATGCCCTTCACATGCTCAGTTCAGACATCCACTAACAAAGTGATAAGTTTTTAAACAAACAAGATTCTGTAGCTGAGCCTTTAGATTAGCCCTCTCCTTCTCATGCTTCATCAAGAGCCTGGAGAACGAGGCTGAGAGGGCCAACCCACAGACTGGCAGGGTTCATGAAAAAGTAAAAGGCATGTTTTCATGAACACTGTTCAGTTAAATATTTTGCAGTTATGGCAGAGCAGTAAGTAGTGCCTCACACGAAGCTGTGCCCTGAAGCCGCTGATAATGAGCAGCCATTGGAACTTCTGCTTGCGATAGTTATCTCATGAGTTTTATTTTGAAAGTAACACATTCTGGTCTTTGGGCATAGAGGAGGGTTGAAAAGCTAAATCATGTAACCAAAATGTATGGAAATAAGTCTGATTTTGTTGCCAATTGGGAATATTTTTGATTTACATTCATTTACAGACATCTAGGTTGGCATGGTTTATACTATCACCAACAGCCTCCTCTTCAGTTTTTTGTGTTTCTGCTTGGTTCTCCTCCAATTCCTGCATCCTGTCCCTGATGTATGGCCACTGGGAGTAAATAATTTGCATCTCTTGGGAAGTAGGTAATTGTGAGGCAGTGAGGCTCTCTGTATCACCCCAAATAGTGTGGTCTATTATCAGCTAATTTTCTTTGCTAGAGTTGTTGGATTGTTATTTTGACTTTAGCCACTGGGGCTTTGTCCTGGCCACTACATTAAAGTTTGTTGAACTTATGATATTCTTTGTGTTCCAGGGGTTTTATTCATTTTGCCCATTTGGTTTTATCTGGTCACTGCCAAGGTTACTTGGGTGTCTCAAAGGTTCATGTCTATGGGGGGAGCACAGTTTTTTAAGGTTAATGTTAAAGTAGGTTGCATTTTGGGTATAATCCCCTATGTGCAAACCAAGTCAGTGTACTTTTGTTTCCAAAATATTCTTTACTTAGGTTGGATAATAAACATACTCTGTCAAGCCCAGTGTTGCTGTTAGAAAGTTAAATCTACTCATTTAATGCATTTATAGACACAGCTGGCAGTAGACTGAGGCAACTTGGAGTGGAGTGGAAAGGCATGAGGATTACAATCACAAAGATAGTAGGCGAGTGTTGCAAAAGAATCCACCCATTTAGTATGAAAGGATTTTTTGTTTTTTGATCACCCAGTTTTTGGACCTTTACTATGAGTGAGTCTCACTGCCCAAGTCTCACTCACAGTAATAACATGGTAATTGGACCACACATGTTTGGCGTCAGTGTTCGCCTTTTAAGATAAGGCTACTGCCCAAGTCTCACTCACAGTAATAACATGGTAATTGGACCGCACATGTTTACCGTCAGTGTTCACCTTTTAAGATAAGGCTACTGCGATGCAGCTAGGGTAAATGTCATTCGGCTGGTTACATATGAACAAGTGTGCCAATGCATGTGCAAACATGTGTGGGCTGTGAGTGACAGATTACAATCCTGCTCAGCCTGGTAGCTGCACACAGGTAACTTGCCTGTGGCAGTTTTAAAATGCAAATTCAACCTGTCAAAATTACCACTTTTGACAGGCTTAAACCTTCCTTTTGTTTCAAATCTGTTTATTGAGAATACAATTTGAGAGAAAAAAAAAACAATACAGCAAGCAAGATTATCAGAAGAGAGAAAAAAGGAGGAGAAGAAAAAAGGAGAGGAAGAGAGGATCAAAGGGAGAGAAGGGGAGAGGGGGGGAGCAACATTAAGTATTCCCAAAGGGGGCGCTAGAGGGCGCACGGCAAAATGGCCGCACTGGTGTGAGGCTCTGCCCGGCCGAGCCGACATCCGACCATTATCTGCTGCCATACGGGGTAAAAGTGCCCGCAAACCACTGGAGTGCTTCCCGGAACCGGGGCGACACCATGTGGCAGGATTGCTGGGCCGGCGGCGTCGTTGGGGACACGCTGGCGGCGATTGAAAGTGAGGAGGCTGCCACTGAGAAAATGGCGACCGCTGCTCGTAAATAGGCCTCCCTGGGCCGGCATGCTGTGCGACCGTCCTGCAGCTGCCTCCTGTCCATAACGACGCTGTGCGCTGGACTCTTCTGCAGCGGCGGCCCCCCCCGGTGATGCCGGGGGCCCAGTGAGGGAACTGTGCAGTGGTGCGGCGGAACACTACTCGACTGCGGGGCCTGCAGCTGCGGAGGCGCAATCGGCAGTACAGACATTGGCTGCGACTCCCTGTGGACTCGGATGCCCATCGGCGCCGGTTGCGGTGAGTAGGGTGCGCGGCTGGGCCTGGGCTACAGCTGCGTAGGTGGGTGCGGACCCGGGCCTGGGCTGCGGCCTGCAAGCTGTGGCTGGTGCGGGGCATAGGGGATTTCGGCTGTTGCGGCTGCGGAGGGGCCGCGGAAGAGATCGCTGCCTGCCTGCTGCCACCGGGTGTTAAGCTGCGCTGGATGCTGGCATTCATGAGAGTGTGTGGCGAGTACTCCCCCCGGCTTGAGGTGTGATCTTGGGGCAACATTGCTATTCCCCCCTCAACTCACTCGGCGGGCCTGCACTGGAGGGGTCCCATATTGAGGCCCAGTGGGTGACACTGCAACCTTTCCACCCCCCCCGCTGTGTCTGCGTTCTGTGGTGGTGCTGCCTGCTCACTCTGGGGCACACCATTGGGAAATACGACTGAACTGCGAACTGCGCACTGGGCTGAAAAAAGCTACTGGGGCTACATAGGCGCGGATCCCCTCAGTGAGGGGGGTGCAGGTGTAAAATGGGGAAGACGGACAAGTCCCAGCCACGCTTGACTTTCGACCTGCGCAAGCCCGCGAAAACTGCACAAAAGGCGGCCTCTGACTCGGAGGCGGATGCGCAGGCGGACGGCCCTACCACACAAGAAAGCACGCTGCTAGCCATGCAGCGCTCTCTGCAGGCCATAGAAGGCACGATGGCCTCGGTCAACAACCGCCTCGATCATGTGTCCTCCCAGCTGGAGAAACAAAATGCACGCATGGGGGAGGTGGAGCAGAGGGTGTCTGACACCGAGGATGGTTTGAGCACTGTGGCAGAAAAAGCGCTGAATATGGAAAAAATACTGGCCGTGATTCAAGCCAAGAATGAGGAGTTGGAGGCGAGATCGAGGCGCAGTAATATCCGCATCACAGGCCTACCGGAGTCCACAAATGTGGGGAAAATGGAGACGTATATTGAAGGCCTGGTTTCGGAGATCTTCGGGCCTGAACATCTATCCAGAATGTTCATTGTGGAGCGAGCCCACCGCTCGCTGGCTGCCCGTCCGGCCCCGGGGGCTCCTCCCCGCCCTATAATTGCCAGGATCCTTAATTACAGGGACCGGGACACAATCTTACGGCTCGCCAGGGAGAAGGGTCCGATAGTGCATCAGGACAACGCTCTCTCCTTTTTTCCCGATTTTACGGTGGCAGTGCAGGCGGCCCGCCGTGAATTTGGCTCCGTAAAAAAGCTCCTACAGGCCAATGGGGTCCCATACGCCATGCTGTATCCAGCTCGTCTTCGCATTGGCGGGGATGGTGACTCCAAGATCTTTGCTTCTCCTAAGGCCGCGATGGAACACGCTAAACATCTGAAGCGACAGCGACGAGAGTCTGGTACAGCACCCGAGGACGAATAGAAATAAAGTGATGGGAACACTTGCTCGAACTGGCACGCACATTAAGTTTCTTATATTGGCTGGTATACGATGGGCGCCTAACTCTATTGGAACATGTGGACGCTATACAACATGTGTTACTGGACCTCAGTGCTGGCTGGGTTATTGTCTTTAACTTGCTTCCCTCCCCTGAGCTGCTGCCTTATAACTCTTCCTATATTTAGATTCTCATGATGTCTTGAGTTCTCCAGCACTGGGTATTGGCACTGCTTGGCCGCAACTAGTGGGGACCTGCTGGATGTTTGTCCGTATGGGGTGTGCACTGGAGTCGGGGTTATGGCACTAGTACACATCTGTGACTGTAAACATGGGCGATTCCCTGTATTGGCAATTTGTAGACCTACTCGGCCACCTCCTTTTTTGTGGGAGGTTAGTAGCACTCAGTGCCCCCCGTAAATGGGTATACCCCAAAGTTGTGCTTTGTTTATTGGGATAGGGGAGGGGGGAAGGGTTGAGCTATGGGATGGCTTTGGCGTGTTGGGGAAGCTAAAGTGGGTGGGGGAGGAGGGGTCCTGGGCTGGGCAGGCAGAACGTGGGGGTTTATTGTTCGAATTATCACTGTGTGGGTAGGCACTGATTCCTGGTTATCCTTGAAGAGGATTGTCCATTCTTATGTTTCCAATGTCCCACTATGGCCGGCCGGCTACAATGACTTCTCCATTTAAATTCCTGACTTGGAATGTTCGAGGCTTGAACACGCCTAAAAAGATTAGATCAGTGATTGCCTATTTAGATCGGGTGGGTGTTCATATTGCCCTACTGCAGGAGACACATCTAACCCGGGAGTCAGCTGGTAAGATAGGCGCACGCTGGTCGTGCGTAAAGGTTGCCTCGTCCTTCTCTAGCTACTCTAGGGGCGTGCTTATCCTGGTAAAGAGAGGTGTGCTCTTCACTGTGGTTAAATCAGAGACAGATGACTGCGGGCGACTGGCGATGGTGCATGGATGCTTGGGGGGTGAAAGTGTGCTGATAGTCAATGTCTATGGTCCGAATGTAGATGACCCCTCATTTTATTCTGATGTGTGGTGGAGAATATCGAAGTTCCCTCCAGCCGCCATAGTGTGGGGGGGAGATTTTAATTTGTGCTTGGATGCAGCCATGGATAGGGTAAGTAGTGGTATGTTGCGGCCTAAACTTGCGACAGACATGTTGCTAGGTCTGATGGATACTGGTCAACTAAATGATATCTGGCGCTCCCGGAATCCAGATGCCCGGGAGAGCACTTTCGCTTCGGCGGCCCATGGTTCCTGGTCCCGCATTGATTTTTGGCTAGTCTCGGCGCAGGTCTGTAATTGGACCACGGCAGTGTCGCATGAGGCACGTACTCTGTCGGACCATTCCCCTGTACTTCTGGAGCTGCAGCTCCCGACCTACCAGAGACCGCCCTTTGCGTGGAGGCTTCAACCTTCAGAGCTCAAGGACCCCGTTTTCCACCAGACCGTGGCTGAGGCAGTCAGGAATTATTTTTGGGAAAATGAAGGATCTGTAGACAGCGCGGGCACGCTCTGGGAAGCGTTTAAGGTTACCATAAGGGGAACCTGTATTGGGGCCCAGTCTGGTATCCTGCGAGATATTCGCCGTAGAATACGGAAGTTGACATCTGACATATCCCAGCGGGAGCGAGAATTCGAGTCTGACCCATCCTCAGCTAAACCTGCGGCCATGAGGGAGCTTATCTTGGAACACAATGATGCGGTGGATCAGGAGCTATCACATTGCTCCAGACGTCGGATAGCGCGCTACTACGGGGAGGGGGGCAGACCGGGCCGCTCGCTCGCACAAAAATTTCGGAACCGCGCCGTCAAGATGACATTGCGGAGCTGTTAGATGAAAATGGGATCGCCCGTCATTCAACTGTGGACCTCTGCGATACGGTTTTGCGATTCTATACAAGTCTATATGCCACCAGAGAGTCTCCATCGGTGGTGGAGATAGATGCCTATCTCGACGAAATAGCGTTAGGATGGTTATCTCCAGCACATCGAGAACACCTCGTACAACCATTCGGAGTGGAAGATGTCAGGGAGGCTATCACGTCTTTACCAACCTGTAAAGCTGCAGGACCTGACGGGCTACCTGGCGAATTTTACAAAACCTATGCAGCGGACTTGGCCCCTCGGCTCCTAGCTGTGTATGCAGAGGCTTATGACAGTGGGACACTGCCGCACTCCCTCCGGGAGGCCCTCCTTGTCACCCTATTGAAACCAGATAAGCCCCCAAATCAATGCGGCTCCTACCGACCTTTGTCCATCATCAATATCGACGCAAAGATTCTCGCCAAAATGATCGCCACCAGGCTGCAACCGTTAGTTCCTCTACTGGTGTTGCCTGATCAATCCGGCTTCGTCACGGAGCGCTCTACGACACACAACTTGCGTACGCTCTTCGCCACGCTACACTACTTTGAACCTGATTTCCAGGCGGTGGCCGTGTTACTCGACGCGGCTAAGGCCTTTGACTCTTTGCAGTGGCCCTTTATGTTTGCCGTGCTGGGCCGCATGGGCTTCCCACCTTTCTTTCTGCAGTGGCTTAGGGTGCTTTACAGCGGACCGGTGGCTCGCGTTCGGGTTAATGGATGGGTGTCCTCATTGTTTTGCATTGAACGGGGTACAAGGCAGGGATGCCCTCTGTCTCCTATGCTTTTCTCTTTGGCGCTGGAGCCCCTCGCCTGCATGCTGCGTCAGAAACACGCTGCGGCGGCTCTGAGGTTCAGGCTGCGACCCTTAATTGTCTCACTTTACGCAGATGACATGCTGCTGTATGTCCGCGAACCTGCTACGTACCTATCTGCGCTGCTGCGAGAGTACGTAAAATGTGAAAGATTCTCGGGCCTGGGGATTAACTGGTCCAAATCCGTAGTGTTTCCATTAACTGCGTGAACAACTGAGGTCGAGGTGGACTTCCCATTGGCCTGGACATCTGACCCGGTCAAATATCTTGGAGTTTGGGTGCACAGGGACCCGGCTGTCGTTGTCTCCGAGAACTATGGTCGCACGATTTCACGTATATCTGAACAAGCCGTGCGGTGGGCACACTTACCTCTATCATTAGCGGATAGAATTGCCGTTGTGAAGATGGTCTTTTTGCCCAAGCTGTTGTATTTTTTCGTTAACATCCCTATCAAATTGAATATGGCACTGTTCCGCACGTTGCAGTCTGCGCTCTTAACGTTTGTATGGGGTGGTAAGAAACCCCGGTGCCGATGGGATTTGCTGGTGCTACCATTTGACCGCGGTGGTTTCGAGGCCCCAGACTTTCGTCTTTACTATCTATGTGCGCAGGCGCAATTCGCACATTACTGGCATTTCCCCCAGCGCTTTCAGCCTCATGTGGCGATTGAGTCGGATGCTGTTTTTCCTCTTCCAGTACAGGCAGTTGCGCTTACAGGGGGAACAGGAGGCCCACGAAATGAGATCAACCCCATGCAGTGCACGGCGTGGGCGTGGCGAATGCTTGCGCTACGGGCTCAACTTTCTTATCTATACGCTCCATCCGTACCATTAATCTCACATCCAGATATCTCTGCGGCACGAGAGGCGACTGCCAGGAAGGAACTCACAGCTGCGGGCATCACCACACTGGGCGACTTATATATGGGCGGTCAATTTAAAGACTTACAGGCGGTGCAGGGTGGCGTAAATCGACCTTTTATGTTTAATTTTACCTATGTTCGGGTCCGGCAAGCTGTCCGTGCGGCATACCCGAATTATCCAGCCGAACCTACCACTCTGTGGGCGCTGCAGGTGATGCTCTCAGGTGCGTCCCGAAGGGGTCTCATTACTAGGCTGTATAACGCCTCGCTGCGGGAGCGGGAGCAAGAAGACTCCCCCTCGTGTGTACGGTGGGGAACGATGTTGGGCACCCCTATTACACCGGAGACTTGGAGGGAGTGTTGTCAGCTCACGGGACGTCTCACAGCTAATTGTAACCTCAGAATTATTCATTTTAAATTCCTACATCAGGTATATTACTCTCCCCTACAACTGCACAAATATGGTCTGAGAGAGGCTGCTAACTGTGTGAGATGTGGAGCCCCGGATGCAGATTTTCTCCATGTGGCTTGGGTGTGTCCTGGTGTGCTTGCGTTCTGGACTGCGGTGACGACCATGCTTACGGCGGTTGTGTCAGAACTTGTGTGCTGTACCCCTGAGATGTGCTTGCTAAGCCACGTCAAACCTCTCAAGCCGTGTAACAGGCGCCTAGTGGCACTCTCGACCCTTTTCGCAAAAGGGCAGTAGCGCAATGCTGGGGAGCCAAGGTAGTACCCACTGTTAACAAATGGCTTAAGGACTTACTGTACTGTAGGGATCAGCTTCGGATATATGGAGAAGAACTACCTGAGTCTTCCCGCCCCAAGGACTTTTGGGCTCCCCTTACAATATATTTGATGTCCCACCCTGACCTGGCATGAATGATGGATGCCCCTAGGAGAGGGGCCCGTTGGCTGGCATGGCAAATGCTGTCTCCCTATGGGACATTACTAAAGGTGTGTTCAAGTTTGCTGGCCATAGATGTGGACTGTGTAGGAGAGTTTTTATCGGTGTCACCACCCACCATGTATACGTTGATTTTGTGCAATAGGCGAAGTGTTTTGGAATTCTGATAAGGATCTGCCTGGGAGGGAGGGAGAGGGGGTATGGGAGGGAGTTATTGCGAAATTATCTTTCTGATTTCATTGACTTGAATATTTGCTTGTGTATTCCGATTTGTAATTATGCACTAAAATCAATAAAAAAATAAAATAAAAAAAAAAGTATTCCCAAAGATCGGCGAGTGAAAGCTTAGGAAGCGAGGCTGTGGTGTGTCACAAAGCCATCAGTGATCAAAAGCATCGCCCTGGGAGAGAGCAAGGCTACCCTGCTTGTGGAAAGTGGTTAAGTGATGGAGGATCACAACTGGAGGAGGGAGCTGTGTAATGTATAGGCGTGGTGAGCAAAACATCCCGCATCTAGAGACTGACCCCCTGTGCGTAGAAATGGGCATGGAAAAAAGAGGAGTGTGACAACTTGTAGAGGCAACCCCATGTAGTGGAAATATTAGTCAGCATTTCTATTGGGCCCCCAGAGTCTGTCCGCAGCAGAGGGGAGTAAGTTATCCTCGAACAGGTGTAAAGCCCGAAGTTTCGGGGGCTGAAGATGGGCATGGTCAAGTTTGCAATAATAATCTATCAACGGTTACCAGAGTTTGGTAAATTTGGTGTCTCGAAATTGCAAACGCGCCGTGAGTAACTCCATTGCCATATTATGCCACAGGCGAGTGAACCAGACAGTCACTGGAGGCGTTTCAGCCTTCTTCCAGTATAATGCTATGATTTGTTTAGCTGCACCGAGCATGTGTAGGCTTAGGTGCCAATCCCTGCGCGTCATGGCAAGTAGGTTCATAGGCTTGAGGCCTAAAATGACTGTGGACGGGACTTCGGGCAATGGGTAACCAATCACCTGTTTGATGTGACTAAGG
Source organism: Calotriton arnoldi (assembly GCA_963921515.1). NCBI lineage: Eukaryota > Metazoa > Chordata > Amphibia > Caudata > Salamandridae > Calotriton > Calotriton arnoldi. The sequence continues at coordinate 352,783 of CAWUFW010001193.1, forward strand.
ACCTCCTTCCAATAGGTGGTCAAGAGTGGGCAATGCCACCAGATGTGGAGAAAATCTCCAACAGCGCTTGTACAACGCCAACAAATGGGGGAGGAGGTAGGGAACATTTTATGCAACCTATGGGGGGTGTAATACCATTGCGTCATGACCTTGTATGCAGTTTCCCTCTGAGAGAAGCTGCGGAAAACCCTCGGGATGTCGCGCCACAGATGGTCCCATTGTGTAGGCGTGATATCTGTAGATGTGTCAGACTGCCATCGTGACTGATAGGTATGCGGGATAACACGAGGAGTGTGTTGAAGAACTTGATATGTGCGAGAGATCAGACCCCTGGAGTTGTCAAAGGAACGCACCAGCCGTTCAAAGGGGGTAAAAGGGCGGGTGGCTCCCTGAGCGAAGGATGACGCCTACACCCAATGCCGAAGTTGAAGATACTGTAGTTTAGTCCCCTCGGAAAGCTGAAAGTCCTGTTTGCATTGTTCGAAGGATTTAAAGGAATCCCCATTAAAAAGGTCCCGGAGTGTCCGGCACCCCCCATCTGACCAGGCCGAGAAGGAGTGTGAATGCAAGGCAGGCGGGAAGTGTGGGTTGCGTGCAATAGGAGTGTGAGGGGACGGGAAAGAAGTGAGACCCCTGGACAATGCTAGCTTATCCCAGATATCTAGCACAGTTTTTGTTGGGACGGCCACATAGGCGCTGCGCGGCCGAGCCTCCCGTGGGAGCCAGGCGAGATTCCATATGGGTCTGCAGGCCACCGCCCTATCCATATGAAACCAAACCTTCTCGCTCTCCCACGCCATCCATTCCGAAATAAAACGAAGGTGAGAGGCCCAATAATACTCCATTAAATTGGGGCAAGCCAGCCCCCCCCGTCTCGCGATAGCAGAAGTATTTTATTAGAGAAGCGTGGCCGATGCCCTCCCCAAATGAAGTTAGTGAGTTCACGCTGAAGGTTCTGAATCTGGTGCTGCGGGAAAGGAGTAGGTAAAGTCTGGAAGAGATATAATATTTTCGTTAGTACCGACATTCTAACTGCGTTCAGGCGGCCCAGCCAGGAAAGGGGGAGAGACTTCCACGTGCGCAAATCCTCTAGAACGGCCGTTTACATTCTTGCCAATTGGCTTGCGACCACGTGTTAGGGTTAGGGGTCAGGTTGAGACCTAGGTACCGAATGGAATGGGAGGCCCATTGATACGGGACAAGAGACTGGAGCACAGGGATCTCTGATGCAGGGATTGTGAGATTCAAGGCCCATGATTTAGCATGGTTAATTTTGAGGCCCGAAACAAGTTCGAACGACTGAAGCAACCCATGAAGGGCGGGTAAAGAGGTTCGCGGGCGGGACAATGTGAGGAGGAGGTCGTCCGCAAACAAAGCTATTTTATGGTCCACACCTCCGAGAGTGATGACAGCAATATCAGGAGACTGGCGTATCATGAGGGCGAGGGGCTCTACAACGAGTGCAAATAATAGGGGGGATAAAGGGCAGCCCTGTCGGGTGCACCTATGGACAGGAATGGGACCCGTAAGTTGGCCGTTGACCCGTATCTGGGCTAGAGGTGAGATGTAGGGAGCCATGATCCTAGCAATCATCCGGGGTCCCAGCCCTATTTTATGCAGGACAGCCCGGAGAAAGGCCCAATTCACCCGGTCAAATGCTTTTTCAGCATCGAGTGACAATAAGCACGCGGGTATGTTCCAGTGGTGAGCCTTCCTGACCAAATGAGCGATGCGCCACACATTGTCCGCGCCCTGCCGCTGGCGAATAAAGCCAACCTGGTCGGGCTCGATAAGCCCGGGTAGATGCGGGTCGAGTCGTTTGGCCAGAATTTTGGTATAGAGTTTAAGGTCCGTGTTTAAAAGCGCGATGGGGCGGAAAGAGGAACATAACGTGGGGTCCTTCCCTGGTTTGGGAAGCATTGCGATCTCGGCCAGCGCCATAGAGGTGGAGGGTCCTCCAGTATCTGAGAAAGAGTTAAAAAGGCGAAGTAAATGCTCTTGAAGCTGTGGAAGAAAAGCGCGATAAAAAGAGACCGGTCGGCCATCCGGGCCCGGGGATTTACCGAGAGGGAGGTCTTTTAGGGCACCAGTAAGTTCCTCCAGCGTAAGTGGGTCCTCAAGGAGTTGTGCATGATGTCGGCCGATCGGGGACCAATTACATTCCCCCAGCACTGCCTGGATTTGGTCCAGGTTGGGTGGATCCCGATCGTAGAGAGATGAGTAGTAGTCGTGGAAGGCTTTCAGTTTAGCGGCTTCAGTGGTAGCCTACGTGCCGTCATCCGATTTTATTTTAGCAATGTGTGCCTTTACGGCCCGCTTCCGGAGGCGATGAGCCAGAACCGTTGCCACCTTATCCCCCCTTTCATAATATCTTTGCTTCAACGCCAGGAGAGCATGCTCTGCCTTGTTAGTTCTATGGGCCCGTAGCTGGCCACGGAGCATGGCCAGGTGTCGCTTGTGGAGGGCAAGAGGATGTTCCTGATCCAGTTTTTCTAGCGTTTTTATGTCACGGGAGTGTCCTCAAAGAGATGAGCCTCCCGAGCCCGAGCTATCGCTATAGAGGTGATACGACCCTGAATCGTGGTTTTAAAGGCGTCCCAGACCACGGGGAAAGGAGTTTCAGGTAGGTCATTGGACAAGAAATAGGATATGATAGCTTCACGGATCTCAGATACTTCCACAGGGTCTCGGAGAATCTGGGGAGGGAGTCGCCAACGTGGAGGGTGACGTGAGTGAGATGTGTGGTCATGCAACAGAAGCTCCACATGGGCATGGTCCGAGATGGAAATATCGGACATAGACGCCGAAAGGGCTTCACGTATCAGAGAGTGTGAAACAAATAGATAATCAATGCGAGAGTAGGAACGGTGGACATGTGAATAATAGGAGTAGTCTCACGCGGCTGGGGAGTGGTAGCGCCAGATGTCTATTTAGCCAAGATCAGTAAGGTGTTTTTTCAAAGAAGAGGACATGGCCCCGCCCCATGAAACGAGACATCACTACAATCTAGTCTGCATCCCATACCAGATTGAAATCACCCCCCAGGATGAGCTGGTGGTCATCATGTGTTATCTGTTCCTGTAGGAATTCCCTGATGAAGAGATCCTGCGCTTGGTTGGGAGCGTAAATATTGCAAAGTGTGAGCGTCCGCGGCCCAATCCTGACCTCCAATTTAAGGAATCTACCATCCTTGCCACGGACCACTTTGGGGACACCCTGTCGAATACCTGCCCTGCAGAGGATAGCCACCCCAGCCGTTTTGGTAGGTGCAGATGCCCAGTATTGGAGGGGATATCTAGGGTGAGCCATACGGGGAATGTCTGCCTTTAAAAGATGAGTCTCCTGTAGGAAGATAACGTCTGGGTTCTGTTGTAATAAATAACACCAAACCTGGCGGCGCTTGTTGGGGGAGTTGAGACCTTTTACATTAAGGGAGAGAAGTTTCAAGCAAGGTACAGCAGTCATGGTAAGGGCAGACTACACACAGGCGCCATCACGAGAAAGGAGAATAGATTATAGGGCAGCGCCACACAACCTCACCCGTCAAACCCCCATAAAAAACAAACACAGCAGGTATATATCGCAATGCCCAGCGCAATGTAGAGAGGGGCCAATACAGCAAGTAACAGCCCTCGATCGAGAAATGCCTCAAACATAGAAGCAAAATCCCCCCTCCCTCCAGACAGAAAAGAAAAAGGAAGGAGAAAAGAAAAGAAAAGGGAGAAAGAGAGAAGACAAGCAAGATATCCAAATTGAACAACGGCCAACGTGGCCAACATGACCTATTCCAGTCTAGGAGCAAGCTAGGCTCAGTGACACAAGCCATCCCAGAGATGTCACTCTCCGAGGAATAGGAGGGGAAGCGGGTCTCAGAAGATCAGCATCGCCGTCAGGAGGTGCATGATCAGGGCAAAGGGTGAACAAGCAAGGAGCATGTAGATCCAACCCCGTCTCCGTGGAGAACTGCCGAGGATGAAGAAGAATGATGTCCTTCTGAAATATGGCTTATCGTTCAGTTCTCTTTAGGCTGAGAGCAGGGGCAGACCGCCTGCTATCCAGGGAGCAAAGATGCTGGATGAGGTCCTGTTTGGCTTGGGAAGAGGAGAGTTCCCCCCGTTTAGACACGCCGTGGTCCAAGCACTCTAGCCCACTGTGGCTTCGCAGGCTCTCGGCCCGAGGAGGGCAGTCGTGAAGGGCTGGACGGCGGGGAAGTGATCGGGAGGTGAAGCAGTTGGGAGGCCTCCTGAAAGGATTGTAGCACCCGGCCCTTGGATTCCCATTGAAAGATGAGTGCAAAAGGATGGCCCCACTGGTATTGGACGCCCAATTCTCGAAGTTTGTCAGTGACAGATTTTAAGTCCCTGAGGCGTTGAAGCGTGGTCGGAGCAAGGTCCTGGAATAACTGTATAGGAAAGCCCTTGAAGGTTAACTCCGACTTGGAACGTGCTGCCTTTAAGATGGCCTCCTTTTCTGTGAAGAAGTGGGCCCTGGCCAATATATCGGGGACCAAACCGGAGCGGCCAGAAGGACCAGACACTCGATGAGCTTGATCAAGTGCAGGCGGAGAGGCATCATCATCCCCTCTGATGTTGTGTAGGAGATCTGCAACGAAAGACATAGGGGCCGATTCCGATCTCGGCCGGTAGGGCTCCGAATCGGATTCGGCTTAACCGGATCCAATTCGGAGCCCTATTTCCCGACCGATTCGTACGCGCGTCCAGACGAGCGAGTACGATGCGAAATCGGCAACCGACTCGTCCGGGCGTCCCGACCGCTCCGACCGACTCGTACCCGGGTCTAACCACACCGACCGACTCGCTCGGACTCGACTCGCACCGTGCAACGGAGACGTTCCCGGCCGGGTAAGTACGATGCGCGCCGCGAGGCAGTCCGACCGAGCCGCGCACTCCGGCTCGAAAGAGCAGTCGGAGCCGTACTTTGGGGTCCGTGTCGGACCCCCGGTACGCGTAGCCTCGCGAGTCGCACACAGGGGGGACCCATGGGTCCCCCCTACCTGTGTGTGTACGGCGCGAGTCGCTGCCGCGTACACGCTGTAGGGGGCGCCCCTGTCCACCTCACACCCATTGAGTCAATGGGAGCCCGCGTACGCGTTGTACGACCGGCTACCATTGACTTCAATGGGAGTCCGACCGAATCGAGTCCGATGGCATGCTTGCGCATCGTACTCGTTCGGTCGGGCTGCACGGGTCCGATTCGGTCGGAAATCTCTCCGGGTCCGGCTCGGTCGGAGAGATTTCCGGCCCGAATCGGAATCGGCCCCAGAATGTCAGAGCCCTCTGCCTCCGCCGGTACACATTACAGGCACAGATTGTTGCGGCGGCTGCGGGTTTTTAAGCCCTCCTGCTTAATTTGGAGCTCAATATGTTGTTCCTCCAAGAGGGCCAATCGTTGCCAGAGTTGCTCTTGATCCTCCGTGCGAGCGTCGACCATCTTCTCAAGGTCGTCCACTCTCCCACCAATTTCTGTGACGTCGCTCCTGAGTTCCTTAACGCAGGTTTGTACCTCAGTTCGGAGGGAGCCAATTTCGGACTTGAGCTCTTGTAAAAAATTGGCCACGAAAGACTGAGTAACAGGGTCGGAGGGGCCCCCCATCGAAGAAGCCATAGCCGCAGTAGAGGTAGAACCAGGTTTGTTCCACAGGGCCATCACAGGGTTGTCCTTCGGAGGCGCAGCCGTGTCTTTCCCAGCCTTAGAGCGTGGCATGACCCCTCCGGTACCCACGTGCCGAATGTGGAGCCAGGGCAGGAGAGTGTAGCAGGAGGCCGGGTGCCTCCCCCGTATGTAGTAAAGGCAGCCGCTGTGTGGAGGAGCAGGGCAGTCCGCAGCAAAGGGGCGAGTATCGAGAGCTTGTCTCCTCAGAGTCCGGGGCTCCCCCCAGGCCCCACCCGGGCCGCGTGAGGAGGCCGAGGTCACTGGCGGAATGAGGGAGAGAACCCCGTGAGTCCCACGTGAAACCCCAGCAGATGTGGAGGTTCCCCCAGCCCCATAAAAGCCGGAGCCAGGTATATAGCAGGAGGAGGAGGCCACCTGCGAGGGTGCGCGGGGAAGAGCACAACCAGTCCCTCGATGTGATGCACCCAGAAGCCCCAGCGCGCACCGGCAGCAGGGCTCAGGAAGGTAGGAGCGGGAGGGCCCCCAGCAGACGCGACACAGGCAGAAGGTGAGGGCTCAGCAGAAATCCAATGCCTCAAGAGCTTGCGGTTATTGAGAGATGCTCCTCCAGCAGGTCTTCAAGAGGGAAATACCAGGGGAGCAGGAGAGCAAGTCCAGGGTCCATGTCCAGCGCGGGCTAGAAGCAGAGAGAGGAGATAGGCCGGGGTGAGGAATCCGGTGGGAATCGCCACTCACCTCAGCACGGGAGGCAGCCGCGCAGGGCCTCCAAAGGGCTGATGCTGTGTCAGAAAGTCTGCCAAAGGCTCCGCGGCCCGTTCTCCCTCGCCGCGCCGGAAGGCCCAAGATGGCGGTGCTCCCAAAGGCTGCGGGGCAACACACCCTCCGTGCGCCAAAAAGATGGGTCCGAGCCCCCCAGGACCTCACTCCAGTCCCCAGGGAGGCAGGCAGGGCCCCCCGGAGTGTCACCGAGAGTCAGTAGCGGGCCCCCGCTATCTGGGAACTCGCCGGGGCCCTTGTGACACAAAATAGCGGCCGCGAGCACCCAGAGCAGGCCCCCACACCAAAGTCACCAGCAGTCCAAGGAGTGTGCCGGACAGGCAAACGATGTCCAGTTACCTCCGGTGCCCAGGCGCGCCGAGCAACGTCACCGAGAGGCGGCGGGGAGGTAGTCGAGGGGTCCGCGGTCCGTGGGCTCGCGCCGCGTTGGAAGGCGCAAGATGGCGGCCCTCACATCAGTCGTGGAGCAACACACCCTCCGTGTGTCCAAACAATGGGTTCGGGCCGCCGGTCCTCTGCTCCGGACCTCGGGAAAGCAGGTAAGACCCCTTCCCGGGGTGTCGTGGTAGGACGAAGAGAGAGCCTCGCTGTCCGGGGGGACTCCGGGTCCCGGGGGATAGAAAATGGCAGGCGCCGGTACTCGAGCCGGGCCTCAGCACCAAAGCCACTAAGGGCACCGCCACCAGCAGCCCAAGGCGTGTGTCAAACGGGCAAGAGATTCCCGGTCACCTCCGGCACCCAGGTACTCCAAATAGCGCCGCCGAGAAAGCCCTGATGCTGCAGTAGAAGCTTAAGAAGGCAGCGGCGGACCGGAGCTCCCGCGGCGTGCGTCTCACTCCATGCTTAGCGAGACCACGCCCCAAACCTTCCTTTTAAATTTGAATAAGTCACCCATATATAGGCCTTATTGCTCATAATGTCAGGACGCATGATATTTTAAAGTAGGACATGTAGAAATTAATGTTGGCCTTACAAGGAAATGTCACAAAAAACAATTTTCATTCTAGCAAGGCTGGCTGCTTTCTAGGGAATCATTGGGCTACATTGTTACATTTATTAAATGCTAAATCTGGATTCCTAGCAGCTTGAGTAATACTTCTTCCACTCATTTTAATTTTAATTTAAAATCATCTCAAACAGAAAAGTCGGATTGTAAATTATTATTTTGGAAATGCCACTTTCAGCAGGTTGGCATTTCCCTGCCTAGCATTTCGGTGGCCTTTCTTTGAGTGGCAAGCTGCCTGGGCTAGTTATGGCTCTCTCACTGGTAAATGTGTACTGGGGCTTCAAAGGAACTTGCCTCCAGAACACACAGAGGAACCTGACACCCAGCCTATCCCTGCCTTTGTTTCACTAGCCAGGCTGGAGCCAAACACACATGAAAGGTTGGAACTGACCAGAAGCAGTTTTAGGGTTAGACAAAAAGTATGTCCCCCACCCACACGCTGGCACTGGGCATAAAAGTGGCATCCCCAGAACCTGAAGAAGAGCTAGACCCTGGACCTGGACAGCGACAGCGGCAACACTATGGACAGCTGGAAGGACAAGCCCCCTGATGCCCAGATGGACTAAGGACTCTGTCTGCAGCTGACCCAAGGACTAGAGAGGTCTCTCCAGGGATATTGATGCTGGCCCCCTTAGACACCCTGAGTACCAGTTGAGGGAAGGCCTCTGTGCCCCAGGAGGAGGACAAGAACACCACAAGCCAGGCAAAGGGGAAAGCTGGGTCAAGTAGCCAGTGGAACCAGCTCTCTTTTTGAGGTGAGCTGAGACTGCTTCAGGTCGCTAGGCCTGGCCAACAAGAACAAAATCATTAAAATCAGCCCATTGGGCCCGAGTTTTGCCTATTTAACGATCTTGACCTTTGACCCCCCCCGAGGAAAGCTGACCGTGTGGGACTCCACAGGGATTCCCTTGGAATGCTCCCAGGGTGGGCCTTTGCCCGAGGGTTGGCTCATCTCTCCTGTTGGTATTTCCCTGGGATGGGCATTTGTGGGGCCCCCTCATCATTTCTTCAATTAGCTCCCGGGAGGCCCAACTCCTCAGGGGCCAACACAACAAAGATGAGGCGGGTTTGGGCCAGCACCAACCAACCAAGTTTCTGGAGCCCAATGCCCGAGACCCAGTAGGATCATGTGGGCTGCAGGGTGCTCCAATACCCCCTATACCTGTGTCTGCACCTCGCTCTGAATTCTCCTGTCCAGGCACAGGAGGAACCAGGTATCTTGCGCCCATCCACTGCAAACAACACAGGTGGGAGCACAATGAAGATGCCGGCAAATGCGAGGAACTAGTGAGGTGTGGGGGGCTTCAGGCCCCTCCCACAGCTTCCAGCTGCCGCAGTTGTGCGCTGGTGCCCCTGGTGGTACCGGGGCACCAACCTAAAAACTACTGTAAGAAAAAGAAAATCAATAACCATATGGTGGCGAAGTTGCCAAACCTGATCTGCTGCTCGGGAAGCTGCTCATTAAATATTCATTATCCTAGTTAGTAGAGCCCCATAAAGCCCTGCAAGGGCTTATAATTGCAAGCCAGGTTAAAAGATTAAGTAAAACAAAAAATTACCCATTAGCCTCTCTTCTGAACTAAGGGGCACATGCATCAACATAAGGAATTGAGATTCCTAAATAGCGATTTTTAAGGAATCGCTATTTAGGAATCGCAATTCCTTCTGCATGTAGGAATTACAAAATAAATTGTGATTCCTAAACATTACCTAATAGCGATTCGCAAATTGTAATGTCATTCCATTCATTCCTATGGGCCTATAGGCCCATAGGAATGAATGGGAATGCATTCGCAATTTGGTAATCGCTAATGCAATTGCAAGGGTTCCAGGGGGCCTAAGGCCCTCCTGATGCACCCCCCAAAAGGTAAGTGTGCAAATGTGGTGCACACACATGCCCTAAGGGCATGTGTGTGCGCCACATGTCACTTTGAAAAATGCACTTTTGTGCATTTTTCAAAGATTTTGCAAATTACCATCAACTTGAAGTTGATGGTAATTAGTGTTTGGTAAAAGTCGCATTTAGGAAAGGCTTGGTGCATCTTAATTGCGATTCCCTAAATGCATTTGCAATTTAGGTAATTGCAAAAAATTGTGATTACTTATTTGGCGAATGAAATGCCTTTGGATGCATCGGAAAAGGTATTTTACCGGTCGCAAACGGGCCGATTCTGCGAATCGGCCTGTTTGCGACCAGTAAAATGCTTGATGCATATGGCCCTAAAGTTCGAAGCACTGTTGGATCAACAAACCACCATAGTCCTGCCATTACATATACAATACAATCTTTTTAGATTCTGTATAGAATTCGTAATCAAGAGAGAGAAGGGAGTAAGTACACAAATCCCTCTAGAAACCTCTAGATCATTTTTGAAGAACTGCGACGTCCACAACTAAGTCACTCTCCAACAGCTTGACAAATCTAAAGAATCACAACAAAATACATCAATACCTCTCAACCAATAAATCAAAGGCTTGGTTGTGAATTATAAATTAAACAGGCCATATTGTCTCTTAAATCTGGTTGACAATTGCGCTCACGGTGGCCTGCATCTTCTTATGAGATTGACATCTCTACATTTTTAAACATGATGGCCTCCATGCAACATATCAATTTGACACTATACCATAGTCACCATATCTGAATGGATACTCTAGGCAGAAAACCCCTACTATATCACAGCTACTGTAATTTTAACATGGACCAATCCTATATCACCCAAAGAGTATGTGAAAAAGTTATTTATACAAATTGACGGTGTCAAAATGTTCTTCAGACCTCTTCCATTTATGTGTGTCTAGGGCACAGTGCTCCCACTTAACACAATAACTAGACCTAACATACAATACACATTGGTGCCAAATTGTGAGTGGAAACGCTTTTAATTCTGATGTCACACCAGGACATGGAATTCTCTCAGCAGAGCCCTCATGCTAAATTTAATATTATTATGAGGTAAAAATCCCCAACATTAGAAAATTTAAAAAATCTGAAATATGATTAGCACAATTTGATCTTTTCTGGAAGGCATATCATTGCAGTTTAAAATGTTTTTATACCCAGTATCAGAGATATGCGCATAAGTGTTTCATACGTTTACCAAAGAACATATGTACAAATAATTTCTTTTTATATGTATGTTTTTTTTATGCTGCATACATCTCGGTCCCTAGCCTAAGCCGTTACGCTAAGCACTATACCGCTTTTATAGAAGTATTGATTTATATACGAGATAAAAGGAAGCTAGTGATCCTCAATCATAATAATTCATTATGGTAAAGCTTAAGAAATGCTGACAAAAGAGCTAAAAGAAACAATGTCATTAGCAGCCTCAATCACAAAATTCCCGATACATATTTTAACATTAGTGCTTCAATTTCTTCTGATGTGTTGAGCCTTTGAGTTGCAGTATCAAAAACATTGGATATGACAAGAGGTCTAGCTTAATGCTGAAACTTTAGGCACTCTACAATACATGCACTCTGTTACCCACCCTCTCATTTTCATTTATGCCTCCATTCGTGCATTCCCTGCTCTTACTTGCATGGCCACACTTACCCAACAACAATAAATACACACACAAAAGCAACAAAATATAAAAAATATATCAAAAGAATAACAGTTGATAAAAGAAACATGCCATTGCATAAATGGTGCAGACTTCTGCTTGCAGTAAAACAATAAAATGAAATATAACAGAGGGTGACTGTCCTGCAATTGTATTGTGCATAGTGTTTAGTTGTTTTAAAGTTCCAACATGACCACCAGATGATGAGGCAAATTGTTGGCCATCATAGAACAGTAAAACAGTGATACACTATAAACAATAAAAGTGCAAGATGGCTACACGGGTGAGAAGTAGTGGCTGCGTAGGATGCCTCAAACTGGCCCTGGAAGGTGCTGAGACAGAATATCGAGTTGGAAATGTTGACTTACACAAATATCGAGTTAGAAATATCGTGATTCAGAAATATCGGCAGCAAGAATATCGTGGTCAAGAATATCAAATTTAAGGTAAGAAATATCGTTTTTAAAAATATAGAAGTCATTAATATTGTTTGCAAAAATATAGATGTTTAAAATATCGATTTTTTAATTTGTGTTATGTATTTTAGGTTATATTTTAAATGTATGTGATTTATGTTTTTGTATAAGTATTGTTTATGTTTTTTAATATTTGTGTTAAATTTTTAGTAGTTATGAATTTTATTTCGATTAAATTTTGCAGTTTTTAGTTCTGTAGCGGGTTGTGGGTTTATAGGGGAATAGGGTGGGAAGTAATTTAATTATAATAAATTAATGATTATTTTTTCTTAATTTAATTTAGATTTTATAGCCTTAATTGTGGGAAGTAATTTATTTGTAATTAATTATTAATTGGTTGTTAATTAATTTTAATTAATTAATTGATCATTGATTATGGTAATTGTGTATTTATTTTTAGGTGCAGGTTGTGGTGTTTATAGGGGTAAAGGGTGGGAAGTAATTATTTTTGATTAATTAATAATTAGTTGTTAATTTATATTAATTAATTGATTGAAAATTAATTATGGAAATTGTTTTATTAATTTTAGGTGCGGGTAGTGGGGTTTATAGGGGTTAAGGGTGGGAAGTAATTTATGTTTAATTAATTAATAATTAGTTGTTAATTTATATTAACTAATTAATTGATAATTAATTATGGTAATTGTGTGAATTTTTTTAGGTGTGGGTTGTGGGGTTTATGGGGTAAAGGGTGGGAAGTAATTTATTTTTAATTAATTAATAATTAGTTCTTAATATTAATTAATTGATAGAAAATTAATTACGGAAATTGTGTAATTAATTTTAGGTGCGGGTTGTAGGGTTTATAGCGGTAAAGGGTGGGAATTAATTTATGTTTAATTAATTAATAATTAGTTGTTAATTTATATTAACTAATTAATTGATAATTAATTATGGTAATTGTGTGATTTTTTTAGGTGTGGGTTGTGGGGTTATGAGGTAAAGGGTGGGAAGTAATTTATGTTTAATTCATTATTAATTAGTTGTTAAGTAATATTAATTAATTAATTGCAAATTAAATATGGAATTTGTGTAATTAATTTTAGGTGTGGGTTGTGGGGTTTATAGGGGTAAAGGGTGGGAAGTCATTTTTGTTTAATTAATTAAAAATGAGTTGATCATTAATATTAATCAATTAATTTATATTTAATTAGGGTATTTGATTATATTTTTGTGTGTGGGCTTTATTGTTATAGGGGTACAGTGTGGGAGTAAATTAATTTTACTTACTTTATAATTAGTTGTTAAATACTATTCGTTTTTAATTGAAAATAAGTTTCTATTGTGTAATAAAAAATGTTACAGTTTAATTTTAGCTGTGGGTTGTGGGGATTATATGGGTAAAGTGGGGGAAGTTAAATCATTTTTATGAGTTTTAATTTGTTTTTTAATTAGTAATATTTCTTTAATTGGTAATTAATTATGTTAGTTGAGGAAGTACATTTATTTTTAAATTTAGATGTGGGTTGTGAATTGTGTGCCCTGGTGGTACCGGGGCACCCACCTAAAAACTACTGTAAGAAAAAGAAAATCAATAACCATATGGTGGCGAAGTTGCCAAACCTGATCTGCTGCTCGGGAAGCTGCTCATTAAATATTCATTATCCTAGTTAGTAGAGCCCCATAGTAAATAAAGAAAGTAAATTTATGTAATAATGTTTTTGTTTCTAAATAAATTTTAATTAACAATATTTATTTGTTTGGAAATTATTTTTCATTTTATTTAATATAATATTTGTAGGTATTTGTTATATGTATTTAACATTATAATATGTTTTTTAAAAATGTAATATTAAATATATTTGTATTTGAATTTTTAACATATTTATATATTTTTTAATTAATTTTGTTTTTAAAATATTTTTATTGTTAAAATGTTGTTTGTTTTTATTTTTGAACTGACTGGAGTGAGAATATTAATTGTTACTCCTCTGCAATCCAGCACTTTTCCTACTGTTGCCCTCACTGGAGTGGGAATAGTAATTTGTACCCCTCCGCTGTCCAACACTTTCCCTACTGTTGCACTCACTGGAGTGGGTATAGTAATTTTTACCCCTCCGCTATCCAACACTTTCCATACTGTTGTACTCACTGGAGTTGGAATAGTAATTTTTTACCCCTCCGCTATCCAACACTTTCCCTACTGTTGCACTCACTGGAGTTGGAATAGTAATTTTTACCCCTCCGCTATCCAACACTTTCCGTACTGTTGCACTCGCTGGAGTGGCAATAGTAGTTTTTACCCCTCCGCTATCCAACACTTTCCCTACTGTTGCACTCACTGGAGTGGGAATAGTAATTTTTACCCCTCCGCTATCCAACACTTTCCCTACTGTTGCACTCACTGGAGTGGGAATAGTAATTTTTACCCCTCCGCTATCCAACACTTTCCCTACTGTTGCACTCACTGGAGTGGGAATAGTAATTGTTACCCCTCCGCTATCCAACACTTTCCCTACTGTTGCACTCACTAGAGTGGGAAATTTAAGTTTGAAGATTTTTAAATAGTTTAATGTTTTAATTTATAATAGAAGTTTTTAAATTAGATGTTATGTTATTTGTACATATATATATATATATATATATACATATACATATGTATATATATATATTTGTAAATTTTATATGATATTAAAACAATATAATTAATTAAAATTAATAGTTTATTAATTGTTTTAGAGTAAATATATATGAATTATCATGTATGTGTGTTTAACTTTTTTTAAATTGCGTTTATTATATATTTTTTAATTTATATTAAATCTACTTAATTTTTTTATATAAATTTTATTATTTAACATATTTAATATTTATTAATTTTTTTATATATATATAAAATTCGATATTTTGTACAACTATATTTTTTACATCGATATTTGTTTTCCGATATTTTTATACTTACCTGTTTAAGTATAGGGAGTCGATATTTTTGCATCAATATTTTTTACTTCTATGTTTTTAACATCAATATTTTGTCAGTGAACCGCTATGGAACTAGCAATTCAGGCTAGGCTGGCCTGGGAAATGGCCCAAGTAATTACAAGTAGCTGCGGTTATTTACTCAATGTAACACCCTAAGTGTGATGGGTATGCTCAGATTTGGGTCCCATGCTCACTGTGCAACAAGACTCAAGCTGTACATCGCTGATAAGGCCTAACTAGGATGAAATTGATCTGGAGTTGTTTGTGTTCTCGCTCAGAGGGAACCTAACCTGGCAGTTCAGGTTGTACTGGTTCTATCTTAGCAGAAGCAAGGCTTATTTGCATATGACTGGTTCCTGCCTAAGATGGCATGTAGAGCAAAACAAATTGTGGATTGGGAGGCACCCTGAGTGGTCTGTGTGTGTATGTGTGTGTGAGAGAGAGAGAGAGAGAGAGAGAGAGAGAGAGAGAGAGAGAGAGAGAGATCTCTATGTATGTATTTATATATAGGCACAGCAAACAGCGAATCCTGTTTGGCACTCCTAATGGGGGGTCTAGCAAGGGTTATCACAGTACAAATGATCTACCTTCTGGATTTGTCAAAGGCAGGAATCAACACCAGAACTGATGACTATGGAGGTACTCTGTGAGATTCCATGTAAGAAAATACCTGTCTGAAAGCTTAAATACAGTATAATGAGAATCCACCCTCAAAGTCCTATTGGCTGTAATAAATGCTTTTCATAACAAATGAGTCAGGCCCACTGCCTTTGTTGTAACCTTTAATAAATAGCAGATCAGGCCTATGGCATCTCACACTCCTTTTCCTGATGACCCAATCAAGGTTTTATTCTTTATCATTATCTCAATGAGCAACTCATGCCCACAGTATTGTGTGAATGCAGGCAACCATCAGGCATGCAGTTATAAAATTACAAAATTATAATTGGTAATGGCAAAACAATATTCAAATGCATTCAAAGGGCCTTACAAGCATTATCACAGTGCAGATCCTAAACCCCGAGAGTTTGTTAGAGGGGGTAACTACTGACAAAGCCTTTGCCTACAGTGGTAGTCTGTGAGATTCCATCCAACAAAATGCCTCTCTGCAGCCTTTAATGCAGTGTAGTAAGAACCCACCCTTAAACTCTATTGACTTTAGCAAATTAAATAAACCAGGGTTCTTGCCTGTGTTGTAACGTTCTATAACAAATAGTTCAGACCTATGGCATCTGGCATAAGTTTTCTCTGCAAAACAATCACGACTATAGCCTTTGTCATTGCCTTATCACCATAACCAACCCAGGCCATTGTAATGATAATATGTTTTTCCACAGGGCAACCACCAGACACACAGTCATATAATTACAAATATATACAAAATTACAGGGGTTCCTTGTAGCAAAATACCTCTCTTTAACATTAACAATCCACCCTTAAACACTATTGGCTTTAACTGGTATCTTTAAAAATAAATATATCAGGCCTATGTTTGTCATAACTATTCCATAATCACCGACTTGTTACTAAGTCCGGCTATATTGAGCATACACTTTTCGACAATACAATAAAATGCAGGTTTTTTTGTCCAAATGGCGTTGGCAAGAATGAGGATGTACAACTGTACTATCACCCTCCCAATCTATGGTACAATTCCTTGACATAAGGTGGACAATCAAACAATAGTACAAATCAGTGAGCAACAAAGTGTTGTGCTTTCTATGTGAGGAGTCATTTATTAGGGTATCGCAGAAGAGAGTGACAGACGTAGTACTTTTTTTATGTCAATTATGCGTTTTACATGGCACTTCTCTTTACAATCTAATTTGTTTGACTATGATTAAAGATTGAGGGCTAGGACAGATAAGATTTAATTTGGGGGTGAGATGGAATTTATTCAGGTATTAGGAAGGTGCTTTGAGCACCTGCAATAGCAATGACAACAACATCTAGATACTTTAGCTTATTCAAGATAGCTAGCATCCTGAGACTCTCAGTGGAAAACCTTGTGTTGTTTTTTCTAGTTGTATAATATCAAGAACTATATTTCCATCCATATTGCTTCCATAAAACCCCTAACCAGAGTTGTTTCCTACCAAAATAAAGCTAACAGGTGGGATTGGATGCCCACTGGCTAACGTGCAGTAGTCAAACTTAGGAGCTTAGCTCTGCATTCCTCCCTGCCTTATGATTCAACATGGTCGTCTTGCATGCAGTTCAAGCCACCAGACTATAAACACCTCTTAAAGGCAGGGCCCTAAAATAACTTACCATTATGATGATCTTGGCATATTAACACTGATACAACATCTCTCCCTCTCCTGGTTACATAGTTACCAAATAAGGAGGCCACTGTAAAGTGGTCCTTTTTCAATGAATCACTGCATTGCGTGGTGTATTCCATCAATAGTTTGTGCTTTTTCAAAGAAATTTTGACATTCTACTCTGAAAACGCTACTCGAGCCCTTTTCTCTTCACGGGGGGGGAGGGGCTCTGCAGCTAACCGACAGTGCCATGTCGGTTCCATTTGACAGAATTAAACAGAAAATGTATATTGTTGAAGTTAGACTAATTAGCTATATCGAGCCATTTAAACGTGCTCCATGGAAACACTGGTGCGGGCTGGAACAATTTTCGGCGTGGGGGTGCTGCCATTAATGCTATAGGACTGAAATCATAATGATTGTGAAAAGTCCAAGCATCACTCAAAAAAACAAGTGTAGCAAATGTGACATATGCTAAATTAGCAGGAGAATGGCAATGGTGTGGTATGTAACTGGTGATGCATTTTGGAACACTGGTGCGATAGGGCAGCACTGGTGAGATAGGGCACTGTCCTTTACAGATAGCACCCTTGAAATGGCCACTAAATTTGCACAGACATACAGTTTTACTGGTAAAGCTATACAGCGCAAAAACGATAATGCGTGGACATTGGGTTTCAGCGAATATTTATAATTTCTGCATCAGCAAGTAAAGTGTCTTTGTTTTGATCCTATTAAATCTTTGCTTCCATCACACTTCAGAAGTACTAAAAATGTGCTTCACTTGTGCTTATCTAATTGCTGATATAATTTTAAATATGCATATTGTAATTGTAACTGTATTTATATAGCGCTTACTATCCCTGACGAGGTGTCAAAGTGCTTTTCAGTGAGTAGCATGCTACTCTGGAACCCAAAAAGGATTAGTGGTGGATTAGTATCGTGAAATTTTAGTTCATTTGAGTGGTGGACATGTGACTCTGTTATTTGGATTGAAAAGGATAATGGAAGGAATGGCGGGATAGAAGAGGGACGAGTCTAGAAAGTGTTTATTGGGAGATCATAGTGGTAAGATGAGGTTTGGGATGAGTATAAGGAGAGATGGAGGGACAAATCTCTAGAAATGGATTAGGGAGATCATAGAAGTAAAATTAGTTTTGAGAGGAATCAAAGGAGGGATAGGCGAGGGAAGAATTTAGAAGGGTTGTGTTAGAAGTATTGATGACAGGAACCAGAGTAGGTAAAAGTACTGCTTTATTGGCCATCCACTCTCCACAACTGCAGTAAGATACCAACATTCTACTGTCAACTCCAGGAGGGAGAAACCAAGGAGAGGGGACGGGGAGGGGGGGGACGGAACAAACCAATATTACAGAAGAGGAAGATTATAACACACCTCCCTCCCTATACACAGAGGCACTATACACAGAAGGGACCAAACTTACGAAACCATTTGGGACTTGACAACTTTGTCGCAACTCCACCATTGCCCATTCTCAAGGAGAACGACATTGTTGAAAGCTTTCACAATGTGGCAAGGAGGGTAGAATTTACTCTAGCTGTAAGGGTCCTTCACGCTTCTCTTGACCTGAACCACATCCCCTACTCTCCAATTAGGGGCTTTGACCCCGTTCCTTTTGTCGTACCATTCTTTGTACTTAGCTTGGTGCTGGTCAACCTTCCTACCCACCTCCTCGGGACTTGGATGTAGAGCCCTACCTCCACCCAGCCAACTAGGGTTGAGTTTGGTGCAAGGTTCTCTCCCCCTGAGGGAAACAAATGGGGAAACCCCTGTTACCAGGTTAGGCGTGGTGTTATTGCCCACAAACAGTCACGTAAGGATGATTCTAGGTCATGACCGTTGGCAGTGGCTAGTTGGATATGTTCCTTTATCAGCCTGTTAGTCCTGTCAACCAGGCCGTTGGCTTTAGGACAATATAATGCCGTCAATTCGTGTTTGATGTTCAAGTTATTTAAGAATTCCTTCATAAGTTGAGACGTAAACTGTACACCGTTGTCGGTGACCAGGGTGGAAGGTATGCCCTCTTTGGAGAATACGTTTTTGAGGAAATCCAGGACTGTACTGGTGGTTATTCGATAAACAAATTTCTGAGTAACCCAATGGGAGGTATAGTCGACTAAGACCAACATGAACCTCTTTTGGACGCCCAGGTTGTCCATGGGACCAATAATGTCCATGGCTAGTTTGCTCCAAGGTTTAGTGGGCACTATAACAGGGGACAAAGGGGCCTTACGTATGGATTTGGACTTGTCACTCCTGGCACAGCTGACGCAGTCCTTCACTAGCTGTTCTGCCATGGCATCCATCCTGGGGAACCAGAAGTTGGCCCGAACTCTACTCTTGGTAATGCTGCGTCCCAGATGATCTTCGTGCGCCAGATCCAGTATTCTTCTTCTGAGACCCACAGGTGGTACAACTTTGGTTTGACGGTAGATTCTGTCACGTATGATACTCAATTTGTTCCTGACTTCCCAGAAGTCTTTGAGTTCCTCTTCCAGGTCACTGCATCTATTAGGCCACCCTTCTCTCAATACACTCTTAAGCCTTCCCAAAACCTTGTCCTCTCCCATGCTATTCTTCCACTCTTCTTCTGTAATGGCAGGGTCCTCTACAGCCATAATGGGGCTGTCCAGCATTTCCTCAGGTTGCTCCATCTCCAACGGTGCCCTAGACAAGAAATCAGCAATTTTGTTTTCTTCACCAGGGACATACTCGACTTTGTAGTTAAAATTCTCTAATCCCAGGATCCATTTTCCAATTCGAGGAGTGCAATTTTCCATACCCTTCACAGCGAAAATGGAGGTAAGAGGCTTATGGTCTGTACGAATGGTGAAGTTAAGCCCCCACAGGAAGAATTTAAAATGTTTCACCGCCCAGAAACACGCCAGGGCCTCCTTTTCAACCACAGAGTAATTTATCTCAGCATTAGTCAGGCAACGGGATGCGAAGGCAATAATCCTTTCCTCCTTTCCATTTCTTTGGGATAGGGTGCCCCCAATCCCTTGTTGGATGCGTCGGTAGTGAGGATGGTTTTGTTTTGTGGATCGAATACCCCTAAAGCTGGCAAATTTAAGATCTCTTCTTTGAGTGCATCCACCACTGACCTATGTTGTTCATTCCATTCAAACTCCTTGTTTTGTTTTAGTAATTCTCGCACTGGTTCACATTTGGATGCAAAGTTTTTAATGTATTTGGCCATGTATTCCATTAACCCTAGGAATGACTTGAGCTCATCCTTGTTTTTTGGATATGGAGCGTCTCTTACAGCACTGAGCAGGTTTCCGTTAGTCCTAAATCCTTCTTCTGAAATGGAATGTCCCAGGTAATCAACCTATGTCACCCTTATTTTGCACTTGGATTTCTGTACTGTTAACCCTGCATCCATGAGTCTTTTAAATATGCGTCTGAGGGTATTATCATGGTCTTCCAGATTGCGTCCGTACACCAAGATATCATCTTGGAAGCACATGGAGCGGTCAACCCCCTTCAAAATTTGTTGCATTACCTTCTGGAAAACCGCCGAAGCAGACGCTAACCCAAACGGCATCCTCCTGAACATGTCGCACCTTGAGGGGTTATGAATGCGGTGAGAGGTCTAGATTCTGGGTGCAGGTCAACCTGGTGGTAAGCCATGGATAGGTCGATGAAACTGAAATACTTCGCCTGGGACATGGTGCTGAGCATCTCATTTATGTTCGGCAGTGGGTGTCTTTCTATCCATATGCTCTCGTTGAGGCTCCTTAAGTCTACACACAGGCGAATCCCATCTCCACTGGCCTTGGCTGCGATCACGACTGGCGCCAACCACTCTGAACATTCCACAGGTTGTATGATTCCCATGTCACACAGTTTGTTAAGCTCTTTCTCTAGGTGCTCCTTCATTTGTTGGGGTACAGGACGCAGTTTGTGTACCACTGGTTTGGCGTTGGTTTTAAGTTTTATTTTGTGCTGAAAGTCATGTAAAAGGCCCAGCTCTTCCCGAAACAATCTAGGAAATTCGTCACAAATGGTGCCACCGCCCAGGTTACCTATAGTCAGTAAAACCTGTTCTTCCTTGTTGGGATCCAGGATGATGCCCAGTTCCTTCTGGTGTTGCCATCCTAACAGGTTGGATCCCGACTCTACAATGTACACTTTTCCATAAGTATCCCTGCCTTTGAACCTAATACGCATCTCCTTCATGCCTAGAAGCGGTATAGGCTCTTTGTTATAACCTGTGGGCACAATATCTGCTTTCTGTAACGCGTTCCTCCCATGGCCCTCAAAACACTCATAATCATTTTTGTTTAACAACGTAAATGGGGAACATGAATCAGCAAACATGGTGACGGGTATGTCATTCAAAGATACATCACATTTGGGATAAATCATATTGACACTTCCTGAGCATTCTTTAACTTGTAATACATACTTATTTCCAATAGGCATTACACATTTCACTTCTTTACCCCAAGATCCTTCTACTCCCCCACCCTCCTTGACGTGGGGGTCACCTTCCCTGCACACCCTTGCAAAATGTCCCCTTCTACTACACTTCTTGCAGGTAACACTTCTTGCGGGGCGATGAATGTTATTGGCTAGGTGGTTGTTACTACCACACCTGAAACACCTGAGGTTTCTCTCGCTACTAGGGGCCGTGTTGTAACTCTTTTCTTTGCTTTTTATTTATAACACTTCGCTGTTCTCCTCATCTTCTTGAATATTAGCCACTACCTCAGGTGTGGTCTTCATTTCTTTAATGTATTTGGCTGTGTGTTCCACTGATTGTGCGACGGCAATAGCCTCTCTTAGGTTGGGGTTCTTGGCTAACAGTTTCTCCTGAATGCGTACATTGTTGGTGCACCGCACTAACTGGTCTCTTATCAATGAATCTGTTAGGTTGCCAAATTCACACAATTGGGTGAGGCCTCTCAACGCTGCAATATAATTGGTTACGGATTCCTGTTTACCTTGCGCTCTGTTGAAAAACTTGTGTCGTTCCAAGACTACATTTATTCTGCCCCAAAGTGTGTGTCTAGTTTGACCATGGTGCTTTCAAAGATATCCATACCCTCAATAGCTTGTCCTCCCTCATTTTGTGGTTCAGGTAACGTTTCGTAAATCTTGCGCTCAAACACTCCCAAATTGTGGAGAAGAATATGCTGTTTCCGCATGGATGTGAAGCGCTCCCCACCAATGGCAATAAGGTATGATTCAAACAGTTTGACCCACTCTTTCCAGCTTATCTCTGGCTCTCCAATCTCATTTAAAAAAGAAGGTGGCTGGCTCATGCTGGCTGCCGCCATCATAGTGGGAAAAGTGGAGTTGCCTGCAGGACACAAGAACTGTAAGATGAGGTCTCACTGGGCTATTCAAACGTGGAAAGTAAGTTAGGTTTTATTTCAATATAATTTTATAACAAGTAACCCATTACAGGTTGTTTTAGAGATCAGAGTGGAAGAATGAGGTTTGGGATGAATCAGAGTGGAGGTAGAGGATAAATTGGGAGAGGTATAGGGTGAAATATAGGGTAGTGCATCAGAGAGAGTCAATTTATTTTTACAGTAGGAGTAAAGTAATAAATACATAGATACATAAATATATATTTATTTCAAGACATATATATATAGATACATATAATCAAATTAAATGTTTATATACACAAGGATATGGTGTACATTTGTGTTTGATTATGGTGGTTATGTAGGAAAGAGCCAACTCTTGAGTAGTCTTCTGAAAATAAGATAGTTATCTGTGGATCTTATTTTGGGGGGTAAATAATTCCATAGTATGGCTTCTTGAACAGAGAAAGATGTGCCACCTATGTTTTTTCTCTCTGCATGGTGGGATTTTGAGGTGAGATGCCAATCTGGAGCTGGGGTTCCTTTGTTGAATGTATTTGGTGATTTTATTCCTAATTAATTTGAGTACGTTATCTATTTATTTTGATCACTGCAGGGGTTAACTGTTGTGTCACTAACACCTGACCTTACCAGTGTGCTTTTAGCTGGACCTTAATGGTCATCTAGGCAGTGAGAAGATCAAGTAAACAAAGCTACAAAAAGTGCACAAAGCCATCATGATGAACAGATTCTTGAATGTCGTAAATTTTAACTATCTAGTCTGAAATGATCCTGATGAAGAACTAGACAAGTTCCCAGCATTGGGTAAGTCATTGAACTTTCTGGTCTGTAACTGCCTGATAAATATTTTTGCGAAAAGCCCAGACTGGTGTTTCGCAAGTTCACTATGAATTCTAAAGTGGACAAGGCATGTTCATAAATAGTAAAGCACTCAGATGCCTTCAGGCCATGTCCGCACTATATAAAATTGCAAAAATAAAATAAAATAAGTAATCAGAATAACAGTTATTGCCAGTAAGTAATCTGCACATTACCACAAGATGCCTAATTGAGGGTCTGTGAGTTGCTATGGAAATTACACTTTCACTGTCCACTAAAATGCTGTTGCCAAACAGAATACAGCAATTCTCTTACAAAATGTGGTATTAGCCAATCAAACACAAGCACTGCAGCGCAACTCCAAATAAGAATACAAGCAACAGAGCGTTGCAAGAGATTTTCTTCTGGGCAGAGTGCTGCTGGCACTTCCTATCCTACCATCCATATAGATACCAGTAACATAATTAGTTGCCTTTTGACGAGGTTCACATATGTGACCCAGGGTAGCCCAAAAAAGGTGATGGTAAAAAAAAATCCCACTTTGACCCCAAATTTCAACTCTACATAAGCAAAGAAAATACTTTAGTGGAACAGTCAGCTTGCGACACATTGTTAGAAGTGAAAGAGTCCAGGTGTCTCGTTTGAATGATACATTTTAACAACTAATAGTTAACTTTCTATATTGTTGTAGTTAGTAGTCTATTTAAGAAAGAAAAACAACTGTGCCAACATTTTTTTAAAATACACTCCCTACAAACGTAGGAGAACTGTCACTCAAGCACGGCCAGTGCAACCGCTCAACTGTTGCAGAAAGTCTGTGGGATTTGTAAATGAACGCAAAACACACAAGATGATGGACGGAATGCTGCACATTGGCAAACATTCACCCCCAGTCACAGATCTGGGTTTAATCCATCGTTATTTTGCTTCACCACGCCACCCCAGTTCAGACATAGCCATATGCAAATCAGTCTTGACCCTGTGCCTCATGGGAACAGTCCAGACCGAACTGCCAAACCATGTCTTCCCTGGACCGGAATCAAGCATCCTAGGACCGGTTTCAGGCTATCAGCCTTCATCAGCCAGGATAGCTTGACTCCAGTGGCGTAGTGAGCACGGGACCCACGTCTGGGCATACCCTTCCCACTTAGGGCGAAATGCAAAACACACAAGATGATGGACGGAATGCTGCACATTGGCAAACATTCACCCCCAGTCACAGATCTGGGTTTAATCCA
This sequence comes from Calotriton arnoldi, assembly GCA_963921515.1. Classification (NCBI taxonomy): domain Eukaryota; kingdom Metazoa; phylum Chordata; class Amphibia; order Caudata; family Salamandridae; genus Calotriton; species Calotriton arnoldi. The sequence goes on from CAWUFW010001193.1 coordinate 376,852, forward strand.
TCGTTATTTTGCTTCACCACGCCACCCCAGTTCAGACATAGCCATATGCAAATCAGTCTTGATCCTGTGCCTCATGGGAACAGTCCAGACCGAACTGCCAAGCCATGTCTTCCCTGGACCGGAATCAAGCATCCTAGGACCGGTTTCAGGCTATCAGCCTTCATCAGCCAGGATAGCTTGACTCCAGTGGCGTAGTGAGCACGGGACCCACGTCTGGGCATACCCTTCCCACTTAGGGCGAAATGCAAAACACACAAGATGATGGACGGAATGCTGCACATTGGCAAACATTCACCCCCAGTCACAGATCTGGGTTTAATCCATCGTAATTTTGCTTCACCACGCCACCCCAGTTCAGACATAGCCATATGCAAATCAGTCTTGACCCTGTGCCTCATGGGAACAGTCCAGACCGAACTGCCAAGCCATGTCTTCCCTGGACCGGAATCAAGCATCCTAGGACCGGTTTCAGGCTATCAGCCTTCATCAGCCAGGATAGCTTCACTCCAGTGGCGTAGTGAGCACGGGACCCACGTCTGGGCATACCCTTCCCACTTAGGGCGAAATGCAAAACACACAAGATGATGGACGGAATGCTGCACATTGGCAAACATTCACCCCCAGTCACAGATCTGGGTTTAATCCATCGTTATTTTGCTTCACCACGCCACCCCAGTTCAGACATAGCCATATGCAAATCAGTCTTGACCCTGAGCCTCATGGGAACAGTCCAGACCGAACTGCCAAGCCATGTCTTCCCTGGACCGGAATCAAGCATCCTAGGACCGGTTTCAGGCTATCAGCCTTCATCAGCCAGGATAGCTTGACTCCAGTGGCGTAGTGAGCACGGGACCCACGTCTGGGCATACCCTTCCCACTTAGGCGAAATGCAAAACACACAAGATGATGGACGGAATGCTGCACATTGGCAAACATTCACCCCCAGTCACAGATCTGGGTTTAATCCATCGTTATTTTGCTTCACCACGCCACCCCAGTTCAGACATAGCCATATGCAAATCAGTCTTGACCCTGTGCCTCATGGGAACAGTCCAGACCGAACTGCCAAGCCATGTCTTCCCTGGACCGGAATCAAGCATCCTAGGACTGGTTTCAGGCTATCAGCCTTCATCAGCCAGGATAGCTTGACTCCAGTGGCGTAGTGAGCACGGGACCCACGTCTGGGCATACCCTTCCCACTTAGGGCGAAATGCAAAACACACAAGATGATGGACGGAATGCTGCACATTGGCAAACATTCACCCCCAGTCACAGATCCGGGTTTAATCCATCGTTATTTTGCTTCACCACGCCACCCCAGTTCAGACATAGCCATATGCAAATCAGTCTTGACCCTGTGCCTCATGGGAACAATCCAGACCGAACTGCCAAGCCATGTCTTCCCTGGACCGGAATCAAGCATCCTAGGACCGGTTTCAGGCTATCAGCCTTCATCAGCCAGGATAGCTTGACTCCAGTGGCGTAGTGAGCACGGGACCCACGTCTGGGCATACCCTTCCCACTTAGGGCGAAATGCAAAACACACAAGATGATGGACGGAATGCTGCACATTGGCAAACATTCACCCCCAGTCACAGATCTGGGTTTAATCCATCGTTATTTTGCTTCACCACGCCACCCCAGTTCAGACATAGCCATATGCAAATCAGTCTTGACCCTGTGCCTCATGGGAACAGTCCAGACCGAACTGCCAAGCCATGTCTTCCCTGGACCGGAATCAAGCATCCTAGGACCGGTTTCAGGCTATCAGCCTTCATCAGCCAGGATAGCTTGACTCCAGTGGCGTAGTGAGCACGGGACCCACGTCTGGGCATACCCTTCCCACTTAGGGCGAAATGCAAAACACACAAGATGATGGACGGAATGCTGCACATTGGCAAACATTCACCCCCAGTCACAGATCCGGGTTTAATCCATCGTTATTTTGCTTCACCACGCCACCCCAGTTCAGACATAGCCATATGCAAATCAGTCTTGACCCTGTGCCTCATGGGAACAGTCCAGACCGAACTGCCAAACCATGTCTTCCCTGGACCGGAATCAAGCATCCTAGGACCGGTTTCAGGCTATCAGCCTTCATCAGCCAGGATAGCTTGACTCCAGTGGCGTAGTGAGCACGGGACCCACGTCTGGGCATACCCTTCCCACTTAGGGCGAAATGCAAAACACACAAGATGATGGACGGAATGCTGCACATTGGCAAACATTCACCCCCAGTCACAGATCTGGGTTTAATCCATCGTTATTTTGCTTCACCACGCCACCCCAGTTCAGACATAGCCATATGCAAATCAGTCTTGATCCTGTGCCTCATGGGAACAGTCCAGACCGAACTGCCAAGCCATGTCTTCCCTGGACCGGAATCAAGCATCCTAGGACCGGTTTCAGGCTATCAGCCTTCATCAGCCAGGATAGCTTGACTCCAGTGGCGTAGTGAGCACGGGACCCACGTCTGGGCATACCCTTCCCACTTAGGGCGAAATGCAAAACACACAAGATGATGGACGGAATGCTGCACATTGACAAACATTCACCCCCAGTCACAGATCTGGGTTTAATCCATCGTAATTTTGCTTCACCACGCCACCCCAGTTCAGACATAGCCATATGCAAATCAGTCTTGACCCTGTGCCTCATGGGAACAGTCCAGACCGAACTGCCAAGCCATGTCTTCCCTGGACCGGAATCAAGCATCCTAGGACCGGTTTCAGGCTATCAGCCTTCATCAGCCAGGATAGCTTCACTCCAGTGGCGTAGTGAGCACGGGACCCATGTCTGGGCATACCCTTCCCACTTAGGGCGAAATGCAAAACACACAAGATGATGGACGGAATGCTGCACATTGGCAAACATTCACCCCCAGTCACAGATCTGGGTTTAATCCATCGTTATTTTGCTTCACCACGCCACCTCAGTTCAGACATAGCCATATGCAAATCAGTCTTGACCCTGTGCCTCATGGGAACAGTCCAGACCGAACTGCCAAGCCATGTCTTCCCTGGACCGGAATCAAGCATCCTAGGACCGGTTTCAGGCTATCAGCCTTCATCAGCCAGGATAGCTTGACTCCAGTGGCGTAGTGAGCACGGGACCCACGTCTGGGCATACCCTTCCCACTTAGGGCTGAAATGCAAAACACACAAGATGATGGACGGAATGCTGCACATTGGCAAACATTCACCCCCAGTCACAGATCTGGGTTTAATCCATCGTTATTTTGCTTCACCACGCCACCCCAGTTCAGACATAGCCATATGCAAATCAGTCTTGACCCTGTGCCTCATGGGAACAGTCCAGACCGAACTGCCAAGCCATGTCTTCCTGGACCGGAATCAAGCATCCTAGGACCGGTTTCAGGCTATCAGCCTTCATCAGCCAGGATAGCTTGACTCCAGTGGCGTAGTGAGCACGGGACCCACGTCTGGGCATACCCTTCCCACTTAGGGCTGAAATGCAAAACACACAAGATGATGGACGGAATGCTGCACATTGGCAAACATTCACCCCCAGTCACAGATCCGGGTTTAATCCATCGTTATTTTGCTTCACCACGCCACCCCAGTTCAGACATAGCCATATGCAAATCAGTCTTGACCCTGTGCCTCATGGGAACAGTCCAGACCGAACTGCCAAGCCATGTCTTCCTGGACCGGAATCAAGCATCCTAGGACCGGTTTCAGGCTATCAGCCTTCATCAGCCAGGATAGCTTGACTCCAGTGGCGTAGTGAGCACGGGGCCCACGTCTGGGCATACCCTTCCCACTTAGGGCGAAATGCAAACACACAAGATGATGGACGGAATGCTGCACATTGGCAAACATTCACCCCCAGTCACAGATCTGGGTTTAATCCATCGTTATTTGCTTCACCACGCCACCCAGTTCAGACATAGCCGTATGTAAATCAGTCTTGACCCTGTGCCTCATGGGAACAGTCCAGACCGAACTGCCAAGCCATGTCTTCCCTGGACCGGAATCAAGCATCCTAGGACCGTTTCAGGCTATCAGCCTTCATCAGCCAGGATAGCTTGACTCCAGTGGCGTAGTGAGCACGGGACCCACGTCTGGGCATACCCTTCCCACTTAGGGCGAAATGCAAAACACACAAGATGATGGACGGAATGCTGCACATTGGCAAACATTCACCCCCAGTCACAGATCTGGGTTTAATCCATCGTTATTTTGCTTCATCGCGCCACTCCCAGTACAGACATAGCCATATGCAAATCAGTCTTGACCCTGTGCCTCATGGGAACAGTCCAGACCGAACTGCCAAGCCATGTCTTCCCTGGACCGGAATCAAGCATCCTAGGACCGGTTTCAGGCTATCAGCCTTCATCAGCCAGGATAGCTTGACTCCAGTGGCGTAGTGAGCACGGGACCCACGTCTGGGCATACCCTTCCCACTTAGGCGAAATGCAAAACACACAAGATGATGGACGGAATGCTGCACATTGGCAAACATTCACCCCCAGTCACAGATCTGGGTTTAATCCATCGTTATTTTGCTTCACCACGCCACCCCAGACATAGCCATATGCAAATCAGTCTTGACCCTGTGCCTCATGGGAACAGTCCAGACCGAACTGCCAAGCCATGTCTTCCTGGACCGGAATCAAGCATCCTAGGACCGGTTTCAGGCTATCAGCCTTCATCAGCCAGGATAGCTTGACTCCAGTGGCGTAGTGAGCACGGGACCCACGTCTGGGCATACCCTTCCCACTTAGGGCGAAATGCAAAACACACAAGATGATGGACGGAATGCTGCACATTGGCAAACATTCACCCCCAGTCACAGATCTGGGTTTAATCCATCGTTATTTTGCTTCACCACGCCACCCCAGTTCAGACATAGCCATATGCAAATCAGTCTTGACCCTGTGCGTCATGGGAACAGTCCAGACCGAACTGCCAAGCCATGTCTTCCCTGGACCGGAATCAAGCATCCTAGGACCGGTTTCAGGCTATCAGCCTTCATCAGCCAGGATAGCTTGACTCCAGTGGCGTAGTGACCACGGGACCCACGTCTGGGCATACCCTTCCCACTTAGGGCGAAATGCAAAACACACAAGATGATGGACGGAATGCTGCACATTGGGGTGGCGTGGTGAAGCAAAATAACGATGGATTAAACCCAGATCTGTGACTGGCTGATGAAGGCTGATAGCCTGAAACCAGTCCTAGGATGCTTGATTCCGGTCCAGGGAAGACATGGCTTGGCAGTTCGGTCTGGACTGTTCCCATGAGGCACAGGGTCAAGACTGATTTGCATATGGCTATGTCTGAACTGGGGTGGCGTGGTGAAGCAAAATAACGATGGATTAAACCCAGATCTGTGACTGGGGGTGAATGTTTGCCAATGTGCAGCATTCCGTCCATCATCTTGTGTTGTTTTGCATTTTCGCCCTACGTGGGAAGGGTATGCCCAGACGTGGGTCCCGTGCTCACTACGCCACTGGAGTCAAGCTATCCTGGCTGATGAAGGCTGATAGCCTGAAACCGGTCCTAGGATGCTTGATTCCGGTCCAGGGAAGACATGGCTTGGCAGTTCGGTCTGGACTGTTCCCATGAGGCACAGGGTCAAGACTGATTTGCATATGGCTATGTCTGAACTGGGGTGGCGTGGTGAAGCAAAATAACGATGGATTAAACCCAGATCTGTGACTGGGGTGAATGTTTGCCAATGTGCAGCATTCCGTCCATCATCTTGTGTGTTTTGCATTTCGCCCTAAGTGGGAAGGGTATGCCCAGACGTGGGTCCCGTGCTCACTACGCCACTGGAGTCAAGCTATCCTGGCTGATGAAGCTGATAGCCTGAAACCGGTCCTAGGATGCTTGATTCTGGTCCAGGGAAGACATGGCTTGGCAGTTCGGTCTGGACTGTTCCCATGAGGCAGAGGGTCAAGACTGATTTGCATATGGCTATGTCTGAACTGGGGTGGCGTGGTGAAGCAAAATAACGATGGATTAAACCCAGATCTGTGACTGGGGGTGAATGTTTGCCAATGTGCAGCATTCCGTCCATCATCTTGTGTGTTTTGCATTTCGCCCTAAGTGGGAAGGGTATGCCCAGACGTGGGTCCCGTGCTCACTACGCCACTGGAGTCAAGCTATCCTGGCTGATGAAGGCTGATAGCCTGAAACCGGTCCTAGGATGCTTGATTCCGGTCCAGGGAAGACATGGCTTGGCAGTTCGGTCTGGACTGTTCCCATGAGGCACAGGGTCAAGACTGATTTGCATATGGCTATGTCTGAACTGGGGTGGCGTGGTGAAGCAAAATAACGATGGATTAAACCCAGATCTGTGACTGGGGGTGAATGTTTGCCAATGTGCAGCATTCCGTCCATCATCTTGTGTGTTTTGCATTTCGCCCTAAGTGGGAAGGGTATGCCCAACCTGGGTCCCGTGCTCACTACGCCACTGGAGTCAAGCTATCCTGGCTGATGAAGGCTGATAGCCTGAAACCGGTCCTAGGATGCTTGATTCCGGTCCAGGGAAGACATGGCTTGGCAGTTCGGTCTGGACTGTTCCCATGAGGCACAGGGTCAAGACTGATTTGCATATGGCTATGTCTGAACTGGGGTGGCGTGGTGAAGCAAAATAACGATGGATTAAACCCAGATCTGTGACTGGGGTGAATGTTTGCCAATGTGCAGCATTCCGTCCATCATCTTGTGTGTTTTGCATTTCGCCCTAAGTGGGAAGGGTATGCCCAGACGTTCGGTCCCGTGCTCACTACGCCACTGGAGTCAAGCTATCCTGGCTGATGAAGGCTGATAGCCTGAAACCGGTCCTAGGATGCTTGATTCCGGTCCAGGGAAGACATGGCTTGGCAGTTCGGTCTGGACTGTTCCAATGAGGCACAGGGTCAAGACTGATTTGCATATGGCTATGTCTGAACTGGGGTGGCGTGGTGACGCAAAATAACGATGGATTAAACCCAGATCTGTGACTGGGGGTGAATGTTTGCCCATGTGCAGCATTCCGTCCATCATCTTGTGTGTTTTGCATTTCGCCCTAAGTGGGAAGGGTATGCCCAGACGTGGGTCCCGTGCTCACTACGCCACTGGAGTCAAGCTATCCTGGCTGATGAAGGCTGATAGCCTGAAACCGGTCCTAGGATGCTTGATTCCGGTCCAGGGAAGACATGGCTTGGCAGTTCGGTCTGGACTGTTCCCATGAGGCACAGGGTCAAGACTGATTTGCATATGACTATGTCTGAACTGGGGTGACTTGGTGAAGCAAAATAACGATGGATTAAACCCAGATCTGTGACTGGGGGTGAATGTTTGCCAATGTGCAGCATTCCGTCCATCATCTTGTGTGTTTTGCATTTCGCCCTAAGTGGGAAGGGTATGCCCAGACGTGGGTCCCGTGCTCACTACGCCACTGGAGTCAAGCTATCCTGGCTGATGAAGGCTGGTAGCCTGAAACCGGTCCTAGGATGCTTGATTCCGGTCCAGGGAAGACATGGCTCGGCAGTTCGGTCTGGACTGTTCCCATGAGGCACAGGGTCAAGACTGATTTGCATATGGCTATGTCTGAACTGGGGTGGCGTGGTGAAGCAAAATAACGATGGATTAAACCCAGATCTGTGACTGGGGGTGAATGTTTGCCAATGTGCAGCATTCCGTCCATCATCTTGTGTGTTTTGCATTTCGCCCTAAGTGGAAGGGTATGGCCAGACGTGGTTCCCGTGCTCACTACACCACTGGAGTCAAGCTATCCTGGCTGATGAAGGCTGATAGCCTGAAACCGGTCCTAGGATGCTTGATTCCGGTCCAGGGAATACATGGCTTGGCAGTTCGGTCTGGACTGTTCCCATGAGGCACAGGGTCAAGACTGATTTGCATATGGCTATGTCTGAACTGGGGTGGCGTGGTGAAGCAAAATAACGATGGATTAAACCCAGATCTGTGACTGGGGGTGAATGTTTGACAATGTGCAGCATTCCGTCCATCATCTTGTGTGTTTTGCATTTGTAAATGAACCCCATGGACTGAAAAAACATAGGGTGGAATGCAGAAGGACAACAAATGGCCACAGTTCCTCAAACAAGTCAGTACTACAAAGCTGGCAATTGTGGCCATGTTACTTACATTGTGTGTATCGAACGTCAAGGTATGTGGACATCTCTTTGAGGCAGACCAGAAGGGGAACTTGAAAATTAAACTGGGGCACAGAGAGCACTTCTTTGGGGGAATAAAACTTTAGTCCGAGAAAATAAAAGGTAATATGAGAATTGGGCTAAAATATGTCAAAAATATTTTAATTCTAAAACTGCCCCAGGACAGAGGATAGCACAGAATAAATGTCACAGAAACCCAGGAACGAGCATGAAAACTCTAGCTTTCATACATCTAAATGTAAAAAAATATGACTATTTACAATACAGAGGATGAGATGAAACATGCAATATATTAACTATGCTTCAAAGAAGATGCGAGTCAAGCAGGGTTCTAATGAGAAACAATGCCTGTTGTTGAGAATTGTAATCGAAAAGGCACACAGTGCCAGCAGCCGAATCCACAGACACTTGGTTTACAGAGTGATCAAACTGTAATGGGTCGATTCCAACATGTTCCATGTGGTCCAATGGGATATTCTGAGACTCCATGCTGGAATAATCTTCCACAGCCTTCACACCATTGTTGCTGCTCATCTGAGCGAGGCCCTCTGATCCATTCTGATTTGCACCCAACAGATCCATTTTGTTAGTTCATTTGGTCTTTAAATGTTGTTGTGTGTTTGAAAAACTGACATCCTACAGCCTTTACTTTCACCTTCTGTACCACAGTAGCATTTTCACCTAGTTCACTTTTACAAAATCCTCTCACTTTGCAGTCAGAATTTCCAAATAAGCAGCAATTTGTTAGAAGGCATAGCCTGACATTTGAACTTTGTACCCCAGCAAATATGATAAGATAAACTCAAAATATACAGGCAACTTTACACCTCATTCACCTTCTGAACTCCAGCATGATTATTTGATCCTTATAGTGGCAGCACTGTGTCTATTATATCAATAGACACGGATAGCCATTCCAAGATGGCAGCCGTAGACAACTAGAACTATAAACACCAATGCCCTGTGGGCGGGACTTCTCCACTAAAGGCAGGGCTGGAGGGCAGGACTTCCTCCAGACTCCCGACATGCTGTCCTGATGGCACGTGCCTTCCACACACAGGTCGTTTCATGGAACCGCGGGAAATGTGCCTGAGGTTGCGACTCATCTCCTCGGTGCCCAATTATGTTGCACTTAACCCACGTGGGGGCCTCAAATGAAACGGGCTGTAAGTGATGACAAAGCTTCGGTGTCCAATCACTATTTGCACACCTCTCGAGAGGGCCATTAAACTCAGCACAGCTGCGATATGTGCTGCTAAAAGCAAGACCTCTGCTTGAGGCCCAATCACAATAGAGGCACGTATAAACTAGATAGGCACTTATCCTATCACAGACACGACCTGCGTGTCACCGGATACAATGCAGGTCAGGGATACATGGTATTTAAAAGCCTCGCCACTCAATTCCAGATTAATAAATGGACCTTAGGAGGAGGATCATCAGGTGTATCAGAGTGTGAGACACCTTGATGATGTAAGTGAAGGGGGATAAGGGCTCCCACCTTAATCGTTGTCCGATTACAGGACTGGATCTGATAAATAACAAACACTGTATGTATATATATATTTTTTGGGTGTTGATATAGGGTCCACCCCCTCGAAGTGATTCATGTTAAAGAGTAGTACTACACAGCAAGTAGGTTTTATTTCAGGTTCTTTGCCATTTTTGTACAATGTGTAAATATGTCACACAGCCATCACGTACACGGTATGAAGATACCATGCTGTACTCACGGCATGATTGGAATGCAGTGGATAAATGCTAATTGTTGCTGGAGGTTCCAGCATGTGTGGAACATAGTGCATGACCTAATATGCGCCCTGCTTGGGTACTGCCTGTGCTCCATAAAATAGGTTTACCTAACTACAATGTCTCTCTTATTAATATTGTCTTACAGATAATTTACGTAAAAGGCGATTAAAAAAAACTGTGAGTTTAAATCTAAGCTCACTTACACATGTCGTAGCGCATGCGTTCAATGACACGGTCCTGATGAAAGCCATAGTGACCGATTTGGGCACTTAGCATAAATGTCTGAAACATGTTGACCATATTAAGGGGTTCATGAGACCATTGATATCTCAACGGTACCCAAACAATGATTTTAAACTTGCCTAAGGACCCCAAAATTAAAATTCCTTTTTGGTAGGTGACCTTGAGTAAATTTTAAGTCACTTGCACCTTTTCACTTCACAAAAAAAAAAACAACCAGCTCTGCTGTAATCTGGCGTGGAAGCACACCTTGGAGGCATTCGGCTTCCAGGATGGGAACCTAATGATGAAGCATGTCACCAACTAGGTTGGTGAGTGCGGGTTCTATAAAAACCCTGAAGGTTCCCCCCTGCATTTCTGTAAGTGAGAGACTCCAAAGGGTCATATGTTAGGTAAACAAAGTACTCGCTCTTGTTGTTTGATATACATAGAAGTATGCCATATATTAGATACAATCTGCTATTTATTTGCTTTTCATTGCATACTGTGTAAAGGGGAGCAGATACTAAGCAGTCATTTTCTCCTTCAGGGGGCTCCTTGTTGCACATACCCTTATTTCAAGGCAAATAGATTTACTCATCACATAGTTCTAGGTACTGGCATCACATTTGATAACAAGCTCTTCCCTCGCTCTAACTTTGTACATCACTCACTCCATTGTGTAAATTAGAGATATTTCGGGTAGCCAATCATTTGTTCCTGATAATTTATTTTGCTTTCAATACTTGTAAGTGATTTTTACTCTGTTGAGATTGCTTTTCAAGCGATAAGACTGTGTCCTTTAACAGAGGATTTGAATTGCATAAGTGCAGTGGCAGCTGGTAGGGAACGGTCGCGGGGGTTAGAAAAATTAAAAAACAAAAAAGAAGACATATCTGCTGGTCACTGATCGCCAACCACCGCCTCCCCTCCGCCCTCCCTGTTTTCCTGGCTCCCAGTGGGGTATCCCAGTATCATACAGAACCTGGGGAATTGTGACAGTATGCAGACAAAGGTTCTGCCATGGAAGAGACAATTGCTTTTTAACTAAATTTGTCCACAGTGATTTAGGGCTATCAAACAACGATTTACAGAAAATAAATACGGACCATAAATGACAAAACAAATAGCACCAACACTGTTAAATGAAAAAGTTTCACCGATATATTGTAAAATCATATATCGTATAAGATGATACATATATATATATATTTAAAAACACAGAACTGCTTCACAACATAGGAAAATTGCATACATATGTACCTGATACATTACATATAAACTAACACAGCAAACAATAAATACACTTGACAGGGGGGGCCGCTAGAGAGCAAGATGGGCGCACATTAGTGCAGCGCCGCCGGCCAGGCAAAAACTATCCGCCTAATATCCATCCAGCACCCACGGACCCTGAAAGCTGAGATGAAAGAATAGAAAACACACCGCTGCATAACACTGCCCTGAAACCCTGCCTGAGGGTGCGCGGCAGCTGCGGACGCGAGGAGTGACCTTCCGGGCACGGACAGGCCCATGCTCCTGCACTGCCTGTGGTGCGCCGTGACAGCGTGGAGGCGAGCCACAACTCCGCTGCCTCTGACCTGCAGCTGAAGGGCCAAATCGCCGCCTGCAGCGGAGATCAGCGATTGAGAGCCCGGTGCCGGTGAGCTGTGCTGACGCTGCGCGGGGGACTGCAGGAGGGCGCCGGGCTGTGGTTATCGGCGCTGCGGGGCCTCTGACCTACTTGCTGGAGCTTGAGCCCGGAGGCGCAAGATGGATCGGACTGCGGCGCGGCTCGCAGGATCCGGTGCGTCAGACATTGTCGCCGGATGCGGGGGCGCCTGTTGACTGGCCTACGGCTTCGACGGCCCGCCGGAGGCACACGCTGAGTAGCGAGGTGGTGGTGGCACCATCCCGATACCCTGGAGGCGGGCCCGTGACGGAGGGACGAGAGAGGGCCTCCAAGTGGTGAAGTCCCACCGAGGATTGCCGGGTTGCATCGAGGAGACTGCAGCTGTCCCCACAAGTAAGGAGGAAGTTGTGCACAAGTACCACATTTAAAAACAAAAACCAGAACGGGGGGAACGACAGAAATAAATACATAAAGATAAAGGATAAAAGACCTGTCCCTCCCACATAGTGGCTGTACAGTGGTAGCTGGGGGCGCGCTGAGCCTGCGATTTGAGTGCACAAAGGCAAAGTGAATACTAAGGGCTCAGTAGGCGCTGGAACTGGGGAGCGGCCTAGACTGATTATCTGCGGGTGCGCAGTGCAGTGAAATTGGACCAGAGGGCCATCTTTCAAACATCTGAGTGGGCAGACGGTATCATTCTGCTTCATACAAACATAGATCCCTACCGGTCGCGACAGAAGCCGCCATTTTGAGATCAACTATAAAAATGGGCAACCCGGACAAGGGACAGCCTCGCCTCACATTTGAAGCGAAAAAAATCGCAAACAACGGCACAAAATGATCAGGGCGACCAGGAACAGTCCCCAGCCACGCCAGACTCTACTCAACTTGCAGCGACGCTTCAGGCTATGCAGCAAAGCCTCATGTCCATAGACAGTAAAATGGACACCATGACCCAACGAATGGATTCCATGGCGGCTAAGCTGGATAAACAAGCCTCCAGAATCACAGAGGAGGAGCAAAGGATCTCTAATGTAGAAGATGAGGTTCAGGCCACAGTAAGCAAATGCACCGACATGGAGAAGCTCCTCTCCATCATTCAGGCCAAAAATGAAGATTTAGAGGCGCGTTCACGGTGCAGCAACGTTCGCATTATTGGCATTCCGGAGTCCACCAATACCGGGAAGATGGAGGAATATGTGGAACAGATGCTTATCGAACTGTTCAACCGGGAAAGCTTGTCAATGATGTTTGTGGTAGAGCGCGCCCACAGGTCTCTGGCAGCGAGGCCACCCCCTGGTGCCCCCCCAGGCCGGTAATTGCCAAACTTCTCAATTATCGTGATCGCGACACAATCCTTCATCAGGCCCGCGAGAAAGCTGATATAAACTACCGAGGATTCCAGGTGGCCTTCTACCCAGACTTTACAGCTGCGGTGCAAGCTGCAAGGAGAGAATATACCACGGTCAAGAAGCAGCTACAGAAAGCGCACATCACATATGCCATGTTATACCCGGCAAGGCTGCGGATTGACTACGAAGGTCAGCAGAAAATTTACAACTCCCCCAAGGCAGTGCAAGAGTTCCTGAAAACCATGCTGAAAAAAACGCGCACCCAACGCTTGCAGGAATCGATGGACTCGGATTAAGAATAAGGGCAGATCGTTGTTTTGAGTCTACACAAAGAACGTAAATATATTGCAGACTTACACGGGGTAACTGTGGTGCGGACTGTAACCTGTACTGCCTGTCCACCTCCCTGTTGGAGGCTGTTCAGGCTTCTAATGTCCCTCCAGTGGGTGATCCCCGCTTTTCTGTATCTTTTTCCATCTTAAGCAGGTTGCTTTTGGGCTGGGGGGTGGGATTTGTTATACACTGTCCTCAGCATATTTGGGATGTTGTTGTGGGTGGGATGGGCTGGGGGGGGGGGAGTTCTCTTTTCCTGTTTTGTGGGACTGTTCTATATGGCTTGCTGCTATATCGGCATCTCTTTATTTGGTATTTGGTCGCATATAAAGGATCCATATGTCTTGGATATGTTAGATGGCTGGGGTTACACAGATAGATAACGCTTCGATTGCATGTGCGATGTGGAATGTGCGCAGGCTGAACTGTCCCAAGAAAATAAGACAGGTGCTAGCACACCTCGACAGACACCACATCAAGGTAGCTCTCCAGGAGACACATCTTACTAAACACAATGAGACTAGGATGGGGGCGCATTGGGCGGGATGTTGCGTGTTTTCCTCGTACTCCTCCTACGTAAGAGGGGTGGCTTTACTTGTCAAAAAGGGAACTCCCTTCGCGGTGCTCAACTCCGCCACAGATGATAACGGAAGGTATGCCATTGTTCATGGCAAACTACATGGGATGCACATCACACTAGTGAACACCTACGGGCCTAACTCGGACGAACCAAAATTTTATGAGGAGCTGATGAGAGTATAGCGGGGTGGCCAGAATCACAAATATTATGGGGTGGAGACCTCAATACACATTTGGATCCCTCCAAAGATAAATCGAGCCAGCAAAGAGGGCACTCTCCTAGGGCTGCTAAAGTCATTCTAGCAGGAATGGAGGAACTCGGGCTTGTGGACACATGGAGAGCGTGGAATGTGGACACACTGGAAGGGACATGCATGTCTAATGCACATGGAAGTTGGTCGAGGCTAGACTACTGGCTCCTCAGCGAAGGGGCCAATACATGGGTGTCCGACATAGCTAGACTACCCAGAACCCTGTCAGACCACAATCCGGTCAAACTCACACTACATATCCCGACTATGATCCCCCGTCAGTTCACTTGGAGATTTAGAGCAGAGGCGCTGCTTGATCCGACATATAAGGCCACGATTAGAGAAGCTATTCAGCAATACTTTACTTTCAACATGGGGACAGTTAGTGAGGCGGCCACTATCTGGGAGGCCTTTAAAGCCACAATCAGAGGAACTTGTATCAGCACAAAAGCAGGCATATTAAGGGACATAAAGGGGCAGTTCGAGAGGTTGGAGGCTGTGCTGAGACAGCTTGAAAGCGAACAAGAAACCGCTCCGACCTCGGCTAACCTGGCCAAAATTAAAGAACTGGTGTTAGAATATAATGAGCGGGCGGCTGATGTGGGGAAGTACCTATCAAGGAGACATGTAGCAAGAGCGTATGGTGAGGGCGGTCGGCCAGGGCATGATCTCGCTGTCAAGGTTAAGATGAGGCAGGACCATCACACTATTACTCAGATCACGGACGATATGGGGAGGATCACTTTACAACACAAGCAATCACTGCCCAGTTTCAGAACTTCTATGCTGATCTCTATACATCAAAAGGTGGGGCGGAATCAGAGGGACTGAATGAGTACTTAGCTGATATCGCTCTTGTCTGGCTGTCTAACGCGCATCAGGAGTACCTGTCTTGGCCGATAGAGGCAGAGGAAATCAGGGACACGATTCAGGCTCTTCCAAATAGGAAGGCGCCGGGGCCGGACGGACTCCCAAGTGAATTCTACAAGGAGTTCGCAGACGAGTTTGTGCCTCATTTACTAGCTATGTATGAGGAGGCCTATGAAAGCGGGAGACTTCCGCCCACACTCAGAGAGGCCCTGATTATTGCCTTGTTAAAAAAGACAAGCCTCCATCACGATGTGAATCATACCGCCCGCTTTCTCTCATCAATACAGACACTAAAATTATGGTGAAGATACTTGCCACTAGACTCCAACCTTTCCTCCCGACTATGGTTTTGCCAGATCAGTCCGGTTTTATACCGGAGAGATCCACAGCACATAATACGCGCACGATCTTCGCCTTGTTCCATATCCTAAATCCTGAGTTGCCGGCGGTGGCCATTCTGCTAGATGCAGCTAAGGCCTTTGATTCCATAGAGTGGGGATATATTTTTCAAATATTAGACAAAATGGGGCTCCCTGTGTTTTTCTGCAGGTGGGTGAGACTATTATACACTGATCCAACCTATAAAGATTCGCAGAGGGACAAGACAAGGGTGTCCTTTGTCGCCACTTCTTTTTTCAATACTATTGGAACCCTTGGCCTGCATTATTAGACAGCGGCATAGAGAGTCCGCCCTGCGTTTCGCACTGAGACCGGTCAACATTTCGCTGTATGGTACTATACGTCAGAGAACCACAGAAGTACCTAGGGCCGATACTGCGGGAATACATCCGCTTTGGGCGGTTCTCGGGCCTTAGTATAAATTGGGCCAAATCAATCGCTGTGCCTTTGACGGAATTTACGACCCCGTACGATCTAGATTTTCCCCTTGAGTGGGCTGTCGACCCTGTCAAGTATTTAGGCATAATGATACATCGCAACCCTGAAGTAGTGGTGAGAGAAAATTATGGTAGGGCATACTGCAGGCTAGAACATCAGGTAGCAAGGTGGGTCGGGCTGCCGCTCTCGCTTGCGGACAGAATTGCTCTCATTAAAATTATAGTACTCCCATGCTTTCTGTACCTTTTTAGTAACATACTCATTAAGCTTCCCAGTCAACTTTTTAAAAATCAACGCTCCCAATTGCTGAAACTGGTCTGGGGCGGCAAACAACCCCGGGTAAGCTGGTACACACTTCCATTGGACCACCAGAAAGGCGGCTTTGGAGTTCCACGACCTATACCTGTATTATCTATGCGCTCAGGCGCAATATGCCCACTATTGGTATAATCATCATGCGTTCATTCCACACGTAGCTGTGGAGGACGGGGATGCACACCCAATTCCTCTGCGCAGCATTTTAACACACTCCAAAATAATGCGCCAAAAAATGAGATTAACACTATTGACTGTACTATAGGCGATAGATCGCCTAACAGCAAAGCTCCCGATATATGCCCCGCTGCTCCCTATTGCACATCACGCTGCACTATCGGTCACACAAGAAGAGGGGGCTGTGCGGTCCCTCAGATTAGCGGGCATAGACAAGATGCAAGACCTGTTCCAGAATGGCTCCTTCTTGTCACCGGAGGAGCTGCAATATATACAAAACAAGACACCACTGTTTATGTTTACATATCGCAGATTACGGGCCGCTGTAAAGGCACATTATCATACCTTCCCTGGGGAGCCACCGTCATTGCATGCACTGCAGACATTACTAGTGAGTCCAACGAGACACAAATTAATCACTAAGCTATACCGAGCGGTACGGGAGGAAAGTCTTCCAGGCAAGGACAACAGCCTAGCCCCCTGGAATAGCACACTTGAGGTCCAAATCACTCAGAAGGAATGGGAATATAGTTGTCGGATCACTGAGGCCCTGACCTCGAACGGCAATCTACGCATTATACATTTTAAATATTTACACCAAGTCTATTATACTCCTGTTCGGTTACAAAGGTATGGGCTCCGAGAATCTGACGAATGCCAAAGGTGTGGGTCTCCAGGGGCAGATTTTATACACTTGGCATGGTACTGTCGGAAAATACAGGGGTTCTGGGATGAGGGGGTGTCTCGGCTGCGGATAATGACTAACACTGTACTACACTGTTGTCCAAAAGCATGCTTATTGGGTATTATGCCGAATCTCAAGGGTACAACTGGGAAATTTGTGCATATTGCTATGTTACTTGCCAAAAGGAGGGTGGCGATGACTTGGGAAAGTAGGGTGGCTCCTCGACCGGATCAATGGGTGCAAGATCTGGTATATTGTAAAGAAAATTTGGAATTATACGCGGAGGAGCTACCACCAACATCAAGGCCAAGAGACGTTTGGGAACCGCTGCTGGGTTATTTGAGGTCTCGAGATTTACCTTCATCAGACAATGAACAAGTTTGAGCACTATTTCATGTATTTAGATCAAGTACTGCAACCGAAATGTACCCCGGTCTGTTGTTGTGATGCAATGAAGTAATGTACTATCCGCAAGCCATGTAAGGTTGGTTGTTGTTACTTGTATGTTGACGAATAAACCAATAATAAAAAAAAAAAATACACTTGACAAGAATGACATATATATATATATATGTATATATATATATATAAAAGCTTGATTGGGCGTCCATATAAACTAATTATCCATAATAAGACATATGCTATTCATTCCAGCATGGATATGTCTAATCGGGCATGGAACGCCTGTTCAGTTTACGTTGACATTTCTACCCCTAAATAACAAATGTGGTTGAAAATCATCACCATGGGGACTTACTCAGGACGATAAACATGACAATGAACAGCCTGTATGATAAAAAATCAGTGTCAGTGTGTTGGTGAGCCTAAAGCAATTTGAACAGGTAGAATCACAGACATTAATCTCACCTGTTATTGAAAGGTTCACAGTAAATACTGGGAAAGTTGGGATCACGCACTTTCATCTCAAGTCAATAGATACCTCTGTTGTAAAAGAGCAGCGTGTGTTGTAAAAAAACAGCGCCAATCTGGCATGAGAGATATGTCCCATATGCGAGTAACGAATAAGAGTGGACTAAGGCTGTAAAAGCTTCATACCTTGGAGAACGGATGAGACCATTCTATCCAAATCCAATTCCACTAAAGAGCAAGAAAGTGCTTCTTGCATGGAAAATTTGCTTTATATGATATAGAACACCACGAATCCATGGGCGATATCATCAGTGGTGGCATCAATACGAAACTGAAATTTTCCCGAAATTTGGGAATATCTATAAAGATAACGGGTTTGTTCTTGACCTGGAGCCCAACCGGAATGATGTTTGCCTAGTGGTACTTGGTTAACATATGGCCATACAGTCTGGTTCTGACCATCTTTTTTTCTAGTTTTTCTAATTTATTCAATTTCTCATTTAATGCATTGTCAAATGGGATGGCAGCTGCTCCTAAAAAGGAGGTGCCATCCTGCCCTTGTATGAGCCTAGCAATGTACTGCTCACTGTATGCAAGCGTACCTGACATGGATAATTAGTTTATATGGACGCCCAGTCAAGCTATTGTATATATGTCATTCTTGTCAAGTGTTTTCATTCTTTGCTGTGTTAGTTGTTATGCAATGTATCAGGCACATATATATGTAATTTTTCTATGTTGTGAAGCAGTCCTGTGTTTTTGATTATTGATATGTGTATCATCTTATACGATATAAAATTGTATAATATATCAGTAACACTTTTGCATTTAACAGTGTCGGTGTTATTTGTTTTGTCATTTATGGTCATTATTTATTTTCTGTGAATCATTGATTGATAGCCCTAAATCACTGTGGGCAAATTTAGTTGAGAAGCAATTGTCTCTTCCATGGCAGTTACCAGCATGAAAGTAGCGTCGTGATTGGTCTGAGCGGCCTGGTTTGGCACTCTGACAGGGAGTGGGATCCTGTGCATGTTCTCCACACAGGCTGTGCAACACAGCTGGGTAGAGAACATGCTACGTTTGCATGACGGTTTGGCCGTCCAAACCATTATGCGCACTTATGATGCACCAACCACTCCTCCTCCCTTTGATGAGAGCCCAGCCCCACCCCATCCTAACCTGGCTTAATTTTAAAAATAAAATGATAATAACAGTCTATTATTATCATTTTATTTTTCCTTTGCACTGCTCAGGGTGCAGTGGGGCGACACTCCTTTTCCTTAACAGAGGAGCTGCCGCTGCATAAGTGGTTAAACAAGAGTAATATTTCATCCTATCCATCTATCAATCCAAGTTCCACCTTGGCTCTAAATTAGAAAGATGTAATTGGATATAGCCTTCCACTTTACGACACTGCTGGTATATGCTTATTAGTCCTATGCCCCTACATTTATTACTGCATCTGGTGCATCAGTCTGTGTGGAACATTAATGTTCACTTTGGCAATATTTAAAATCTTAGAAAGATTGGTATACTGCTCATCCTGTCTTGCACCTTTAAAAGAACTATAGATTTGATTAAATATTTGTTGTTACAAGCTGTTAGACTTGGCATTTTCAGTGGGTTTATCCCTTGACCTTTTGCTTTTGGGCATCCTGTTATTGACCCTGTTTTTGTTGTTTTTAGGACTCTGTGCACTTTACCACTGCTGATAAGTGCTAAAGTGTATATGCTCTCTGTGTAAATTGTTATTATGGATTGGTGTTTCCATGATTGGCTTATTTGACGTCCTACTAAGTCCCTAGTACAGTGCACTGTGTGTGCCATGGGCCTGTAAGTCAAATGCTGCTATTGGGCCTGCAGCACTAATTGTGCCACCCACACAAGCAGCCTTTCAAAAGGTTCTCAGACCTGCAACTGCAGTGTCTGCGTGCAGTTTTTACTGAGTTGTTGACCTGCCAAGAGCACCCAGTTGCCAAGCCCTAACCTTCCGTTTTATTACATGGGAGTCACCCCTAAGGTAGGCCCAATGTACCTCTGTGGACAGGATGCAGTGTATGTGAATGGTAGGACGTCCTGGTGTGGGTGACATGCCCTGATAGTGAAATTCAGTGTATTTCTTTTTCACTATTGAAAGGCTATCTGTCCCGTAGCATAGAATGGGAGTTTTGTTATAACATCTTATAAGAATAACTTCCCATTGGGACAAGATGGAAAGATGGAGGTTAGTATGCCTGAACTCAGAATATAAAAATGCTTCTTTTAGTAAAGATGATTTACATATTGTGTGTTTGAAAATGCCAGTTTTACAAAGTAGGTATTTTCTTGCTTAGCCATCCTGTGTGCTGGTTTGAGGATGACTGTCTGGCTTTGGAGTGACAGGGGCTGGGGATGTGCATTCTCTCAGACAGCCACTGGGGGGTTGAGGTGTGTCCTGCCTTTCCTGAATGAGTCAGGGCTGGGCTGAATAGACCTGGGCTGCATTTAGAGTTGAGGGAAAATATTTTTTTGCACCTGAATGGGCCTGGTCTGCCTTACGCAATGCTGTCTCCACCTCCTGCCGGGAAGCTGGACCAGAGAGGACAGAACGGGTTTTGACTGAACACAGATCCTCTCTGCCACAAGAAAACAAAGAGAAATTGAGTATAAATATTGGGACCCAGACTCCAGAACTTTAGATGACTTCTGGACTCAAGAGGAACCTCTGCCAAGGAGAAGAGCTGGGAAAGCTGAAGGAGAAGTACTGCCCCTTTGCTGCATGCTTCTTGGCGTTGGCCTACATTGGCTGTTTCTGCCAAAGAGAGGATAACAACTGTGCTGTGTGCTGTGTATCCTGCTTGAAGAAGATCTCCAAGGGCTTGAAGTAGAGTTTGCCTCCTGTTCTGAAGTCTCAGGGACCCAAAGACTTCACTACCAGCTTCCCTGAACTTCCTTGCTGGGAGTTCTGACAAAGAGGTGCCTGTTGCTGTGTTGGACCTCTGGAGGCTATTCCTGCTGCTGGGAGCTGAAAAAGAGACGCAACGAAGAGAAGCGCGACGCATCCGCACCCATTTCCGACACATTGCTGAAGAAACTGACGCAGTGCCTGCCTGTGGCTGGAGAAATCGCCACACGCTGAATCCTGTGCACGATCTCTGAAGTCCGAGATCACCGCACCGATTCCAACCCAGGCCCTGCTGTGCGGCTGCAAGAGCCAACGCATTGTGGGACTGCGGCTGGAGAGACCAGTGCAGCGCCGTTGCCGCCACATCGAGAACCGACGCATCCCTGATCCCCACTCATCGCACCGGGGCGCCAAGTCTACAAGAACGCCGAGGCCGCAGTAAGAAACTTACCCATCACCTCCCCGCACAGTAAGAAACTGACGCATCACCTCCCCTTCAGTAAGGAACCGACGCAACACCGCCCCTGCGTGGCAGTAAGGAACCGACGCATCACCTTCCCTGCAGCTGTTTTTTGTTAATGATTGTGATGCATCCAAGATACTTTGTGTTGAAAGTGCCGCATCTATAGTTTGCTATGGGCAGAACTGTTTTTGCCTCCTAAGGATTACATTTTAATTACTGTATTGGGGATTTTTGTCATTTTGGTCTAGATAAAGATTACTTATTTTTCTAAACTGGTGTGGTGTCCATTTGTAGTGTTTTCACTGTGTTACTGTATGTGTGCACAAACGCTTTACACACTGCCTCTGAGATAAGCCGGTCTGCTCGTGCCAAGCTACCAAGGGGGTGAGCAGGGGTTATTTTAGAAGTGTATCCCCCTTACCATGACTAGGAAGAAGGGTCCCTACTTGGACAAAGGTGCAAACCATTGCCAACTAGAGACCCCCATTTCTAACACAAGCGCTCAATGAGAAAATGTGACTAAGCATTTTTGAAGTGGGTGGTTTCCGAGTTGAAGAATGCAATTCCTTTAGACCTCTAGTCTAGTCTATAGTCTATAGCCTCTATTGTTCTTATGAAGCAGTCCATGCATCCAATATATATGCAGTATACATAGAATGTGGAACACAGAATGTAGGGCACATCTGCACCCCACAGATAATATACACCACACATCTTCCCTCCTTTTACAAAAAAAAAATAAACTAAGCATTTCAAGACAAAAACATTGTTCAGGGCATTGAAAAAGCCCAGTAGGTACTGGTAACAGATTCCAGTATACCATACTGTTGTCAACTTTACAGCCAAAACAGGGGCGTGATAGCATCCAGGGCACCATAAAGGCCACCATACGGTCGACCTGATGCACTGCAAATGAGCGTCATGAGTGAGTGGTAGGGGAGAGATAATGTGATTGAGCGGGGAACAAGAGAAAGAGTGCACTTCAATGCAGTGCTAAAACAAATGAAATTTTAAAAAGTCATGACGTCGGCAGTGGAAGGCTTTGCCTTATACACCCAAAAGCAAGGGTAAATAAGCTATTGTCTAGGGTCAGGGCAAACACAAATTAGGGAGGAAAGTCATCCAATAAAGAGCAGGGAAATGAGCTTGACAAGAAAGTAATCTAATAATGAGCACGGGCTAACAGGAAACCCATTCTGTGTAGTATTGCCTAAAATGCTGTGTGCAGCACGACCTCAATAACATCATATTTAATAGAGATTCATTATTCTAATGCTAAATCCTGCAGGAAGGATAGAGGTGAAATGTGTTATGAAAATCCAGCAGAATGTTAAGTGATTGCTTCATTTACCTGAGCGAAATTTGTTAGTTATGTGTTTGGTTTTACCTTTCATTTCACGTTTACTTCTACGTGTCAGTTTTTAGGTATCCATTTATTTGTCCTTGGGTGTGGTGAAAACTCTGGAATCTGAACAAAGTCAATTTACTAAAGGAAGGACGTTTTGTTTGTAGGCCTTGTATACTAGGGTGGTGTTTGGGTGTAAATAGTAGCCTTTAATATAATAAAGATAGGGCATGAAATGGAAATATGAAGCTGATGCTGAAAGAGGCATTGTGAAGAATTGAACTAATATGAGCTGGGCACTGATTGGCGTATATAATGAGTATAGAATAGAGGATTCGAAAGGCAACCATGCAATTATATACAATAATATATTTTGATTTTTCAGAAGGAGACACAAAGGTGGCAATGAGAAGGGGGCAAAATGTAAAATTTCCCTGCCAAGTGTAAAGTCTAAAGACTTCGGATGATGTGAAGGTTGCTATGTTTCGTCCCAGTTTAAACTTTGCAACCATCACATAGGTTGCAAAACTTGCAAAGTTTTGAAGAAAACCTAATTTTTGCAGAGGAACACATTTTAATTTGCCATCCCTTATACTAAAAGGTGTAAAAATTGTATTACGGTTGGATAAGACTGAAAGTGTTGTGTGTGTCTCTTTGGTTTATTAGTGTTGTGTGTGTCTCTTTGGTTTATTTGTGTTGTGTGTTTGTAGGTGCAGGGCGGTGTTATATTATGTTCCTTTGTCTAACTTGCTTATGTGGTTTCAAAAGAGTATGTTTGGGCTAAGCCGCGAAGCGCAATGGCCGCAGCTTAGTGGAGCTCTGCTAATCCCTCTCATCCCCCGTCTATCCGCCACAATCATCCGGAGTTCAATCGTGCAATCTGTGGAGGGGAAGGTGTCCGGCACATAATATCGCGGCTGCGGACCTCGAGAAGCGATCAGAGCCTGGGAGCCGGCCGGGTATGCAGTGAGGCCTGGACGGAGAGCGAAGATCGTCTCAGTGAACCCGCCGCAGGGAATCCAGTGCCGGAGGACAACCGGCGTGTGTCCCTGCTGCGATCGACGTAGGACATCTGTGGGAGACCCGGGGCGGACCCTGGAACACCCAGGGCCTGGTCGAGGAGTGGGCGCCGGGGCCTCGAGTGCGGAGACGGATGGTGAATGGCCCCGGGCGCTCTAGTTAACTGACCGGTAAATCCCACCGAGAACTGCGACTTGCCGACCGGGGTCCGTCCGGAGCTACCTCCTCCCTCCCCCCTCCTACATCGAAGTTCAAGCTGCAGATGTAAATCCCGAGAACCGGGGAGTGGCACATTGGAGTGACGATCTGGGGGATGAATGAGGCCCGGAGTTACACGGTGGATAGGGAGTGAGCGCCCCTCACATGGCCCGTGATCTTCTGGAGGTCGGAACGGGTACGCCACAGATATCGTGCTCCTGCCCGCCAATGATACAGTGTTCCGGGACGGCCTGAGGGAGTTACACGCGAAACCCCCAATGTGAGTCAGTCTATCAGCTGTTGCGGCGGACGTACAGGTAGCAGTTTGCCCCCCAGACACTGATACTGGAACGGTTGTGAGAGGGGTTGTGAGCAGGTGTTCCTCCTTTCCAGCGTAATATTCGTATCAAAGGATAATTCCTTGCTTGAAATCAACACAATAATCCAGGTTGGTATGAGTGAAAAAGATTCTTTTTATTCACCACATTGTTATGTCCGTTTCACTCATATGTGATTTTTCATAAAATAAAATGTGAGGAAAAGTGAACAGCTGACACGTGTTTCGCCCTATGTGGCAGGTAGGGCCAGGGCTTTCTCAAGGCTAGTCGTTACAATCCAACATCATAGTATCAACGATTAGTCTGTGCATTTTCAAGTTTGTAATAGAACAGTGTATTAAACATCCAATTTCGTCGCAGCCTCCATCCCTTTGCTCCGGCTCTCTTCCGGTACTGATACTGGAACGGTGCTTGGCCTGTGCCCCCCCCAGGGAGCCCTGCTGCAGCCCATTGTCGCCTGCCGTGCACGGTGGCCCCTCTAGGGGAGTAACTTATTATTACTTCTGCGCGTCCTGTCCCCTCGAACTGCGGCATGGATACACTCTGTCGGGCACCAGACGGGGGCATGAACCACGTATTGATATTGCTGGCACCTATTTGCCCTGTCGCTGAATCAGAGGCCAGCCCGCCGCACGATCGCGAGTGGGGCCGGGTAGAGTGACGAAGAGATCGGCGACCTTGGGTAGTGGAGCTTCGCTGTCGTCATACCTGGAACAAGGTTAGCAGCGCAATGTCGTCGTCAAGGGGCAACAGACCAGTGCAACAGAACCGACTGGACAGGTACACGCTCCCCAAGACATCGATGCCTGATTCCTCCCCTACGGGCAAGGGTGGAGTCGCACAGGGAGAAGTAACGCCGGAACCCACACTTAAAGACGTCCTGGAAGCGATCGCAGGTATCAAGACCTCCCTAGAACACAAGATGGATACCATCACTGTAGAGGTCAACCTACTCTGGGCAGATATGAATAAAAATAATGAACGTGTCAAGCAAATTGAACTAACCACTGCGAACCTGGTAGAGGACACCTCCCAACTGCAACTAGAAGTCAAGGATTTACAAACGTTCCAGAAATTTGCAGAAACCAAGCTGGATGATTATGAAGGACGCCTGCGTCGCAATAACGTACGGATCCTAGGTGTCCTAGAAAAGTCAGGGGACAGGCTGCTGATCTCTTCGTGGAAGACCTCATCCTTAAACACCTGCAACCCAAGGGGCTGGGAAAGTTTTTCGTTATCGAGAGGGCTCATAGAGTCCCCGGGGGTCGGCCGAAACCCGGGCCCCCCCTCGTCCGATCCTGGCCAGGGTCCTCAACTTCCGAGACCGAGATGTCATTCTCCAACATGCCTGGGCGGGACCGCCCTTGAAGTATGAAAACACAGACATAACATTCTTTCCAGATTTTACTCATCTAGTCCAGAGACAGAGACGCTCCTTTCTGGGGATCAAAAAGACGTTGAGGGATAGGGGCTACAAGTACGCCATGCTGTTCCCAGTCAGGCTCCGAGTGGAGGCAGACGGTAGAGCCTGGTTCTTTGAGCATCCAGAATCAGCGGCGGAATGGCTGGAGAATCGCTGACCAGTGGTCCATTTGACGCTGTGGTAAAACTGGTGAGGGGGGATGGGCGGGATCTGGAGGGTGGGGGAGACACTAATTTGGGCCTCCATGCGGCACTGATCAGGTTGGGAACGGGACATTAAGAGAGGGCATGCCAGCGAGTAAATTCATGCATCCTGGACCCTTCTCAGTGCGAATCTTTGAGTGATATTTTGAGTTACCTTTACAAGACGGTGCGATTGTAGTCTTGAGAGGGGGGGATGGGAGGGGGGCAACACGCACCCCACTTTTCTACTTTTAGTTACCTTGTGGGGCGACGGGCACTCTGCAAGTTTGATCATGGGCAGTTTGAAGCCCAGAGTGCAGGGGAGCAGGGAGGGTGCGGTTGGGAGGGAATGCTCATGTTGTTTGGATTTAATTTTTTTGCAGGATCAGCTCAATCGACTACACTGGGTGATGACACAGAGCGGGAGCAATGTAAGAATGCAATTTCAGATGGGTACACAGTGGGATGTAGGGGTTAGAGTCCATAGCTGGAACGTTAACGGGCTTGGCGACAAGATTAAGCGTAGTATGGTACATCATTATATCAAAAGACAGGTCCCAGACGTTATCCTGTTGCAAGAAACTCATCTGATCGGGAACACGTGCCAAGCGATGAATAGGGGGGGGTATAGGTTAGTGGCACATGCTGGCTTTACATCAGGTTCAAGAGGAGTGGGCATCTTAGTTAAGAAATCATTCCCCTTCACGGTGCAGTCCACATGGTCCGATAACCGGGGTAGATACGTAGGAATTTCAGGACTGTGGGAAGGCCGGACTATCACATGTGTCTCAGTATATGTTCCCCCTGGACTTCAGAGTGAGACATGTAAGGATCTAGGTGCAATGCTGCTGTCATTCCGGCCAGGCCTCCTCATCGTAGGGGGAGACTTTAACGCAGTGGTATCCGGTGAGCTGGATCGTCACCCCCGCGGGACATTAGACCCGCACAGCGGTGGCTATCTAACTTCCTTGAGGCCGTGGGACTGGTAGATGGATGGAGAATGCATAACCCGGATAGGACCCAATACACCTTCCGGTCCGGTGCCCATCATAGTCTGTCCCGTATCGACTATATCCTAGTCCCGGCGACGCAGGCACGCGATATCCGAGAGATCCGCCATTTGGGCAGGGGCATCTCAGATCACTCTCCGGTCTGGATGCATATGGTCCTGGGCCAAATGAGTGCAGGGAGAATTGCTCCCATTAATCCATGGTATTTACGTGACCCTGACATTCGAAAGAAGATAACTCAGGCCACAGATCATTATTTCCTAGAAAATGAGGGAACTGTGCAATCAGCCCAAATGTTATGGGAAGCCTATAAATCAGTTATCCGTGGGGAAGCCATATCCCTTATTACGGGTAAGAAAAAGGACACACAAAAAGACTTGGTGAGGGCGGAGGACGAAGTGCTTAAATTGGAGGAAGAATTGGAGCATACGGTGACACCTGAGAAGGTGCATCTACTCAGCTTAAAGCAAGACGAATTCAAAGGCATAGCAACAGATAGAGCTAGGGCGCAGGGGAGGGACATGCAGAGTAGACTGTACGAGCATGGAGACAAGGCAGGGAAGTTGATTGCATGGTTGGATAGGAAGGAATGGGCAGCCCGACTGGTGCCTGAGCTGACTGGGGAGGGTACCGATCCAATCACAGACCCGCAACGCATAGCCGATCGGTTTGCAGACCATTACCAGAAAGTCTACAGAACAGAGGGGAAGTACACAGAGGGAGACAATGTTGCCCTACTTCGAGATATTGTGCTCCCCACCCTGGCTGACGAGAATTGTGAATACCTTGAATCCGATTTTTCGAATGACGAGGTGGCTCAGGCGATACGAGCGATTAATTCCGGGAAAGCGTCAGGCCCTAATGGTATTCCGATTGAGTTGTACAAGTTGAGACCGGACAAGATAGCTCCCTACCTTCATTCAATGTTTAGAGATAGCAGAGGAAAAAGGGACACTTCCTATGGATCAGAGAATTGCCAACATTGTGGTCATTCCTAAAGAAGGTAAACCTACAACCTGTTGTACGTCTTATAGACCGATATCATTGCTCAATGCAGAGCCCAAGATCCTAGCTAAAATGTTGGCGACACGCCTCGTAAAAGTGATCGATACACTGGTGCACCCCGACCAATCCGGCTTCATGCCACACCGTAACACGGCCTTAAATCTGCGCAGGCTGCATGGGGTGTTAGGCAGAGCTACAACTATCTTAGAGCCCGCAGTCCTGGTGTCACTGGACGCCACCATGGCGTTTGACATGGTGGAGTGGCCGTATCTCTTTGCGGTGTTAGACAAAATGGGATTTGGACACCAATTTGTGAGCTGGATCCGGCTACTATACTCAAAACCCATGGACCAAGTTGTCGTAAACAACCGCAAGTCAGCGGCATTTGAACTCAGCCGAGGAACACGTCAAGGATGTCCCTTATCACCGCTCCTCTTTGCCTTAGTACTGGAGCCTTTGGCGGCGTGGATCCGCAGAGATCCAAGGATCCGCGGTATGCGTTGGTCCCCGGACTGGGAAGACAGGATATCGTTATATGCAGACGATGTTCTGCTGTATCTGACCTCCCCGAGGGCCTCTTTGATATGCCTACTAGATATCCTCGCAGTGTTTGGCAGATACTCCGGATTTACCATAAACTGGTCTAAATCCGTGATGTATGTCTTGCAAGGGAAACCGCCAGTTCTCCCGAAAGGCTGCCCGATACAGATAGCTTTAGATGGCTTTCGCTACCTCGGAATATTCATTACATCAAACTCTACGCTCCGTTTCACTCGCAATCTCCTGCCGCCAATTCAGAGGTTGATGGGTGATGTCAACCACTGGAAGTCCTTGCCTCTCTCTTTGTTGGGCAAAGCTGTCCTTTTTAAAATGATGGCCCTGCCCCGTTTCCTCTATGCCCTCCAGAACTCCATGGATCCAGTTCCCAAATCGTATTTTAAAGAGATAGAAACTCTACAAAGAACTCTCTTATGGGACGGCAAACCTCGGATTGCCCTAGCTAAACTCACCCTCAACTGGTACGATGGTGGCATCAGTCTTCCGGACATTAGGAAATATTACTGGGCGGCCCATCTGACCGCGATAAACCAGGGTATGTATGGTCGTCCGGACGACCCAGGATACGCCATGGATAGATGGCTCCTCCCAGGTGGGGACTATATTAGAGCACTCTATTCTAAACCCCGTAAATACCTCCTCACAGGTCCGACCGCACACTCAGTCGATGTATGGCATGAGGTGAACAAATAACTGGGATGGGACCGTAGGCTCACACTGGCAACTCCCCTCTGGAATTCCGAAAAGCTGGGGAGCCTGTGGCAAACCAAAGGGTTTGACAAATGGGACCTTATTGGTATTTCCCAGATTAAGGACCTCTGGGTCAAGGGCGAAATCCTCACCTTTGCCTCTCTTCAACAGCAATATAGCCTGGCAGGCATTGAGTATTATAGGTACCTTCAAGTCCGGCATTCGCTCCAAGGTCACCTAACTGATAAGCCCTCCCTCCCCGACGCATCCCCCCTCGAGGATAGAATACTTGACGGCCATCTTCCCGAGAAAACTATCTCTCTGATCTACAAAAAGCTGATAAATAACATGGAAGACCCACTCCAGTCCCTTAAGGAAAAGTGGGTTAAAGACGGCCTAGAACTGGATGAAGAAGACTGGCGAGAGGCGGTCTCCTCCCCGAGGGAAGTAGCGGTCCAAGCAAGGTTACGTTTAGTGCAGCTAAAAATTCTGCACAGAGTTTACGTCACTGGGCCGGGCTTGGTCCGTATGGGCAGAATGGATAGTGGAGAGTGCAGACGTAGGTGTGGGGAGGTGGGTACCTTTATCCACATTATATGGGAATGCGAGCACATACAAACATACTGGCATACCTTACATCACACTCTCCGAGAAGTACTCGCAGTCGATTTGCAGCCCGAGGCACGCAGGTGCCTCCTAAACATTTGGGAGCCAACGGACCTTACCTCTTATACCAAGCTATGGGCGACTCTGGCAGTGATGGTGGCTAAAAGGAACATAGCACAAAATTGGGGGGCCCACCAACCGCCAACGCTAGGAAAATGGAAGGAAGATTTGGACTGGTGCATGTTCCGGGAAAAATCAGTCTATGTGGCCAGAGGGTGTCCCGGGAAATGGAGCAAGGTATGGGGGCCCTGGAACTCATATAGAGGAA
This sequence comes from Calotriton arnoldi, assembly GCA_963921515.1. Classification (NCBI taxonomy): domain Eukaryota; kingdom Metazoa; phylum Chordata; class Amphibia; order Caudata; family Salamandridae; genus Calotriton; species Calotriton arnoldi. The sequence continues at coordinate 406,924 of CAWUFW010001193.1, forward strand.
ATATCTGCACCCCGCCAGCACCCCTGAATGATGACGAGACTCTTGTAACCCCCTAATGGTCATGTTTTGATTATTGTGACTTGATTCTCTGTAACCCAGGTCCGAAAATCGGAAGGTATGTTGTCTCCTGCTCATGTTGCAAAGTGATATGTAATGTCGATTTGTTTTAATAATAAAAAAAGATTTTAAAAAAAAAACTTTAAAAAAAGTATGTTTGGGAGTTTGACAAGGAGCGAAGGGGGCAACAGAATTTGAAGCACTTTTAGTGGGAACAGGGAAGCAGGTGATGCAGAGAAAGGATGGTCCTTTGCAGGTCCGTAAGTATGACAGGCAGGGGACTGATAAGAATGACGAGTGGCCCACAGTCAGGTACTTAGAGGTTAGAAGATGCTGGAATGGGGTGGATAAAGATGGAGGCAATGATGATATGAATGGGAGCGCAAGGAAGGTTGGGGTTGTGAAGTAATAACTTTTCTGTCAGAGAAATCATGGTGGGGATTTAAAGTACTTATCCAGCTAAAAGCAAACCCCAGGCTAATGTTCTACATTCTTTACCATGCGGGTATCCATTAACATAACCTAGAGAGGTATGTTGCTCGTTGTAGGCGGTTATTTAACTGAAATCGATGCCTCTGCAGCGGCCACTCACCATCCATTTTGCCATTACTTGGGGCTTTGAGCTCCATTGGAACCTAACATGGTTAGGGATTTGTTATTGGTTCCTAAGTCACATTAACCAACATTAACTATATCTCTGTCAGGGCCGGACTGGGACCCGAAACCGGCCCTGGCAAACTGCTCGGCCAGTGGCGTAGCTAGGAGTGGGCGGTGGTGTTTTGGGGCGGTGCCCCTCCCCTCTTCCCCCCGCTCTTACCTGAGGCCGCATGACTCGTGTGCACCCCCCCGCTCTTCGATCAGGCCGCCGCGGGCGGCAACTGCAGGAGGGGCCGCCACGTGCTCGCCGGCTCCCTGGGGGAAGGAGGTGGGTGTGCGGCTGATTTTATTACAGGGGGCCGATATTGCCAGCCCCTGGTAACAAAAACGCCCCCCTGCCCTCCCAGAGCCCCCAAACCAGCCCCCACCCTGGAGGCCCACCAGGGAAACGCCCGGTGCCTGCTACGGCCAGTCCGACCCTGATCTCTGTTCCCCATTTCAATTTTTCCGGGAGTTGCCATGGATAAGAACACGTGACCTATGCACAGTTTTAGCCAATCGCAGGCTCAATTATAAAACATAGAAGTGATTTGGACCATCAGTACGGGAACCAAAAATGGCTCTTTCATTTCGCATTCAGAAACATAAGGGGACAGGGAAGATTGGGCCGCGGCGTGGAGGAACAGTGCATAGTTGGTATAGAAATTAATGTAGGGTGAAAAGCAAAGGATAAATAAATGAGAAACAAATTAGTAAAAAATTAGAGAAGAGATGTGGAAAAAAAGTGTTTATCTAAATAAAGCGAAAGTTCCAGTGAATAGAACAGAGAAGAAATGGGGGCATGCCACAACTGAGGGGAGGAGGCAGCTAGGGAGTGGGAGATAAGAGAAGTACATAGAGAGAAGGAGAGATCCTGACACAAATAGGCCAGATACACAATTTACTGCTAACACAATATTGACTGTGGGGTGCGACCAGTATTATTGTGACCACTAAATATTTTTCTGAATTGACCTAGGTACAAATAGGTCGGTTCGGAACTTTCAGATTAGGTGTGGGTTGCAATCTGACCTACCACAGTACAGAACATGTGTTTTCTGTACTGCTGTTGGGTTTCTATCCAGACTGCTTGACATCGAAGAGCTGGTGGTTGCTGAGATGGTCTTTGAGGCGTTGGTTGATTAGTTTCTCTCTAAGACCTTTTCCAGGTATAGTAGGAGGGAGATGAGTCTGTAGTTGGAAAGCGTGGCTGGATAAGTAGATGGTTTCAAGAGCAGGGGCATGAAGGTGGCATGTTTCCAGGTTTCTGGGAATGTGGCTGAGTCCATGGAGGCATTGATGATGGGTGTTAGTGCTTCACTGATCAGTAGGAGTTCTTTGGTGAAGGTGTGGTGGGGACAAGGCTTAGATGGAGCCCCTGAGTGAATGGTCCTCATGGTAGCAGAGATTTTGATGGTGGGGATGGCAGGCCACGAGTTTATTAGTCAGGGTCAGGGTTTATTAATTGGATGTGATGGGAAGTTAAGTTCATTAATGTTCCAGAGTAGGTCACAAATTGCTACTCACTTTGATTGGAGGCCATCATGGGAATGGGGTCAACAGACTACATCATCTGTGATTACCTTTCAAGTAAAGAAAACTTTTTTTTTTAAATGCACCCAATTTTACTTAAAGGAAACAGGATTGCATTTAAAAAGAAAAGTTGACTTTTTGTTTGATTGAAAGTTGGCATGGCCTGCTCACCAACAAACCATAATGGACAAGTTGCCAACCCAATTTAGGGGTCGGTGAATTTTCAACGTTTTGTGAACGGATTTCAGTTGTAAAAAATTGATGCATAAGATACCTATTTGGTATTTGGAAGGAATGCCTACGACACACCACTTTCAGGCACTGAATCTGTATCTATTCGGAATCCCATTGTAGGAGTTGGAAAATGATTTGCAGCTCCTAAAATTTGATTTTTCCGACTCCTAAAGTGGGATTGATACATAGCAAAAAGCATTTTAACTGTTGCGAATGACGTACGGTTAAAATGCTTCATACATCTGGCCCATAGAGTGCTGGGTAGAGAAACAGAGGTGATGAAAAGTGGCAAAGTGAGGCAGAGGGAAAACAGTAAAAAATAAAGACTGATGGAAAAGGCAGTGCTAAGCAGCAAGACAAGGAGAAAAGGAGTGAAAGAGGCACAGAGAAGAAAGAGACAGGGTACTGGCAAGAGAAGACAGAATGCGAAGGGCAAGAAGGGGAGAGAACAATTAGGAAAAAAAGGAGAGAAAGTGCAGAACTTAATGAAAATGTTAATAGAGCGACTGTAGAAAAAATAGTTCAGAAGTAAGAAAGCAAAAACAAAAATACATATTTGACATCCATACAAATTGAGTAGTCTGAGAATATGTGGGTGTTGTAGAACGGTATGGTTTAGGTAGTACAGCATCAGAGGAACAGTGCACTGTGATCCTTTTGAGGCATTCTTTAGCTTTGGCAGCCTTTGCTAGAAGTGTTCCTTTGATGAATTATGGTCAACAACTAAATAACAATTTGATTTCCACAATTACACAGTAACTAGATAGAGAGTTTCTGTGAAAATGGTCTCGAAATGCACAAAATGTGAGCCCAAATTTACTAATGGTTTACACAGGTGCAAAGCAGCAGCAGGGATTTACCTTCCAGAACAAAAGGTGTTTTGCGCTAGAAAAGTGACCTTTTCATAGTGACCAATTCACTTAATTTTTGCTTTTTGTCAAGTGGGCATATACATAGGAGTAAGGCCACAAAACCTGATCTTCGAAGATAGTCTGACAGGACTGTGAGTCAAAGCCTAATGCCTAGTAAGAGGAGTGCAAAAAAGGAGGAATACTTTGATATCCCACAGAAACCGATGCATTGCATGTGTGCTATAGTGCACATCACACTTCCAAAGCATCAGACCATTTTACTGTTGTCTTTGTATGGAATGTGTACTGAAAGAGTATGCTTCAAGTACAACTCCTAGGATGGACAGCCACTATCCCTTCAGTGATATGGCATGGGGCTCTGTGCTGCACACACAGCCTGTCTGTGCATTGGTGCAAGGATAACACCAGCACCAGACCAGTTTTGTGGAAGTGGCTGAACTGTGTTTTCCCCTTCATGTAAAACAGCAGAGCATAGTTGGATGCTGTCTTGCATGCAAATTCAACATATGTTCTGATTGTTCTCTTATTGTAGATGCAGATTAATACATTGTCAGATTTCTCACTTCAAGTGTTGGCTTCACTTTAAAGAGAAGGAGCTTTGCTATCTTTGATTTCCAGATCATGCTATAAAACTGTACCTGTAACACAAAGCTTGTAAAGGATAAAATTAGATCCCTGACATCACATCTCAAAGATGTGGACAAACTTGCAGGAGAAATTGTGCAGAATAGGCAAGAAAAGACACTGAATGGTATGCAGTGAACAAGATTCAAAGATATGGCAAATCTTACATGACCACATCTTCAGACAATGCAGACTGTACCCAATAACAGTATGTTATTCTACCAAGGTTGCCAGGTCTGTTGGTTATATGAAGTTCGACTTTTCTGGACATAGTCAATAGTTTAATGATCTCCATGAATACTGAAAATTCAAATTTTTTATTATATGTTTATTTGTAAAGCACACTATCACCTGCGAGGGTATCCTGGCACTGAGCAGGTGTGTGTGCCTAGCCCTGTTAATTGAAAAGCCAGGTCTTTAGCTTCTTGCAGATTTGAAGAAGACAAGAGGAGGCTCTGATGTAGAGTGGGAGATTGTTCCATGCTTTAGGAGAGAGATATAAGAGAACGCTCGTCCTCCTGATCTGGTTCTGTGTATGTGTGGGACGTATGCAAGTAGGAGTCCTGTGGAGTGGAGGTGTCTGGGTGGTTGGTTGAAGGAGATGTGACTGTTCAGGTAGGTGGGGCCTGAATTGTGTGGTGCCTTGAATGTGTGGGTGAGGAGGCTGAATTGAGCCCACTTGTGTATTGGGAGCCAGTGTAATTATCTGAGGTGTGGTATGATGTGAAGTCGGTGTGGGAGGTTGGGGATGTGTCTGGCTGCCAATTTCTGGATGATTTGTAGTCTTCTGGTGAGTTGTTTGCTGATCCTGATATAGAGGACGTCCCCCTAGTCCAACTTGCTGATGACTAGGGCGTGAGTGACGGTTTTTCTAATGTTATTTGGGAGCCATTTCAAGACTTTCCTCAGCATCTTCAGGGTATGGAAGCAGGGCAGAGTTAACTTGTGCAGTCATGTCCATTTAGCTGTAGATGATTATTCTGTGGTTCCTAGTCTGGGCTCTGGGTGTGGGGTAAGTTCGGCTGACCACCAGTTGGAGTCTCATGGTGAGGTGTTCTTGCTGAAGGTCACTACTTCTGTTTTTTCAGTGTTGAGCTTGAGGCAGTTGGCTTTCATCCAGTTACCAACTTCAGTCATGCAGGCTGTGAACTTATTTCTTGAGTGGGTCCGAAATGGAGAGTATGTGTTGCATATCATCTTTGTAGGAGAGGGCGTTGATGTTGTGTGCGTGGATGACGCTGGCCAGAGGGGTCATGTATGTGTTGTAGAGGGTGGGACTGAGCGATGAACCTTGAGGCGCTCAACAGAAGAGTTTGTGGGCTTCTGAGGAGTATGGTGCCAGGCTGACAGCTTGTATTCTATCTGTTTAGAAGGAGCAGATCTTGCAGAGAGCGGGTCCTTGGATGCTAATCTCATGGCTTAGCCTGATGAGGATGGGGTGTGAGACCGTGGTGGTGATGAGTGTTATTTCTGTACCTTGGTTGGGTTTGAATCCAGACTGCGTGGTGTCGAGGAGCTAGTGGTTGCTGAGGTGGTTGGTGAGGAGTTGGTTGATTCGTTTCTCTATGACCTTTTCTGGGTATGGTAGGAGGGAGATGGGTCTGTAGTTGGAAAGAGTGGCTAGGTCATAATGGTTTCTTGAGCAGGGACATGACGGTGGCATGTTCCAAGTATCTGGGAATGTGGCTGACTCAATGTAGACATTGAGAATGGGTGTTAGTGCTTCGCTGATTGGTGGAGGTTCTTTGGTGAAGACGTGGTGGGGGCAAGGGTTAGATGGAACACCATCACCAGAGTGGATAATCTTCAAGATAAAAGCAATTCCAAAGGTGGTGACGGCAGACCATAAGGACAGGGTTTGTTCAAAAGCTGTAATGGGAAATTGTGTTGCAACAGTGACGGGGTCCGGTTTGGGGTCAAAGTTGCTGTATATGGAAATTATTTTGTTACAGGGGAATTGTTAGAGTTTGTTGCAAAAGTCTTGTGAGGGGATAAGGTTGCTGGAAGCAGCAGGAGAGGGGGTGAAATCTTTGATGATGGTGAAGATTTCCCTGCTACTGTAAGTGCTGGAATCGATGCGATCTTCAAGAACTGCGTGCTTGTGTTCCGTATCTGCTGGTGGTAGTGTCTTATGGCTGATTTGAAGATGTCTTTATCTGCAGTGTCTTGGCATGCTCTAATGGATCACTGACAGAATATTGGAAACAGAAATATTGTGTGGACACAATATTGCGTCACAAATATCAAAGACCAAAATATCAATAAATGCAAATAGGTAAGTATAGATTTAATATTCTAAACTCCACATATATGTACCTTGAAGATATATATATATCATCAAGGCACATAGCAGGAGATTTATATATAGTAAAAACTTTGCTTACCTTCACAATATTTTGTCCTTGATATTCTTGACACAATAGTTTGTCCACGCAATATTTTTTCTCTGATATTTTGTCTAACACTTTCCTATATTTTGTCTGAACACTGCTCCATTTGCGCTCCAGTTGCTTGCAGTGACATTTCATCATCCTGAGTTCCTGTGTGTACAAGCTGGTCTGTGGTCAGGCTCTTGCCATTAGGTTACGCTTGAGGGGAGCCAGGGTGTCGGCGCATGAGGTGATCCAGCTGTTGAGGTTCTTGATGGCTTTCAGCAAGTCGCTGGTGTGCTCAGGTCAATGCTCTGAGAGGGCGGAAGCCCACTCCTCTTCTGGGGTGCTTTTCAAGCTGCAGCAGGTAGATCCGGTGGTGGTAGGTCTATGATGGTGCGGGATGGGCAAGCTGAACATGGGTGTGGTCTATCCAGGTCATAGTTGCTGGCTTGTCAACTGTGATGTTACTGATTGAGGAAAAAATCGGGTCCAATAGGTTTACGGCAGTGTGGGTGCATTCAGAAACGTGCTGGGTGAGGACAAGGTTTCCGAGGTTTTCTAGAAGGGACGTAGGGTTTGGATTGGTGTGGTCTTCTAGGTGAAAGTTAAGGTCTCCAAGGAGGATGAAGGTGCTGGCTTTGATGATGAGGAATACGACAAAGTCTGTGATGTCGCTAACAAAAATTGTGCTGGTCCTGGTGGTCTGTTACAAGGATTCCACCCAGGGAGACTGCACTTTGTTGGCCTCAGAATGGATGTCAGAATACTTTATAAACCATTATATCTTAAAGTGCCGGAATGGCTTACTTTAATGAGTAATTGTTTCTTCCACTCCACCTCAAACCTTCTCTTACCAATTTTTTTTCCAGTTATGCGTAAAGCGCTTTGTTGCCATTTCATGCAGGCTGCACCATACACATACAATTACATTGGGAGCATAAGGAGTATGACGAAACATATCATTTAGAAGGACAGGTGGATCAAAGTGTACTCTGAGTACATCATGATAGGGTAGTGTCAAGACTTGTAGCACTAGCCCCTTATGAGTACCCTTCTTGTGGAATAATGTGTATCCCGCTTGCCCTCAACTACACTGTAGTTTTATCCTGGAGTTCTGCTGACATTTACAAGCCCCTCTGCCTTTGGCCTTGAGGTTTCTGATGTCACCAGAACCCCTTCATGGAAAGATTGGATCGCATTACACTGTACTGCATTATGTATCCTCTATACATATATATTTATGTATATAAACACACACACACACATACACATGTATGTATGAAAAATGGAAGCAGGGAACTCTCTGTACTTCCCAAGTTTAGGTGGAGAGCAAAACCTTTACATGAAGCACTCTACAACACCACAAACTCTGAACCTGCTCACCTCAAATGTCTGTTTCTCTAGCAGAGATTTTTTTAAGCACAGCATTAGCATAGGGCCATCCACACCTTGCTAGAGAGTGCCAAAGACTTTTTGTAATTTTTACTGAGAGACACAGTGCTTCTTACAAAGGAGCTGCCCACATCAGAAACCTCAACTCAATCTCTCAGAAACTCCCAGTAGTGTCCAGGGCAAATCCAGTTGGAACTGATTAGCTGGCCAGGAAGTTGCAGGCTACTCATGCTTTTGTGTTCCTAGAGCTTAACAGGAGGCTAGCCAACTAGTCTTTGGAGTCCACTCTTGTGTCCTGGGTTCAAGTGAGACCAGGTCCAGCACTTGGGGCTTCTCTCCACAGGTTACAGTAAGTGCAGTCCTCTTTCTGAAGTTCAGAGGGTTCAGTCGATGTAGTCCTTCTTCTGTCTCCCTCAGGTCCAGCAACATTCTGAAGATGGTACCCAAGGGTGCCACTTTTTGGCTAATAGGCAAAATATTCCCATGGTGCACACTACTGATTTTGACATTGTTCTCTTGGGGTTAGGCCCTAAACAATGCCACAATGCCCTGCTCTGCCAAAATCCAACATGGCCAAATCTTTCTTTGCCTGGTCACAGCCCTAGTCACACCCCTGAGGTGTGTCTAGGGAAATGAGGAACTCCCTCTGGAAACCACTTCTGGAACAGATTTTCACCCCACTGGGATTGGTGCCACTCAAGCTATTTTGACAATGGCAGGGTTAGGCCTAAGTGTGAGTTACATCTGCCTTTGAAAGGGGAAGCCCCTTTGACACTTGTGCAGTAGGTGTGCCCCCCCCACCCCAGGCCAGGTGTGTCAGGAGGAGGACACACCTCCTTGCAGGCTGCCAGGGGACAGTTGGGGATTAACTCTGAAAAAGCCACTAGAGGTTTCTAGGCAGGAAAATGCAAACTTTCTAAAAGTGGCATTTTAAACATATAACTAAAAATCAGACTTTTTCATCATATTGGATTTTACATTACTATTAATTTGAGTCCTTGAAATATGGTTTTAGCTATTCCCAAACTGAAGTTATGCATTGTAATGTGTTATAATGTAACCCACACTGGCATTGCTTTGTCCGGACACCAGGGAGCACCCAGTATAAGCCAAGACAATACCCTTTCAGGTTAGACTGCCGCTATAGGAGAGCCAGCCTTGCCACAGTGAAAAAGACATTGGAGATTTTTCACTGCCAAGGCAAGTAAAACTTAAGAACACATCTCCTACATCTTAAATACTATACACTATTCCCTCTGGGCATTTAGGGTCTACCTTAGGGGTGACTTATAAGTTTTAAAAGGGAAGGCTTAGGAGTTGTGATCTTAACACGTCGATAAGGCAGTTTTAAAACTGCCATGCTAAGCTGCTGTGGCAGGCCTAGAGTCATTTTGTACATGATCAATTTAGTGGTGCCACAATAAATGTTGTAGTCTACTAGTGACATCAAACTTATGGCCCTGGGTACACAAGGTACCAAATACTAGGGACATACAGATAAGTTAAATATGCCAATCCGGGAATAGCCAATTATACACTTCTTAAGGGGTCAGTGCACACGCCTTTTTTTCTAAGACCAACCCAGGAAGAAGAGGGCCTGAGGAGAACCCAGGGGAGGTGTAACAGGGTGTCAGGAAGTAGCTGTTGGGTAAGTGGTAAATTATGTTTCCTTCTTAACCACAATTGCTTCATTTGTTGACCTTGTGAATGTATTCTTTCCTTCCCCCTAAGCCAGGTCCATAAACCTTTTTAATCACTTAGTTATGTTTGTTGGGGGAGAGAGTTTTCTGCCCACTCATACCTAGTAGTTCGTCACAACACATTCACCATTTCTCATAGTCTTTGTCCTGCATTCTTCTTACACCATCTCTTACACAAAGTCTTGTTCTATTGTCCATTAATCTAAAACATTCATAGCTAAACCTAGCCCAAGCTCTGGCCTTAAGTCAACCTTACTCACTCGCTAACCCAGGAACACTATTTGTTGTTCTAATAATACACTGGGGGAGTGTATTGTGTGGGTTGTGAATCAAATAAATAAAGAGAATAGGCACAGGTTATATTATTATGTGACAATATTAGTCCAAAAAATCATGCGGCCAGGTTACAATCAATTTTGTTGCGTGAAAAGTCAAATACATTGTGCTGCATGAAATAATGTGGCCACATTTTTCTTTGTAAGTATAACGTTGCAGTTTGGTCAGTTTCTAAATCCACTTTAATGCTCTCGGGGAAAAGTTTAACCTCATCAGTTATTTTTCCTAAACTTTTTTCATCACCTTGATCTAAAAATTCTGACCCTTATTTAGAGTTTGTGAGACAGGATACTCATTACAAACATGGCGCATGTTCTTTTTGACATACCATAAGTGTGTTATTGACAATGGCATTTATAATATGGCTGACAGGAGAGCCATAATATTTTGACGGAGTAGCCTACGCACCAAACTCTAAATAAGGCACTTTTTTTAAATTTTGGAGGTGGAGATAGTTTATTTATTGGCAAGTACTGTATATAGTATGGATGTCTAAAATAATCCCAAAGGTACAGTATCATATATATCCATTGCCCTTACGTAGAAGAAAACGCAAAGCTGTGAGACTATAGAAATAAGTTCTTGCAGTGGGTGCTACAATTCAGTGTTTTTTTCCTTCTCTCCTTAGACCAGCCTGTAGTTCCCGCCAGAGGCCAGGAGGCTCAGGAAGAAGATCCATGATACAATGCCCAGTGGGAGCTAGCCACTCAGTTGAGCCTTAAAAATATCGAGATGCCTGCAGCTGGCTCCCAGGCCTGGAAGTGGTAGAGGAGGCAGCAGCAGCTCCAACCACCTACCAGCCAACAGTTCAACATTAGAGCTGCTGCTGGCAGAAGAGCCACACCATCCGTACCACCCACAATAGCCAGCTCAATCCCCTCTCCCCACACACACACAATTCCCCCTCTATTTGGTACCAGAGAGCCTAGAGACCCTGCCTGTGGCTCAGGATAACATTAAAAAAGACTGCACTCTTTAGTGGGGTGTTTTTTATGAGAGGGGAGTGGGCCGTCTGTATGGGTTGGAGAAGTACTTTAGTTTTATTTATGTTTTTTAGGCTTTGGGGAGCAGTTGGGTCTGTTGTAGGTGATGCGGATGGCTTGAGTTGGGGAAGGGGTGGTTTAGTTTTGAGCATTTTTAGTGTTGGTGGAGGGGTAATGTTCTATTGCAGGTGGTGTGGGTGTCTAGCCTTTTTAAAAAAAAATGTATTGTTCTCTTCTAAATATTTATGCTTTATTGGTTTAGGTTTATATACATTTTATTGACATTTATATTCATCAACTCAGCAATTGCTATCAATTTAGCAATAAAAATAGAATAACAAAAGAAAAACAGCTAAAGCAGTTCATCAAATCTTCCCCCTCTTCCACCACTGTATCCCTTTATCCCTCCCCACTATCTCCTCCTCTCCCCCATCTGCAGCCACATTTGTGTTTTACAGGAATGCCATAACTGTGAATGTTAATCAAGCTGAGAGTGTGTTTGTTCTTTGGACTATGTTTGAATTGTGGAGTAGTAGTCCTCAAGTTTAGAATCAATCAATCAAATAGAATTTATAAAGCGCATTGCTACGCAGCAGAGTGTCCTGGCGCTAAAGTCTCATGGACCACTGAACTTACAACTACATTAGAAAGCACTGGTAAACAGCCAGGTTTTGAGGCTTCGCTTAAAGGAGCCTTCATCCTTGGTAGGTAAAATTGTCCAAAATCTTTAACAGCCAGAGTTGAATAGGGCAAGAGAGTTCCTTCTAATCAGTGCAGAAAAAATTCAAATGCAACTCCATTGCTAGGAAAAGTATTTTTCTTCCTCTCTTGCTGTTTTTGAGAGTTTTTCCATGCTTTAAATCCAAAACAACTCTTCTACCCACTTCTGTTCAGAGGGGATTAATTGCTGTCCCCATAACCCGAGGATTGTTTGCTTGGCTGCCAGGACCAAGTGGGAGATGACCCAGCCCTGAATACTGTATACAGTAACATAATTCCCAGCAACATAATCTCCTACAACTACTCCTGGTCCAATGTAATGCCCAGTTCCTTCTTCCAAGATCACTGAAATGGGAACTTGTGGTCTCCCCATTTAAGATTTAGTATATTGTAGATTTTGAAAGTGGCATATCTATCCCCAGGGCAGGTCAAGAGATATTTTTCAAAATGGATGAGGCTTCTAGTGGCTCCCTGTTTGATTCAAGGGTTGAACATCCAATAGCGCTATGGCATGTATCAGTATAGGTCTGTCTCTGGGAGGCATATACAGCTGCTCAAATGTCCTAATAGTATCCCGATCAAACATATCTCTGACTGTTTTGCACCTGCCTCCTACTCATTAGTGGTATGAGTTTCTATTCAACCCCAGGGTGAATTCCCAATTTCTCGATAAGGGGATAAAGGGTGATGGGAAAGAGGTAAGTCCGTATCTGACCACATTTCTGTCCTATATGCCTAGCATAGCCATCAAGATTGGAAATTTATAAAGTGTTTTGGCTCGCCCCGGCTTAGGATGCCTGGGCACCTCCAAAGCAGTCCGCTGCCATAGTGTGAACTGTCATGCACCACCCCTTTTCGATCTCCCTTCGCGCCCATGGATCAGGAAGCGAAGGTGGATCTCAGCATAGTAGTGCTGTAGATCAGGGGTTCCCAGCCCTCCCTGGTGCGGTCGTAGGTTGCATCACTCCTAGCAATCCCCTCTGTTTTACCCTACCATTTGAATAAGTAACACAGTGACTTGAGGTTGTTTACTTCATTAGTTTAGAGCTTTATGTTTCTCTTTGTTAATCAATGGCATTCATGGTAAAGCAGAGTAGATCCTGGCACAACAGAAAGAGTTCAATTGTCCTCTTTAACTCTCTCTACATGAGATTCCTTGTTAGACCACCAGCAATGTGATCTTCCTCATTCCGGCAATCAATCAGTCATCAAACTTTATTTGGTTTTAAACAAAAAACCATAAAAGTACAGGCGTAAAAAACATTTACAATCACAAATAAAAAATCATTGATTGGATCATAATATGGCACCTCTGAAATTAAAAGACAGATACTGAGACTTTCAAACCATTGTTAAAAAGTTAAAAGTGAAACCCCAGAAACTCTTCTTTGAACAAAAAGTGATACAAAATTAACACCAGTCATCCAGGCTCTTGCATTATTTAGAGCATTCTGAATGAATACAAGGACAGCTGAATAGGCCTCTCCATGCTGTAACCATTGCAGAAAACTGAATGCTGGTCTGCAGTGTCTAAGATTACATCTTGTTAGCAACGATTGAATGTAAGTGGATCTAGGAGCTTCAAATTATCAACAAAAACAAGACAAAGTGCAACATGTATTGGGTCATATGGATGTTCCATCACAAAGACACTTAGTGAGAACGTTCAACCAATCATTCAGGTGGAGGAATGTGACAACTCTATGAACTACATTAAATCTAGTTAAAAGAAAAACATCTGTATTGAGCTTTTAAAATGTGATCAAGATAGATTTGTAACCCAGCATTAAGTAACAGGTGTAAATGCAAGGTAACACTAGGTGAATTGAGGGCCAAACGGTATCTTCCATCTTAAAAAAACTACAGACACTCTAATTTAAGTGCAGACTTACTTCACTGGGAAAGCCCGGTAAGGTCATGAGAAAGATGAGAATGATCACGTTTTTGACACAAAATCTTGATGTACCTGAGCCAGGGAATATCTAAAACAAGGTCAAGAGCTGGGCAGTCCTGAATAATTCATCTGATAAGACTAGCCTCCTTCCTTGTCCACACTACGTGCCACAAAAGGAGTGGGTGGAGTCTTATAAGGGCTTCAATATGAATCATGCCCAGCTCATCGTGGCACACCAACGAATATCAAGTAGATGTCCCTGACAACAATCTGTTTAAATAAATGCTCTCAGAGACTTGAAGTTTATTCAAATTAGTGTATCCCCAAATCCTGCACCATAAGTACCCACCGAAATACACTTAGCGTGGTAAATCATGACCATTTCCCTCATGGGTTTCATCCCAACTTGGATGAGAAGGAAGACAATGCAGAAGTTGCTTTCACAAGCTGATTATTCTTTATGTTTATCTGGGGCTGTCACATACCTCCTGAGTCAAATTGCACCCCTAAATACGAAAAGGTGTCAATCTGTTTAAGCTGGGCCCGCTCAGAACAAAACGTCAGGAAGTAGATGGATGAGACGCACAATTAGGACAAACGTCCAAATCAAATTCACTTTGAAATCCAGATTTCCCAAGAGTTCAACAAAGTTGTTTAATGAGAGTTGAAGGGCGTTCAATGTGCAGGCCATTCGGACCTGATCATCCACATATAGGAAAGCAGGGTTAGGGCGATGTCCTCTCTGAGGCATATCCTGACCTTTTTCCACCAACACCCTCTCCAAACCATTAATGTAGAGGGTGAAGAGGAAAGGTACATGGACACACCCTTGCCTTACCCCGTCCCCCCCTGCAACACTGAAATTCTCCATTCCAGTCAACTCTAACTCCGGCAGTAGTCCCTTAATATATATGCCTTAACAGGGTAATGATTGGCAGATCTACATCCATGTCCACCATCAAGCGCCATAGTTTATCATGCGAAACACAATCAAATGCCTTTGGCAAGTCCATAAACCGTAGATTACGCCCTTCTTGGCTACAGTATACTTGCGAATCAGTAGGTTAAAATTGAGGCATTGTTCTACTATGCCTATTCCCCTAATAAATACATATTGGATGTCTGACAGGATATGATGTTCATCTGCCCAGGTCTCTAGCATGTCGAGCACTATTCTTCCTGTAACCTTGACTAGAGCATTCAAAAGTGAAATTTGTCAATAGCAGCTCGGGTGAGAATGGGAATGATTAAAGAATTTGACCAAATGGCTATTTTCTCTGATTTACAAACAGAATTCAAGACATTAGTAAGAAGTGGACCCCATAAGTCTATATGAGTCTTGAAAAGATTGAAAAAAATTCCATCAGACCCAGATGCTTTGCCATTTGGGATTTTCTTAATAGCTTTGATTACATCAGTAAATGAGACCGGGAGGGGCATCCTTTAAATCCCAGAAAGTCCCACAGTTCTCCAGATGAGTATTAGAGTGCTGAATATTACAGTCTGAAGCAGCACATATTCTGATTAAATAAGCAACTCATCTGTGAGCTGCAATTGTCACATCTGAAACTAGGCATCTAACTGACAAAAAAAGAGCTTGGAAAAAACCTACAAAAGGACACATTATCCTTCTCCTTGTTAGCTGCCAACAATGATTACCAGGTCTTGACCTTAATCTCTTTCTGCCTGTTTTTCAAGGCGAGTTTACATTTTTTTCCTAAAATCTGCAATAAGCATCTTTGAACTAATAGGATTGCTAGCGCCACCTTTAAATTTGTGTGGACCTTGGAACAGTTGTGATCGAAACCAGCCCATGGGCTTACAGCCCAGTCTATTAGATTGCACCATATGTTCCACCTGAATAAATCTAGAGATTCCAACAAACATTCTCTTTATCTCCACATCAACTACAAATTCACTTAAGCAGGTATCAAAGTGAGCTTTATTGGCCTTAATGATCTTATTAAGAAACCCCTCTGGATTCACCTTATCCCACTTAATTTGTGGACCATTCAAGTTACCTTAACGTCATTCACTAGCACTGGGTAATGAGTTCATTTTCCCCGTTTTATGAATTTAAGGTCTATAATCTGAGCATTATGGTCACTATAAGAATTAAGATGGTTCTGGAAGTTATATATATATAAAAGGTCTCAGATTGCTTGTTGCAAGAATAACATCTATTTTGCCACATTCACATTCCCAGATTAAGTTTTTAATCTAGCAGGACCTTTTCTAACAAGAAGTAATGTACATAGGGGTTTTCACTTGCCTATTATTTGTAAGGTACACCTTGCATATACCAGATACAAAACTTAAAACATATTATAGGCAATATTTGTGTGTTTCTTTTCATCCACCACAGAAGATTGTGTAACCAGGCCCATGTGCATCGTCTGCTACTGTCAAAGTGGAACTCCGTACCCCAAACATTAGAACTGTACAGCAATATTTAAAACCCACAATTTACCTCAGGAGGTTTCTCTTTGGGTTAATCTTGCGTAAAAGAGCACCTTTCCAAATATCATTTTAGCAGAGTATGATAAATGAGAATTTAAGACCTCTCAATACTGAGTTCAAGATCTGGGGAAAAGTTAAAGGGCTTTATTACAGAAATCTCAAAGTCAGGCAGTACAGAATAAATGATTGATTGCCATGAAGGGTCAAATGCAGAGTTATACAGAGTAGTCAAAATCAGAGCTAGTTCTAAGTCTCAAATGAGCAGCAAAATCAAGAATAGAATGGACAGCATCCCTAATCGACAAAAGGAAAATCTCAAAAATTCTGGCTCACCCCGTTCCCCCACCCCAAAACCAAGGGATTCTTATACACAATTCTTGCATAGAAAATTTGCTAAACCACAGATTCAGCATGGTATGATCCCAGGTAGCAATTCTTTAGCAAACCAGTGAAATTCATGTCAAAAACATTATATGCTAGCACTATTCAATTAAGGAAGCATCATGTTTTCCACATCACTGTCACACAGAAATGTTTTAAACAAAATAAGCAACATTAAACAAAAGCTATTCATGAATGAATAAATCTAAACTGAGCTACGGAAGCACAGGGGAAGGACCTTGGGATTATGTTACAGTTAGGAACACCGTAATGCTTATTCAGAGCACAACAGGAAAATTACATCAACTTGTTTTCGTTCTGCAGAGCTGTGGGTAGAAAAGACATGCAAGGGAACCTGATTGGAAGGGGTGAATGCAGGATTGATAACAAAGACGACAGCAGCATCCATTTTATCCGATATGGAGTTTTCCACCAAAATGTAGCATAGCTAAATCTTGTTAATAAATACACATCTAAACCTCATGTTAAACTCTTTTTAACTGCAATCATATGAATTCATCATTTACAACTTGGATCCAACATAATAATGAGTACTAATGATTTATATTTGTAAAAAAAAAATATATGAACTTAAAAAACTCCAACACTAGCGCATGACAGAGAGTAGCCTTACTCTGGACAAATGCACGCACTACGTATGCCAATCTACATGACACATATGCTCATCAGTTAAGCACAGTATTAAAATTTCATTTTGTGTATTTTGTCTTCATATGGGCTTGACTGTTAAGGAATTTTATTTATTTTACTGAATGTTTATGGTTTAATAATGATTATTTTTTAAAGAGAGGTGAGCAGTCAGTGTACTCTAATCATTTCTGAGTTGACTCTCCATTTATGACGTGGCCCTTTTGTCAGTGTGTTCTTACTATTTCACTCTCAAATTCACTGTGGGCAATGTGATTCCATCAAACAAACACCCAACTGCAAGAAATGAAAATGGTGGAGGTGCATGGAGCTACAGAGACACTGCCTTTATTCACAGTGACTTAGAGCCTGATTACGACTCTCGTCCGACCAGCATCTTGGCGGAAGCAGGACCGCCCGACTAGAAGTCGGCGGTCCTGCTGCCCGCATTACGATGCGACCGCCTTCACGGTGTGCTGCAGCCCACGCCGCAATACAAAATATACACATTTAAAACATCAAAATGCAAAATGATGCAGGGATGTTTAGGGGGGCACCATAGGTGCCCCTCAGACCCCATAGCGGAGGGCCAGGGGGTCCTGCTAGGGGCCCCCAATGTCACTTTCCGTCTGCCTTTTCATGGCGGGTGAACCGCCATGAAAGGGCAGGCGGAAAGGAGCACTGTAATCCCTACGGCGGTGTCTGAGCAGGCACCGCCCTCATTGCAGATTCAAAAACAGACAGCCTGTAACCTTTTCTGATTCATCTGCGGATTCAGACACCTCGGACCCTGGTGCAGGCCCCAGCTCGGCCCCCAATAACCCTAATTTTTTAGGACGAGGCCAACCATTCCAATCAGAGAGAGGGAGAGAAAAACCACGTTACAACTTTCCCCCAGGAGAACGCCAGACACGACGGAAATTTTATCAATGGGGTTACCAATACTAAATGACCTTGGTTTAGAGGACAATTTTTCCTCAACCAATATAGAACAGATCCCCATTTTCAACCTCTCCAGTCATCAACTTTCTTCCACTGAAGTCTCTTTACTGAGCAAAGGACTCTCATATGTCCCCACTGTAAAACCAGATTGGTTTAATATACATACAGAGATTTTCCAATTTTTTAGGAAAATAAGATTAAAATCCTTTTTTCTCCATAGGGAATCGCCGCCTAACAATGACACTACAGGACTACGACCTAAATCGTCCTTTAATCCACCCACAGGTGCCCTGCCCCCAGAAGTAGTTTCTTTTGAGAACTTAGTACTTAAAGACCTGGATAAGTTAAAAAACCAACTTTATCCCCTACAATATCAGTTTAGAAGAGAAGAAGAGTCTCATCAAACTGAAAAACGTAGACCACATCATTATAAAGCCCTGTGATAAAGGTGGTGGAATCACTATTCAGGACAAAACAACGTATGATAATGAGATCATGCGCCAACTAAATAACACTACTCACTATAAATTACTGAGACATAACCCCCTTGTGGAGTTAAAAAATCAGATCCAGACTATTACAAAGGCAGCTGAAGACCTAGGTTACCTCAGTCATAATGAGTTCCTCTACCTTAATAAACAAAACCCCAGGACGCCAGTGCTATATACACTGCCTAAAGTTCACAAAACCTGGAAAACCCTCCAGGTAGACCAATCCTTTCGGGATGTGGTTCCATTCTTGAACCACTAGGAAGGTATGTGGACTTCTTTATACATGACCTGGTACAAGACACCATAGCTTATGTTAAGGACACTACACATTTTATTAACTTGGTGGAACAGGAACAATTTGACCCCACATGTAATCTCCTGGTCACATTGGACATAGAGTCCCTGTACACTAACATTCCGCAGGATAGAGGCACTAGAGTTATTGAGACCCACCTTAACAACAGACCAAGACCACATATAGTCCCTACTGAATTTGTCATCTCTCTCCTTGAGATAGCTTTGACACAAAATTACTTTATGTACAATGACAAATTCTATAAACAGTGTAAAGGTACTTCTATGGGAGCAGTTTTTGCCCCAAATTTTGCCATACTTTTTGTGGACGACATCGAAAAATCATTTGTCCTTAACCAGATCAATCCATACCATAGTAGAATTAAGAGCTGGCATCGATACATCGATGATGTTTTCATGATCTGGCAAGGTAGCACTTCTGAACTAGATGCTTTTGGGACTTGGCTGAATAACTGTCAACCTGACCTCAAGTTTACCTATAGCTCAAGCAACACCGAGATAAACTACCTAGATGTTAGTGTCAAAACAGCGGAGGGCGGGCTCTATACTACACTTTATAGGAAGCCGACAGAACGCAATACCCTTCTTCATTACAAGAGTGCCCACCCAAGAGCACTTAGGGATGGCCTCCCCTTTGGCCAATTTTTGAGGATACGTAGAAACTGCAAGCTCAAAGAGGATTACCTAAGAGAAGCAGACACACTAGGTGAAAAACTTATCAGCAGAGGCTACCCCAGACGCCTTGTCAAAAGATCTCTGAAAAGGGCTTGGTTCTCCCATAGGGAATTTCTACTAGAAGCAAAGCCCAAAAAGACAATGTCACGCATTGCATGCGTCACCACGTTCTGTCCAGTAAGCAACAAAATAACTAAAGTGATTAAAAAACATTGGCCCCTCATAACCTCAATTAACATTACCAATGAAGCTCCCTTGTTCTCCTTCAAACGCGGGCGTAACATTAAGGATCACTTGGTTAGAGCCCAGCAACCACTGCGCAAGGATAACATGTTACTGACGAGCCTAGGTCTCCCGCCAGTAGTGGGCCATTTCAAATGTGGTAATTGCGCTGCATGCCCTTTCACAAAAAACACAAAAACTTTTGAATATGGCACAGTCACACATAAGCTGAATTTCTTCTCTAACTGTAATTCGGTAAATGTAATTTACTGTATCCAATGTCCTTGTAACCTCATTTATGTTGGCCAAACGACCCAGAAGGTGAAAACAAGAATAAGCCAACATAAAAGTAGAATACGTTGCCAAGTTATCACCGCACCGCTGGTCGAGCACTTCCTGGATAAAGGACATTCTGAACAAGACCTCCATTGGCAAGTAATTGACATTGTTCGCCCAGGCAACAGAGGTGGAGATCCTCTAGCGATCCTGAATAGACTTGAATGCAAATGGATGTTCAACTGCCGCTCCATTGAGAATGGACTAAATACGCTCGATGAATGGAACATGATTTTGTAATACCATGCTAGCTGCAATAAGTTCCAAAATGTATATAAGATGCCTGTAATTATCATGTACATAATCTTTTTCAACTGTCCTTCCCATCCTTCCTAAATTCTCCAGTAGGTTCTTTTCTGGGCCCTTGGATGGGTTCCTGTCTTTTCTGTATTTAGCGGCAACCCCACTTGTGCTGTCACCAGCTTGCTGGTCACAATTGTTATGCATTTCCCAGCCTCTTTCGTTTTTTAATTTTCCTTGCTGCACTCCCTGTGCTCTAATAACTCTATCACTCACCCAATATGGCCGCCACCCTTAGCCAGCTTTTGCTTTGGATACACGCTAATTTGCATCATTGACTCTCTGCGCATGCGCGCTAGTCCATACGCGCTATTTTATTCTGACTCATTCCGGTGCCGGCAGCACTCGGATTCACTCCGCGACGGATGTGGAACCCTTGATCTCCGGACTTATCCCGGTTCAAGTAAGTACCCTGTGCCCGTGGCTCCTGAGTACATAGCACTTATTCCCTTGCCTAGCCTTGAACTACACCCTTCTCGTTGCAGAATAACCCTGGGATGCCGTCGATTCCCTTCCTCATTAACCGGCTGATTTACATCCTCCTTGTAAGTATTCCCCAGCCTAGCACTGTCCCTTGAGCTCCCCTTGCCCGGGCACCTACTCACAAAACCCCCCCTTTCTTTTTAGGATCTCTGATCCGATCCTCCATCCACCCGCCTTGGGACTTCAGCTTCGCGGGTTCCAATCACGTGTTGACATTTTCCTTTCGCCTAATTGACTAGGTCTGTACTTTCTTATTGCGCTTAATTGTCCTGCATGCCGCAGATTAAGACACTCTCCTTCGTCGTGTACCGAGTTACCTTAATTTCGGACACTCCGCAGACGTATCCTTAGTCCTGGTCCCCTAATTAAGCATGCACTTATTAAATTGTTCCCTTCTTGCTTCTTTACCTGCCCTTCTGCGCCACCTTTACTAAGCAGTTTCAGGCAAATGTTAATTCTATTATTGTTGCCTTGATTAAATTAATTAATCGTCCAGTAAGATCATAGTTTAAGCTCGCATCAATTGTGCTTCTGTTTTTAACACCTGTATCAGGACACTTGGTCACTCCGTTATTTCTCTCCTTTATAGATTCTAATTGCTCACACATCAGTCCTGATGATGATCTTTTAATCATTAAGATCGAAACGCCGTCGACCTTACAACCAAAAACTCCTTCATTGTAATTGAATAGTTTGGAGTTTTTAGCTTGTTGTCAATGCGATGTAATGTTTTAAATGTCACTAAGCACTTTCACTTCACGCACTTGCACTTTTTTGTGTGAGCACCAGAACTATTAAACGTTGAAAATTGAATGATACTCCATTTATGGTGTTAATAAATGTGATGTCATTCTGCACCCTGTGTCCTGGCATATATTGCTTAATGAGTCCTGTTTGGACTACTATTGAAAGTAATTGTTTTGATTAACTCTGCATTCATTTACAGTAGCCCAGGCTACACGAGGACTCTTGAAGCCTCCCTGAGACCACTGTTCTCCTTAACCATATTACCACCCCTGGTCTTACTACGGGGTTACCCTTGTTTTTTATACATACGGGATGTTTAGGGGGGCACCATAGGTGCCCCTCAGACCCCATAGCGGAGGGCCAGGGGGTCCTGCTAGGGGCCCCCAATGTCACTTTCCGTCTGCCTTTTCATGGCGGGTGAACCGCCATGAAAGGGCAGGCGGAAAGGAGCACTGTAATCCCTACGGCGGTGTCTGAGCAGGCACCGCCCTCATTGCAGGGAATGGGAGTCCGACCGCCGCACTGACAGGATCCTTGATCATGTCAGACGTGGCGGTCTTTCCCCCCCAACAGACGAGCTCCAACCGCCTGCATCCTAATGCAGCAGTCGCACCAATAGGCTGTATGGCAGTGGGAACGCCACCGACGGACTGAAGGTGGCGGTCCCACCACCATCATAATCAGGCTCTGAATCTTATGTTCCCTGCAAGCTGCTACACTGCAGGTTTGCACATTTCATCTTGTAGAACTCTGTTTAGAGGGACATTGTCTGTTTGGCAGTTCTGTCTTCCCAATTACCTTGTGAAGAAAAGTAGAGATAACCAAATCGAACTAAAAGAAAGGTTATTGCAAAAATGGTGAGAAGCAAAAAGGTCCTTGACACTCTGGTGCTCATTTATTGTATTTTTAATACATTTTCTAGCTTTGTCTTCGGTCTTTATGGCCAAAGGACTTAACATTTGTGTATTTTCTTCTCACAATGTCAACAGAGCCCAGCCTCTTGATATATCCTCTATCTCAACCCTGTGGTGTCTGGTCATCAAGGAGGCAATGCAACAAAAGGGAAAACTACTTACCAATATACCAAGTTCCAGCGGGGGAGACCAGGCTTGCTCCCACTCAACGCCAAGCACGTTCAGCTTGCTAACTGGTCCTTATCAACTTTTGCTTCTTTCTTCATGCTGTGATACTGATCCCTCCTTGCCTTTCCCTCTCCTCACTGTGCACTTCTCTGCCCATGTGTAACAGAAACCTTTTGCCTCATTTACTTTCAACAGCAGTAAGAGCTTTCTGCGAGCATCAATGAAGGAGGGAGCCTCTTTATACTGTTTTTTGCAGAGCTCATTTGAACCATCTTTTTATACATTTCAATTAATATTCCTGTGGCTGCTACATTGTGCTAGCAGGCCATTTGTATGTTAATAGGAATTAACTCCTTCTGTTAATGTTTCGTTTCTGTTTGCAGTGAAGGTTGAGTAAGACAATCCTGCCATCTAGTGGCAAAATGTTAGTGCTTTTCGGTTTACACCAGAAAGGTAGATTTTGGTCTGGAGTGTTTTTTTCTGATTGAAATTGGTTAACCCCTTCGTTGCCAGGCCTTTTCTCCCCCCTGTACCATGCCCTTTTTTGGCTATTTGGGGGTAGTTCGCGCTTAGATGTCCTTTTCATCCAACATGCTGAGGATTCTAAAGGTACCCAGGGTGTGCAGATTCCCCTGGAGGGATCGAGAAATTAGGCAAAATACAGTAAAAGTTTGAGTTTTGGGGGAAAATGGGAAAAAGTGCTGCAGAAGAACGCATCTGTTTTTTCCCCTGCAAAGGGTATCAATGAAGGGTTTATGGTGCTAAAATCACCATCTTCCCAACTTTGAGGAACAGGCAGACTTTTGTCAGAAAACAAACATTTTCTACACAGTTTTGGCATTTCACTGGGACGTAGCCTATTTTTACAATTTTCTGTGCTTGCAACCTCCTTCCAGTTAGTGGTAGAAATGAGTGTGAAACCAATAAGGGATAACTATACATTTCTCAAAAGTAGAAACAATTCTGAATTCAGCAAGGGTTCATTTGTGTAGATCCTTCAAGGTTTTCCTATAGAAAGTAACAGTTGAAATAAAAGAATATTGAAATTTAGTTGAAAAAAAATGCCATTTGTGCCTTCATTTTCACCTGTAACTTCTTCTAACTATCGTAGATTTTAGAAAGCTATATATCGTTACATCCGCGGGACCCTTCTAGTTGTGGAGATATGTGAGGCTTGTAGGTTCACCAAGAACCCGAACTACCCAGAAGCCAATAACTGAGTTGCACCTTGCAATGGTTTTCATTGTGTACCGGGCATACAGTAATTCATTTGGTAGAATATAAAAAGTGAAAAATAGATATCAAGGAAACCTATCGCTGAAATGGGAACAAGATATGAGTTTAGAAGCAGTGATTATTTGTGCATCTCTGAATTTGTGGCTACCCATATTACCATGTGAATTAGAGGGTACCGTTCAAAATTACTTCTTCTTTACACACTGTCTTACATTTGGAAGGCAGAAATGCATAGAAAGACAAATGGTAATAACACATGTTCTACTGTTCTGTGTTCCCCTAAGTCTCCCGATACAAATGATACCTCACTTGTGTGGGTTGGCCTAGTGTCTGCAACATGAAATGGCCCAAAACGCAACGTGGACACATCACATTTTTCCAGTGAAAAGTGACCCTTTTTTTGCAATGTGCCTAGCTGTGGATTTTGGGCCCTAGTTCAACCTGCATCTAGGGAAACCTAGCAAGCCTGTACATTGTGGCAAACTAGATACTCAGGGGAATCTAGGATGGGGTGCCTTGTGTGGCTCTCACCAGGTTCTGTTACCCAGGATCCCTTGCAAACCTCAAACTTTGTAAAGAAAAAACACATTTTCCTCACATTTCTGTGATGGAATGTTCTGGAATCTGTGGGGAGCCACAAACCTCCACCCACCCAGCATTCCCCCAAGTCTCTTGATAAAAATGGGACCTCACTTATGTGGGTAGGCCTCATGCCTGTGACAGGGATAGGTCCAAAACACAATGTGGACACATCACTTTTTTCCAATGAAAACTGACCCTTTTTTTGCAATGTGCCTAGCTGTGGATTCTGGGCCCTAGTTCAGCCTGCACCTAGGGAAGCCTAACAAAGCTGTTCATTTCTGAAAACTAGACACTCAGGGGAGTCCAGGATGGGGTGACTTGTGTGGCTCTCACCAGGCTCTGTTACCCAGAATCCCTTTCAAACCTCAAACGTTGTAAAAGAAAACAACATTTTCTTCACATTTCTGTGATGGAAAATTCCGGAATCTGGGGGGAGCCACAAACTTCCACCCACCCAGTATTCCCCAAGTCTGCCGATAAAAAAGGAAGTCACCTGCGTTTTTGGTCCCGGGCTCGACGGCCATCTAGGGAAACCTACCAAACCCAGACATTTCTGAAAACTAGACACACAGGAGAGTCCAGGGAGGTGTAGCTTTTGTGGATCCCCCAATGTTTTCTTACCCAGAATCCCCTGCAAACCTCAAATTTAGTTTAAAAAATCACATTTTCCTCATATTTCTGAGTGAGGAAGTTGTGGGATCACCAGGCCGACATAAATTTCCTACCACTCAGCATTACCCCAGGTCTCCCGATAAAAATGGTACCTCACTTGTGTGGGTGGGCCAAGTACCTGCGACAGGGAAGGGCCCAAAACGTATTGTGGAGGTATCAAAATGATGTATAACAAAACAACCTGGTTTTGCAAGGGGGTCACCTGTGTTTTTGGTCCCGGGCTAGGCAGCCATCTAGGGAATCCTACCAAATGCAGATATTTCTCAAAACTAGACACCTAGGGGAGTCCAGGGATGTGTAGCTTGTGTGGATCTCCCAATGTTTTCTTACCCAGAATCCCCTGCAAACCTCAAATTTAGCTAAAAAGTAAAATTTTCCTCACATTTCTGTGTGGGAAGGTTGTGAGATCACCGCGCCGGCACAAATTTCCCACCACCCAGCGTTCCCCTCAGTCTCCCAAGAAAAATGATACCTCACTTGTGTAGGTGCCCAAAGCAATGTCAGCCAAAAATCGTATGAAAAAAACCTGCCCTTTTGGGCACACTTTGGTTTCCCCTCAGTTTTCATTTTATAAGTTTTTAGGTTCTCTGGTGCATAGTCGGCTTTCTGCCACCCCTGGGGGGACAGATTGGAGGCTATTGCCTCCACCTGAACCCCAGCAGGGGCAGAAAGACTGTGGCAATTTTTGGGAGATGTGGGGGCATTATAAGGCAGCCCCCCCTGGTGTCTAGTGGTCTTTCTACCCCCCGAGGGCAGATCATGGGTAATAATAACCCCCAGCTGCCTCTGGGGGGGGCAGAAAGACTGTCCCTTTTGTGTTGGGAGCATTGGCATGCCCATTGTGGGCAGCCCCCACTCCTCTTTTATAAAAAAAAAAAATCATCTCTGGTGCCTAGTGGGCAGATCGGGGCTATTGCCCCATCTGCACCACAGGGAGGGCAGAAAGACTGTGCCAATTTTTAGGAGGGGTGGGGGCACTATAGTGTCCATTTAGGGCAGCCAGCACCCGTAAGCACTAAAAGAAATAATCCCAGGTGTCTAGTGGGCTTTCTACCCCACCCAGGGGGGCAGATCAGGGGTAATAACCCTGTCCCTTTTTTAGGGGGGCTAGGGGCATTGGCATGCCCGTTGTGGGCAGCTTCCACCCCTCATTTATAAAAAAGAAAAACAATCATCCCTCCCTGGTGCCTACTGGGCTTTCTGGGTGGGGGCATTATAGTGCCTATTTAGGGCAGCACCCACCCCTAAGTACTAAGAAGAAAATAATCCCTGGTGTCTAGTGTGCTTTCACCCCCCTCTCCCCCCCCGGGGGGGGGCAGAAAGACTGAATAGGCCCAATTTATTCTGGGGGAGCAAAGGCCCTTGCCCAAGGGGCCGCTCCCCCCTCCGTGGTATCTAGTGTTGGATCCCTACTTGGAGAATACCCTCCTACGGCATTCCCAAAGCAGGGATCCACTTGGAAAGGGGAGATTCTTCCTTTTCCAATGATACCTCTCCCATGTGATTCAGTGATCGGGCGGCTGATATAGCCCCACGAGCTCTGAGGCAGTAATGCCGTCAGCACGCCGTGCGCACCATCGTCATTACATTGAGAAAAAAACACCTCGGGAGGTTGGGGAAGCTCTTCACCACCTACAGAGGCAAAAAAAAGGAAATTCTCTGTGTAACTGTTACGTCCTTCGCACACCAGCACCACAGCCGAGGACGTAACTGTTACGTTCTCGGCACTGAAGGGGTTAAAGCCGGAAACCCTACTTAATATCACATGTACCCAGTCAAGTGTGAGATCAGTTGACGGTGAAAATAAAGCACAATAAATTTCACAACTGGCGGAAGACGTAACAGAATAAATCAATTAGTTGGATAGGGAGAATTATGGAAAAAGTTAGAGACAGAGAGACATCATTCAACCACTCCCATGGCATAGCTGGCAACATTTGAAAAAAATGTCCCGGGACATTTTGCAGCACAGGACTGCTGCAGATAGAAAGTTCTTGTTTCCGTACCTGTGTGTAATAAAGAGGAACAGTTTCTGCAACAATATTACTCGGGGCAGTCTCCAACTTGCCAGGACTGTCCCTTCAAAAATGGTACAGTTGGCAACTATGCCATAGGCACAGCACCATTTGTTATGGAAGGAAGATGAAAGTTATGTTAAACAATTCAAACAGTCTTAACAGCTCTGTCTGTTGAATCTATATTCACATTTAACAGCAGATATTGTGTTGTTATATTTTAGTCCAGGATGTATGGTTCAGCATCATATCATATTCAGGGACTTCCTCTAGAGGATAACACATCAGACTGCAACATCTGAAAGCTTTCCCTCATCCACTGGTGCATCTTCTGGAGCCTGATGATTTTTAAGGATGAAATTTTGCTTAATTTTGATCATCAAGAGTCTCTCCACATTTTGAGAAAACAAACTGTTCCTTCTGACCATGATAATTGCTCCAGCTGCACAGATAACCCTCTCAAGGAGGCCAGTCTACTGAGTTCTGACCGCTGTTTCCTTTTGCTATATCAATAGATCAGTGGGTTTTGGATATAATTTAAATCTTGTTTGATCACCCAACTACTCCTGTGCCATTGCCTTTCCTTCTATACACCTTTTTTCACCCAGACCAATAAAATACAATCCGGGAGGGGGAGAGAGATATCTTTTATGGATACCAGGATATTGTCTCCCTACTTTTCACTACCGCAATGGTATTCTATACCTGTCTGCCACTGTGGTTTCTAATTCTGAAGCAAGGTGGAATGGACCAAAGAAGAACTATTATGCTTTGGTTTAAAGTCTCTTACCAACTCTGGGCCCGATTCACAGAACTAACTTAAGACAAAATCCTAAACTTACTACCATTTTGGTATTCACAGAAGGCACTTACTCATTTTGGTATTCACAGAAGGCACTTACTTACTCATTTTGAGTAACTTACTCATTTTGGTATTCACAGAAGGCACTTACTCATTTATGAGTAAGTGCCTTCTGTGAATACCAAAATGAGTAAGTTACACAAAATGAGTAAGTTACTCATTTTGGTATTCACAGAAGGCACTTACTCATTTACACAATGAGTAAGTTACACAAAATGAGTAAGTTACTCAAAATGAGTAAGTAAGTGCCCTCTGTGAATACTAAAATGAGTAAGTGCCTTCTCTCAATACCAAAATGGTAGTAAGTTTAGGATTTTGTCTTAAGTTAGTTCTGTGAATCGGGCCCTCTATTGCTGGCATGTTTCATCACAGGGTCTCATGCTGGTCTCCTCTAAACCAGGATGGGCTCTACCATATTCCAGGGAGCACTATCAATATTCTTGGATGGGTGTTCATAGTTTAAGATAACTCAGAGACACCCTATTTTCCCTTTAATATTGGACACCCTAGGTATTTGTACAAGTATTTTATTGGAGTTATTGGGAACTATTACACCCTTTTTGGTGTCTTCTTTCTTGTCATAGTGGACACTGTTTGCTGCTGAGTATCCTGCGTCTGTGCACTTGATGTAATTCCAGCAGCTCCTAAAATCAAACTGAGCACAAAGGATGTCCTTAGTGACGCTGCAATTTTTGGTTTTTTAGCTTAATGCGAGTCTTGGAATAGTGTTTTGTTTTAACCAGTGGCAGGCTCTGCTTTGGTGATTTGCTGCTGCAGCCACAACTGTGCACTCTAGAAATTGGTGAAGACATCACTTCAGTTCTTCTTCCCACTTCTAGACACAATCTCTCATCTTCCTCTTCAGACCCTTTTATGATCCATCCTTTGTAATTTAAGACCTCCAGATCTGAAACGGAATAGAAGTCAATCCATGTTTTTACTATGGAACCAGTATAATGAGATATACGTATCATCAGGGGACACAATCTCTCTTTGAAACCTTATATCTCTATCCAGACACACTGTTGACCAAACTAGCTGCCTCTTCATTAACACAGTTAAATATTCCTCCCATCTTACCCATAATGTCCTGAATGTCCTGTTCTCTATTTGTCAATATTAATTGACATGGCTTTGGCAGTGGCCTTACTTCCCCTCTGTAGCATTTAATCATAATAGACTTGTGTAGGAAAATAGGATCTGCTTCTTATGGTTACCCCCACTTTTTCCTTGATGTAACACTGACTGGGATCCTGCTAATCAGGACCACAGTCTATCTGCTTTCTCCCTAAACTGTTATGTTATGTACTTAGGTACATTCCAGATTGGATACTTGGGCACCCTTGTCAGTCCCTAGTATATGGTACACATGTACCCAGGGCATAAGTACCCTAGAGGCCTCCCATGGGCTGAAGCATATATTATGCCGCCCATGAGAGGCCATGCAAAATGGAACTACAGGCCTGCCATTGCAGCCTGTGTAAGTTTGTGCATGCACCACTTACTTAAGATATAGGTTTACTATATCTAAGGGTCAATGCACTTAAAACCTATAAGTCACCCCTATAGCAGGCCTTTACAATCCTGAAGGCAGGGTGCTTGGTTCTAAGTGAGAGGACGCCACTGCATGAGCAGGACACCCCTGCAGCCTATAGAGTCCATTCTCCCTGGTTGTCAGTGAAGCAGCCATATACGACATATAGAGGGGCATTACGCGACCGCGTGATGACCAACTCTAAAACGGCTGAAACAAACCCTATCGTGTTTGGTGTCAAACATGTTGGAATCATACCCCCACACTGGTAACCGGTGTGGGAGGTATGATTCCACCCCTCAGAAGTGAGCTTCGTGGGGTCCCTGGTGTTTCCGGTACCAGTCTTCTAACTCCGTACAGCACAAAATGGTTGTTGCCGACCAGAGACACATTTCTGCCCTCCTGCTGCTGAGCCAATCTCGAGCAGGGGAAGGCAGAACAATAGGCATCCTGTCACAGGGAGGTGTAACCACCTCCCAGACAGGACTTAGCGTTTTAGGGCTGGGTGGGTGCACTTACCAGCGACTGAAAGTCTGCATGAGGGGCACATTTGGTGTCCCTGTGCATAGTCCAGGTCAAACCATTCCTGGGAGCCATTGGCTCCCGCTCTAGCGTGAAACTGGACAAAGGACATGGGAGTAACCTCCCCCCTGTCCAGACCCTCCCCTGGGAGGGTCCGCTGAATCTTTCCAACTCTCTCAATCAATCAATCACGGCATTTATAGAGCGCGCTACTCACCCGGGAGGGTCTCAAGGCGCTGGGGGAGGGGGTAAGTTACTGCTCGAACAGCCAGGTCTTGAGCTGCTTCCTGAAGGAGAGATGGTCCTGGGTTCGCCGAAGGTGAGTGGGGAGGGAGTTCCAGGTCTTGGCTGCCAGGTAGGAGAAGGATCTTCCTCCGGCGGTGGTTCTGCGGATGCGTGGTATGGTGGCGAGGGCGTGGCTGGTTGATCGTAGCTGGCGGGTGGGCGTGTAGAAGGTCATGCGGTCGTTGAGGTACTTTGGGCCCAGGTCGTGGAGGGCCTTGTGTGCGTGGATGAGGAGTCTGAACGTGATTCTCTTGCTGACGGGGAGCCAGTGCAGGTCTTTCAGGTGTCCGGTGATGTGGCTGTGTCGGGGGATGTCCAGGATGAGTCGTGCGGAGGCGTTCTGGATGCGCTGGAGTCTTTTTTGAAGTTTGGCTGTGGTTCCGGCGCAGAGGGTGTTCCCATAGTCCAGTCGGCTGGTGACGAGTGCCTGGGTGACGGTCTTCCTGGTTTCAGTGGGGATCCATCTGAAGACTTGCAAAGCATGCGCAGGGTGTTGAAGCACGAAGATGAGACGGCGTTGACTTGTCTGGTCATCGACAGGGAGGAGTCCAGGATGAAGCCCAGGTTTCGTGCGTGGTCCGTTGGCTTGGGCCTGTGGGTACTTAAGGGATTACATGGCTGTAGGACCTTAGATTCGTTGTGGACAAGATTCTAACCTGAAACCACTGCACTTCAACCGTCTGGGCACTCTGGACTTCGCTGGACTTCGTTTGGGCCTGACTCCGTCTCCCTCTCAGTCTGCTGCATCGTCTGTGCCTGTGCACCATACAGGATCCGTGCACGACCTGTGGAGCATCAAAGACAACTGAAGATAATCTCCCTTGAAGTGAAGGAGTCACTCCCCTGCATTCGGAGGTACCGCAACACTGCTGACCGGTCTGCTGATCCCAAGCTCTGACGGACTCCGAAAGGCTCAGCAACACAGGAGGTGGGATCCTACATCCCTCAAGGCCCGAGCTGCCCTCTCACCAAGTTTGAGGTCAGAATCCCTCGTGGGGGCTGCAATACACGAACCCCTGTGCACTGCATACTTTTGCAAGTGCATGTGCTCGTTGGCAATTCTTTAACAACTGCATTGGGCTCCGAGTAGCCCCAACCTCTGACAACTTTCTGCACAAAGATCTTTATCCACCTCGCACTGAGTGCTCCATGGCTTGCTGTTTTGTGAAGCTATCGAGGTCCTCTCGCGACTCCTGTGCCTCCGGCCTGTGGGTCCATTTGAGGGTCAACTTTGCTTTTCTTGGGCTCCCCTGGTTGCTCCAGGCTTTCCCTGACTCCCCTCTGTATGGTGAGTCTCCTGGACCTTGCTGGTCCGAACCGTACACCTCCTTGACCTTCTGCTTGGGTTGCCGTTGCCAAGGCTTGTTGGTGCTCCCGCCGGACACCGACCTCTCAGCACTCGACATCCTTTGTGCAACAGCTCACATCCAGCTCCTGGTTGTCCTCGACATCGCCTGGTTCCCGCAGCTGTAGAGTCAAGGTCACCGTCAACTATCCTGAAGCAACCGACATCAGTGGGCATTCGTCTACCGAGCCCCTGGTCACTCCCAAGTGACCCAGACTCTGTCCCCTCTGTTTTCAGGTACTTTTCGACAAGAATCCACGTTTGGATTCCAACGGACATTCTTCTCCCTTACAGCAGCGGCTCTTCTTCGACGTCCTCCACTGGGCTCGACGGCGGTTTCCGACGCCACTTCCCACCTATGAACCTGGCTTCCCTGGGTAAGGAAACTTGGGTACTTTGGTATCCACTGGTGGGGTGGCTCTCCAACCTTCTGTCTTCCACCGGGTTTCTTCGTAGTCCACTGGGAAGGGTCCTTAATCTTTAAAAATCCATCCGCGACTTTCCCATAGAGTTGTACGGAGCACACAGTCGTGTTCCCACACTGCACCCGTCCTCCGTGGGTGTCCCTATCTACTCACCTTGGGTGGTTCTTTGGGGTCCCAGCGATTCTACGTCCTCTCGACATCGTCCTGATGCAAGTCCGGTTCTTATCTTGGTTCTTATACCACTTTCTTAGTATATAGTTTGGTCCCCCCTGGGGCCCACTGTGTATTAGTGCTATTTACTGTCATTTCTTTGCTGCAGTATTGTGTGCTTTGTGTCTATCTCCATGCAGGAGATACTGTAACGTACTAGATAGTGTTATATAATAAATACATATTTTTTATAACTATTGTGTGGTTCTCTTTTCATTTAATCTATACTATGAGATTGCATTCTGGTAAAACAAGCTGCTTTACACTCCTTCAAGACTTCCACTTGGATAGCTTTCTAAGGTTGTCTGAGACCTCTTAAATCATCATAAGGGTTGTCTGGACTGGTGCAGGGTGCCCACTTTAATTAGTGGACAGCATATACCAGGCGAGCCTCTCACAACTTGTATTGCTCCAACAGGCAAGTGGAGATCGAGTGGTTGAAACGCCTTCATAAAGGCTTTTACAGAGAGTTTATTAGCTCCCTGACTGATCGATCTTCAAGCCCTTCAGCCCTTTCAATGAAAGGCTAAAATGTGTCCAAATCCTCCAACATGTGCCTATAATGTTCGGGACTAGTTTTCCACATTTCAGGATGATGTAATGGGTGAAACAAAGCACTCAGAAATATCCTCCATCTGCCATAACTTTGACACTGTTACTGCCATTGTCAGATTCAATCCTGTGACAGTTGAGTTCAACCCATTCATAGATTTTGGTATTGAAGCCTTCCAGGATTTTAGAAGTTGTGTGTGCTTTCTTTGTGGAAAACATTGAAAGTATTGTATGCTGACCAATGCCTTGAAAAGAACCGGTACTGGTGACACTGAGTAGTAGCTTTCCATTAACCCCTTTGAACGAGACCCAGTATGCATTGATGCACATGTAGTCTGTAGCTTAACAACTGGTCAATGTCTGCAATGAAGATGGATGGACTCCAGAGTGGTATTCACTCATGGAATCAATCCCAGCACTTGACGGTGCAGCTGTAGTATGGTGATAATTGAGAAAAAGTCTATTTTGGAACTTTCTATTTTGGACTTATGGCTGTCACAAAGTACCAAAGTTCATCTCCTTTCACCAAAGAAAAGGGAGGGGGAAGAGTCAGTAGACACATTTCAGCCACTTTCCCATTGTGTGGACCAGGCTAAGTGTTCGGTGGTATGATGCAACCATGCTGAACATACCTGTGACAGTACTTGGGTGTTTGTGATGACGCTAACAATTCCACTTCAAGTTACTCTCTTGGAGGTAGCCTACTTAAACACTTCAGGGATACTGTAATATCCCCTTATTCCTTGTGACAAGCAAAGTTTGCAGGTAAAGGTTCTGAATGCACACTAAGAGCTGCAGGGGTGCTTGTGCTGATGACATCTTCTTCATCATCAATACCTCTCTCTATTAGTTTGGGTTCTTCTGTCTGAGCAACACCCTTCTTTTTTAGGGGCTGTTCACATAGGATTTAACATTTTTCGTATGGATGAATTGATCCCCCCGTTACCATGATGTCTTCCTAGCCTCCCATGATGCACTGCTTTGCAGCAAACTGTGCAATCTGCAATGTGCTCCTCATTTGTTCTAACTGTGAAGAGATCCCGACCAGGGAGGAGGTTTACTTTATATAGCCAAAGGCAGAAGAATGTGTTGTTGAGTGAGGCTGGATGTCAAGATGCACTAACCTTATAATCAAGATCCCATTGGAGTGATGTGTACTTCCTCACTTCACCTAGCCTACTCTCAACCATACACTCATAGTATGGGGTTGTATAACATTACCATGCATGCCTTTACAATGCACAAATTTGCCATGACAGTATTTAGCATGCATACCTTTACCAGGCAAACCATTACCATGAATGCCTTTACCACACAATTTTGAAAGCAGTGTGGAAATATTTACAACACAAAAATAAACTAATATTAAATCACTCTCTTACAGTAATGCTATATTTTACAGCATACTTTAACATTAAAATGGATATATACTTATTTTCTTAAAAATGCCTCCACCAAGATGGCGAAAGTCACATATACAGAAGCTCATATTAATTTACTGTGAAAAACAATTACAAATAAAGTAATGGACAAGTCATGCTTAACTCTACTAAAAAAAAATGAATTCTGAGGAATATTTGAAGTTGTAGCGGTACCTCACCAGTACTATAAAATTGGGCATCCACCATTTTGTGAGCATTGCTACACTGCCCTCTGAGATGATCAGACATACTTCCAAGTGAAGCTGTTTCTGTCAGAGAGATCAATTAACATACACTGGCACCTTGCTGTACAAATAAGTACTGCTACCAATAGAAAAACTATTTAGTGGTATACCATAATAATATTCCCCTAAAGATATTATCATTAAAAAAATCTATATGTAATTCACAGATTGACTTCAAATTAAAAAGAAAATTATAGAAAGAAGCACTAAAGAACATTAGTGAAACATTCAAACAATACTGATTGCTGTAAGTATTTTTTTTTTAAAACAATGTTAATGAAAATCATGTTCCATTACTAATATTATTTTAAGTCAATCCTTGTAAATCTGTAGTTATTAATACTTGTGTAGAATATATTAGAAATACTATTAATATTTAAAGTAGGTAAAATAAATGATAATTCAGGGCTGACCACAGAAAATGGTGCAGAACAGTGGACACTGGGAAGACTATTTTCACTCCAGACAGTACTGACCTCAGTGAAGGTACTAGACAGTGGTCATGGGGCAGATTAACTATTTTAACTCCAGTCGGGACTGACCCCAGGGAAGATGCAAGACAGTGGGCATGGGGCTGATTTACTATTCTAACTACAGTCAGGGCTGATCCCAGGGAAGGTACTGATCAGTGGGCAAGGAGCAGACTCACTATTCTAACTCCAGTCAGAACAGACCCTAGGAAAGGAGCTGGAAAATGAGCAGGGGGCAGCCTGGCTATTCTAATTCCAGTCAGTGGTAAACAAACAAAAGAAACTTAACGTTAACAATGATTTTAAAAACAGAACGCATGGAAAGAACTATCATTGATATGAATTCACTGTGACCTGAAATTGTGCTCAAGAACATTAAAATTATAAACATTTGTCAAACTCTTTGCAGTAAATCCCTTCTGTACTTGCAAAGGAAGACAAAGAAACCATCAAGTGGCACAAGAAGTAAAGCCAAAACATCAAACCAGCCAAGAAACTAAAAACAAGGTAATCTCCTTTAAATGTAACCAAAACAAAAGCATCTTAAGCAAACAATTTTTCCCACAATAAAAGACAATGAGAGATTACTGTCATTAGATAGTCGTTTAATACTTCAATGATAATCAGAGCTGATCCCAGGGAATGTGCTTTACAAAGGTCAGGGGGTCGACTTACTATTGGAACTCTAGTCAGGGCTGACTCTAGAGTTGCTGGAATGTTAGCTATGTAATGTAAAACTTGGAGGTGGGGATTAGAATGTGTTCTTATTAAGAAAGCGGAGTTGGAAGTGCAAACTGTGCAGAGAATGAAGGTGACTTAATGGAGAATAAACCTTTGGAATTGATAACTAAATATTTTAGAACACATTACATGACACATTCACCGATTTTAGACAAAGAAACTCGAACTCGCACATTTCACATGTTAAATGAAGTGACGCAGCAGTTGAGACAAGTGAAGTTACAGTACAAGCATAAGTGTTAGAAAAAGAGAAATTCATTGCTAATCGATGATAATGCTTATTAATAGGTTTCATTACAAGATTACTTATTAAAAATGTTTTATTATTCATTTACTGATTAAACTAATGATACTAATGATGTGGCTTAGCATGTCTACTGCCTTACATTGAAATACATAATGAATAGATTGTGGTGCAATTATGTGATAAAATTAGTTAGGAAGCTGAAATATACAAATGTGATAGTAGAGACCACAATGTTCATAGAAACCAAGAATGGATTTTAGTAAAATAATTTTTTATGAATAATTTACATGTATGGATGTTGAAAATTGTGGCAGTAGGTCATAGTTAATCAATTTTGTGTAATAATACATTGGTGAAGCCTTCCTATTTTTCTCTTATTATAAAATTATGATTTAATGCATTGTTTTTTATTCTAATTGAGTTTAATTCATTTAAAATTGACATATGCACTTTAAGGCCTTTTAAACGTGTTATTTCCTAAGCTACATTTTTCCCTTAGCCAAGTACAATGCCCCCTTGGCATTTCTGCAAATGTTGCATTATTCGTTCTGTACATGTATCATCTTACGTATAAAGGGCATTCTTTTAGAGTTCACTGTGAAAAAGTCCGGTGGAAAAGTGAACCATAAACCGATGTCATGGATTGATACAATGTAAACTTCAAGCCATTGATAAACCTGTCAGGCCCGGAAAGCCAGTTCTTTCTCATGATCAGCATGGGAAAGCATGCAGTAATAACTAAATTGTATTTGGTGATTTCATATGTAAGTTAATCAGTTAATCATGCGATGGACTGACTAGTAGAGTGATACTACATTACAAAACCATCATAAAGACTATAAAAGAAGAAACCCCAAAGGAGGGGAACGCCATTACTATATATATTTTTTTTTCCTTTGGAAGACGTACTCTGCGCCATGCTTTTTCTTTTCTTTGCAAGAGCTACAGGTGATATATTTTTCCTATGCAAGAGGACTGAACGCTTTCCTATGATTTTATAAACCATCCTAGATCTCTTATTTTGGACTGCCTTTTGCTGATACTGCTGCCTAAAGCAGTTGAGCTGGAATCCTTCTTTGCCGAACTGCTTGATTTTACCTTATTTCCTCTTTTTGTCCATGCTTATGGACTTGCCCTTAGTGGACTTTGATTTGATTTGCTTTACCCCTTTTTGCTTTAGAACCTTCGGATGATGTTAGAAAAATGAGCCATCATCTGCCTTTAATGGTCGTAGGAATCTGTAACCTTGTATCTGATGAATATTTTAAACCTCCCTCTTTGGATTTGCATATCTGACTAAATATGTAGTTGTGTACTACATGCTGTAATATTCTTGACTGAAATGTTTAAGAGATTGCTCATCTTTATTGATTTTGGATCATGAATACAATACCCAAACTATCTAAATTGGCTGACACTAATATTGTGTCCTGATGTTCTTTCATTGAACTGTGCTATTTTTCATTTAATTTTAAATGCATTGTAGGGAGAATCAGCAAATCTTTTCAGTGTATCAAGTTCTGCTTCTTTTATTCTGTGTTGCTGTAGCAGAGCTCCTAGTGTGCATAACTGTAGTTAGAATTAACTTCTTTAGGAGGTTGGGTTTTCCCATTGCAATACTTCATTTCTATAGAATGGTCCTGAGAGAGGTGTATTTGAGCCTGATCTCAAACTTGTGAGTTAGTCACAAATTAATGGTCCTCATTGGGTGGCTAACGTTGGGTTTTGGTCACCATAATTCCCACCCCTCCTATAGGCAGAGTAAGATCCATCACGACCACTTGCCTCTATGGTAAGAGTAGTGTTGTAATCCATCTAAATGTAGAGGACACATTACGGTTAGAAGGATAAGTGAGTAAGTAGCAGAAGTAAGAGATAAAATTAAAACTATTATAACGCTTCAGCTGGATCAAATATTTTGTAGCAGAGCTATGGTTTTACGTAGAGAAGTGAGGCTTTAGGGTACCAAAAATAGTTTCTTTGTCCAAGTCCAAAGAATCCAAAACTTTTGTTTGGCAAAGAAAAAGATTGATGGAGTATTGTTCCCGATGAAGTCAACGTGTAGCAGCAAAAAAGTGTGAGTATTAATAGGGATACACATTGCTATTGCTTATGCTAAGATTGAGGTTTTTGAAATTGTTGTGTGCTGTTGAGCGGAGTGAAGTGGTTAAAGTCCATATGGTTAAAGTCCATGTGTGATTGTAACCGTTGATGCTAAGCAGCTGAAGTAAACGGGTCCGTCATGGCCTAAGATCTCGAGATATTACCTACACGGTTGCCTCAGTGTAGAAGCCACTGAGTAAGTCGTCTGCTATTTTGTAGAGTTGATCGTGAGTCATCAACAACATCTTGGTAAAGGGTTCTCTTTCTGTGTTAGTGGTAAATGGTTGGTATAGTTGATCTCAGGTGCACAGGGAATAACTGTATCAATTAGGGTGAAATCCCTCTGGTCAGGATTTGATTGAAATGAATGATTGTAAGAAAAGGTTTTGCTACCTTGTGAGAGTGTATTTTCTTTAGTGGAGCAGATAGTTCTATTTGTGGCTTGCCTTGTATTGTAATTTGGTTTAGAGAAAACGCACTGAAGAAAATTACAAAGGATGGTGAGCTGTTGCAGAGAGCGAGATTGACGTCACAGTATGTTGCACTGTGATTGGAGGGTTGGTGTAAAGTAGCACTGTGATTGGTTGACTACATCATAAAAGTCACATTGTTATTGGTTAAGATAGTTGAACAGGTGAATTGTGGGAGAAATTAATTTCCTGGATTTACAGAAGACATTTGGGAATACAAAATTGGAAATAACATTAAATGTTTTTATGCATTATAGAAATTGGTAAAGAAAGATGAGACCATATCTGTCAGAGCAAATGTAGAAGCACCACCTGAGGGTACGCCGTATATACACTATCATGATGAGAAAGGATTATATCCATGTTTGTGGCTTTATTTCTGGCACAAAATTAGAGAGGGAAATGAGGGTTAACAGTTTTCTTGCTATGGGACATTAAATTTGAGAATTTTTAAGAACTTAAGGAGGAGAATATACGAAATGAGATCACCTCCTAGACCTACTATAATTGAAGAAATAAATACATGGGAACACGTGGCTCATCAGAAGGAGAGAGAAACGTATCAAGGGAGATAAAGGAGAACTATAGATCAATATGCAGAAGCTAGATGGGATGCACAACAGAAAAGGTGGAGAGCAGATATTGTACATGGCACAAGATTATATCCTATGCTAGAAGACAAAGGAGATGACAAGGGAAAGAGAAAAGATAAAAAGAAACAACCAGAGACAGAAACAAATGACACTGGTAAAGATGAAGAGAGTGACATAGATGATGAACTTTTAAATGATTTATTGATGAATCGTCCACCACCTTACAATGAGACTCAGAGTGAGGGTTTGACAGACACTGGTACAGCTGAGGTTCCGAATGCACCCTTAATACATTACATACCGAGAGAGCATACACTAGTTACTGCTGTAAAAGGGAGGACAGAAATAACAGTTCCAATGAACCCAATTGATTCGAATGCTTCAGATGCTTTAACTTTTCCTGTTACTAACGGACCTGTTGTACCTCATCAGGGTTACAGGTGAATAATGTTCATAATTTGGCTGCACATACTGGAATAAATACCGTAAGGTAATTCATTAGAACTGACAACAAGATCTTTACTTCAAACACCTATGGTTCCGACTCAAAGCAATACTACTACAGATGCTAGAAATGCAGGTTACATTCTAAATCAGACTCAATTTGACCCAACAAGTAGAATGTTTCAGAGGTGGCCATCTTGTTATTGCCCCAGGCTGAGCAGACCTCCTGAAATGACTTACGATGCTTCTGACAAGACCGTACAAATTGGAAATGCAGTTCTAGATACATTGCATTAAATATGCAACCTGGAACGAGTGCAGATTTGAGAAATGGAGGATTTAATTTAAATACTCGAAGAGAGCAATCAGGATTTACTTCTCAAGAATTTAAAGAATGGGTTAAAGGATATATTGTGCTCTGATTGATAATCAGAATGTTGAAAACTTTTCCGTTTCAGCCCGACTTTAGATCCAGTTCCAGTACAAGCTCCAGTTTCATTTTCAGATCCAGCTATTTTCAGTTCCAAGTTCGATTCAAAATCCAGTTCAGGAAAAAAGAAAGCTAATTGATGTGAGTAGGCTAAAAGTGGAGTTGAAATACATGATTTTGGGAACAAGTAGTCCTTCACAACTAGATGCATACCAGGAAGAGGAACTATTATTTCTCTCTAAAGACATTACTTGACGAGCAAGATTGACACATGAAAAATTGACTGAACTGGCTCAATAAAATGATATAGATATTCAAAAATCAAACTTTTTACACAGGTCATACAGATTTGACTTTAGTGACAAAGATTTTATGAATTTGAGGGCTCCTGAAATAAAATTACAGATTAAACAACTGATAACAATGATCAGTGTGAGAGAGAGAAATGGGAAGGTATATGGTTAAAAAAGAAGGAGTTAAAAAGAGTTGGGGTGCAGTTATCACCCGATGTCCTGGATGGAAGTGTAGGAGAAATACATATGCTCCCGATGAGAAAAGTACCTGGTGGAGGTTATGTCCATGTGCAGTGGACAAGACCTGATATCTTATCATTTACAAATGATTTCCCAGAATTGAGAGAAAATCCAGTGGAATGGTACAGACAGATTGGAAGATTTTTGAAGATTTCAAAGGTTTTGTGGATTCATTTCAATACTGTTTGACACTGTGGTTCCAGGAGATTTGTGGGCCGAATGTAAAGTTGCTGTGGATTGGCCTGAGAAAGAACCAGAAAGGGATCCTAGAACAGGAGCACCATCTCCAGTGGTACTGAAGAAATACCAGCAGGTAATAAATCACCTGAAAACTAAGATTCCCCCTAAAGAGATTGATTGGGTACAGATTGACAGAACATCGCAGGAACTAAAGGAAAGAGTACATGCCTATTATGAGAGATTGGTAGAGGCTTTCAAACAATATAGTGGATTGGATAATATAGCTGAGAAAGATATGGGACATTTTGTTTATAGACTCGTGTTTGTTTTGAGACCTGAGATTTCTTCTATGATTCAACAGCAATTGCATCGTTGGCAAAGCAAACCATTAGATGAGTTTTTGTGTTCTGCATAATATTGAGATGAAGCACAAGAAGCTTAAGGACAAGTTGATGGTTGTCCAGATAAGACCGATGCAGAAAGGTCAGAATCAAATCCGTTTTGAGACCATAACTCCGGTACAGGGAGGATATAATCAAATTCCAATCATGCAGGGTTTAAATGGTTTAGGTTTATAGCAGCAGAATTTTCAGTCACAAGGTAGAAGTCCCAGTAATCCAGTAGATTCAAGGACTGGTGTTGAACTGTCGCCTTTGAAGAAAATGAATCCATGTCATGCTTGCGGAAACTTTTTTATTATCAATAATGCAGGGAATCAGATGCAGAATGTAGAATATGCACAGTCTGAAGGAAATAACATGGTACACACTCAGCAGGCACAAGGTCAGAGAATGCAAATTTCCCAAGCTCTGATGCCTCAGCAGAATGTTCAGGTGCAAAGGTACAATGTAAATCAGTATCAGCAGCCAAACAGAAATTCTTTTCAGAACCAGAATGTAACACAACAGTATTTGATTCAGTTAGACGATTTTGACCAGGACCCGTCAGCCTGACTGTGCCTGAGAGGGGAAGAGGACTGCGTACTTGGCGCAGAGTTAAAGGTAGACCAGAGTGGCCCATATGTGGATGGGAAAGTAGATGGGAATCATGTCTCATTCCTAGTCGACACTGGTGCTACCTGATCTACTGTGAGAGCAGCAGAGGTTCCCAACCTACCCCTCTCTGGAGAAAGTATCCAAGTTGTAGGAGTTACAAACAAAAAGTTGTTCAACCAAATTTTGGAACCTGCCACATTTAAAATAGGGTCCTTTGAGGATCGACATCGATTTGTGATGTGTGATACACGTCTGGTGAATCTGCTTTTTTGTGAATTACTGTGCAAGTTAAATTGCTCCATTTACTGCTCACCAAGAGGTATTGAGTTTTACACAAATGATGAAGATGTTGTTTTTAAATTTGCACACTAGAAATCGGATGTGGGAATGTATCCTCCGCTGAAGAGTGAGGATTTGGCCATTGAATTGAGAGACACCGTGTTACCTAAAGTCTAGAACTTTACTTGTAAAGAAATCGGACTAATCAAAGGTGTTGAACCAGTCAGGGTAACTGTTTAACAAAATACAGAATTTCTGAGAATCCCACAATACAATTTGACTCCAAATACTATCGATGCATTTACTCCTGTGATTGACTCAATGATTGAGCAAGGGATCTTAAAGGAGATAATGGAAAGTCCATGTATTTCTCCCATTATGGGCTTGCAGAAGCAGAATGGCAAGTATCACATTGTGCAGGATTTACACAGGGTAAACTCAATTGTTGTTCCATGTTGTCCAGTAGTACCTAATCCAGCTGTTATATTATTTCAAATTCCAAGTGAAGCCAAATGGTTTTCTGTTATCAATTTATGTCAAGCCCTTTTCTCAATTCCATTGCATAAGGATAGCCAATACCTTTTTGCTTTCCATTTCCGCAGCCGTGTTTTGGCATGGTGCTGAGTCCCACAATGGTATACGGAGAGCCCCCAAGTTGTTAACCAGTGCAAGCTGATCAAAATGATACAGATAATGAGCAAACCGCTGTAAGGAGATCGAAAAGAGCAAGAATATCCAGCCAAAAGTACTCATTTCCTGAATGGACTTATCTGGCAGCAAATGAATGGGTACGTGAGTTCATCAACTATTGTTTTAACAGTATGTGTCCACCTGAACCTCCTTGAAATGAATTTTGTTGCAGATCTGAATTTCAACCTTGGTGTACCAATTGAAGGACTGACACAATTGTTCTTCAATATACTCATCAACGGAGCTGATATAAGAATCCTTCCGTATTGAAAGAAACGGTTGAACTGAGCTTTGATATTTTTGTGCCGAGCTTTGCCAAATTGCTCAAACCACTGCCACTATTTTTTTATTTGATTAGTTTAATGGTCAGAATTTTGAGACGCCATGGAGTCCAACACTGAAATCTCTCCTAAATGCAAACGTGTCTATACTGGAATCCTTTCTATTATTTCTCTGATATTGCTTTGCTTATTGTTTTAAATTTACCACACTATGTTCCTGCAAAAGATTTTAGACCTACAATTTCTTCTAAAACTGCAATGATTAATGAAACTGATTCAATTACTTTGAATGCTAAAGCTTTACATTATGATGTTACAATTACTGGGTTTGTCGGCAAATGTATATACTAGACTACAGAGTGAATACATTAAAACCATGGATGTTGGTAATTGAAACATATGTATGCAAATACCTTCATCAGTTGCTGAAGGTGTAACTTATCATACTTTGCCTTTAACATATGGAATTTCATGCAGTTTATTAACTAGCTTATTTTATGGTACTAATCAATTACAGTATTACTGTTCAAATCAATATCAGATCGTTTCTGAATTTATTGTGTCAAAACGCTTAAATCCACATAATGAAGCTTCAAAAGTTGAAACATCCATCTAACTCTAGAGGGCTCAGTATGGTTAGAGGGATAAATGAGTAAGTAGCAGAA
This sequence comes from Calotriton arnoldi, assembly GCA_963921515.1. Classification (NCBI taxonomy): domain Eukaryota; kingdom Metazoa; phylum Chordata; class Amphibia; order Caudata; family Salamandridae; genus Calotriton; species Calotriton arnoldi. Next base: position 450,386 of record CAWUFW010001193.1, read on the forward strand.
GTAAGAGATAAAGTTAAAAATATTATAACTCTTCTGCTGAATCAGACTTTACCTGTGTATTGTGTGGTGGATCTTTACATAACTGGGGACGAGTTGAAGTCTGTGCAGGGGACAGACACTGAAGTACCTCCACCCCTGGATAAAAGAAAAAGCAACTATTAACTGAAATATAATGCATCACATGAGTAACCTATAACGCATCGATGTGGCCATTGAAGAAAAATCCTACTTTATAAGCCTTGTGAAAGGGAGAAGGCGGCGATTGCAATTTATCAGCACTGTGAGCACACAGTCTGTGTGGACTGCTATTAAAGAAACTTAAGCAGTGAGGTCTAATGCATGATTGGAATTCTACTGTACCAACTGCTGTAATAATGAACTACTGTCAACTGGTTCTGCAACACAGGCATTATTAGCTTCTAATGAAGGCTCAATCCGGGTGCAATTTTTGAAATTACCGCAAGCCTAACTGACGACCATCAGCAGTGAAGGGCCGCAGTAATTAGAATGATCTCCTTGAGCACTAGCAGCACGTGACATGTGAACTGCCAGACTAAGTTGGATCATAATATGCCTCTCTGCCACCAGTTATCACAGCCCAGTGCGTGCAGGTCAGAACGTGCCTGGTGAATACGAGCCTCATAATTGTGCACATAATAATTGTAGTTCTGGAGTTTTACAAATGATCTTTGTCACAAGGCACCATTGTGTAGATCTTTAACAAAAAATCTACTCACTATCATTCTTAGAAGTTTCCCACGGATTGGATTTCATGACTCTGACAATGGTGTTGTCTCTATGATCATTGCAATGATGAATGTACCTCAGCACTGCTGAGTACTTTATGGTAGAGCACAGGAAGAGTGTGTCTGTATTTGGCTCAGCAATTTGAGGAAGGCACCTTGGCAACTGCACCACAGCCCAGGAAGACAAACATCCAAAATAACAATCTATCACGCTTTATGCCATATTTTGTTATTGTAGATTGTTATGGTAATTAGTTATTTTGGTTAGTTGCATTAGTTTTTTATGTTTGCTAACCCTTTACATTATCCTGACAGGTTGAAACAATAGAAAAGTTTTGCATATTTGTGTGATTACATATTGATATGGCTGATCAGGGCTTGGCTCCACTTCCCATGTTCCTTGCCACTCCGGGCGAGCTATCGATACCATGGAAATAGTGGAAAAAACTGTTTGTCACTTACATGTTGGTGATTGATGCCAAAAAATATGGTCCAGTAAGAAGAAAAATGCAATTTTACTTCACCACCTTGGTTAAAGATTGTATGAGGTCCTGCCAGAGGTTTCTTTGTGCATGGGAGATGGAGAATCTAGCAATGTTTACGACATGCCCTTGCAAATGTTAAATGCACGTTTTGTAGCAAAAGTAAAAATTGTATTGGAGCGACATAAGCTTCTTTCTCATGTGCAGAGATCAGATGAAGACATTGCATCTTATGTGGCAGCATAAAAGTATTTTCTTTAACAATCCAGTATGAAAACCTGAGTGATTCCCTCAGATGAGACCAAATTGTAAGATGCACAAATAGTAAAAGAACTAAATGAGAAACTGTTAATCAAGGTTCCCACGCTTCAGGAGGCAACACAAATTGCCAAAGGATTAGAGCACACACAAATGTGGATAAAGGAAATGGACAAGAATAGCGTGAGTGAGTTGGTAAAAGAGCATTCAGCCAAAGTATTGGACGTTTATAAGCCGATAGATGAAGTTAAGAAAGCAAAACCTAGTGAGAAAACCCAATCCCAAGATAAATTTAATGAGAAAATGCAACCACTGTCAATACCTCCAAAGTCGAATCCCAGAATAGTCAAGTGTCACCACTGTGGTGCATCTGGTCAAATTGGGTCTTGAACCATGTGTGTAGCAAGGAATACCGCACATTGCAACTGTGGAAGGAAAGGACATTTTGCCAAGGTCTGTAGAACAAAAAGCCGAGCAGTGAAGTTGAAGGAAATAGATGATACTTGTGAAAATATTAAAGAACTGTTGCTTGCTGTGGATGACCTAGTTGTAAATTAACAAACTGTTAGTGAAACTTCTCAGGCCAGAGAATAGAAAGGAAAAGCACGGACAAATTGGAGAAACCCCACTTGAATTTGAAGCTTGATAACTGTGAAGTGAGATTGTTAGCAGACTCGGGGAGCTTGTACATATTGTTGTCCAAAGGCACTTATTCCAAAAATTGAGAGGAGACAAATACTGAGTGGAATAAATCCGACATCGAAGCTGTGGGGTATGGTGGAAAAACCATTGCGATCATGGGAATGAAATTGGATGAAAATACATTTTGAGGGGAAGACAGTGTTGGGCCAGGTGTACATAACCAAACAGGGTTCAGACCTGTTGGGATGGCAGCATCAAAAAGATCTGAATGCAATTCCGAACCTCAATGCTGAAAAACCCATCATGACTGTTGAAGTACAGAGTATAGAGATGGGTATAGAGACTCAAGAGGTGTATGGTGAAAGACTGATGGAGTAATGCTCTGAGGTATTTACAGGCACACTATGAAGACTTAAGGGCTTCTGACACAGAATTATATTGACAGAAAAATGCTACTCCGATTGTCCACAGAGTAAGGAATGTTCCTCATTTAATAGGAGAGCCTTTGCAGAAGGAACTGAATAAGTTAATGGAGCAAGGGATAATAGAACTAATTGAATCCTCGGAGTGGTTTGCACCTATAGTGGTAGCACCAAAGGAGTAATGAAAGATTTGGCTATGTATTGATTTGCGTGACCTGAACAAGAACCTACGGCTGGACAGGCAACCACTGCCGAATATCTCGGAGATGTTGACAGCATTGGGATATGGAAAGGTTTTAGATGTAATTGACATGTCTGCCACATATCATCAAATTGACTTACATGAGGATTCGAAACATCTCAAGTCATATGTGACAGAGCTGGGGGCCTATCGCTATTGCAGGATGCCTTTTGACATTGCAGCGACCTCATTGGTGTTCCAAAGGATTATGCAACACACTTTTGAGGGCTTGAAAGATTGATGAGGCCATTGAAATTGCAGTTAAAGAGTGTTATGCGTATGATAATAGCGATAAAACCAAGATAGTGAGGCAACCTCTCTTGAATTGTATGGAATTACCCAAAAGGCCTTGGGACAGAGCGGCTTTTGACTTTCTAGGTCCACTAGCCAAACTGGGAGTGAGGGATAAATATATGACTGTTCTGATTGAGTATCATACCAAATGGTTTACAACAGAGACTACAGATTCTATAGCCACTGACAGGGTGATCATTTTTTTGGAAAAGGTGTTCATGAATGAGGGAATCCCCAAGACATTGGTATCTGATAATGGGGTGCAGTTCGTCTTCAGAACAATGAATTAATTCTCGAATAAGGTGCTCGTCAGACATGAGAGAGCCAACGGATTGGTTGAACGGGTCAACCGCCTGATCATGGAGAACGTTCAACTGTCTTTGGCTAATGGGTTATTGTGGAAAGATGAATTGAGAAAACTAACTTAGGCATACAGGATAACGCCTCACTTGGTAACTGTGGTATCACCATTCGTATCTCTTGAAGGTAGAGAACCTTGAATGAGGGAGATTCCAGCATGGTTGAAAAGCAAATACTGTGTGTAGGTGGGTCGCGATGCTGTGAAAAACAGTGTTGCAGAAAAACAACAAGAAGTATTATGATGCGAGGGAAGGTGTCAAAAGAATGGACATAAGAAAAGGTTGGGTAGAAGTGAAAAGAAGTGGGATAATCAGGGGAAGGGAAACTAAGTTCTCTCAACCTATTAAGGTGAAGGAGTAAAAAGGAGTATAGTGATTATGGAGGATAGATTGGAGTAGAGTTTGGGGAGTGTGCAAGTGTCCATGTGGTAATCTGGAAGACTTGCAGTCTGCATAGTTTGCACATTGGACAAAGTTTTTTATGCACTTTATCGTGCATATGAATTTTCTGTGTACAGTAACCTTTTTTGGTTATAAGTTGTACCTGTTAATAGATACAATTACCTATATTCTTTTCTTTTCTGTAAAACCATTGTTCTTTGATGTATGTAAAGGGGGAGAAGTGTATATTTGCTGGAATGTTAGCTATGTAAGGTAGAACTAGGAACTGGGGGTTAAAATGTGTTCTTATGAAGAAAGGGGAGTTGGAATTGGAAACTGTACAGTGAAGCTGGAGGTGACTTAATGGAGAATAAACCTTTGGGGGCTAATTTATGAGCCCTTGCGTCACTTTTGCGCCGCTGGTGCGTCACTTTTTGTGACGCACCAGCGGCGTAAAAAATGCACCATGTAGCGTCATATTTACAAAGTGACGCATCTAGGTAGATGCGTCACTTTGTAAACCCCTGCGCCACATTATACCTGCGCCAGGTGTAATATATGCAGGGTGGGCGTTCCAACGCAAGTAAGCCTCGTAAAAGTGACGCAGTGAAATCTATGAGATTTCACTGCGCCACTTCTAGGACGCAAATGCGTCAATATCTTACGCCTGCCTCACAGCAGGCAAAAGACTGACGCAGGCGCATTTGAAATGGAAGTTGCCCATGTGAAATGACCGATTGCTGGAGTTGCGTCACTTTTGTGACACACTCCAGCAATGCGTCAGTTTTGCGCCTACAGATACGTCAGAAATACTGACGTATCTGTAACTCCTTGCGACATGATGCGTCATACTGTAAATATGACGCATCCAGCATGTCGCAAGGAGGGCGCAATGAAAAGTGACGCATCGCTGTTTTCACGCAGCGATGCGTCACTTTTCATAAATGAGGCCCTTGGAATTTACCTATGTATTGCATGGTGGATCTTTACATTGACCCCAGGGAAGATGATGGCCAATAGGTGGAGGTCAGATTTACTATTCTAACTCTAGTCAGGGCTCATCCCAGGGAAGGTGCAGGACAGTGGACAGGGGCCAGACATACTATTCTAATCCAGACAGGGCTTACAAACTAACTATTCTAACCCAATTCACTCTAGAACCCAGGGAAGTTACTGGCCAGTGAGCAGGGGCCACATTTGAAAAAGTGAAAATGAAATTGAGCAAGCCAAATATACATTTCAAAACTATAACTTGATTATCCAAATATGATTTTAAAAATCATTTTTTCTTTACAGCTTCACTGAAAATGGAAAACACAAGAGAAGCAACATACATTTGTTCTAAGAAGGGGAACATGCTTTTAAAATATAGAGGTTACATTTACTGCAAAGAAAGAGTAACTGAGCCCAGGAGACAAATGGAAGTGTGTAGATTACTTTGCAACCCGTTGCAATAGCAGAGCTGTTACCCTTGGTGAACCTATTCTAAGGACAACTGAGCATAACCACGCTGCCTTTGCAACGGAAGTTAAAGTTAGGGAAATATTACAAGAGAGAAAAGATCTATGTGCCACCTCTAGTGAACCATGTGGAGCAGTTCTGAGGGAGGTAGTGCAAAATATTTCATCACATAATTCAAGTAGCATGCCTGCTATGCTAAGTTTAAGAAGGATGATTCAGAGAGAAAAACAGACAAGAAGTCCTCATCTTAGACCTCTCATACTTTCTCTGAAATTAACATTGCCAAAGAGCTAACATAATCCTTTACTCGTGAATAATTTATTTTGTATGATAACCATAGTCCAGAAAAACGTATACTAAGAAAATTGTGAAAATTTGGGCAATGGATGGTTGATTTAAATCTACTCCACATCCATTTGCCCTATTATACACAACACATGCTTCTGTTTCTAATACTACTGTACCCCTAATTTATGCATTTTTGGCCGACAAAGTCTACTACTCATACTGAGTTTTTGCATACAAAGAATGAGTTTCAAATCAAGAATAACCAACGTGTCAAAAAAGAACAGGAAGGAGTCTTCAGGACAGAAAGAGGAAGTTACTACTCTATTTGCAGTAGCCTCACTTACTATGGCATGAGTGTTGATCTTGAATAAAAATGAGTTTCACTGAATAATCACAACTTGGCAACAGGCAGAGGGTTATACCATAGCTGCTCATTTACACGAAAGCCTACTAGTGGTGTACCTGTGTTCCAATAATATTTTTACCCTAAAAAAAATCACATTTACAGGACCTGGTATCCTCATCTTGAGCAATGGGAGTGAAATGCCTGACATTATGTGCAATTAGACTGGTGTACCAGAGCATAGCAGAGCTTTCAGCAGGAGCACAAAGATTGGTGTTCTACTCCCATCGGTGGTCTGTACGGAAAGCAGGGCTAGAGGGGCTGAGCACAGTTTGAGTTGAAAGCCATGCCCAAGAATGCTGCAGATCTGATGAGAACTAGAGTTCTCACAGGATTTGTGGTTTCACCCATGGCCCTGCAAGAGGATACACCCACCCAAAAAGGCTGACAATTTAAGCCTCCAGGAGTACACCTGTGCTCACTAGCTGTTTCTGGGTCTGTAGATTGCTAGCTGGGGTTCCTTAGTGCGCCCCTATTATGGGCTCCTCTGTGGGTTTCGCACAGGTATTTTCCCAGGGTACTGAGTCTGGTCACTGGGTGTCCCTTGTGAGTATAAATCTGAGGGCTGCGCGTTTGTTTATGGGGCTTGTACATGGTAGGTGCATCCCGAGTGCCTATGGGCACTATGACAGTATAAGTGTCATGACAGATAGGTGAGAGGGAAATTAAAGAGAAGATAATGAGTAGCTAGAAAATATATTCCATGATGATAGGAAAGAGCAACAAGGAGAGGAGATTTAAAAGGAGTTTAGATCAAATAAAATGTTCTAGTTTATAAGAAATGGAAATAGAGGTTGATAGGCAATTTTAGGTGGAAAGACATGCGTAATGACTTTTTTTTATATTAGCTTGAAGTTCATGAATGAAGGAGCAAGTCTGATGAAGGAAGGGAGAGCCTTGTGGAGGTTTTTGATTTATGTGTGTTATGATGGGGAGAAGAGAATAGCTTCATAAAACTATTTTTGCCTGGAAAACCGAACATGTACTCATGGAGGACCAGCAAAGACCCACAAGAACAGGAACCCACCTCCAGGGAGGCCGATAGTATCAGGGATAGGCTCTGTGTTAGAACCCCTGTCACAATTTGCAGAGTACTACTTGAGACCTCTAGTACAACGACAACCCACTTACTTAAAGGACACACAGGATCTTCTGAATCTCTTGAAAGATGTATCATAGCAACAAGGCAGTTCCTGTCTAGTTGGCCTAGACATAGAGAGCTTATATACGAGCCTTCCCCAAGAAGCCACGTTACAAACTATCGAAGAAATATTATTCAGAGACAACTGGCCACATAAGACACCGAGACATTTCATCCTGGAATGCTGCCGCCTAGCCTTAATGGAGAACTATTTTGAATATGAGGGAACCCTACACCTCCAAACGCATGGGACCTCTATGGGCAATGCATTCGCCCCCAGTCTGGCGGGCCTCTATGTGAGCAAATTTGAAGAAAAATACATTCTGAATGAAAATAATCCCTTCAAGACCAAGATCCTTTTCTGGAAAAAGTATATAGACGATATTCTTATGATCTGGGGAGATAAACCAGAAACCTTACCAGAATTCCATACATGGATCAATACCAGAGATTACTTTCTCAATTTCACTTACACCGCAGATGAGAATACACTGGATTTCCTAGACATTACCATCTACACGGAAAACACAAAATTATCCACCAAGACCTACTATAAACCCACTGCCAAAAACAATCTCCTCTCATTTAATGGCTTCCATCCAAGATCACTGAGAGAAAACCTACCGTACAGTCAATTCATGAGGATAAGGAGGAACTGTAGCAACATATAGGTATACAAACAACAGGCAGGCTAGTTAAGCCTAAAACTCAAGGACAGACAATATCCCAAGACCATCATTAACAAATGCCAGAAAAGAGCGAGAAACTAAAACCGCGAGAACCTTCTTGAGGTGACGCCCAAAACACCGGATAAAGATATCCTCACCTGTGTAACTACGTACAACATAGCTTAAAGCCAGGTAAAGAAGTTAATTAACAAAAACTGGAACATCCTCACGTCAGGAAACCTACAATGGCCCAAACCCAGATTTGCCAAAAGGAGAACAAAGAACATTCGGGGCATCCTAGTCCACACAAGACCAAGACTAAATCAGAGGGAGTCTAACCTGATACCGTGGATGTCTCAAGCTATAAAAGGACACCACCCTTGTGGCCACTGTTCCGTGTGTCACTTGACCACAAAAACAAACACTTTAGAGTTGACTGAAGATATTGTTTGGTCACTCAGACGACACACAAATTGCAATACTACGCATGTGATATACATGGTGACATGCCCTTGCCAATTGAAATATATAGGCATGACGTGTCGCAAAGTGAAACAACGAATTTGTGAGCACCGCAGTAACATAAAGTATAAAAAATCCACCACATGCATGAGCACCCATTTCTGATCATGAACCACACCATGAAGGACATGGAATGGGTCGTCATTGAAACTCTAGATAACAAAGGAGACCCAAACGCAGAAAGAATTCTCTTCGAGAAGGAACAACGTTGGGTATACCGTTTACGGACATGTGACAAAGGATTAAATGACAATATTCCTTGGTTGTCATTAAAACACTGAACAACTAATGCTAAAACAGCAGAGTGACCCATGTGTACACGAAACAAAATATCACCAGTAAACACGTTTCTTAACCCGTACAACATTATGGGCGAATAGACAACACAGAAACAATGACAACTTCATTATAATGGGCACTCAAGATAATGCCATTGCATTTACATATTACTGCACATTGCTGTGGTAAACCTGTCTTATCCCTTCATAGAGGTTTGCATTGACCACATGAAGCGCAACATCGAAACCCGCCTTTTGTCCCTAACACCCCCCTCTGAACAGTAATTTTATAACAGCACTTAATATAGGGGGCACATGAAACCACATAGGAACAATTACACCTTCACGCCCCTAGAGAATTTTCAAGTCTGTCTTCATCTCGAAATTGGCATTAGAATAGTCTTTTCTCAGGTTCCATACCGCATCATCACTATAACGGTGCACTTCCTCCCGGACCGCAGGTGATAACTTACGGGTCGCAGTAAGAAGCTACAACAAGGACATGCAAGTCGCATTCTAGAGGTAACTGAGAAAGAAATGACACCAACAACCCAAGGTAATGTGGGCAAAGAATCACGCCTGTTTCTATTTCTTATTGGAGAGCCCCCGCAGCTCCCGCAGCACCCGATGGAGTTTAATTAAACTCCCATAAAGGTCCATTAAGTTTATTAACGTTTGCATTTTTTCCTTTTGAATTACAAACCCTAAATATAAAACGATACGAACGTTAAGGCTAAAGTAATACTTTTTGTACAGCATGCTTTTCTTTCCTTCTCTCCCCATAAAAATATTTAGAAGGGTTATAATTTTTCAAAAACCATTTTAACATGGTGACAATCTTTCTAGACAAGTTTATTGGACATGTTCTTGAGCACACGTTTGATTACATCCTCAACGCAGGCTCTTGTGGTGTAGAGTAGGAGTAAAATTATTGATATGCTCTACAATAACTTAATGATGACTTAACAGCCATAGACTTTTTTTCTTACCAACCGAGCACAAATCACTGAATTATTACATCCTTTTGTAAGCCTTTGATGCCAACAAATATAACTGCATGCCTTCTTGATATCGATCCCTGATTATCAACGCTTCACTGTCATATGTAACGAGAAATTACATGAGTACAGCACACAAATTGTGCCACATATGCAAGTAGCATTACACATCAAAGCACCTAATTGGGCAACACTATATGAAATCTATATAAGGCAACAATATGCATGTTTTTCTTTTCCCCTTTTTCTTTTTCTTTCTTAAGTTATAGGTAGAACCATAACCTATAAACCTGTTGATTACACAAAATAATGACGAAGATAGGTAAGTGACATTAACTTACCCAATGTGTCAAAGCGATCTATCACGTTATCGCTATGAGTAAGGTCCTGATGAAAGTCCACCGATCTTTAGAGACACCCATGGACTGAAACATGTCTACCACTGAAATCATCATTATATAGGTGCGGTGGACCATTCACACATCCATCAGAGCACTACACACTGTTTTTAATCTTACGTCATTCTGACGAATAAAACAAGAGTACAGGATAGGAGGTATTTTTAATTTATCACTTTTTCCGCTAACACTATCGAAATCATGACCCTCAAAGAACCGGATGGTCTCCCTCCAGGTGGAGGAAGGTTGACTGCCTGGAGAACAGGAAACTCAGGCGGAAAAGGACCCAATGATAAAACCAATCACCTAACCTTCTCAAGCAGAGAACCAATATATACAATTGCCCATGGGTTAGAGTGTATGAGGGCCTTTGTACAACACTTATAGACCCTAGCTTTTTAAAGATACGTGGTTCATTCTCTTTTGATTATAAACTATTAAGCATGGAAGCAGAATGAATCACTGCTTCTTCCTCCCTTCTCTTGATTTTTTGGAAGTCGTTATTAGGCAGAAGGGGACCTGGTAGCCCATTGGCTAGTAGTTACCACCTCTCCGAGGGCAAGTACTGGGCTTAAAAGTGGCACCCCTGGCCCCCAGACCGCAGATCACATCTGCACTGGAGAGAAGACCGAAGAAGGACTGTCCTGCTGTTCCCAGGACCCGGCAAAGAGCGGCTGCACAAAAAACTTGCCTGCACCTGCTGACCCTTTGGCTCACAAAGAGAGAACTGTGCCTGTGATGCCCTGCATAAGGAAAAGTCATCCCCACGCCACAAACAGTAGCGGTGACTCCAAGAGTCAGTTGGCTGACTTCCTGCTAAAGCTCAAGGGCCACAAAAGCTGAAGAAGCCTGCCTTGGCAAGTTGGTAGCCACAATCGCTTGACAGAAGCGCAGCCTGAGAGACTGAGCCTTAAATATAAAAACTTGCACCCAAGAATGCTGGACCTGGGAGAGTCGTCGGAGTGTAGAGTGGTTGCCCTAGACGGACACTAGCCTCAGTTAAAGAGAACAGCTGGTTTTGCTGTAACCAGAGACCAGTGGCAACTGATTTTTGGCTGGACTTCAACCGGACTTTGAGGGACATCGACCCCTTTGGTCAAAGTAGCCCCACCATGTTCATGGACTGAGGGGTGGGTCTGGGAAGACTCCCATTACCGGTTCAGCATCAACAGCACCCTTTAGCGTCCTGTTTCCCTTGCATTAGCACCACTCCATTGATGCCCATGGCTGTTCACCCACAGAGCCTGTAACTGGACTGGAGACTGCTTTGACTGCAATGTAACTGTCCTGCCCAGCATCATTGGACCCTGTGATTTGCTCCCTGCTGGAGTTGGCCGCCCAAAGTGGGCCAAAGTAGTCAAACACTACTTTACAAACATTTTAAAAGGTTTTCCAATTAATCACAGTAGTTGCCAATGCTCGTTTGCGATTTGAATGAAAAGCAGTGACTTATTGTTTGCTTAATCATTTATATCTCTGGAAACCTCCAGTAGATTTTGTTTGGTGTCTAAAAATACATTAAAAAATAAGAGCTTTTTTTATAAAATGGTGTCGGATTTACTTTTGCGTTGTGTTTCTTTCTTATTCAGCTGTTTTGGTACTTCTAAATGCTTTGTACTCGTTCCTCAATCAACCAATCAAACAGGATTTATAAAGTGTGGCTAATCACCACAAGGGTATTTAGGCACTGAGAGCCTTGATGCTTTGTGGTTATTCGGTAAAACAGCCAGGTCTTGAATCCTTTCCCTGAATTCCATAAGAGAGGAGGAGGAAGGTGAAGGGGGAAAGGGGAAGGTTGTTACAGGGGTTTGCAGCGAGGTAGGAGGAGGAGTGTTTTCCACTGTTGACTTGACGGATACAGGGGGTGTTTTCGAGGGAGAGGGAGCGCAGCTGACTGGAGGGTTGGTGGAAGTTCATGCGGTGGTTGATGTATGCTGGTCCTTGATTGTGAAGGGCTTTGTATGTGTGAATCAGCATCTCGAATTGGCATCTCTTCTGAATGGGGAGCCATGGGAGCTTTTTGAGGTGGGGGGTGATGTGGGTCCGTTTGGGGAGGAGGAGTCTGGCTTCTGAATTCTGTATGGTCTGCAATCTGTTCAAGAGGTGCATGGTGATTGCTACATAGAGTGTGTTTCCGTAGTCCAGCTGGCTGGTGACTAGAGCTTGCAGGTGTTGAACAGTGTAGGGGTGAGTTAGGAGCCTTGAGAAACGCCGCAGATGATGTTCTTGAGTTCTGACGTGAAAGGTGGTAGGCGGATTCTCTGGGTTTCTACCAGTGAGGAAGGAGGTGATCTATCTGAGGGTATCTCCTTGGATTCCAAAGTGATAAAGCGTCTTGATTAAGGTGTGGTGGGATACGGTATTGAAAGCTGCTGAGTGGTCGAGGAGGATCAGGGTTTCCATTTCTCCCCGTTCATGGAGGGTTCTGATCTCGTCAATGGCAGGGATCAGGGAGGTTTCGGTGCTGTGGTTGGAGCAGAATCTGGATTGGGAGCTGTTCAGAAGATTGCTGTTCTCCAGGTGTTTCGTGAGTTGGTGGTTGATGGCCTTTTCTAGGACTTTGGCGGGAAAGGAGAGCAGAGAGATGGGACGGTGTTCGCTCCTGCTGAAAAATGTACCTTCTCAAAGCGTGGCGCAAAGAGTTCCATTCGCAGTGGGGGAGGTCACAAGGAGCAGGGAGAGCGTCTGTCGTTGCTGTACAGGGGCCAGTTGGGTTGGGGGCTACTGATTATGTCAAATCATTCTGTGCTATTTGATTCATGTTCTGTTGCATTTGAGGACACATTTGAGACTCATTTTGTTCCCTTTCTGTATTGTATCTACTATCCTATGTACAGTGCCCAAACTTTCCACAGATGTGGCACAGTACATTTCTTTTCTACATGTTAACCTTAGCATTGCCCATGTTTGAGTTCTTAAGAAATCCTCTACCACTACCTTGTGTTAAACATTTGCAGTTTGCATAAATTAAAAATTATTACTCTGCACATCAACTCCTTGCATGCCTAAATTTGTACATACAAAAAAACCAGGATCTCAAATGTGAGAACCTTTCTGATCACCTTTCTGGAAATACTTCATTTGTGCTACCATCAGCTTATCCCAGATTTCGCTCTGTTTAGCTTCAAAACCCAGATTCTCAACTACTCTTTTAGGCCTGGGGTAGGACCTAGTAGCATGGGCCACCAAGAATCATTCCAGACGCTAAGCACCTTTGTAAAGAGCAGGATCTCAGTTTTCTCTGCATTAAGTTTCAAACAATGAGAGTGCATCCACTTTGATACCGCTGAAAGACAATTCACTGTGTTTCCTCTCATCTCTGTATTCTTTTCATCTATGAAAATTATGAGCTGAGTATCATCTGCATAGGTAGTGATCACGAACCATCAGGCTCGAATAATACCCACCAGATGTGACACAGAAACATTGAATAGGGTGGGAATCAGGGAAGAGCCCTGAGGAACACTACAGTTTACCACCTTTGAATTGGATTTAAAAGGAGGCAGTTGCTCCGACTGAGACCTATTGTTCAAAAACCAGCATAACCATAGCCAGGTTATGGAATGCAAACCAATTTCATGCAGCCTTTGTAGCAGTAAATGATGAGAGACAGTGGCCCATCCTTCTGTGCCTCCTTTGTCCATGAGAGACAGTGTTAAATACAGCAGACAGGTCCAGGAGGAAGAGGACAGCAGATATGCCCTTATAAACCAGGAGCTTAATGCTGTCCAACATCACCAGCAAGTAGGATTTGGTACTATTTTTGCTCTAAAGCCAGTTTGACAGGGGTCCAACAAGTTGTTGTCTTTCCAGGTAATGGGAAAGCTGGCTATTAACTAATTTCAAACTATGTATTCAAATCTACCCTAAGTACCTTTGAAAATTTTACAATCCTTTCTATTTATGTATACCACTTTATACAATTCTTCTCTAAGCTTTGGAATGTTTTTAGTAACTGTAAGAAGATCAATCTCATCCTTGGTACATGCAAATATTCTCCCACAATTATTCCACATTGAGCGCCTTGAGACCCTCCCGGGTGAGTAGCGCGCTCTATAAATGCCGTGATTGATTGATTGATTGATTGATTGACATTCAGGACATCCTCAAAAACCCTAGCTTTAAAGTAATCCATCTCAATATCATCCCTTGTTAGGTCTCGCCTGAGGCAGCATGCATACTGTTAGAAATGGGGCTTCTGGTTGGCTAGGGTTTGCACCTAAGCCAGGCAGAACCCACCACTCTAGTCAGGGCAAGTAAGTTATACACCAAAGATAATCTGTGCTCACCCCCCGAAACTTGGCACAGAGCAGTCAGGCTTATCCCCAGTAGCAATGTGTAAAGCGTTTGCGCAACACACTCACACACCAGTGACACAATAAATACATCACAAAAGAGACTCCACACAGGATTATATAAAAATATATGGTGTATTATACATAACCCATAGACCAAAAATTACATAAATCATAAGTACTGTGCGTCCTATGCAATTCCTGAATCAGTAAGCATTATCTTGGTAAGGCAAGAATCAAAATGACATACGTGAGACCATCAGGGCATGAAACGAAAAATGAAAACACATGAATCATAAAGGTTGTGCATACCATTCAAATACTGGCAATGTAAATCAAAACAACATACATCAATATCAGAGCATGAAGTGCAGTAGACAATGAATGAGAACACATAAATCATCCAGGGTCATCATAAGCACCACAATCATGACATATCAGTATAGACACATCAGCAACAAGAAGCCCCTGTAAGAAAACGAACCCTTAATCTGTATAAGCCCTGGTGAAGTGACTGCATTCCAAACATTATGTAGGGCCCTGGAGCCTCTCCGCACCTTTTAGTGATATTAGGGTAGTTTATCTTCAGCCTAAGGTAATGGTACGCTTTGTTGTGAGTTTTGGGAGGCACGGGTCCTCTAATTGCAAGGGGTGCCGTAAGGTGATAGCAGGACAATGCGGGTCCGGCTCCAGAAATGAAGAAAACAAATTAGGCACACTCCGTTGCAGGAGCACACCACGCCTGTCCCCAGCTGGTGAAGGGCGCAGCGAAAATCCTCTGCGACCGCTCAGTCTGGTCTACAGAAAGCGCAAGCATGGTGCAACAGAAATGCGGGGAGGAGGCAAGACACCACCGGGACCGGTTGGTTCCGAAGTACTCACAAGACGTGTTTTGGGGTCTGCTGGCAGTGTGCCTCACGGATCCCGGGGTTGTGCTTTGACCTCTTGGGCTGGGGCAGCGTGTAGACATCTCCGACACCCGCCGACCAGCCTTTTAGGCGGAAGGGGCTGCGATTGGGGGATACCCTCGGTGTGGTGATGATTTCAGCCCGGGTCCTTGGCTGGTGGAGCCACGCTGAAGGAGGCCTCGCCGTGAGGAAGGCAATCCAGCGTGTGGTGCAGGGAATTCCTCCTGAGGCTGTGTACCTCGTTAATAGCCCCCTGAGCAGACAGCAGTGTATGGGGAGAAGGCTCCACAGGCATCCATTGAAAACATGTGCTAGGCCTTTGCCATCAGATTGCAAGGAAAAGCTGAAGCATTTCCTACGCTTCTTATCTTAGTTGAAGACAAAAGGGGAAATGTAAAGCGCTCTCTGTGCACTAATCTTAGCACAAGTACAGTTACAAAGTTCAGCACTCACCAGACAATATAATTGAAGGGCCAGGGGCAGCAACCAATGCTCACCATGCGTTAGGCCCCTGGGAGAACACTTGGGGCACAGAGAAGCAGAAGGCTACCATATTAAAACAAATAATGTTGGATCCTTCTGACAGTCCAGCAGTGGATAGGTAGCCTAGAGTCAGGGAGTAGCTGGCAGCAGGGCAACAAGCAGAAAAGCAATCCAGTGAGTCCTCTATGCCACCCACCAGGGAGTAGGTAGCAGGTCAACAACAGAAGAGCAGTCCAGATGAGTCCTTTGTGCAGCGCAGGCAGTCCTTCTGACAGAGGTTCAGTCCCAGTTCCAAAAGTGCTCCAAAAATGTGGAGTCAGAGTCCCTGTACTTATACTAAAAATGACTTTGATGTAGAGGTGACTTCAAAAGAACTTTTAGAAGGGCACAACAACCCCATTCAATCCCAGCTCTGGCTCTAGACATCAGTAGGGTCTAAACGAGCCCTTTGAGTGAGGGCAGGGCCCAATCTTTACACATGTTAGTGCACCCCACCTCTTTCTCTCCCAGCTCAGGAAGAACATTCGGTATGCAGATGAATGCAGATGCAACCCTATTATACCCAACCCTTTCTGTGTGATGGCTGCCTGGAAAGTATGCATAAGCCCAGCTGTCACTCTACCCTAGACATGGATTGGAGTCAGGCTGCAAAGCACATAGAGTTATAAGCACAGAGAAATGCTCACTTTCCAAAAGTGGCATTTCTAAAATAGTTTTAAAAAATCCACATACACCAGTAAGCATGATTTTTCACTACCATTCTAAACATACCAGCGCTACTCCTTTCAGATCAGAAATTACTACTTGAACACATGTAAGGGGGATTCCCAATGTTACCCTATGGCAGGAGCAGGCCGCACAGTAGTGAGAAACAAAATAGGCTGTTTGTCCCTACCAGGACATGACACACAATAAAGGCGCATGCCCTGCCTTTTACCTACTCAGCACCCTGCCCATAGGGCTACCTATGGCCTACCTTAGCGGTGACCTATATGTAGTAAAAGGGGAGTTTAAGGCTAGGCAAATAACTTTAAATGCCAAGTCAATGTGGCAGAAACTACGCATGCAGGCCCTGCAGTGGTAGAGGCCTGACACAGGTTTGAGAGGTCACTTCTGTGGGTGGCACAAGCAACACTGCAGGCCCACTAGTAGCTTTTAATTTACAGGCCATGTGTATATGATGTACCACTGTACAAGGGACTTACAGGTAAATTAAATATGCCACACAGGTGTATGCCAATCATACCAAGTTTAAAAGAGAGAGCGCATGCACTTTAGCACTGATTGGCAGTGGTAAAGTGCCCAGAGTTCTAAAGCCAACAAGAAGAGTGTCAGAAAAATAGGAGAAAGAAGGCAAATCATTTGGGGATAACCCTGCAAAAAGGGCCAGGTCCAACACAAAAGCTGTTTCTTCAAGATCTATTGTACCTTAAACAAACCTAAAAAGGGCTGAAAACCCACCCATTACTTACCATTGGTTGTAGTCTTCGTCACTTTCACTTCTTTTGTCTTCAATGGTCAGCGGCAGCTACACTGATTTCATTTTGCCAGCCAGTTTCACTCCAGACGGCTTTGAGAGGATTTGAGTTTTACATATTTAGAATACTTACACACACTGATTTTAGTTTTATCTTTTTTTGATACGGCATACACACAGAGGCAGCAGTTTTAAGCTGGCACATATCACATGAATCTCCCCACTTCATTCAATGATACTTTACACCACTCTATGCCATTCAACTCTACAACACTCTACTCCAATCTACGTCACTCCACTCTACGTCACTCCTCTCTATGCCATCCCACCCCACCCTACGCCACTCCACTCTACAATACTCCATCCAACTCTAAGTCACTCCACATCACTCCTCGTTATGCCTCTCCACTCCACTCCACTCCGCTAAACTATAAGATACTCTACTCCACTCCACTCTAAGATACTCTAATCCACTCCACTATAAGATACTTGATTCTACTCCACTGTCCGGCACTCCACGCCACTCTACACTACTCAATGCTACTTTACTCCAGTCTACGCCACTCCACTCCATTTCATGACACTCTATGACACTCCATGCCTCACCACTCCACTCTACGTCAGTCTACAACACTCCATACCACTCAATGCCTCTGTACAACACTCTACGACACTTTACTCCACTCTATGCAACTTCACTCTATGCCACTCCTGTGAGAAGTTGGCCTGGTATCTGCTGTCCACTAATTAAAGTGGGCACCTTGCACCAGTCCAAACAACCCTTATGGTGATTTAAGAGGTCAAAGATAACCTTAGAAAGCTATCCAAGTTGTAGCTGTGGAGAGCAGCCTTCAGGCTTAGTCTTGAAGGAATGTTAAGCAGCTTGTTTTACCAGAATGCAACCTTATAGTATTGGTTAAATGAAAGGAGAACCACACAGTAGTTATAAAAATATGTATTTATTGATATAACACTCTCTAGTAGGACACAGTATCTTCTACACGAAGATACTCAGAAAGCACACAATACTGTAGCACAGAAATAAAAGTAAATAGCACTAATACACAGTGGGCCCCGGGGGGGGGAGACTGAACCATATACTAAAATAGTGGTATAGGAACCACAACTCGAGTCCAGACACTGTCTAGAGGATGTAGAATCACTGGGAACCCAAGGTGAGTCAGTAGGGACCCCACGGAGGACGGGTGCAGTGTGGGGACACGACTGCGTGCTTCGTACAATTTTAAGGGGAAGCCGTGGTTGAAGTTTTAAAGTTTAAGGACCCTTCCCAGTGGACTTTGAAGAAACCCCATGGACGTTAGGAGGTTGGAGAGCCACCCCACCCATGGATACTGTAGTACCAGAGTTACCTATCCCAGGGGAGCCGGGTGCATAGGTCTGAAGTGGCGTCGGAAACCGCCGTCGATCTCAATGGAGGACTTCGAAGAAGAGCCACTGCTGGAGGGAAGAAAAGTGCCCGCTGGAATCCAAAGGTGGATTCTTGTCGAAGAGTACCTGAAAGCAGAGGAGACAGAGTCTGGGTCACTCAGGAGTGACCAGGGGCTCGGTAGACGAATGCCCACCGATGTCGGGTGCTTCAGGTGTGTTGAGGGAGTTCTTGACTCTGCAGCTATGAGGATCAGGAGATGTCGAGGACAACCAGGAGTTGAATACGAGCTGTCCCACAAAGGATGTCGAGTGCTGAGGGGTCGGTGTCCTGCGGGAGTACCAACAAGCCTTGGCAATGGCAATTCACGCAGAAGGTCTAAGAAGGTTACGGGTCAGACCAGCAAGGTCCATGAGACTCACCAAACACATGGGAGTCAGGGCAAGCCTGGAACAACCAGGGGAGCCCAAGAAAAGCAAAGTTGATCCTCAAATGGACCCACTGGCCGGAGGCACAGGAGTCGTGAGAGGACCTCAAGCGATTTCACCAAACAGCAGCCCATAGAGCACTCGGTGCAAGGAGGCCAGAGTTCTTGGTAAGAAATAGTGCCAGAGGTTGGGGCTACTTGGAGCCCAATGCACTTGCTCAGGAAATGCCAACAAGCATATGCACTTGCAAATGAATGCAGTGCACAGGGGTACAGGTATTGCAGCCCCCACGAGGGATTCTGCCTTCAAACTTGGTAAGAGGGCAGCTTGGACCTTATCAGGCGTAAAAACCCACCTCCTGTGTTGATGGAGCCTTCAGTGTCCATAGGAGCTCAGGAGCAGCAGACCAGTCAGTCATGATGTGGTGCCTGCGGATGCAGGAGAGTGACTCCTTCCCTCCAAGGGAGATATCTTTGGTTGTCCTTGATGCTCCACAGGTCCTGCACAGAGCCTGTATGATGCACGGGCACAGACGATGCTTCAAACTGAGAGGGAGACAAAATCGGGCCCAAACAAAGTCCAGCGAAGTCCAGAGTGTCCAGACTGTCGAAGTTCAGTGGTTTCTGGTTCAGCATCTTGTCCATGTCAAATCTAGGGTCCTACAGCCAGGTAAGCCGTTTTGTACCCACGGGAGAGGGTTGGACAGATTCAGGGGACCCTCCCAGGGGAGTGTCTGGACAGTGGGGAGGTTACTCCCATGTCCTTTATCCAGTTTTGTGCCAGAGCAGGAGCCAACGGCTCCCAGGACTGCTTTGTACTGGACTATGCATAGGGACACCAAATGTGCCCCTCATGCAGACTTTCGGTCGCTGGCAAGCACACCCACCCAGCCCTAATACGCGAAATCCTGTCTGGCAGGTGGTCACACCTCCCTGTGACAGGATGCCTATTGTTCCACCTTCCTCTGCTCGAGCTTGGCTCAGCAGCAGGAGGGCAGAAATGTGTCTCTGGTCGGCAGCAACCATTTTGTGCTGCCCGGGACTAGAAGGCTGGTACCGGGAACACCAGGGACCCAACGAAGCTCGTTTCTGAGGGGTGGAATCATACCTCCCAGACCGGTTACCGGTGTGAAGGTATGATTCCACAATGTTTGACACCAAACACGATAGGGTTACTTTCAGCCGTTTTAGAGTTGGTCATCATGCGGTCGCATAATGCCACTATATATGTCGTAAATGGCTGCTGCATTAACAACCCAGGAGAATGGACTCCGTAGGCTGCAGGGGTGTCCTGCTCATGCAGTGGCACCCTCTCACTTAGAACCAAGCACCCTGCATTCAGGATTGTCAAGGCATGCTATAGGGGTGACATAGGTTTTAAGTGTAGTGACCCTTAGATATAGTAAACCTATATATTAAGTAAGTGGTGCATGCACCAACTTACACAGGCTGCAAAGGCAGGCCTGTAGGTTCCATTTTGCATGGCCTCTAATGGGTGGCATAATACATGCTTCAGCCCATGGGAGGCCTTTGGGGTACCTCATCATCATCATCAAAATACTTTATTCGGCTTTAGGATTAAAACCATAAAAGTTACACAACTCCATATAACAGTTAAGACATATAATTCATAACAATAATATTAAAACAAATTGTCCCCTAAAATACAAAGATATATACATCTAATACATAAAATTATATAGGGGGGGAACCGCTACACCAGAGGACCAAATTACATCAATATGGATAGTAATGGAGAGTACCTACCAACGTTGGAAGTTTACTAACTCTCCATACAAATCCTAGATCTCAGAGAGGATTTCAGAAAGCCTACTATAAAAGTCACACAGTCTAATTTCAACAGTTGTAAATAAAAAAGAGCTGGGCGGACCTGAGTAAAATTCAACTTCTTTAAAAGGGGTGTTAAAAAATATCTGCGAGGTACATCATAAAATTTACAGAAAAACATAAAGTGTAGCAAATCCTGAGGAGACACTCCGTCGCAGCCACAGGATGCTAACACCTGGCCTCTGCAGCTCCCTTTTGGAACAGCTAATAGCAAATGAAAATAATCCAATCGAAACCTGATTAATAAAAACCGCTCATGGGGCGACAATGGCCACAGAAGATAAGGCTCAATAGATGGGATTGTTTTAAGCATCACATATTTACGGACGCTTGATTTCCCAATTTCTAAATCGTCTCTACCATGCTTTTTTAAGGTAATAAAGGTTTTCTTTACAAATTCCACATCCTTCATGGTAATAGAATCAGGCTTTAAAAAAGGTCCGGCCGCCCCAGCTCTTCAAAACAACCCTTAATATATTTTAACCATGGAATACGAGACATGTAATCAAGACTCATAGTTTCTCTTAAAATCTGATGGTTGAGAACTAACTCCTTGTTTAACCAACAATTGAGCCAAAACAACAAGGGGCGCATGGCCAAGGTGTCGCATAAAAATGGTAACCCCAGTTCTTCATGTACCACCAGATTTGATGTTCCAGTGGGCACTCCTAGGAGACGTTTTAGAAAGGTGTTCTCCACCACCTGTAGAGCATCGGTTGCTGCATAGCCCCAGATTTCACTCCCATAGCCAGCTATAGCAACACTTTTGGCCTGAAATATCTTCAACATTGCGGCAATTGGGCGCTTACCCATCTTCGCTGCAAAGTTGAAGATTGCCGCATTCGCCCTTGTAACCTCCCCTTTTTTCCTCTGAATCAGGGGCCTCCAATTCAAACGGTCATCTATTAGAACACCCAGGTAAGAGAATACCGAAGTCGTTGGTACTTTCTCATTACCCACTTTAAAAGTGAACGATTTCTTCGGGCGAATCCCAACCTGCATAATATAGGATTTGGAATTGTTAATTGCCAAATCACGGGCTTCCATAAAACTCCGAAAGGTGTCTAACAATGTCTGAAGTCCCCTTGCCGTCCTAGCAACGAGGACCGCATCATCCGCATATAGCAGGACGGGCAGACCTCTTTGCCCCACATATGGGAAATCGACCCCTGTTTTTATCAAAGTTTTTTCCAGGTCATTGATATATAAATTAAATAAAAAGGGGGCCAAAATACACCCCTGCCGAACCCCCTCTCTATTTTAAAATCTCTAGATACACGGAGATCCTGTGCATATCTGATGTTAGCCTTTGTATCCCTGTGCAGATCCTCCAGGAAGTCAACCAAGTTTTCCTCCACCCCCATGGCCCGCATGGATTGCCACAGTTTCCCCGATTGACACAATCAAAGGCTGAGGAAAGATCCATGAAGGCCATGTAAATTGTACCTTGGCGGGCAATTGTATACTTTCCCAGGATCAGATATAAATTAAGGCATTGGGCCAAGGTGGAGCGCCCTGGGCGGAACCCATACTGTATATCAGAGATGATCTCATTCTCTGCCGCCCAAGAGGATAATCTTCCCAATAATACCCCACCCACAACCTTGACCACGGAGTCAAGAAGGGAGATCGGTCTATAACACAAAGTGCTATTGCGATCGCCCTTCTTGAATACCGGCACAATGGTTGAGATGCTCCAGGAGTCCGGACAACCAATCCTGGCCGCCGCGTTAAGGACAGCCATCAATACTGGGGCCCAAAAAGATGGATCAGATTTAAAAAGGTCTGGAGGAATACCATCCGGACCTGGGGCCTTATTACACGTCAGCCCTAAGATGGCCTTCTCCACCTCTTTCTGCTCAAACACTATTGGAGCAGTAATATTAACCCTACTTTGGGATTGATGAGGCTCCATGGGGCGTCTAAAAATAGATTTAAAATGAGACACCCATTCATCCTCAGATATATTAGTGCCTACTTCTCCATCCCTAGCCTTTTCAAATAAAGGTCGATTAATAATGCCCCAAAACCTTGCGCTATTCCCCAAAGTGCTTGCCTCCAGTAAGTCCCTCCACATTTCCTCCTTCAGTTCGCCCTTACGGTTAACCAATGCCCGTTTATATTCACGACGGCGGGCACATATCAGAGACTGATTTCTCGGGGTAGCTTTTAAAGCATCTTTCAAAAGTTTAGCTGCCTTAGAACACAGTGGATTGAACCATCTAGGGTCAGATAACACCGTCCCATGAGAAGGGGCACTTAAAAGTGCCCCTATCTTTAAGACAATAACATCAAAAGCCCCAAGGACACCCCCGGGTGGAAACCAAGTGACACACAGGAAGCTAATTCGGTAGCACAAGATACTTGTACCTTGCCATAAAATGAGTCTGGGGATATCTGTGACCATTTTAGGCGGCGTTTACCATCCACCGGTCTCAACATGCCTGGGAATATCACCCTAGCTTGTGTTATCAACAGCCTACCTCCAAGGTGGACACAGATGGGATTATGATCGCTAAAAGCGCTATCCATGATGGTAAACCCACGGAAACTAGACTGGAGTCCGGTGGGAATCAAGATGTAGTCTATAAATGAACCATCACTACATCCTTTAAAAGAAGGAACGGACTGTGTGCTAAGGGGGTTAACCAGAGACATTGATGATACCAAATCAAATTCATTAAGCAGACCATTCAATGCATCCCCCTGAACGGAATGCTCAAAATGGAATCCCCGCATCCTGGCACATCCCATCTCAGCCATACATCTTATTTTAGGGTCTCCACAAGGATGAATATTAAAATCCCCTGCCACCATAAGATTATGAGCAACAGAACCACAGGACTGTCTTATAAGGCAGCCTAGCTGGGCAATCTTACACTCCCCCAGCACACTTAGTGCATTATAGAAATTAATAATGCCCATACGGTCATTTCCTCTCCCTAGGACAATTACTTGAGAGTCCTTATTAGCAGTAGGAAGTTGCTGAATCCTACAGGTCACAGCCAACGATATGTAGGTCACTAAACCACCCCTCGCTCTGCCACAAGGTGACGGGGTTGCAGGGACAAAAATGCTTTATATCCCTCCAGAAACAGGTTGCAGTTCACAAGCCAGGTCTCCTGAAGACAAATCACAGAGAATTGTCTAATGAACTGCATCCATACGGGATCCTGAAATTTTCCTAACAACCCTGCAATGTTCCAAGACAAGACATTATAAATGTCTGCCCTTTCGATCATCCCCTGTTGTACAATCAATGAAAGCACCCGCTGCTGAGGGCTAATCCTCCCAGACAGCTCCCCGGCGCTGGGCACAATATTTCGCACAGAGATTGATGGGGACCCCTGTTGATGCAATAACTCTCCAACGGGCTCTGTGTTCATGTTCAGTCAGTCTTGCTCATCCAACCTTGATAAAGCTGAAAATCTATTGGATAGCGCTAACCGAGTAGCAGGCTGGTGCAGGGTCGATCGAAATTGGACCCCCTGGGGCCGCGGATAACCTCCACCCGCAACCTCACGGGGTCCATGAGACCACCCATCACAAAAAATATTAGTGTTTGGGGGCCCTATAGGGTCAACCTCGTAGAAGAAACCCAACGGGAGGACCTGGATACCAGAATCACGATGTGCACGGTCAAAATAAGCATCCTGTAAGATTCTATCCACAAGGGGAGATCCATTGAAGTTCACAACAATACAATCCCCCCTCCGGGTTTCCTCCTGTTCCCCAACCAGCCCATGCGGCGCACCATAATAATATTACGTTCCACCATTGGACCTACAGAGGTGTTATTCGACAGCCAATGAGTAACCTTATTTTTAAGTTGACTGAAATCTTCGTTGGACCCTGGCGAAAGTGGAGGGACATTTCCCAAAATTATTACGAGGGGTGTTGATTGAGGTGGAAGATTGATAACCACTGAATTCTTTGTGGCATTTACCAGATGACCCTGTGCCCCCTCCATTGATGTTCCCGAAGTTTGAGAAATCAAACCCTGGGGAAGAAAGTTAGGAGCCTGTCTTTCGCTTGAGGTATTTGCCAACCCCCCAGATCTTTGGGCACTATATTTACACCATGAGGTTGAATTCCACTGGCAGGCCACGGGGCTAATACTAACCCAGGCGTAGATGTAATACCTGGGATTATGTTGTCCTTAGACGAGTTAGGGACCATAGGTTGAGTAGATTGGACGGGTAGAACAGACCTATTCTGTTCTACTAAAATTTTCTCAATAAGATTTAATTTATCCAAAATGGGACTCAACTTAGCATCCAACATACAACTCATGGTAGATTTAAAGGCTTCCATCAAGGCCGGGTGAACTGTGTTTACTACTGATGATACAGGTGCCGGGATTTTAGGAGCTAACTTGGTTGATACATTTAGTTTGGTTTTTTTGGCTTGACTCCCAATGGACTTCAAATTTCTTTTTGTACTCCCACGTGACCTTGGAGCCACCCTTGGTTGTTGTGAGGGGCCAACATTACGATGTATTTCTGGCGACCTATAATTGTTAATACTGCCAGATTCTATCGCTAGTGCAGAAACACCCTCCTTATTATTCTCAATAATTACAGCGGGAGAAAGTGGTCTATGAGGTACCTCACAGGGAATTTCTTGCAGAGGAGATGAAGCTACAATAGTCTCTCGGTTAATACCCAATAAGAGGGGCGTGGGTGTACTCGATATTTCCATAACACCTTGCCTTATGGGATTAATAGAGCCAGCCAAGAGGGAGGATAAGCCATTAGAGGGAGATCTAGAGAGGCGCCTATTCACCATTTCGATCTCCTTATCAATAACAGAGGTAGCTCTCATTAAAAAAGCATCCATGGTTGTAACATTAGCCCTGGTTACAGCTTTTGTCCCTTCCAGGCTCTCTTGGAGCCTCCGCCTCCCCATATCACAATATCAATGTGTCCCCCCAAGTCTCAAAAAAAAAAAAAAAAAAAAACACAACACAACACCCAATACCCTGATTAAAATGTAAAGAACAGTCTCAGCCTAATAAACCATTACAAGCCCCTGCCGTACAACAGCAAGGGACCAAAGAAAGGTCCCATTCAAATAATACTTCCCCTGTAGTATAGTGCTACACCTAAACACTTCTCAAATCGGACCGCCAAAAAGTGTAAATATTAAAAAGGCACAATCCCAAGCCAAAATTTCAATGGACCCCTGCTACTGCAAACAGGTTACTAAGAGGAAGGGCCCAGCCCAGCCTCTTCCGGCCCCTGACGGGCACAGACGGGCCCGCCCTTGGTCCGGGCTTCGTCCGGGCTGCGGTCCCGCGCGCGTCCCGCGCAGCGGTTGGAGAGGCTGCGCTATGAGCGCGTTGGCTCCGCCTCCCACTCACTCGCGGCAGCTGCGGATAACAGCGGTGCACTCTGGGTGTTGCAGTCCACCCCAGAGTGTGAAGACTCAGTGGCGTTACCCCTGGGACCCTCGTCCCACCAGAGATATCCTCAGATGCTGGATCGCGGTGGCAGCAGGACGGCAGCAACAGGGAGGCACCACGAAGACCACAAGCCGCAAGGAAACACCCCCTGGGTACATGGGTGTTAGGTTTGAAAACCCCATTCTCGTTATGCACTTGTTCCATGTTATATAGGTTAGCAGTGTGCAGCTAAATTAGACACCATTCGTATCCCCGTTATGCAACCCACTGAGTTATCCCTGCAATGTGCCAGTTTCAGTTAGCAAGTGTGACTCCATTTTGTAATCCCGATTAGGCTGTGTCTGAACTAGGCCTCATTATTCGTATTGCTTGCCTTAGCAGAACACTGTATTTAGTTATTATTTTCTTTTCTGTTCAAGGTTGCCTTCTGACTTACTAATGAATAGGCCATTCTGCCTTCGCATACCTATCCGTGTGTGTAGCTCTGCTCCCACGTTAGGAGACGCTGAGACCCAGCACGGCAACCTTGAGATAGTGATAGCGTGTACTCATCTAGCAGGTGGTAGCCCATCCTTCTGTGCCTCCTTTGTCCATGTTCGGTCTAAGCCGGTAACTTTCCACTGTGGGCGTGGTTGGAGGTTCTTGGGGGGAATGGTTATGCGTTGCAGACTGTTGGGGGGCCAGTCCCTTGGCAGACATCTTAGGGTGCAGGTCAGATTGGACTCCTCTGCAGAGTATTGCTAATAAACAACTGTTTGTATACTCCACTGTGTGACCGACTCTTCATTTGGTAGAAGGCGAGTAGGAGGTTGTAGATAACCCGAGTGGCCCTTTACAGGTCACTTCCTTCAGTTGTTGCCCGAACAGGGACCCCGCAAGGTGATCCGACTCACCCGTAATCGGGTCGCAGGGTCGGGGTTGTGTCCGGTCGGTCGGGCGGATCGGGGATCCCCACACGATAAGAGCCTGGTTCTCTTGGCTGCCCTGCCCGTCTGATCGGGCGACTCCTCATCTAGTGGTCACCGGCTGGGGTCCTGAGAAGGCAAAACCTTGGATTTGACCGTTTGGTCCGAAGAGTCGGCAGTGGAGAATAATCTTGCTCGACCTGAGTGCACCAGGTGAGTGATTTGAATTCTTGGAAAATGTGGCACCATGGTTGAACGACACAAGCCTACGGGCTGTGTCTGGTACAGTCTCCAGACTGTCTTGTCTTAATCTAGGTGGGTTTGCAGACCCTTAAAAGACACAGAGTGTTCGTGAGCAGTCTACCGGGCCAACTGGAAGTTTGGCCCATTCTTGAAAAGGTCTGGGGCTGTTTGCGAGCAATCTGCCAGGCCAACTGAAAATTCAGCCTATTCTTGAAAAGGTCTGGGGCTGAAGCCTGTCTTCTTGTCTTGGAACAGTCTTTGGACTGTCTTGACTTGGAACAGTCTTTGGACTGTCTTGTTTTGGTGCAGTCTGCGGACTGTGGGGTGCGGTTTTCGGACTGCTTTTGATTTGGTTTTTGGACCGTTTTGTTGGTTGATGTTGTATTTGTCCATTGGGGACAGTGTATGTGTCTTATATTAAGATGCCTTGTCTAAGCAAGTTAGGGTGTTTTGGATGTCGGTGTTGTTCCACTGAGGCTCGATTGGAAGAGAGGCAGCCTGCGCCTCCAGAGGGTACCCCGAATTTTGATGTATACGTCAAGCATGGCATTGGCCCTATTATGTTTAGCACATTGTTGAATAAATATACGAGGGACAATGCTGACTTAAGTGGCCACTTACTGGCACATTTGATGAACAAAAGTTGAATTACTTGCAAGACAAATTGTTCGCCAAAAAGAGCAGGCAGTCGATGTTTGATTCTCTGAGTACATGGCAGAAGGAAGCAAAGCAACGACGTATGAGAGCAGAGAAATAAACTCGGAGGGGACAGACCAAACGATAACGCAGAAAGCAATGGCCTATGACAGAGAAAAGATCGAGAAAGGCATAGAGTGTGCAGATAAGAAGTTTCAATTGCAGAGTGATAAATGTTATGTTGCTAGAGAGGAAAGTGATGTTTTCGTTGAGGAGTTATTAGATTCTCGACCCCCACCTCCTTATGCCCCCGAACGGATACACCCTATAACCCCAACATCTCAGTCTTCAGCCTCTGGTTCTGCTATTCCTTGTCTCTCTGTTTCTAGCTCTACTGCTTTGGCCCCGGCCCCGCCTGTTTCTTCTCCACCTTCGCAAGTTACAGGGGCGGGAGCCGTCAGTTCCCCTATTCTGTCTCCTGGTTCCGTATCTGTGGTTACGCCTTCTCTTACTCCTGCAACACAGTCTTTGTTCACGATGGTACCTGTTTCTTCATCTGCTCTTTCCCCCTTGAGTGTGTTACCTCAGGCATTGCAAAATGCCGAGACACCTGTACGTGGAGTGCATGCAGCGAATTGGGCAGAGGCACGGACCGCATGGAGAAAGTGTTGGTGCGCTCTGCTGTGGGTGATGAGGAAAAGAGAATGGTGGCTAACCAGGCTGCACAATGGGCTCGGAATCCGATTTATAGTGTGGAAGATGTGTGGAGCGTGATGAAAGATTATGAGCCGTTTATACAACAACATGCTCTTAAGCATATGTCGGCTATGCTGATAGGATTGTGGGAACAGTGTTTCCAGGGTATTGCACTGCAGATCATCTATGACATTCGGGATAGGGTATATGCTACAGGTATGGCCCCCAATGAGGTTTTCAGTAATGTGACGACATTGGTGGTTATCGGGGTAGAGTGCTTCAGAAGGTCCCGATGACAGTGTCACAGTTCCCCATGAGGGAAGTTCATCCCATTTACCACCCCGAAATACCGGAGTTGCGAGATGGGAAGGATGTAGTTACCCGCCCACGAGTGGCGGCTCGTTTCCAGGAACAGTGGATCTACACTCCTTGGAAGAGGAGTGAGGTAATATCCCTAAAAGGTCAGTTGCCGGACCCTCGGAAAAATCCAACCGCATACTATAAAGAATTGATGGAGGCGGCCTCCTCCACAGTGATAACATTAGCTGATATAGAGTTGTTTTTCGGCCTGTTAGTACCGGTAGATATATGGAGACAGGTGCATACGCAGGATCATGTAGTGGAATTGGGTGGAACATGGGACGAGATCAGGCCATAGGATAAGGAGCGCAAGCCCGGCGAGAAGCCGAAGGCGGAGCTATTAGCCTTGCCGGGGCGTATTATCACTTACATGCATTCCCTTATCCCGCCGAGACGAGTGGATTGGGACAAGTTGACTGCGTGCCGTCAGAAGAAGGATGAAAGTGTGTCTGATTTCTTTACTAGGTTTGAAGGGGTGTTCCTGGATTTTAGTGGCCAAGATCTGTCACTGGAGGGTGATGTTCGTTTGTTCGCCAACAGGTTTGTCACTATTCTGCTTCCCGGATTGCGACTAGGTTGCAGGCTTCGGAAAGTACTTGGACAACCTCATCCCCATCAGTAATTTTGAGTATGGCACAGTACTACGAGCATAGAGAGAATGAGGACAAAGAGAAGGTGGAGAAAAAGTTGAAGGAGTTGAAGACGAGGGTGTTAATGCAGCAAGTGGTGAGAGGGAATGGAAGAGGTAGAGGTTCGGGTCCGGCCCAGCGGGGGTCCCGGGTTGACAGGAACAGTACTCCGGGTGTGCCCGTAGGGTACAACCAATGTGCGTACTGTAAGAAGGAGGGGCATTGGCAAAGTGAGTGTCCGGAGTTGTTGCAGAAAGTTGAGGCCCCGAGAGGAAGGGGTTTTAGAGGACGTGGTAGAGGAGGAGGAGGCCGAGGAGAGATGCAGTCTGAAAATACATCGTATGCTCATCAGAACAAGAACTATTTCGACGAAACTCGGGGAAGGCAGTACTATCATGACGACTATGACATGGATGAAGTAACGGGGATGTCCCACAGCTAGGACAGCCAGGGGCAGGGTGAGGGACCAGTTCTGGTGCCTGTGGATCAGCTTGGACCCTATGTCACTGCGGATTTGCAAGGTACGGCCGAGAAATCTTTAGTTGATACGGGGGCTATGAATAGCTCTGTTTCCCATTCACTGGTCCCGGGGGCAGCCCTGTCTGGCCAAAACAACGTTTCGGTAGGTTTCTCAGGCATGCCGGTTGTTAGCCCCATTTCCAAGCCTCTTGCTCTGACTATTGGTCCCTTTACGGTAGATTCGCCATTTCTGTTAACGACAAATTGTGGAGAGAATTTAATGGGATTGGATTTGTTGAAGAGATTACATGCCACCATCTTTTGTTCTCCAGATGGTGTTTACATGACCGTTGGGCCACAAGTGGCTCGCACAAAACAATGCTTTGCTAAAGATGCACCCCTCCCCGCTGAATTCAAAGAGGTGCCCCATAGCTTGTGGGCAACAGGAGATACGGACGTGGGGTTACTCCACATCCCGCCGGTCTCTATTAATATCAAAGACAATGCTGTATTGCCACGTGTTCCCCAGTATAAGATTTTACAAGCAGGAGAAAAGGCCTTATTGCGAATAATACAGGATCTGATTAAGTCTGGTGTGGTTGAGGAGACAGTGGTGAATGTGTGTAATAGCCCTATCCTACCGATTCTCAAGAAGACACCCTTGGACTCTTCTGATGCTCATCCGGATGTCTATCGCTTTGTAATTGACCTTAGAGAGGTTAATAAAATTGTAGTGCCTCAATATCCTGTAGTCCCAGACATTACCACGATATTGGCATTGATTCCTTCATCAGCCAAATTCTTTTCCGTGATCGATTTAAAGAATGCTTTCTTTAGTATTCCGATCCATACAGATAGCAGATATCTGTTTGGATTTGCCCTAGCTGGCAGGAGCTTTAGATTCTGTTGTGCTCCTCAAGGCTATACAGAAAGTCCTAGTATCTATAGTCAAGCTTTAAAAACTCAATTGGATTCTTTGGTACTTCCCCCTGGTAATGCGCTATTGCAGTACGTCGACGACCTCCTTGTGGCCTCTGATACTGAAGATGGCTGTAAGGATGCCACTGTTAAATTGCTGTTGCATTTAGCGTATCATGGCCATAAGGTGTCCCTTTCCAAATTCCAATATTGTCGACAGGAGGTCACCTACTTAGGTCACCTACTGTCGAAGGAGGGTCGCAGACTAACACCTGAACGCATAGCTGCTATCACTAATATGCCTGTTCCTAAGACCCAACGTGAAGTACGTGCATTTATTGGTATTACCTTGTATTGTCGACACTGGATTCCCAATTATTCCCTACTAACGAAACCCCACCTTTACCTGACCACTAAAGAAGTCCATGAACCCCTGCCTTGGATATCTGCATGCCAGCAAGCTTTCGGGCAATTAAAGGTTGCGCTTTGCTCTGCTCCTGTGCTTGGCACTCCTGATTACCAGAAGCCTTTTGTGCTTTACGTACATGAGGCGGATGGCTACGCGCTTTCTGTTTTAACACAGGGTTTTGGTGGTAAGCAAAGACCCTGCACTTATTTTTCTGCTATTCTAGATAACGTCGCCAGAGCTCTCCCAAGCTGCCTAAGAGCTGCCGCGGCGGTGGCAGTTTCTATCAGACAGTCGGCGGGGCTCGTTCTTGATACTGATCTCACAGTAATGGTACCTCATGCTGTGGATACTCTTTTGAAAAAGACACAGCACCTTACTAGTGCACGTCTGACTGGATATGAACTAACATTGTTTGCTCCGCACATTACCTTCAAAAGATGTGCCACTCTGAACCCAGCCACGTTACTACCCCTCCCTTCGACGAGTAATGACACAGATGCACATGATTGTGTGTATAGAACGGAAGAGGAGACGAAAGGATGGGTAGACTTGACTGATGTCCCCCTATCTGACCCCCAAGGGGAACTGTATGTCAATGGCTCTTGTTTCAAATTACCAGATGGCACCACTACTGCAGCATATGCAATTAAAACATTGCACACTGTAGTTGAGACATCCTGTGTCCCATACCAATCAGCCCAAGCTGCAGAGTTGGTTGCCCTTCTTCGGGCTTGTGAGTTGAGTGAGGGACTGACTGTCAATATTTATACTGACAGATGTCAGGCTGTGGCCCTCCCCCCTTTTCAATCTAAGTTCATTAAAATACATCATGGTGTACCGCAAGGCTCTGCTATCAGCCCTATTCTTTTTAATGCCTATATGCGTCCCTTGGTGGATGTCATTAAATCTTACGGTATAGGTCTTGTAAATTATGCGGATGACACCCAGCTTATTCTCTCTTGGGAGGGAGAACAGTCATTCTCTGTGGAAAACTTTCATGCATGTATGCAGAGTGTGGTACATTGGCTGAGAAATGACTCCCTGCAATTTAATGCAGATAAAACAGAGTTTCTTTATATTGCAGGTGGGAGAGTACCACATCCTCTCCCAGCCAATATGTGGCCGACTACTGCTGATGCCCCGCTGGTACCCTCTAAATCTGTTCGTAACTTGGGAATCTGCTTCAATGATGAGTTGACTCTGGAAAATCAAGTCAACAAGACTGTGGGGAGCTGTTACTCCCTTATTAGAGTCCTTAAAAAGTACTCCCCATGCTCCCGGCACATACTCGTGCTCTGGTAGTAAGGAGCGTCATCCTGAGTAGGTTAGATTATTGTAATGCCCTGCTACTGGAGTCCCCTAAATATTTAATGGGGAGACTGCAGAGAATCCAGAATGTAGCGGCTAAGCTGGCCTTGACGAGACCTCGTCAGTCCTCCTCCTCCCAGGCTCTGTGGACCTTCATTGGCTCCCAATTTTGCAGAGGGTTCATTTTAAATCCCTTTGTGTTGTGTTCAAGGCATTGCACGGTCGTGGGCCAATACCTTTGCAGAGGAAATTTAGTTGGTATGTTCCCACCCGTTGCCTTAGGTCTTCTTCTGCCAACTGGGTGAAAGTGCCTAGGGTCAGAAGAGCTAAACTGGGGGGGGGCAAGCTTTCAGCGTTGCTGCTGCAAGGCTCTGGAATAGCCTACCCACGGAGCTGCGACAGATGACGGATTTTATGCTGTTCAGAAAGAAATTGAAGACTTGGCTCTTTCCCAGAGTATGATGCCTCCTGCTCTTTGTCACAGGCTTTCTTCCGTCTCTCAGCGCCAGGATACCCGGCGGGTTACAGTGCGCTCTATAAATAGCCCTTACATTACATTACATTACAGCCAGTACGCCTTTGGGGTCGCCCATAATTTTGGACGCCTCTGGGCGGAGAGGGGATTCTTGACCTCACATGGATTACATATACAGAATGGCCCACTGATACATAGACTTTTGTCAGCCCTAATACTTCCCAATAGGTTAGCAATAATAAAATGTAGTGCCCACAAAGCAATAACAGATGATGTAGGGAGAGGAAATGCGTTTGCAGATCAAACAGCTAAAGAGACAGCTAGATCAAAGATGAAGAAGATGTTTGTGGCCGGTCCTGCTAGGTGGGTCCCAGACAATGGAATGTTCGAGGACACATTAGAAAATGCCAAGGAGATACAAAGTGAGGTGACCCTAGACGAATTGGCAATATG
The DNA here is from genome assembly GCA_963921515.1 of Calotriton arnoldi. Classification (NCBI taxonomy): domain Eukaryota; kingdom Metazoa; phylum Chordata; class Amphibia; order Caudata; family Salamandridae; genus Calotriton; species Calotriton arnoldi. Next base: position 484,088 of record CAWUFW010001193.1, read on the forward strand.
GCAGGAGAGTACAGGGCGTCTGGATGAGGATGGGTGTTGGACTGATAAGGCCGAGAAACAGCGATGGATGTTACCTAATGCCTACGTACTCCCTGTGGTTACCATGGCCCATGGCCCAGCCCACATTAGCACCAAGGGAATATGCAAGGTGTTGGACCCAGTGTGGCAGAACGACAATATTTCCAAAGTAGCCACTCATTTAGTGAAACACTGTATGATTTGCATGACACATAATCCTGGGAAAGGTAGTCCTACACCCTCAGGTAACTTTGCACCGCCTTCCTTCCCTTTCGAGGTTCTCCAGATGGATTTCATCGAAATGGAACGACTTAACAATTTGAAGTATGTGCTGGTAGTGATTTGTGCATTCAGTAAATGGATTGAAGCTTACCCCACTAAAGAGAATACGGCTATGACGACGGTGAAGGCACTCTTAAAAGAGTTCTTCCCGCGCTTCGGATTGCCGCGTTTGATCTGGAGTGACAACGGAAGTCACTTCAATTCAAAAGTCATCCAATTGGTGTGCGAAGGTTTGCACATTAAGCAGAAGTTTCATGCAGCGAACCATCCCCAGTCAGCAGGCCTGGTTGAGAAGTACAATGGTACTCTCAAACTGAAGTTAGGATTGCGATGGCCAGATGCGTTACCCTTGGCTTTGTTATCTACTAGGGCAACTGCGCACTCTAGAACAGGGTTGTCACCGTATGAAGTGGTTTTTGGACACCCAGCCAATATCTGGTGTGTTCCAAGGCCCAAGCGCTTCTCTGAGATAGAGTACCCTTTGCTTGTGGATTACTTGTAAGAGTTAACTAAAGATCTTCGTTCTATTCATCAACAGATTCAGGAGACACTGCGGCCGGTACCAGAGGGCCTGGGCATCAGCTACAGCCCAGAGATTACGTGCTTGTCAAGAACGTCCAGAGGAAGAGCTGCCTGGAGCCTCGTTGGAAAGGACCGCTGTTGGTACTCCTTGCTACTAGAACAGCGGTGAAACTCGACGGCCGGAAGCACTGGGTGCATGGTACACACTGCAAGAAGGTTCCTCTCCCAATTCCCTACGACAAGTGGGTGCTCAAAGGCATTGCTGATCAAGAAGGGGAAAGGGTGCCCCGCTTTATTCCCTTCTCTGACGCCCAGTTGAGGTGGGCGCAGATGGAAGCAGAGAGTGATGCTGCCTTGTTTGAGGCGGTCCCTCCGGAGATAAGGGCAGCCCCAGCTTCTTCCCCATCTGACCTACAGGTACCTGAGTCACAATGCACTTCTGAGCCTGTATTTGTTGATGAAACAGTGCCTGGAGTTGTCAGGTACAACTTGCGCCCCCGAAAGAAGGACAGTGCATCAGAGGGACAGTCCAGGAGTTAGGGAAGGACTTGAGGCTAGGTTGTAGGTACTGTATCCAAGGTGCGCACACAAAGAGTGTCTAGAGGAGATTTAAGGACCTGCGTGGGCACACTGCCCACTTATCAACAGCTATACACAACGAGCCCACGGGTCCAGAATGAATGGCTGAGAAGAAGGTGGACTTGAGAAGACCAAGCGCAACGTAGGAGATATCCCTTTTCAGGGCGGTTCCCCTCACACACCATAGGTGTCATGCTTCATAATAGGGGTGCCTCCTTACGTCAAGACCTAGTCCTAATGCGGGCTACAACCCCCTCTCTACGAGGGAGGAGCTCAGGGATGTTTTTATGTGGGCAACTGGGTTGTACTAAAACCCTATGTGAGCGTGGTGTATGAAAAAATCATGAAAAATGTGCAGTGCTACAATGGAAGTGATAGTGAGTTTAAAACTGCCTGCGAGGCTAGCTGACAGCAAACTTTATTTAGCTACCTAGCCACAGGATTAAAAAGCAATAAGCTGGGTTATGGAGCCGACCACCATTAGAGACAGCCACATATACAGGCTTTCATCAGGATCGGTTAGTGAACAGCTACTGCAACTGGTGTAAAGGTGCACAACAAAAAATAGATGTGAAGGTGCCTCGGTATCCTGTACTGAACCAGAATGGTTGTGTCCAGTAGGCCTCACCGATGGAACCTAGGACAGAAAGAGAAAAGCAAAAAGTACGGGCTTGGTTTATACCACATCTAAACAGCCGTGGAGTGAACTGTACTCCACACAAATATGACACTTTTATATTCAAACAAAGTGGCAGGAAAAGAGGCACTTACCAATCTAAGGTACAATTGTTACCACTTCTGTCCGGGGCTAATTTAGCCGTAGGTACACGCGCCAACCAACCTGGGAGACAAAGGTGGTGGCGTCAGAGTTCAGACAACATACACACAACACAAGAAGGGAAGAGGGTACAGAGATGGGAAAGACAGGACCCAAGACAGGAGTAGTGAATGACAATGTCTGGGTACCTGTCTTGATGGGTTATTATATCTCTCAGATATTACTGTGCTGGGCTAGATTGAACACTGCTAGGTAGGGCCCAGTCAGGCTTATATCAAAGTTTGGACAAAACCCAATACAAAATTGAAGTATATAATAGTTTAAAAAGGGGGGGGGGGAAGGGGTACTGCTTCTAAGGTCTGTCATGCCTGGTCTGTCTATGCAGACCACAATTATGAAGGAGGAGGGCTCGGGAATGGGTGCTCTAACAAGAAACCTTCATAGAGAGCAGAATGTGAAGGTTAATCAGCGCGAAAATGACGTGCATGCCTCTAGTGTTGGAGCACGGGCAGCGGGGGATATAGACTCGGGGCCGAGGTGTTACCGAGACACTGGCGTAAGCGAGGTCTCGGGTTCCAAGGTCAACAAACGATGGGGAGCAAGAGAGACGGCCTGGACCGGGAGAAGGGGCATGGACAAACACGCAACCCCAAGCTCCGAGCTAGGTCAGGGGAAGCCCGGTAACCAGCATGGCCGTCCGTGAGCAGAGCCGCCAACCGGTGCTCACGTACAAGAGCGGCAGGTGTAGAGAGGAGAGAGCAGGGAACCGGTACTTACGTTGGGTGGAGATCGTTGTCTCCCGAGGCGGGTGTCCAAGCCGGCAGGTACACGGGACTGCTGGTGAACCAGTGTTTAAATTTGCCTGCAGGCCGGAAGTCAGCAGGGAGAACTGGGAAATGTAGTTTTAAACCCAGTGAGTACTGGGGAGTGTAGTTTGGTAGCGTGTTGCCATAGTGATGGATAATAGCAGGTGGCTGAGTACCAGGTGACCGGGAGGCGCTGGGAGAGGCAGTTTTAGCCCAGTGAACCCTGGGAAATGTGGTTCTACAGCGTCTCATGGTGGAAAGGTGCTTATCACAAACAGAAAGGAACTAGGGACATGATTTAAGCCAAAAGCGCTCCAAAAGAGGGGTTTTTTTTATAAAACCGAGTCCTGTTGGAAAATGATGATGTCACAAACGGAGTAAGACAGTGTCAAAAAGGTAGTATGCTAAAAGTAGCATAAACACATGCTGTTAAATGTAGTGCTACCGCTCCGATGGAACTGAGCGTGTGACGCTGCTAGGGAATAACTGCAAAGGTCGGGCAGGCGGAGACATGCCCAGGCAACAAGTAAAGGCAGGTGAGGGGCAGGGAGAGCGAATGGCCTGCTATAAGACCAAAGGAGCCCAAGGCGGCATGTAGGAGACAGCCGTTGGCCAGACAAGACCGAGAAATGGCGCAATGAAGGCCAAAGTTAGACCCATGGGACATGGCCACATGGCCATTCTCTGACCATGAAAAGAAGACAGTGCGCTGCCCGTGGTCAATGCTCGCCTCAGCAGGAGCTAAGGTAAAGGGCAAAAGGAGGGGGTCTGACTGTTCCTCAGGGGAAGGCTAGAAAAAACAGTCAAGGCCTCATAGCCTAAGATTCCTCCAAGAATGCGGGCGGACTGTCAAATCATGTCAAAGCCAGCCAGGGAATGTCATCATTGAGACCCACATCAGCAGTGGTCAACCTAAACACCCAACGTTGCTCAACTCGGAACAATTTCAGAGTAAGGTCAGGGGTGGTGGCGGCTAAGTTGGGTTTGTCTAAAACTACCCAGGAAAAGGAATCCGCCTGATGTTGCATCGCCAGAAAGTGTCTGGTAAGGCGTGTGTTCTGTTTTGCGCATCTGATGGTACACTTATGCTCTTGTATGCAAATGCATATCTTGCGTGTTGTCATCCCTACATATCTTAAGCAGCAAGGGCACATTATGAGGTAAATGACACGTTCGCTATTACAATTCGTGTGGTGTTTCAATTCCCACGGTCCGTTGGTGCCAATATCTATTGTTTTTGTGGCACATGTCTGGGCACAAACAGAACATGTCCCACAGGGGTAGTGGCCCTGGACAGGTGGCAAATTCCATAGAGTGCCTTGTTTTTGGGTGCCTTGTAGGCGAGGTCTCGTATGCACTAGAGTGTCCTTGAGATTGCTGCTGCGCTTAAAAGCGAAAAGGGGTTTTTGAAGTGTTAGTTGCCCTTTATTGAGAATCTGCCAGTTCTTCAAGACAGACTTTTTAACTGTGTTCGAAAGAGTGCTGAAGGTGTTAACACAAACTAGTCGAGATTGAGATTGGACTGGGTCTACAGGTACATTATCCAATAAAGCATCTCGGTTGTTGTTGAGTGCTCGTTTAGAGGATTTCTTTACCGAGGTCTTTGGGTAATGTCTGTCTAGGAGATTGTTCCTAAGGGTCTGTGCATGTTCTTTAAATTTGTACTTGAACAATTGCGTCGTACCCTTAGGAATTGACCAAAGGGAAGATTCTCATGCAGGGACCTCGGATGGTAGCTCCCATAGTGGAGCAAAGCATTTCGGGCCATGGGTTTCGTGTATAATTCAGTCTCTAGCTTCCCATCTGATGGATAGATCAAGAGATCCAAGAAAGCCAGCTTATCTTTACTAAATTCACAGGTAAACTTCAGGTGTTCATTGCGAGTGTTGAGCCAATTGTGGAAGCTGTGAATGGTGATCGCATCCCCCCTCCAAATCTCCAAAATGTCGTCGATATAGCGTTACCACAAAAGAATATGGGCTGAAAAAGGATTAGCAGGTGATAAGACGACATTCTCTTCAAACACGTGCATAAAAAGATTCACCAGGCTCGGCGCAAACGTACTCCCCATAGAAGTCCCAGACACTTGGAGGTATAGCTGGGTTTCAAACAGAAAGAAATTTTCTTTCATGGCCATAGTGGCACATCTCATAATGAATGGGAGGGGTGTAACAGTATCCGGAGGATGAAGAGTCAAAAGATGTTCAATCGTAGCCAGAGTCTGGTCCTGAGGGATGCACGTGTACAGTGACTCGACATCAAAAGATGCCAAATAGTCGGAGGTAGGATCAAATTCTAATCCTCTGAGTAACTTCAGAACATCCTTAGTATCTTGTAAGAATGTGGGCATCTTTTGGACTAGGGGACGTAGAAAAAAATCAACAAACTGAGATAGTGGCTCTAGCACCGAGCCAATACCAGAAATAATAGGTCTGCCTGGTGGTGGTTGCTGTGGTTTGTGAATTTTGGGGAGGACATAAAAGTAGGGAGTGACCGGATCTTTGGTTTGGCGAAAGTCAGCTTCCCTTTGTGTAATCCAACCCTCATCAGCTGCCTCTCTGGCCATGGAAGTGATGGGTGCCGATAGTCTCTCTGTGGGGTCTTGATGTAATGGGAGGTAGGAAGTCACCACACCTAACTGGCGTAGACATTCTGTTCTGTAGGCTGTGGTGTCCATAAGAACAGTGGCACCACCCTTGTCCGCCGGTTTTATGGTGATAGACCTGTCATTTTTGAGGGTACACAGAGCTACCTGCTCCCGCTTAGGGATGTTTTGGAAGATCTTGGGTGATGTAAATGTGTTCGTTGCCAGATCTTTAAGAACAGCTTTTTCAAAAGTGGCTACTTCAACCGGCACCATGCCAATAGAAGGATTAAAGGTAGACTTAAGGCGTAAGTTGGTGTTGGTGATTGCTTCGTCAGTATCATTGGGAGTCTTGTCCGCAAAGAAAAAGTGAAGCCTGATTTTCCTAAAAAATTGGGGGACCTCATGTTGTACTCTAAAGGGGTCTCCACAATTAGTAGGAACAAAGCCGAGACCACGTTCTAAAACAGCAGATTCGTCAGGCGTCAAGGATCGCGAACTTAAATTGACTACTATACTGGATCTGTGCTCGTTCCTGCTCGTTGTATCGTCTTGGTCATGCTCCTGGTGCTCGGGGAAGACGTTGATGGACTCCAGTGGACCTGTTGCTGGTACCGTCTCCTTCTTCGAGAGCGTCCGCGGCCCTGTCCTAAAAAAGGCTGCAAAAGACCTTGTTGTTGTGGGTACCCCATCATGGGGACCTGAGGTCCGGGACCAAATGTTGGATAAGGAGGGTAGCCCCATGGTGCAGGCGGCCACCATTGATTCGACTGTGGTGCGCCTCGTTGTCCTGGCCACGCTCTGTTACCTTGGTTCCGTTGTCTCTGGCGTGTGGTATCTGTACTTTGGTCAGAATCACTCGATCCTTCTTCCCTGTCGGAGGAGGAGTAATTGGACCCGTAGCGTCTACCTCCCTTATTGAAGACAGTGGGCTGGTATGAATCGCTCGTATACAGATACACTTTCTCCAGGGCAAATTTGGCCAAGTCTTTCTTAAATTTAGTGATCTTACTGGTTAATAAAGTCTCCTTATAGTCTTTGGCTGTTTTATTGGTCTTGTCTAGATTCTTTCTAAAGAGAGTGGCTGTGACTATCGTCTTGATATCCACTTCTAATGTCTGGATTTGTAGAAGGATGGTATCAGCTTTTTTTTTTAGCAGTACGTATAATCAAGATGAGCCAGTCTCTTGTGCATTGCCAAGCGATGAAAGACCAATCTTTTAGAAAGGCTTTATTTTCTAGAAAAAGTCTGGGGGCATTGGTCACTAACAAACCGGTTAGGGCACAGTTCCCTGTTATATATTCGGTCATAATTGCCCCATGTGTTGTTGTCTTAATATGGAGACGTTTTAAGTTCTGAAGCTTATTCCAATCATCAGATGTTGAGATGGTTTGGGTAAGTGGGGTGTCTAAAATGCTAGGTGTTGTAAGTATCTCTAGCAGCAAGGCATCATCAAAGGACAGTCCAGTGCGTTCTGCCATTATGTTTCTGCACGTCTGATATCAGGGGAGGAGAGAGGTGAGAACAGGGGTGGAAAGACAAAGAAAACCAAGACAAAGACAAGAAACAAATATAAATATAAAGGCCCGCAGCTGAGCCGCTGCTCGTAAAGGTGCGCACACAAAGAGGACTAGAGGAGATTTAAGGACCTGCGTGGGCACACTCCCCACTTATCAACAGCTATACACAACGAGCCCACGGGTCCAGAATGAATGGCTGAGAAGAAGGTGGACTTGAGAAGACCAAGCGCAACGTAGGGATATCCCTTTTCAGGACGGTTCCCCTCACACACCATAGGTGTCATGCTTCATCATAGGGGTGCCTCCTTGCGTCAAGACCTAGTCCCAATGCGGGCTACAACCCCCTCTCTATGAGGTAGGAGCTCAGGGATGTTTTTATGTGGGCAACTGGGTTGTACTAAAACCCTATGTGAGCGTGGTGTATGAAAAAATCATGAAAAATGTGCAGTGAAGCATGACACCTATGGTGTGTGAGGGGAACCGTCCTGAAAAGGGATATCCCCTACGTTGCGCTTGGTCTTCTCAAGTCCACCTTCTTCTCAGCCATTCATTCTGGACCCGTGGGCTCGTTGTGTATAACTGTATCCAAGGTACCCGCGACAGAGTAGGGTGAACAGAACTGGTGCACTGCCCTAGACACTGGACAGGATCGCTGAGGGTACTTGCCCAGGAGGGAGGGTGCCCTATCCTGACAGAAGAAGGATTTGTCTCCAGCAAGGGCCGCGATTGCGCGGTCCCCTCGAGGGAGTGCTTCATAGCACCGTCTTTGATGAACGATAGGAGCCTACCAGTGAGGCTCTAGACGGACGCTGGGTGATTTGTGCCCCTCTGGTCGGTTGTATTTTTGTGGCTCCAGTTCATAAAGTTCTTCACATGTACCCATTTGGTCGTGCTGCCATGGAGGAGGAACAGCCCCTAGCTGTACCACCACCATCAGGGCAGGGTAGTCCTGTGTGGTCCAGCTGGCCTACTAGGAGTAAGATAGTAGTAGTAGTATTCCTTCTCATAGTAATGATAATACTGTTTGGGGTAGTATGGTATTTAGAAGAACAGCATCCCATACACACTTTGATAGGGACTACCCCGGCTCCACCTGAGCATCTATTTGTTACGCTGACCCCGCATAAAGAGAGACATAGACAGACATATGCTGAAAATGCCTTCCTGCAAATGCTTCATCAAGTACACAATACCACTAATGCTACGAATTGCTGGGTGTGTGGGTTACTCCCCTCAGTTATGCACAAGAATGATTTACTGATGTCTTTACCCCTGTCGTACCTAAGTAGCTGTGAGGCATGGTTCCAGTTGCATTCCATGGTGTATATTCATTATCATGCTGATGCTATGAATATGATAAAGTCTGATTATGAAGCAGTGTTGGAATATATAGTAGTACACCAGGGCTTTACACCTGGGACAGGAGGAAAGGAGGGTACCTTACATCCAGGAGCTTGCATGAATGTTTATGAGGGTAACAAGAATGCCACATGGCTGCACAATGAAATGTTGGATTTTCAGGGATTCAATATCACCGAAAACGTTAAATGTTTCCATGAACGAAATGTCACCGAAGATAAAGCCATGCCCGTACCTGTGGTTCATACAGCAGCTAGTTTCTGTGTTGAAGGTTCTGGGAACATTCCAGTGGGGCAGAGCAGTTGCAACTACACATATCGATTAAACACTACTAGTAGCCCACCTTTGCTCACACCTCCAAATGTATACTTTGTTTGTGGGGAACAGGCTTATACATGGCTCCCCAGGGGATGGTCTGGCCGGTGTTATGTCTCTTTTCTTTTGCCTCCAGTTTACATTGCACCGTCCAATTATCACAAAGACCATAGGCTGCAGCGGAGAAGTGTATGCTTGTCCCGGGTAATGAGAGTTATTGATACAGCAGATATCGATCAAACTGATACTACTCTACAGCAATTCACTGATGCCATGAAGGGTATTGTGCCTTTCTGGGGACCTATGTATAATAGTGTTAGCATTCGGCATCTCACCAGAGTTGTAGAAGGGGTTATCAACACTACAGCAGGCATACTCACTAACATCATGGCTCAGCTCCAGGCTACCAGACTCGTTGCTCTTCAAAACAGGATGGTTTTAGACGTCATCCTTGCAGATAGGGGTGGAGCTTGTCGCGTCATAGGCAGCAGTTGCTGCGTTTACATCCCAGACCACGCCTCTACTGTATACTCAGCTATCCAGAAGTTACATAGGCTTGCATCCGATATTCATCAGGACATTGGTTCATGGTCCTTGACAGGGTGGATCTGGGGTCTGATATCATCCTGGGGTTCGAAGATACTTCTTTTCCTAGTAGCTATTGCAGATGTCATCTTCACGTGCTGCCTAGGTGTCAATTGCCTTCCAGCATGTTGCACCTATTGCGTGAGTAAGCTCACCCCTACCCCTAAATTGCCAGGACGTGATAATAAAGTCTCTACTATGATGATGCAAGACATACAGGATATGATGCTGATAGATGAGGGTATTTTTGAATACTAAAGAGATCTTAATATACACGTGCTGCTTTATTTTCCTTTGCAATTCAAGTGACTATGCATTTTTTTTTTCCCCTGCTTAGAATTGTAAAGACCCGTACCGGATAGCGTCAATAAAGCATTTAGCCTCCACTGCTAAAAGGAGGGTCTATTAGGTTTGAAAACCCCATTCTCGTTATGCACTTGTTCCATGTTATATTAGGTTAGCAGTGTGCGGCTAAATTAGACACCATTCGTATCCACGTTATGCAACCCACTGAGTTATCCCTGCAATATGCCAGTTTCAGTTAGCAAGTGTGACTCCATTTTGTATTTTGTAATCCCTATTAGGCTGTGTCTGAACTAGGCCTCATTATTCGTATTGCTTGCCTTAGCAGAACACTGTATTTAGTTATTATTTTCTTTTCTGTTCAAGGTTGCCTTCTGACTTACTAATGAATAGGCCATTCTGCCTTCGCATACCTATCCGTGTGTGTAGCTCTGCTCCCACGTTAGGAGACGCTGAGACCCAGCACGGCAACCTTGAGATAGTGATAGCGTGTACTCATCTAGCAGGTGGTAGCCCGTCCTTCTGTGCCTCCTTTGTTCATGTTCGGTCTAAGCCGGTAACTTTCCACTGTGGGCGTGGTTGGAGGTTCTTGGGAGGAATGGTTATGTGTTGCAGACTGTTGGGGGGCCAGTCCCTCGACAGACATATTAGGGTGCAGGTCAGATTGGACTCCTCTGCAGAGTATTGCTAATAAACAACTGTTTGTATTCTCTACTGTGTGACCGACTCTTCATTTGGTAGAAGGCGAGTAGGAGGTTGTAGATAACCCGAGTGGCCCTTTACGGGTCACTTCCTTCATGGGTACCATATACTAGGGACTGACAAGGGTGCCCCAGTATCCAATCTGGAGCATACCTAAGTACATGACATAACAGTTTAGGGAGAAAGCAGATAGACTGGGGTCCTGATTAGCAGGATCCCAGTCAGACTAGTCAAAAACAGTATCACATTTAGCAAAAAGTGGGGGTAACCATTAGAAGCAGATCCTACTTTCCTACAACTCCACTCTACCCCACTACACTCTAAGTCACACCACTCTTTGCCACTCTACTCCACTCTGTGCTACTTCACTCTACCCACTCCACAACACTCTACTCAATGACACTCTACATCACTCTATGCCAACTCCACTTTACACCACTCTAATCCACTCTACTGTATGACACTCTACTCTATTCCACTCTACGACTCACCACTCTATTCTCCGCTATGCCACTAACATTTAGCCATGCTGAACAGCAGCCATGCTGGAGAACACCATGGCTAAAGCATATTGGCAAAGCCAGTAGCTGTCACCTAGGCGAAACCTATTGCCAATGCTTGTTCTGGTTGTTGTCATCTACCTCTTTCTTGCACACACACTTTAGGCCATATCTGAAACGTATGACTCCTAAAAGCTTAAATATAACTATTAGATTAATTACACATAATAAAATAATAATGGTAATTGTTAGTATTTTAAACCTCATTTCTCCACCCTCATTTCTTCACCCACATCACCAACCCATTCACCATCCTTTATTATTCCATTCCCCAATAAATTGGGGAGAGGATGCAGCCTAATGGCTAGGGCAGTCGACCTCAAATCTGGGAAACCGGGTTCGAGTTTCGGCAAGGACGCACAACATCCTGTGATTCTGGGCAAATCACTTAATCTCCCCGTGCCTAACAAAAAAAATGAATCTGTCCTCATGTAATGCAACTGGTGCTTGTGTAAAGCACTCTGATACCTTCGGGTCAAGTTTGTGCTATATAAAACTCCGCAAAAAAAATAAATTAAAAAAATAACACTGGACCATGAATCATCTGTTTTCCACACACTAATATCTTCAAGAGAATTTGCCTCACTCAAAATATTAGTAAGATTGTTTATATATCAATCAATTAGCCTGCTGTAATCTGGCACAAAAGTGCAACACTGCTGTAATGTATTGTAGCAGTTTTTAGAGGAACAGAAATAGTGCCAGCAGTGTCACAACGTTACTTGAACAGTTATTTTGTTTCCAAAGCCCCATTGAAAAACGTATTGGTATCCAAAACTGGTGCTGGTTATCACCATTTGAAATAATAATATGTCCTGCCTTAGTGGGCCTCTAATCCATACTATATCAAGCCTGAGTGGGCCAGTAAACATTTTTCTGCCTTTTCTTGCATGAGCAGAAATATGCGATATTGTACAGATAATTAAAATCCTCTACAATATGCATGTAAATTCATCATAATGCTTAAATTAAATACTATTTCAATTAGGCACTTTGGAAGAATTTAAAAAAAAACAAGTTTTAACATTGTTTCAGTGAATATCTAAAACAATGTTATGAATCATGAGGCAAGGAAAGTCATTGTTAGACCTGTCAGCCTTAGGCTGGTCTTACCCCAAACATTTTGCCTTACTCCTCCAGTTTTTATTGAATTCGCTTTTGTTGGCCTTAGGACTCTGCACACTTTGCCACTGCTAACCAGTGCTAAAATGCTTGTGCTCTCTCCTTTAAACATGGTAAAATTGGCTTACACCCAATTGACACATTTAGTTTACCTGTAACTCCCTAGTAAAGTGGTATTGCATGTACATTAAAGGCTACTAGTGGGTCTGTAGCACTCATTGCGCCACCAACATAGGTAGCCCTTTAAACCTGCATCAGGCCTGCCATTGCAGCCTGTGCACAGTTTTAAACTACCATTTGGACCTGGCAAATAAACATCTTGTCAGGCCTAAACCTCCCTTTTTAATACATATGAGTCACCCCTAGGCTAGGTCCTGAACAGTCCATAGTGGAGGGTGCTGTGTATTTAAAAGGTTTAACATGTACTTTTATCTTTTGCATGTCCTGGTGGTGAAAAACTCTTAAATTTGTTTTTGACTACTGTGAGGTCTACCTCTCTCATAGGATAACATTGGGTTACCTTATTCCATTTAAGAAGTTATAACTTCCAATTGGAAGCAGGTAGGGATGTCGAGTTTGGTCTCCAAAGAATTGTAATTTAAAACCCTTTTTAATGGTAAAGTTGGATTTTGAGTCACAATTCGGAAATTGCCACTTCTAGAAAGTTTGAATACAGTGGCGGCTCCTCCGCTATGACGGAGGAGCGTCGCCTCACTGCTTTCTCGTAGTGCGAGAAGCAAAAACATAAAATGGTTATAACTAAAAGTTATTACCATTTTATGTTTCCTTTTCCAGCGGGCGGGCGGGTGGGCGGGGCTGCTCTGCTTACGGAGCAGGGCAGGTGAGGAGTGGTTTGCCCACTTCTGAGTGCGCAATGACTGTTTGGTCGGCCCTCTCAGGCTGCCCAAACCAGTCATGGCACTTTCCCCTTCCCCATGCAGGCTGCATTGCAGCCTGCGTGGAGAACATGCCCACCTTCCAGCCCCTGGCTGAGCGCCGTGTCACGGCGCTCAGACCAATCACAATGCTGTATTGCAGTGTTGTGATTGGCTTAGGGGAGGGAGCCTGGCTGCCTGCTTCCTGTTCCTGTCGGAGGCAGGAGAGCAAGAGCAGAGAAGACGCGGGACCCAGCCTCGAGGTACATTTTTTTTTTTTTTTAAATTTTATTATGACCCCACCACGTGCGAGCCCCTCCCCCGCAAAACCCTTCCCCACGCCCTCCCCCTCACCCACGAACCATGCCGGCCACAACTGTTTGAATATCCGAATAAATGCCTTCCTGCTATAAATATTAAATTATTTCAACATATACGATACACCTCAATCTACTGTATGAGCACACAAAAAATCCTTTTTAGTCAAATGCTCTCTTGTATTTTTCGGGAAGCAATTTTTCATTTGAAACATCCATTGATAGGTACAAGTACCACATCTGCTTTATATCTTAATTATAACATAAAATTGAAATTCAAGCATTTGAAATACGGCAACATACGTCAATGCATGCAAATTGTGATTGTATGTACAAAGTTACCCCAAACACAACACAGCTGGCAATTATAAACTACTTAAACAATTGAAATCACAAAACATGTTACCCCAAACATAGTGTTGAATAAAACAATCCCAAACCAGTGTCTAAAAATATGAACATGCTATATGGAATTCTTTGAAATTAAACAAATCAGTCTTTCAACACCAGTCCAAGTTCTTTTAACAAAAAGTGTGTACTGAAAAAAGAATGTCAATCCTACATGTTAATCAGTAAACATGGATCAAGAGCCAAAAGATAAAAGGGGAACTTTTATGTTTAAGACCAACTTTACCACCTCTGGTCATTCAGAATTCAATTAGATTTTGTTGGCCATGTACACGTCGACGCTCCAGGGCCAGATGGACTTCCAGGAGACTTGTTCCTGGCAGACCCTCGAAACTGGGCATGTTACATCTTACTTTTAATTAATTCTATCTCTAATGGCTGCCCAGTACCAGAATTATGGAAGGGGGCGGAGGTGGTCCCGATCTATAAGAAGGGAGCCACAGAGGACCCTGCCAACTACAGGCCGATCAGTTTGATTGACGCAATTCAGAAGGTAGTTGGCAGGGTCCTGCTGCAGAGGATCCAATTTTGGGCTGAGGACGAAGATATCCTCTCCAAGTATCAGGCGGGGTTTAGGGCCAATACAGGAACGGTGGACCAGGTCTTTAGGCTCCTCCTGTTACACTGGAAAGTAGTTGAGATCGGCAGAGGCAGTCTCTATCTTGCCTTCATAGACTTGAGGACTGCCTTTGATCTAGTACCCAGGAAGAAGTTGTGGCAAACATTGGGAGACCTGGGCATCCCTCCAGTAATCCTCAACTTATTGATCCGTCTCCATGAGGGTAACTATGCACAAGTGAGATGGGGGTCCCAAGGAAATTTGACGGAAAGGATTCAAGTAAACAGGGGAGTACGTCAGGGCTGTGTGTTGGCACCCACCCAGTTCTCTCTTTACGTGAACGGGGTGGTTAGCTTTTTACAAGAGGAACCAGCTGATGCCCCGGCCCTGGCGGGGGACAAGGTACCCACCCTCCTGTTCGCGGATGATACACTGCTGATCTCCAAGACGCCAGCTGGGCTCCAGAAATTGCTGAACAGGTTCCAATTTTTCTGTAATTCCCGGGGGCTGGTTATAAATACTTCCAAGACCAAGTTCATGACACTAAACCCTCACAAATCTTTTAAAAACAACCTCACCCTAGATGGGACACACTTGGAGAGAGTCAGCACGTTTGACTACCTCGGGATCCGTTTATCGGAGAAAATGCAATTGAGGTCCCATCTGGATAAAATGCTCCTGAACCATAAACGTGTGGTCGGGGCACTAAGCAAAGAACATCGCTCTTCACAAAGTAAGCTAATAGCCCCGACCCTCACGATCAATGATGCAAAGGCAGTTAGCACGGCACTTTACGGTGCCGAGCTATGGGGATTCGACAATGTCGATGAGATCTGTAGGTCAGAGCACAAGTTCCTGTGGGATTTGGCCATGTTACCCCAGAATGTCCCACTAATTCCCCTGGTGTACGATATGCGCAGACGCTCGTTTAGTGACATCGCCAATTTACACCCGTTGCTCTTTTGGGCCCGCCTTAGGCGGACCACAGAACTCATGTCCTATGCAAAAGGATTTGCAGAAGTCATGAGTCTAGATGTCAACCACAGGGTTAAGTGGATATCTAATGTCAAGAAACTAATGATGACCCTCGGCCTTAAGGACTGTTGGGACAGCCAAAATCCCCCAAGTAAGGCTGAACTTAAAAGTATCTATTGGGACTGGGTTGACGTGAGGGATCTTAGCAACCCAAATGTGGGAAGGCTAACTGAAGAATTTTTTCAACATAAACAATGTAGAAGCCTTGAACCATATTTGGATGTAATCCAGTTACCAAGAGACAGGGCACTCTATTGCCAATTCAGATTTGGGTCGCTTCCGGTCAACGTGCTGACTGCCAAATGGCGCCCCCCGAAACAGACAACTGAAGATTGTCCTTGCTGCAGGGCGCCGAAGGAGAGCATCGCCCATTTAATGTTTGCTTGTCCGGCGTATAAAAAGGCAAGGTCCAGATGGCTGACGCCAATCTGCAAACAACTAGGTACTCTCGATCATCATGCTGCATTACGCATTTTTAAATCTGACGCGAGAACCCTCTTTGTTTGCGGAGTGGCCAAATTTTTGAGTTGCGCCTGGATAGTCAGGCTCAAAGCCCTACGAAGGGTGATCTAACTGCACTTTATAAGTCTGATAGGGAATACATCATAGTACAAGATGATCTTCTAAATATTGCATTAATATCCACGCATTGTCACTTATATAATCTACATTGGATTCACTCTTTTTAAATTATAAAGTCTTTTTTAAACTATGTTTTTTATCAAAATGGAACGTTTTATTACAATTAAATGATGTGTTATTATGTTCCGATTTATCAAATACTATGTACTTGACATGTTTTTTTTATGGCATCTTTTATCTGTATATAGTTCAATCTAAAAGTCCTGTTTGATGCTTTTATGATACTTGCTATCGAAATAAAGCAATTTGACTGACTGACTGACACGTCGACGCATTTCAAATTCATGTGATTTCAAGGTCTCCTCAGGACAGAGACTTGTGATCTAAAGCTCTTTTTGGAAAAACCAATTGGAATGCAGAAAAGTATTCCTTCTGGTCGGTTATATCTTAAATAGTGATCACAAAAAACGTGCCTTTACACAAAATGTTTACAAGTCACTTGCAGCTCGCACTAACGGCATGGTGAAAGCTCTTAAATTCTTGAACTTCAAATGCTGCAGGGGAGAATTGGGCCAATGGTATTTCCTCGAGGTGAGATCAAGAGAAAGGAAAACACCCAGTCTCTATTCTTAGTGTGGGGCAGGAAGACAGAGCACTGAATGGCGTTTCCTCATACATGCAAAACTTAGAAAGTTGGCATTTTCTTGTGCCAACCATTTGGTGGCTGCAGCTTGCATCCTGGGCCACAAGACTTGGTGTAGCTGACAGCTGGTCTTTGTGTATTGCTCCCAGACAGTGAGAAATGGGAGAATAGATGGTGGCAGTATGGGCCAACTCTGATTTGATAGGGGGCCGAACTTCACCTACCACACTTGCACATCACAAAGGCTCTGCCTCATCACACTCACAAAGTTTTCACACTAGTCTTTTGTGCCCCCAGACAAGTTGGGTCCAGGGCAGGGAGGCAGGAAATTCCAAACACCTTTGGTGGTGGAAACCTCCAGAATCTTCTACTTCAAAGCTGGCACCAAGTATACATTTTGGACCCTCAGATCTAACTCTTAAGTATACATCTGGACCTGTGGAAGAATCAGAAGAATGATTGCTGTGTTTCTCTGCTGCAAGAAGGACTGCTACTCTGCTGCCTGAGTAAGAAGACTGGACCTGCATCTTGAACCCAGGACCTCCAGAGTGACTCCAAGGTCTCGTTTGCTGGCCTCCTGATCAGAGCCTCAGGGTCAGAAAAGGCTCCAACCACTTTGTGGGATTTTTCTTGTGCTATGTCTTCACTTTATTATTGTTTGAATGCTGCATAAATACTTTACACATTGCACAAGCCTGGCTGCTTTTGTGCTAAGCTACCAGAGGGTTAACCATGGGTCTATTTGGGGTTTGCTTGTGCTTCACCCTCACAAGAATTGTGGTTGCTGCTTGAGAAGGGGTTCAACCCCCTCAACCAGGAACCCAATTTCCTACAGTCATCATTATTATCTTTAAATCTTGTAGTATAATGTTTTAGTAAGCGTGCAACTTGCCTGAACCATAAATATAACACATTTGCAATTCGTTGGGTGTTTTCCCTCATCCAGCATGATGTCAGTGCTTGATGAGTTCTTACTTGTAAGTCCAGTAAAACACGTACAAAGAATGTGCCTAATCATCTCTGTTTTATAACCGTCGGCAGTTCGTAGTGGGCCACAAAAGTTTCCATTTTGGTGTGAAATCGTTCTTGGCTTAGAAGCCCAATCTTTGTGCCATAACTTCGAATGTAAGGAGTAGTGGGGACTCAAATATTTTTATGGATTTAAATTGATATACGATCTGATCACAGACTAAGCATGACACTTTTTTGCAAGTAGGTCTTTATCTTGGCAAAATGATAGCAATTTGATAGAATTGTTCACAATTTCATTGAAGGTAGCTTGGGTCATGGTGATTTCCCAGTTCTCCCGAAGATGCAGGGTTAATAAGGAAAACTTTAAATAATTTCTCCAATAGTCAGGACCACTGGAATTGTGCAGCAGAGGAGGGACAAATTATGTGACAGGGTTGACTGAATTATGCGGCAACAAAAGGCAAATTATGCAGCATAATGCAGCATATTTTGTGGCACAATTACTTCATTAGTTTGTCCTTTTTACAACTGGTAACAGTGTCTGGGGAAAGAGTTCACCAAATTAGTAACAATTTAACACCCAAATACAGCAATAAGCAACTGAAAGATGTCCAGTTAACCTTTGCGAAAAGCGTACCGGTGAGCAGGAACCTGAGTATGCAAAGTTTGTGTAACTTTTGATCCATTTGAGCTAGAAACATTTTTTTTTGTTACAATCTGCAGATTATGCAGCAGATTATGAATTATGTGTCAAATCTGTAACTATGCGAAAATCGCCACGTCCACAGAATCACATAATTCCAGTGGCCCTGCCAATAGTCACCAATTTTGGAGTGTTGTATGTTCGACACACATTATTTAGTGCACCGTTTCGTGCTCTATATAGTTTCCTAACACAAAAATAATAAAAGCTCCTTTTCTTGGGATGTCTTGTCTTGGTAGACCAAGTTCCAGGCGTATCTGGGCCTGCATGGAGGGTTTTTTGGCAGGCTGCAGAGCGTTCCATATAGATTTGCTTGTACAGTGTCTAGCAGACTTGCATCTTTACTTCACAGTGTTTCGGAACCATAAATTTATGAAGGCAAGAATTTGCTATTGATCACTTTTTGTATTTAGTTTGTTATGCGAAGAGCTTAGCACCACAGTCAGGCTTCCCGTTCTTAGATTTTACTTGTTCCAGGTGAGGTATAAAGTTGAAGTTACTGTCGAAAGTGACTCCAAGAATGTCAGACTTATCCTGGACATCCTCCGCCGCAGCCACATCTCTGGTCACCTGATAGACCTCACTGGCTCCCGATCAACAAAAGAATCACCTTCAAGCTCCTTACGCACGCCTACAAAGCCCTCCACGACACCGGACCTGCATACCTCAACCACCGCCTGTCCTTCTACACATCCACCAGACATCTCCGCTGCGCCCAACTGGCCCTGGCCACTATCCCACAGATCCGCAGGACCTCGCCAGGAGGAAGATCCTTCTACCTCGCTGCGAAGACCTAGAACTCTCTACCTCTGAATCTCAGGCAATCACTGTCACTGCCTCAATTCAGGAAGGACCTCAAGACCTGGCTCTTCAACTGAAGCTGCACAACCCCCCACCCCCCAGCACCTTGAGACCCTAAAGGCTGATTAGCCGCACTATATATGAACCCTGATAGATTGATTGATTGCTGAACCGTAGATGTTTTTTACAGGTTTATTTCCAGACAGGTGTCAGTACTATAAGAGCCCAGTGCAGTGGTAAGCCTTTGTATGCCTATTGAATGCAACTCATTAAAACAAAATTGTTGGCGTACTGAAGGATAGTTGATATTCTATTTCAAATCCTAGATGAATGGGAGCCGACAGTATTGAAGGCATTGGTTAAGTCTGCCATGTACAGATTCAATAAAGCAGGCGCAAATACACACAGCCCTGCTTTAGCTCATCCTTGTCGGTGTTTTTTAGATGTGGTTGTCCTACTGTCTCCAAATTTCACTTTCATCCAGGTGCTGGAATATAGTGATATGATCGGGCGCAAGAGATTTTCTGGAAGGTCCATCCAAACCAATTTTAACCATAGCTGTTGCCTGTGTAACCTTATCAAATGCTGAATTTAGGTCAATTAAATTGGCATGTAATGGGTGTTTTTTTCCTTATGCTTCTTTCTGTAATTATTGACAGGGCAAGCAGATTTGGCAAAGTAGTTGTGCCCTGTCTAAAGCTGGTCTGAATGATCTTTTATTCGGCCCATGCATCTAGAAGCCATCTAAATTTCCAATATTTACCAAACCAATAAGGGATATTAACACTTCTTTTACTTTCCACCATCAACACCTGTGAACAATCAAACCCACAATTAGTATTAAATTAAAATCACAGTGATCAAGTAGGGAAGGAGACAGTATCTAAAATATAATTAATCACTCATCAAATGAACAGTCAGTTCTTCATTCATTTTCAGTACAAAGGGTTCTAAAGCTATTATACATCTGGGCTCCAATTGCATTAAAATCCTTTCTTTGTTACCTAACCTGATGTTCTTTGGTACACAACGAATAGCGAAATACTTTGATAATTGTTGAGTATTGACCCCATATGTACCAAAATGCACTTATTATGCACAGGAAAAATCATGCTTCTTATATACCTTTTAGGCCAAGGACAACTCGGGACATAGGCAACATATTTAGGTTTACATGTAAGGCTCTTTTGTGTTTTTTTCGGTTCTAATGGATAATGGATTATAATACATTTTGCAAGTACGCCCTAGCTTGCAAGATTTACATTTCTGGCTAATAGTAAATCCTTTAGGCTGCTGTAACCAAATTGTTGTCTTATTGTGTTTCCCAAAATGGCTCGATGTCAATGTATCCCAGAGTGAATGTGACCTACAGTAAGTAATACCAGATGTCACCTTTAACAGACTACCCACAATGGCATCAAGTTTAGGTAAATTCCAATGCCTAGAAAAGATTTTTCATATCTCATTATGCTCTCTACCATTGGTGGTAAAAAACCATACCTCATGGCCACCCTCAGTTTTCTTTTTATATCCAAAAAGATGATCAGTCCTTTTCTTAAGTGTCACCTGCTTAGCTTGATTTAGCACTTTCTCACTATAACACCAAGCACCGAACTTTGAATTATAGTTAACGTTATTTCTTGTTCCTTCACAAAAGCATGTGATGTAGTACAGTTTTGCTTGCCCGCAGGAGCTCCTCAGAAGGTACACTGTTCTTGAGAGGAAAAGAATGAAAACTACTGTAGTACAATACCCTGCTACCAGCGGTTTCTTTACGGAACAAAGATGTGTGAAGCTCATTCCCAACAGCTGTTAATCTCACATCTAAGTAATCTATACAATTTATTGTACTAGTTAATGAGATATTTATGTAATTCTTATTTAAAGTGTCAATACACTTACAGGGTGCTCATCTGTTCCTTTACAGATCAGGAAGAGATTATTTGTGAAAGGGGGGCAAACCATCACATGTTCAGTCAATCCAGTCATTCAGCCATTGCCTGAACATCCTTGAATTTCTTCAAGAAAGTTTCCATTTGGAGTTTCCTTCTTCAAGTCTTCATCTTCAGTGGGCAGCGTTTAAGGCTTTAAGAGAACCCTGAAGAGGAGTGGGCAACCGTAAAGCTTACATTTACCTTCTTCTCCTAAAATGTTTTCTGTGTCTCGTTCTCTATGTAGAAATTTAGGGGCATATTAGCAAGGGCACTATCGCCGCTTTAGCGGCACTTTTTGCCGCTAAAGCGGCGATATTTATATCGCCCTATCAGCAAACTGTCTCTAACAGCAGTTAGCGACAGTTTGCGGGCATTAGCGCCCGTTTTTTTACCGCTTTGCATGTCAGCGATATTTATCGCTAATGACATGCAAAGTGGGCGTTCCCGACGAACAAACCTGGGAAACACTCGCTAACAGGCCTATCGCCTATTAGCAAGGTGGCCATGGCCCCAGTTAGCGACGTGAAAAGTTGCGCTAACCGGGGTCATCGCCATTTATTTAACACCTGCAATTAGCAGGTGTTAGCCATACCTAACATGGGGGTGGATTATGCTGATACGACCACAGGGTCGTATCAGCAAGGTGTTCTCCCTTCTCCATGCAACATCGCTGGTTTTTCAGCGATGTTGGCCCATTTCCCCCGCTATCGCTGGAATATTCATCGCCATAGCGCTAATCGTTGCTAATACAGCGTTAGCGTGGCGATATATTCCAGCGATATATTCCAGCGATAGCCGGCGATAAAAAAATCACGCTAAGCAGGGTTAGCGATGATTATCGCCTCTTCTTGCTAATATGCCCCTTAGTTTTGAATTAGGAACTCCTACTGGTCTTGAAATCTTTGAAATGTATCTGTTTTGAGCCACAGGAGACGGCTGATGTTGAATTAAAGGTCACCTTGTCTTTGTATTTTCCTAGAAAGTTTTGTTCTGAGACTGGGTCATCTTTACATCCTCAAAGTAGACTCAACTTTTCACTTTGAGCAAGAAATTGTTTTAAGTAGCCTCCACGTTTCACTTAGAACAAGACTTTTTTTAGATACGTTTTTCCTGGGTATTCTTCTCCTGAGGAAGTTTGACTCCACACTTTGGATCTGCCCAGGCCTATTCTAATTTACCTATCTAAACTGGCATCTTTTCGCAACTCTACTTCTTTTCTCATAATGCTTGACCCACTCAGTGAAGGTCACAACCTTCCGCTACCTCTTTGAGTCATTGGTTTAGTTCGCTCATTTCTCAGGCTTATAAAATGTGGAAATTTCCCTGCCCTGTTTGGATTCAGGAACGCTCTTTCAGAGGCATAGGTACTTATTGGCTGGAGGCTTGTTCATGAAACTTTGCAGGGCTGCAACATGGCCAGTCCTTCTACAGTACCCATCTACATAGCGGGGGGGTGGTGTAAGCTGTTTTTTATACTGAACTTCTATCTTTAGTATCCGGATGCTGTCGTCATATGTTTCAAGAATACAGGTATACCTGGGTGGTGCTTCAGTCTGGTGTTTTGTGTGCTCTGTTGACTTTGGGCCCGATTCACAGAACTAACTTACTACAAAATCCTAAACTTACTACCATTTTGGTATTCACAGAAGGCACTTACTCATTTTGGTATTCACAGAAGGTACTTACTCATTTTGGTATTCACAGAAGGCACTTACTCATTTTGGTATTCACAGAATGCACTTACTCATTTTGGTATTCACAGAATGCACTTACTCATATTAACTTTATGTCCGCACTCGGGCCGGAGATTCCGGCCCGGTGGTGGAGATTCCGGCCCGGAGGTGGAGATTCCGGCCCGATGGTGGAGATTCCGGCCCGATGGTGGAGATTCCGGCCCGATGGTGGAGATTCCGGCCCGATGGTGGAGATTCCGGCCCGATGGTGGAGTGCGGACATAAAGTTAGTATGAGTAGGTGCATTCTGTGAATACCAAAATGAGTAAGTGCATTCTGTGAATACCAAAATGAGTAAGTGCCTTCTGTGAATACCAAAATGAGTAAGTACCTTCTGTGAATACCAAAATGAGTAAGTGCCTTCTGTGAATACCAAAATGGTAGTAAGTTTAGGATTTTGTAGTAAGTTAGTTCTGTGAATCGGGCCCTAAGTGAATAAGCGGTGTACCCCCTAAATAAAGGGCGAACCTGCAGACATGACTGTTTTTCTACAAATGCATACACACTAAATGCATATAACTTGCACATTCCATTACGTTGCAGTTACGCAAGACACTTTGGGCCAGATTTACGAGGATTTACTAGGATTTTGCTTGGGGTTGCATCACTTTATGGATGCAGACCCGGCACTAAATACTTTTTGGGATTTACAAACCACTCAAAGTCCGACTTGCATGGCTTTGTAAAAACAAAGTGAGGCAATGATGCGCACCCAACTATTGACTCAAGCCAAACTGGACTTGAACTTGATGTTCACAGCCAAAGCTGAAAAAGCCTTGACAAGACTGAAATCCAAGCAATATGAGCACGTGAACAGCCGGATGGCTTTCAGCTCAACATTTGAAACAGATGGAAGCTACCTATAGTGTTTCAACAATCTGAGCTCCACTTGGCTCACTCACTAACCAAATCAATATTATGCAAGAATTTGCAACATTCTATAAAGTCTTATACTCATGGGAAACTGCCAACGAGTCAACCTTCTTTGTCCATCTCACACTTCCGCGCCTGCAAGATGAAACAGTGGATGCATTAGAAACGGCCATGTCCGAAGAGAAAATAAGCAATTCCAAATATGCTTTCTGAGAAAGCTCCGGGAGATTATGGGTTTCCTATTGAATTCTAAAATTCTATAAGATCAATGCTCAGATACTGGCGCCATTAGTTTGTAAAGTCTTTTAGGGGATGAATGAAAAGGACAGTATCCTCCCGGAGTGCCTCTGTCACTCTGCTGCTGACGCCTGATAAAGCTCCAGGGCTCTGCTGCAGCTCTAGGCCTATCTCTTTGATCAGTTTGGATTTTAAAATACTGGTGAAAGTCCCTGCAGATTGTTTGTAGAAGTATTTGCCACTTTTGATATGTATAAATCAATTTGGCTTCGTGCCACAACGCACGTCTACCTATCATCTGAGGCTTCTTTCACACATAAAATGGCAAGCACTGAGCACATAGTACTCTAGCAGTATCTCTAAATGAGGAGAAAGCATTTGATAGGGTCAAATGACCCTATCTGTTTAGGGTACTGCAAAAACAATTCTTTAAAAACGGATTTACCCAGAAAATATGAGAACTCTATCAATATTTTGCTGCTGGTAACACAAACAGAGACCTCGCTGGCTAATATAATGCATGTTACAAATAGACATTCAATATCAGATGTTACATTATGCCTACCGTGCCATTGGTCATCCAATAAGATTAAGTACTTGGGGGTATTTATTGGAAGAGATATGCTTGCTGCAGCATGTAAACATGTTGGTCTCCTATTATCTAAAATAACGACAAACTTCAAGAGATGGTCTCATTTGAGTCTGTCGGTATAAGGAAGCATTCAGCCAATTAAAGTTATCACAATTCCCCGATTTAACTATCTATTCTGAATGTCACCGATACCATTGCTACACAAGTTAGGCAGAACGGTCAAAGACTTTGTCTGGGTAGATCAGAAGCCACGACTGAATCTATCCAAATTGTGTGCAAAAACCACTTCGGGTTGCCTACACTTGCCTGATCTGGATCTTTATTACAAAGCGCAGCATCAGGCATATTTTTTCTCCAGTGACCTAGAAAAGCCGGACTAGGCCCCTATTGAACAACATCAAGGTGGAGGGGCAACTGACCAACATATAGATGTTTAAAAACTTCATTTGACCCTAGAAATCCAGTTATCTTAGAAACAATGCAGGTGTGGCCCACTGTCCATAAACAGTTGAACAATTCCTGCCCATCTGCATGGCGAGGCACCCATCTGGAACAATGCAGCAATTCGGATTAATAATTCTATGATTAACTGGACGGAATGTTCAGACAAAGGAATTCATTCACTAGGACAGCTGCTGGTGGATACCCACATGAAATCTTTTAAAGATCTCTAATTTGGATTCCAACTAGACCCATGACAGTTCTGGTGCTGCATCCAGGTAAAAGATTGCCTAAGTCATGTGCTCTCTTCCTTATCAAATCCACTGCCTGATTCACTAGTACACTTATATTTCAAACAAAGTAGTAACTATGAAGGGATTGTTTCAGGTTTATATAAAACTCTCTTGGAGGAAATTCTTTCCCAATAAGTATGCAATCACCTGCAAAGGAAATAGCAGCAGAGACCAGGAAATGTTTACTTAGGTAAGGACTGGCCCGATCTTCTTGAAACCCATGATTGTGGTCTACGAGAAGGGAGACTGAAATTTAGTTTCTTTACATTGTTGCATGTTTGGATTAGACACCTCAAAAGTTGCATATGGCTATCCTAGCTCATACCTCTGACTGCTGGAGATCAGAATGGAGATATAATGTACTTGATCTGGTCCTGCTCACTACTTACAGCTTTTTGGTACCATGTATTATTTACTATGAACTCGACTAAAGATCTGGCTCTACATCCCACACCGCCACTGACCCATCTTCATGATAGTACTGATGTATGTGGGATGACCCTCCACATGAAGCGACGGTTGGACATGACATAGTCAGTAGCCAAAATGGGCATTTTATGGCACTGGAAGCTCTGCGCTCCACCGACACACAAGGGTTGGCTGCATGAGACAGCAATTATGGCATCCTATGAAAAATGTATCCATTCTCTACGAAACCAGATGCATGTTTTCGAAGCTATTTGGGTTCCCTGTATTGTTGGTTACGTCTTGTGAAGAGTGATGTATTGTCCTATATTGAAATATATTATCTTTGGTTGGAAGACCATCTTGCATCTCGATATTATTTCACTTCTACTCTGTAACTAAATGAGAATCTTCTAGAGTGTTTGGAATAGAAGACCTTCGGTAAAGTTAGCGGATGTATTTGTTTTTCTAATATAAGAGATTATGCCTTCCCATTCTCTTTAATTACTTTCAAGAGGGATGTTCTTAATCTCAAACAGTGAAATATAACTTTTAAGGCCCCGCAGACGGGTTGTGTGGTGCCTTGTTATGTACCTATTTCGGTAATTCTCTATAGCACTTACCAGGGTTGGTTGCTAATGCTTATTGTGATCACTTAGAGATAGTTGTTATCTTTTTCGTTCTTGGTAAATAAGAATAAAGAAATGTTGACAAAAAAAGTTGTAAAAATGTGAATCTAGTTAAGTGGCAAAGTTGTCCATCAAGCATAGGGAGACAGGACAGAGTTACTTTGCCTTAGTCCTCTTCCCATCCACCAACTCCTGACCTGAGGTCCTCAGCCAGTGCTAAGTGGCTGTTCTAAGTGGCTGAGAGAGTTCTAAGTGCCTCTCTCACCTTAACTAAAGACACATTGTTGCTGTGCACTGTGCTCTGCAAGGACTGATGCGGGGAGTGAACAATTATATTCAAGGGCTACCAGGGGTTAGAGTATCACATAGAACTGATGAAGGTGGCTGCATGAACTGGGGTACCAACACGAATGCCTCACTCACCAGCTGCCATGGCGTTGATAAGCTAATTTCGACCTGAATAGAACGGACCTTCTTCAAATCTCTCCAATAGAAATTTTAGAGAACTCATGCATGAACTTTCCCTTGTCTGCCACTGTCACCTCATGCATGGACTTTCCTTTGCCTGCCTCTGTCACCTCATGCATGGCCTTTACTTTGCCTGCCTCTGTAATCTCATGCATGGCCTTTCCTTTGCCTGCCTCTGTCGCCTCATGCATGGACTTTCCTTTGCCTGCCTCTGTCACCTCATGCATGGCCTTTCCTTTGCCTGCCTCTGTCACCTCATGCATGGCCTTTACTTTGCCTGCCTCTGTCACCTCATGCATGGCCTTTCCTTTGCCTGCCTCTGTCACCTCATGCATGGCCTTTCTTTTGCCTGCCTCTGTCACCTCATGCATGGCCTTTCCTTTGCCTGCCTCTGTCACCTCATGCATGGCCTTTACTTTGCCTGCCTCTGTCACCTCATGCATGGCCTTTACTTTGCCTGCCTCTGTCACCTCATGCATGGCCTTTCCTTTGCCTGCCTCTGTCACCTCATGCATGGCCTTTCCTATGTCTGCCTCTGTCATCTCATGCATGGCCTTTCCTATGCCTGCCTCTGTCACCTCATGCATGGACTTTCTCTTGCCTGCCTCTGTCACCTCATTCATGACCTTTCCTTTGCCTGCCTCTGTCACCTCATGCATGCACTTTCCTTTACCTGCCTCTATCACCTCATGCATGGACTTTCCTTTGCCTGCCTCTGTCACCTCATGCATGGACGTTCCTTTGCCTGCCTCTGTCACCTCATGCATGGACTTTCCTTTGCCTGCCTCTATCTCCTTATGCATGGACTTTACTTTGCCTGCCTCTGTCACCTTACGCATGGACTATCCTACATCTGTGATGCTGGAGCATATGCTATCTGATTTGATGCTCCAGGTGTGAAAAAATCACCTGTCTCAAATTATCTGATCATACCACATCTAATCCCCAGAATTTAGGGCCTCAATGGAGGCCTTGGAGCTGGATGCGGTCTGGCATCATCCCAGTATGGCGGGAGAATCACTTCCTGATTTGGAGTGTTGACAGCCAATTAGCATGCAGCTCGTGATCGGGAGGGTGCGCGAATCCGACGCTGCCATAGATATATATGTACTTTTACTTTTGATTTTCTCAGCAACTACTGAACGGATTTACACCATTTAACAAAAAGGGTTCTTTCTGAACCAAGAACTACCTCTTTGCCAAATTTGGTGTAATTCCGTTCAGCAGTTCGGGCTGTAGCCGTGTCTAAAGTTTCCTATGGAAAAATGAATGGGGAAAACGCGTTTTGGGACCCCCCTTTTTTCTCGGCCCCCGCTTGACGAATCACCCCGAGACTTTCAGGGTAGGAGCGGACCGGAGCGCCCCACAAAGTTTGAAAATTTTGCGAAGATACGTCAACCGGCAGGTTAACTCAGCATGCTCGTATCGCCTCATGTAACAAGGTGGTGTAACTCGAATCGAGTTATAAATGAATGTATTTTGTGCATTTAAACAATTGAAGAGATATTTCATGCGGTGTAGAATGTACAGAAACGAGTGCCATTACATAAAGTTGTATTGATATATTTATTTTCACGTTACAAAATGGCCGACAGTTTTACAACACAGGTAGAGTGTAATTTGTAGTCCCATGTCTATTACCATGATTGTTTTAAATGCACGCTCTTGTTTGCCGTACTTTTCGTGTGATCAAGACAGTAATTGTCGAAACGCGTAACGAGCAATAAATGAGCTTCCTGCTTGGCATCCAAGACTTTGAGAGTGCGTTTTACTTGGAATAATTGTGGATATTAATAGCCGGTTTTGGGTTTTCCGGCAGCACGCACCACCTAACAATGGGCTCGTTCCCAGAATGACTCTTCTTCGTGGATCTAAATATATATATATATATATATATATATCCAAGTCGTCAGTCCGCATAGCACCCGAGCCACTTCCTGACAGCGGGCTGAGGCGGGGTCGCGAGCCCCCAATATTCCAACCAATGTTCGTCAATAGGTAAAAAACAAACACACCAAAGCCCTTTGTTCTGCTGCAAGCGTGATTTATTGGCAAATTACACCCTACGCGTTTCGGAGCAGCGCTCCTTGCTCACGGGTAGTTGGGCATGCCCACAATGACTTCCTTCTAGCATGATCATGTGACATTGAAATAATAAACATAGAAAACATACTCCCGAAATTAATTGCATTTCATTTGGCAAGTTATAAATTCATGATAATTTCAGCCGTCAAGTAAAAATAAAAATAAAATAGATTACTATTTACACCAAAGAATATAATATATATTATTCGAATGGTACACCAATTCGGCACCTCACATTGTTTCAATACGACAATTGCAACTTTATGCAATGAATGGTTATGTGCACAAACAATTCTCCCCAATGGGCTGTAATACCCGATTTCCTCAATTCATTCCGGGCAAAATCAAACATTGGAAATAACAGGTTGTATACCAGCTACCATTCTAGACGCAAACCATGAATTATGCGCCATTCAGCGCAGAGAACCCCAATTCTGCCCTTGTGGGCATACACAATAATAATATAATAGCTGCAACAATGCCTACACAGCAACAAAATATAATCAATTGGTCCGTAAATACTGCACATTTTATGCGTTTACTTGACAGATATTTTGGCATCCTTTTGCCTTCCATTTGCCAGAAGTTCATTACTTTGGGACCTGTATAATAAAAATTAAATTAAAATTAAAATTGAATTAAATCAAACACATAGTCACAAACGTATTAATACATACATTGCTTCCTCACCTATATACAAAAAACAGTGAAAATAGTGATAATGCATAATTAAAACCAGGCTATTATTCATACTCCTGTAATGCCTTCATACATATTAGTCAGGCCTTCATTAAAAAAGCTGATTTATTCACCCCAAATGTACTGAAAGTGCCTCGTCATTATTGTGTCCAACTGGGTACATGGTGCCGTATTGAATAATCATTTTGGACTCTCGTCTCCTTAGTTCCTGCACCCTATCACCTCCTCTTTGACGTACAGGAATCCTCTCTAAAACACAAAATGACAGTAGGTCACTATTCTGGTTGTGTACATCTTTAAAATGTCTTGCAATTGGATATTGTTTATCATTATGTTTAATCGCCCTCAGGTGTTCCAATACCCGCTTTTTGGCTTTATGAATGGTACTACCAATATAGTATTTCTCACATGGGCACCTGAGGGCGTAGACAACATAATCCGAATTGCAAGACAGATGTTTCTTAATCCGGAAGGGAGCCAGATCCTTAGATAATTTTACCTCTTTACAGTTTGTGCTGTGCTTGACAGCTTTGCAGCTACGGCATGTGAAAAACCCTTGTATCGTACTGCACTTCACCTCATTGTTAATTAAGGTGCTGCAGATAATATCTTTTAGGGATCTAGCCTTACGGAATGTAATCTGAGGATAATCTCTGACATGTTTGATCAGGTCCGCACCCGTTCTTAATACATTCCAGTATTTTCTTAATGCTCCACGGACCTCATTAGACTGATTGTGGAAGGTAGTGATGAATCTCACACTAGTTTCAAGGGGTTGATTCATCTCTTTGGGCATGAGCAGACTGTCTCTATCTCTTTCAGTGGCTAATTTGCAAGCTTGATTTATGTTTTTGACTGTATAGCCTCTAGCCAAAAAACGTTTAGTCATCTCTATTTTTTCCACCTCAAACCCTTCGTTGGTACTGCAATTGCGTTTAGCCCTTATAAGTTCTCCCAAAGGAATACTATTTATCAGACTGTGGGGATGACAGCTCTCTGCATGTAATATGCTGTTCCCAGCTGTCATCTTCCTATGGAGTATAGTCTCCAATTTATCTCCATTTGCCACAATTTTCAAATCCAGAAATTCCATTTCTTCATGATGGATATGGCAAGTGAAGGTAAGATTAAATGTATTGTTGTTAAGTTCCTCCACAAATCTGATGGCCTCTTCCCAACTGCCATCCCAGATACAAAAGATATCATCTATGTATCTGGCCCATGTCTTCACATGTGTTTTAAACATGTCTAGATTGATGGACACTTGCTCCTCCCACCAGCCCAGATAGAGACATGCAAAGCTGGAGGCGAAGTAAGTGCCCATCGAAGTCCCAAGTATTTGTTTGAAAACCTGGCCATTAAAAGTAAAATAATTCTACGTTAAACATGTAAACATCATCTCAGCCAACATTTCCGTATGAAACAAATAGGAAATAGATCTCACTTTAAGAAAATGTTTACTAGCTTGTATGCCTAAATCATGGGGAATATTAGTATAGATACTATTGACATCTAAACTAAGTAATAAATATTCCTTCTTCCACTGTTAACAGTTTTAAGAAGTCCCCTGTGTCTTTAACAAATGAGGGTAATTTTTGTACATAGGGTTGCAAAAATAATCAACATAACGTGAGGTATTCTCAAGGCAACTACCTCGTGAGGAAACAATAGGCCTCCCGGGAGGATTTTTATCATCCTTGTGCAGTTTTGGCAATAAATACAATGCTGGTAACTTGGGGAACCTACATTTAAGAAAATGAAATTCCTCAAGTTCCAGCAAGCCTCTCTCCTTGCAGTCCCACAATCGATTCTGATATGTCTCATTAGCTCTCTCATACTCAACTTTAGAGCTTTTTACATATTTAGTGGTATCCTGTAACTGCTTTATGCCTTCCTCAATGTAACTGTCTTTAGACAATACAACCACGTTACCCCCTTTATCTGATTTTTTCACAACAATCTCAGAATCATTTCTCAAACTTTCAATGGCTTTCATATGTTGATACGACATATTGTAATTACTATAGTTTTTAATCTTAGACAGTTTTTTAAATTCATTAATGACACCTCTCTCAAACACATCAATAGCTTCATTAGCTATCATGGGTAAAAATATCGACTTGGGTTTAAAGCCACTACTATGACATAAATCAAGACTAATGTTTTCATTGATCAAATTCAAATATGGATCCTGGATAAAATCAGGCTTACCTTCCAATTCATGGAGCGTATGTAATACATCAATATCCCCAATAGTAATATTACTGGGAGTTTGGTTGACCCCCTCACTAACAGTGTTCACCCTGTTTTCAAACCATTTTTTCAACCTCAATTTACGTGTAAATTGGAACAAATCTATTCTTTCTTGTGTATAGTCAAAATTCAATGTGGGACAAAAGGATAACCCCATAGATAGTACCTCGGTCTCAATGTCTGTTAAATTGCGGTTAGAGAGATTGATGACTGTTTTGGTATCCATTAGTTTACCTTGCGTTGTCCCCGTGTTCTGCTTCCCACCGGGCTGCTGATTTCTTCTCTCCAACTTGCATCTTGCCGCTTGTCGCCGCTTCCTCCTCGACCACGACCTCGTCCTTTTGCTATTGTGGCCCCTTGCTTGTTTTGCGCTAACATGCGCCCCTGGCCCATCATTGTGAATTCCCTTAAAATTTGTCCTTTTACCCCTTTGGGTGCCAGATCAATAGTCTGTTCATTATTGATGCTCGTGTTGTCATCCAAATTAATCCGCTCCACAGTCTCAGGGCTTGACTCGCGGCATGCTGAGTCATGGCTTTCCATGTCCTTTTGATTGCGCATATGATCGTACCTTTTTGCGAACGTAAGGATTTGTCCTTTCTCGTAGTCATACTGATCGCGCACAAACTTTCTTTGTTTTTTAAGTTTAATTTCATCCTCAATTTTCTCCAGTCGTAATTCCATCTTGGACATGTCGCTCTTGAATTCCTCATCATCACAGACCTCCTTGAGTTTGCTCGTCAGCCTTTCAATTTCCTCAGCGATTTTGTCACATTCTCGTTTCGCATATTTAACAAGCAACTCGAGCATTATGGTGGAGCAACAGTGATTGTTCCTTGCCCACTCTTCAACCAATTCTGGATCCGGATTGTTGAAGGTTGGGGTTATAAAAATCCTTAAACCCCGGGGCACTCGTCCAACATCGACATATTTTTGTAACGCCGTTGCCTCCCACCATTTGTTCTGCTCAGTCTTTAGTTGCTTCCACAGCTGGTCCCAAAGTTGTTTTTTAGATATTAGGGTATTGCTCAGACCCGTCCCTTCACTACCTACATCCGTGGGTGAAATCGTCAGCTTATCAAACAATTTGTTAGCTGCTTCGCATCGTTTTTCATTTCTTTTAGTTGCCATTTTGAATATTACAGTTTTTTCGCGCCGATCTATGGGCGCTCACGCTGCTAGAACTGCCGCCCGAACAGACCACTTGTCCGTTCACTGCGGCTCTGTCTGCCCAGAAAACTCGCCAATCGTTCACCTTTTCGTATCTGCACACTCGTGGTACCGCAACACACCAAAAACTCGATGCTTGTAGCACATTGGACGTGCCCCACTCCTGGCAACGGTTTGAAGATGTAAACGGCGACGGGCGGGCAAGGGTCTAAATTACAAATCCAAGTCGTCAGTCCGCATAGCACCCGAGCCACTTCCTGACAGCGGGCTGAGGCGGGGTCGCGAGCCCCCAATATTCCAACCAATGTTCGTCAATAGGTAAAAACAAACACACCAAAGCCCTTTGTTCTGCTGCAAGCGTGATTTATTGGCAAATTACACTCTACGCTGTTTGGAGCAGCGCTCCTTGCTCACGGGCATTTGGGCGTGCCCACAATGACTTCCTTATAGCATGATCATGTGACATTGAAATAATAAACATAGAAAACATACTCGAAATTAATTGCATTTCATTTGGCAAGTTATAAATTCATGATAATTTCAGCCATCGTCAAGTAAAAATAAAAATAAAATAGATTACTATTTACACCAAAGAATATAATATATATTATTCGAATGGTACACCAATTCTGCACCTCACATTGTTTCAATACGACAATTGGCGCATAATTCATGGTTTGCGTCTAGAATGGTAGCTGGTATACAACCAGTTATTTCCAATGTTTGATTTTGCCCGGAATGATTTGAGGAAATCGGGTATTACAGCCCATTGGGGCAGAATTGTTTGTGCACATAACCATTCATTGCATAAAGTTGCAATTGTCGTATTGAAACAATGTGAGGTGCCGAATTGGTGTACCATTCGAATAATATATATTATATTCTTTGGTGTAAATAGTAATCTATTTTATTTTTATTTTTACTTGACGATGGCTGAAATTATCATGAATTTATAACTTGCCAAATGAAATGCAATTAATTTCGGGAGTATGTTTTCTATGTTTATTATTTCAATGTCACATGATCATGCTATAAGGAAGTCATTGTGGGCATGCCCAACTACCCGTGAGCAAGGAGCGCTGCTCCGAAACGCGTAGGGTGTAATTCGTCAATAAATCACGCTTGCAGCAGAACAAAACGCTTTGGTGTGTTTGTTTTTTACCTATTGACGAACATTGGTTGTAATATATATATATATATGTATATATATATATATTCACTGAAAAAACCATAGGTTTCAGGGACGCTAAAGTTAGCTGGACATTTCACTCGTACAAAACCATAGAAATTCCACTGTTATAGTTAGTTCAGTTAACTATAACTCGCGCCCCCGCAATGCACTGCTCATGACGTCACATATTACATCATTCATGGCATGGTCAGTGACATCACTGATGACATCTCAAATGACATCACTGATGACATCATCCAGTGACTGTGTGTTTCTGTAAAATTAAATATGTTTTATATATATGGTAGGGTGTATTGAAGAATGAGTGGGTGTATAAGTGTCTGGATGGAGGATTTAGGAGGTATGTAACTGATTGTATAAGTGACTCATTAAACGTGTCTTACTGAATGCATGGGTTAGTGACTAAGCTGTGTGAATGTCTGTATCAGTCTGTCTGTTGTTGTGTAAACTGCTACATGGGTTGGTCAGTAGCTACATGAGTGTCTATATGGGTTATTGATTGTTTGCTTGAGTATTCGTATGGGGGACTGAGTGTGTGTGTGGGTGGGTTGGAGGTGTGTGACTCTGCATAGATGTGTGAGTGGTTGATTCACTGGGTGTATGGGTTCAAGAGTGCATGTGGAAACAGCTGTATGGGTGGGTGAGTGTGTGTATGGGTGTGTTGGTGAGTGAATGGATGTCTCAGTGGTACATATGTGAGTAACTACATATGTAAAAGGCAGTATATGTGAGTGATGGTGTATATAAATAACTATATGTGAGACTCAGTGATTGTGAGAGTGGCATGTATGGATGAGTCTGTACTTGTTTCAGTGATTACATAAGAGAGTAACTATACGTTACTGTCTGTATGAATTAGTGAGGTGGTGTGTGTATAACTGTTTAGGTGAGTAAATGGGAGTGTGATTGATTCTTTGCATGACTGACTAGGTGTCTGAGTAACTCCATGGATGAGTGGCGGTGTGTGAGTGTCTGAATAGGTGTATGAGTGCATATGATAGTGTTGTATTGATAAGTGACTGCATGTATAAGTGATTGTATAGGTGAATGAGTGGATGTGTGTACAGACATAGGAATCAGTGAGTGAGTATGTAGTAACTGGTATTGGTGTGTGGATCCTTTCGAAAATGGTAGTGTGTATTTTACAGTGGGTGTATTAAAGGTTATATTAGGGTGTGATGAGGTGCATCAGATTATTACGTGGATGATGTCATCAGTGATGTCATTTGAGATGTCATCAGTGATGTCACTGACCATGCCATGAATGATGTAATATGTGACGTCATGAGCAGTGCATTGCGGGGGCGCGAGTTATAGTTAACTGAACTAACTATAACGGTGGACTTTCTATGGTTTTGTATGAGTGAAATGTCCAGCTAACTATAACGTCCCTGAAACCTATGGTTTTTTCAGTGAATTTCTAAGGTTTTTTAAATGCTAATTTCTAACTATAACGTCTGTAAAACCTATAGTTTTTTCAGTGAATTTGATTTTTTTTTTAAATATTAAACTACTATTCTGCTATTTGTCATTAGTACTGTTTTTTCTGACTTTTCCACTACAGAAAAGAAAATAAACTGTAAAACTGTTGTATAATGTAATGTATTTCACAAATTACACTGTTACTTATCAAATATTACAACATAATATAACATTTTGAAAACATATTTTTCTCCCTTTTTCTGCTGTTATCAGATTCTACTTAACTTCACTATTCACAGTGATGTCAGTGTAGTATCATCATAAACAGCTGGGGAAAAAAACAATCAACTAGATTGTTAAAAAAAAACAAATGACTAACTCTTACAACCACAATAACAAATCAACACAAATAACACATCCAATACTATTTCCAATTTTTAAATTTTACCTTTACTGTGTAGTTTCTGTTGACATTTTTCCTCAAGGCCAAATAATGTGTGGAATTTTTTTTTAAATCATCCAGTATCAATTCCTTAAAGCATCCTCCCATTTTCCCTCTAGGCCGAATAATGTATCTAGAATTTTTGTTTCAGAAATATCAAGTATGAGTTGGATAATTCATAAGGCAATCTCGGTTTAATTTCCAAGTGTGTATCGTTGCAGTGACTCCACCCATTTTTGCATTTCAAATATACATAATAATGTCCACATGTGGTAGTAGCTCCAGCATGGAAAACAATAGCCAGTGTTGTGAAAGTTCTTCCAGAAATAGATACTTGACTAGCAACAAAATTTTTAATTTTCGTTTCCACTTTTCTTCCATTTGGTCTACAGCGTTGTAGCATTAAAATTACATATTTTCCATATCTTTCTAGGCATAATGTAGATAACATTTCTGATTGACAACGAGAACTTTTCATATCATGATTTGCTTCTTTTACTAATTTCGAAAAAGGTACAGATTTGCAGTCAGGTATTGTTAAATATAGAAATTGTTCTCTGTCAACTATAGTACTAGAAGTTAATGAACACTGTTCACATTTGTGATCCCATTTGTAACTGAGTCCAAATAAACTCTCAATCTGGATTCCTTCATCTTCTAATACTCCAAGCATAACCATCAGAAACTCTTGTGCATCTTGTTGTATATTAGGACTGAACGTTAAAGATCCAGTACATGTATCCAAGAGTTGTCGAATACCAGAAGCAGTATGGATCTTTCTTCTGTCAGTTCTCAATTGTTCAAATAAAGTATAAAGTGCAGAACATAATCTTTTTTCCTGACTTTCCATAATTTCACCATAAAGATCTTCTAGATAAAATATAACGTTTAGAATAACATTACCATAGCAATTGACACCAGAAGCTTTTTCTAATTGGTATCCCACAACATCATCACTTGTTTGTATTTTCTGTTTCTTTGCATCTTTTCTTTTCTCTTGAATTTTTTTCTGCTTTTCAACCACACTTGATTCATCAACATGTTTGCGTTTTGAACACACAGCACGTTTTTCATAAATAGGATATTCACCTAAAGTTGGTGCATAAAGTCTTCTTAAACGATTATATTCTCTTACACAATTTACATCAGCACTAACCTTGTTTTCATCGAAATCAATTAAATACAAAGCAGACAATGTTCTAACTCGAGATAATGCAACGTATGCCATTCCCTCTTTAAACACAGTTCTTCCAACATTTACTAAAGCATTATCTACACTTTAACCTTGAGATTTATGAATGGTTATTGCATATGCTAAACAGAAAGGAAACTGTTTTCTACGAACATACAAGTCTTTTACCAGCAAAAACGTACAGCACAACGCCCAATTTGTTTCACCTCTGCAATCTGATCAAATTTAATTTTCAAGAATTCAATTGCATTTCTGTTTTGATATTTTACAAATTCAACAACTTTCCCTATTGCTCCATTCACTAAACCTTGTTCTATATTCAAATTACGCCTCAAAATTACCCGACAGTTTATACATACATCTAAAAAAAATTCTAAGCCAGCAGTTTTTGATACAGACTTTTCCAAAGAATCCAATTTAGGGGCCGATTCCGATCTCGGTCAAAGGCGCACCCAATAGCATTCGGTCGGGAAAAAAGCCATGCGAAAGCCTGTTTCCCGACCGATCCGTACAGCACACAGAACGAGCAAGTACGATGCACACAACAGCAAAGAATCCGGCCGAGCCGTACTCACCCAAACCAGGTCCTGTTCTCCGACCGAGGCGAATCCGGAAACGCCGAATCGAGTTGCACGGAAGGAAAAATGCAGCCCCGTCCGGCCGGACAAGTACGATGCGCTTTCCGTACGCGCCGAACCCGTCGCTACGCACGGCACGTCAAAGCATCCGGGAGAGGCGCACATAAGCTCCGATTCGCGCCACAACACGATCCACGGCTCCGAGACGAACACGGCAGCGACGAGGACGACGCGAAGCGATGAGGACGAGGCGAAACGACGAGGACGAGGCGAAGCGACGAGGACGACGCGAAGCAACGAGAAGGACGAACGACACGAACCAACCATGAATCCCTTCGTCCCGATCATACCAATATTCTACATATACTACCGGAACAGGCACGGACGCGTACGGCGCAGAAGGTAAGCCAGACACCAACCACAAAACACATACAACACGTACACGACACATCACACACACACAGGGATGCAGAATATACTTACACCAGCAACAGCAGCACCATAGGGGCGGGATGCCCATCACCAATGCCACATATGCACACAGGGGCCTGAATGCGCACCACCACCCCTACCCAGGGGGGCAGGATGCCTACCACCACTACCACCCTTACCCAGGGGGGCTGGATGCCTACCACTACTACCACCCTCAGCCAGGGGGGCAGGATGCCTACCACTACTACCACCCTCACCCAGGGGGGCAGGATGCCTACCACTACTACCACCCTCAGCCAGGGGGGCAGGATGCCTACCACTACTACCACCCTTAGCCAGGGGGCAGGATGCCTACCACTACTACCACCCTCACCCAGGGAGGGCAGGATGCCTACCACTACTACCACCCTCAGCCAGGGGGGCAGGATGCCTACCACTACTACCACCCTTAGCCAGGGGGCAGGATGCCTACCACTACTACCACCCTCACCCAGGGGGGCAGGATGCCTACCACTACTACCACCCTCAGCCAGGGTGGGTTGGATGCCTACCACTACTACCACCCTTAGCCAGGGGGCAGGATGCCTACCACTACTACCACCCTTAGCCAGGGGGGCAGGATGCCTACCACTACTACCACCCTCACCCAGGGGGGCAGGATGCCTACCACTACTACCACCCTTAGCCGGGGGGGCAGGATGCCTACCACTACTACCACCCTCACCCAGGGGGCAGGATGCCTACCACTACTACCACCCTCACCCAGGGGGTCAGGATGCCTACCACTACTACCACCCTTAGCCAGGGGGGCAGGATGCCTACCACTACTACCACCCTTAGCCAGGGGGGCAGGATGCCTACCACTACTACCACCCTCAGCCAGGGGGGCAGGATGCCTACCACTACTACCACCCTTAGCCAGGGGGGCAGGATGCCTACCACTACTACCACCCTCACCCAGGGGGGCAGGATGCCTACCACTACTACCACCCTCAGCCAGGGGGCAGGATGCCTACCACTACTACCACCCTTAGCCAGGGGGGCAGGATGCCTACCACTACTACCACCCTCACCCAGGGGGCAGGATGCCTACCACTACTACCACCCTCAGCCAGGGGGCAGGATGCCTACCACTACTACCACCCTTAGCCAGGGGGGCAGGATGCCTACCACTACTACCACCCTCACCCAGGGGGCAGGATGCCTACCACTACTACCACCCTCAGCCAGGGTGGGCTGGATGCCTACCACTACTACCACCCTTAGCCAGGGGGGCAGGATGCCTACCACTACTACCACCCTCACCCAGGGGGGCAGGATGCCTACCACTACTACCACCCTCCGCCAGGGGGCAGGATGCCTACCACTACTACCACCCTCACCCAGGGGGGCAGGATGCCTACCACTACTACCACCCTTAGCCAGGGGGGCAGGATGCCTACCACTACTACCACCCTTAGCCAGGGTGGGCTGGATGCCTACCACTACTACCACCCTTAGCCAGGGGGCAGGATGCCTACCACTACTACCACCCTCACCCAGGGGGGCAGGATGCCTACCACTACTACCACCCTCAGCCAGGGGGGCAGGATGCCTACCACTACTACCACCCTCACCCAGGGGGGCAGGATGCCTACCACTACTACCACCCTCAGCCAGGGTGGGCTGGATGCCTACCACTACTACCACCCTTAGCCAGGGGGGGCAGGATGGCTACCACTACTACCACCCTTAGCCAGGGGGGCAGGATGCCTACCACTACTACCACCCTCACCCAGGGGGGCAGGATGCCTACCACTACTACCACCCTTAGCCAGGGGGGCAGGATGCCTACCACTACTACCACCCTTAGCCAGGGGGGCAGGATGCCTACC
This sequence comes from Calotriton arnoldi, assembly GCA_963921515.1. Taxonomy (NCBI): domain Eukaryota; kingdom Metazoa; phylum Chordata; class Amphibia; order Caudata; family Salamandridae; genus Calotriton; species Calotriton arnoldi. Next base: position 523,963 of record CAWUFW010001193.1, read on the forward strand.
ACTACTACCACCCTCACCCAGGGGGGGCAGGATGCCTACCACTACTACCACCCTTAGCCAGGGGGGGCAGGATGCCTACCACTACTACCACCCCCACCCATAGGATGGACAATACATGACACAACCAGCACACCACAACCTAGGGAATGCAAGAAGAAGACATCCCCCAACACCATGACAAGCGTGTGTAGACTGTGTCAAATGCCTACAACACCGAACATGACTTCTAACATACAATGTGATCCCCTAGCACATGTGCCACACAAATATGTGTGTGGCACACACAACGCAAGCAGGCCATGACCATTGTGGCAATGGGGTCCAAACACCCATCATCACAGTGACCAAAAGGTAAGTGTGGGGTCCATAGCTGCAGCACATTTTGAACATTGTGGCAATGGGGTCCAAACACCCATCATCACAGTGACCAAAAGGCAAGTGTGGGGTCCATAGCTGCAGCACATTTTGAACATTGTGGCAATGGGGTCCAAACACCCATCATCACAGTGACCAAAAGGTAAGTGTGGGGTCCATAGCTGCAGCACATTTTGAACATTGTGGCAGTGGGGTCCAAACCCCCATCATCACAGTGACCAAAAGGCAAGTGTGGGGTCCATAGCTGCAGCACATTTTGAACATTGTGGCAATGGGGTCCAAACACCCATCATCACAGTGACCAAAAGGTAAGTGTGGGGTCCATAGCTGCAGCACATTTTGAACATTGTGGCAATGGGGTCCAAACACCCATCATCACAGTGACCAAAAGGCAAGTGTGGGGTCCATAGCTGCAGCACATTTTGAACATTGTGGCAATGGGGTCCAAACACCCATCATCACAGTGACCAAAAGGTAAGTGTGGGGTCCATAGCTGCAGCACATTTTGAACATTGTGGCAATGGGGTCCAAACCCCCATCATCACAGTGACCAAAAGGCAAGTGTGGGGTCCATAGCTGCAGCACATCTTGAACATTGTGGCAATGGGGTCCAAACACCCATCATCACAGTGACCAAAAGGCAAGTGTGGGGTCCATAGCTGCAGCACATTTTGAACATTGTGGCAATGGGGTCCAAACCCCCATCACACAGTGACCAAAAGGCAAGTGTGGGGTCCATAGCTGCAGCACATTTTGAACATTGTGGCAATGGGGTCCAAACCCCCATCATCACAGTGACCAAAAGGTAAGTGTTGACAAAGTAAGAGGTGCAACTGCCAAACTGCATGGATGATTCCTGGTCACAGAACAACAAACACATCAGTGGCAAAGTAGTGTATGTGTCCCATTGCAACATAAATTGGGGGAGCCAAATCCTGCAGTGCAAATAAGACATAACTTTGGCCATGTGCAGACAAACAACACCCATGGGGGCTGACACCGTCAACAATCATCAATGACACAATGACAGAAGTGACCATCCGAATGCAGACCCACATATTTGCACCAATGGGCACACACATGCAGATACCCTGTGGAGACTGCAGATGTGAGGCGAACAGATACCATACCATGGCAGCAATGGGACACACAATGAACAATTAGCACCAAATGAGGGCTCCCGTCCCATCAGCCTGGTCATGGAAGTGCCAACGGAATCATCAGCACAGATCCAACACACTTGTATAGCAATGTTGCACTGACAACACAGATGAGTCCTTCCCCATTGATGCCCAAACCTGCATGTTCACTGGAAATGGCCACACGGTCAGGGAAGTAGACGAATAGAACAATGGCAGGCACAACAGATGTGCAGGGGTGGAAGCCACAGATGTGAAGTTGCCAATCTAAGTAGGAAATCTCATTGCCAAATACTGAACACATGACACCCTCAGATGCTGCTATGGATGACATGGATACACCACAGGATAGGACACATTCCCCCTGGACCACATGGGTTCCTGCATAGTAACACTTCATTATCATGAGACCAAATATCACCATCACTGCAGCAAGGGCATTGTTAGCATCATCAACATCATGTACATCAGAAGCAAAAGCACTAGAGAACAGAAAGTTGCTTTATTCAGCATATGTGGCATTAAAAGTAGAAGTCCGGTAGAACATAAACAAAGGCCAATGGCCAGTCCATCAACAAAGTCACAAGTGGGTGACAGTGGCAGATGCCACCCTACACATGCCTGCACAAAACCAGGGACAATCCACTAGGAGGGGCAACCGGGGGGGGGTAGGCCAGGCACCGCAGGGACAGGATTAGGGCTCACCAGGAGGAGGCAGGGAAGGGGTGGTGGGTGCTGAAGAGCCACTGACGACTGCAGTGGAGGTGTCTGACATGGTGTGTGCCGGCACAACTGGGGGGCATGGCTCAGATGTTGTGGGTGCCGGCACGACTGCAGTGGACCCTGCAGATGGAGTGGACAGGTCCGCCACTGCAGTGCCCAAGTCAGACAGGGTGGTAGTGGACTCTACTGCAGTGCCTACCACCAGGGGAGGAGAATGGGGAACAGGCAAGGTGGGCTGGACAGAGGGGGAGGACACCCTCACCACATCAGTGGCACAGACAAGCGCAGCGGGGGTGTGGTGCCGGGAGAGCAAGTGGCAGGGGGAGAAGGCCGGAGCCTCTTGGGGATGGTATATCTGTGGGTGGGGGAACCTGGGGCAGGGTGTGGTGGAGGCACCTGTGGAGTGGGGGCCTGAGGGATGGATGAAGGAGACCTGGTGCTTGAGCTGCAGGGCGGCGGCGGGGTCTTGCTCTTAGCACTCCGGGGGGACTTGCGGGTGGGGGTCTCAGTCTGTCTGCGCCTGGGGGAGGGTGTCCGGGGGTGAGGGGCACTCTGCTCCGTGTGGGGGGGCTTCCTCTTCCCCCTGGATGCTGGGGCAGCTGGATCGGAGGGGAGAGGCCGAGGTCACTGAGGAAGAGGCGCTGGGTCTTTGGGGTTGCAGGTGAGGCAAGGGAGGGTGCTTTGGAGGGAGAGGCAACTGAGGACTGTGCAGTGCCCGTGGATGCGTGTGTGTGTACCAGGGCCCCATCCCCTGTGAGTCTGGTTTCAGTCCCCTGACTGTGCGTGCGTGTGCGTTTAGTTTGTGGCGTGTGTGTCTGTGTGCTGGATGTGTGTGTGCTGGTGTGTGCCTGTGCCGGTGTGTGTGTGCTTGGGACGGGCAAGGTGCTGGGGAGTGTGGATGGAGCAGAGGCAGGAGGGGTGAGGGACTGTCTGAGGAGGGACACTGCTGCCGTCAGGGAGGAGTCCATGGACCTGTTGCCCCTCTGTAGGTCAGACATGCCCGATGAGATGCCCTCCATGAACGACACCAGCTGAGTCAACAGTGCGGTGTGCGCATGGAGGACACTCAGCATGGCTGTCTGCCCTACATGGAGCTGGCGAAGGAGGTACACAGACTCCTCACTCAGGGCAGCAGGGGACACAGGGGCAGGGGGTGCGGTGCCTGGCCCAAAGGAGACACGCTCCCGAACATGGGAGCCTCCACGGACCTTGGGAATGGGAGCCGATGGGAGGGCGGTGGTGGTGCTGGTGGTGGCGGGGACAGCAACACTAGCTGGGGTGTGGTGGCTGCTGACACCCGCCTCCACAAGGGAGTCATCCTCCGAGTTGCTCTGGTCCTCAGCTGAGGTGGATGGTGCTGAGGACTCCTCGGTGTGGCTCCCCTCGCCCTCCGTGCCACTGGGTCCCTCCGACCACTCCTCGGCTGCTGACCCAGTCTGGCTCTCTGGCTCCTCCTGGTCCGTGGAGCTGTCCCCTTCCGTGGCCGTGGATGTATCTGCAAACAATGGGGAAACAGACAGACATCAGTCACCTGCACCAAACGCACACACCACTGTGAGCACAGCACATCACAGAGCAAGCCCTGGCATCATTAGTTGTACATTGCTAAAAGTGCCCTAACTGAACAGGAGAAGCCAATTGTCAGTCTGATGCCAAGCATGGCACTCACATCCCACATGGCCTTGCACCCATCTGTCTGGTGTCTGTTGGATTGCAACACCCCAGTGTGGACACATGCACCAAGTACACAGTAGTTGGACAGTGCAGAGGACACGGTGTGGACACATCACAGCTCTTGCCACTGAGTCAGTACAGGTTTCTGGATGAAAGGGATGCCCAGAGTCAAATAGGAAATGCATGTGATGCATACCAGCGACAGACACCATGATGCACCCATGTCCTGATAGCCAGCGCCACTATGGTGTGCATGTAGCACATGTCACTCCCCTGCAGGACCACAAATAAGTTGACACATGCCATGGCAGAGGCATGACTGCTAAGTCATACATCACTGTCTCAGTGATGTATGACTTGGCAGCCAGACAACAACACTATGCACTGTGTCACAATAGTAGGTCATGGGGAATGCAAGTCCTGGAGCTGCACAAGTGCACATGTACATCCCCCACACAACACATCATCTCAACCCTCATCTGTCCAGGTCACACCTATTGGACATATGGGAGACCTGTGACACTACCCTCTGAACCTGAGCCCCTCACAATTTGCTGTGAATGGGGAACAGCTGCCTGAACATCACATTCGCATACCCCAGTCTGCAAGGGCAGCTGATCAAACACCTATGTGACACACAAGTATCGTCTCCTATGGTCACATCTCCAGGGGCATGCTGAGCCCCTACCAAGAAACACCCCAGCAGTCCTGGCAACTAATCCACAGCACACTGACACAGAGGCAGACACCTGAGGGGTCAAATCACTGCGCACAATGTGTCAGCTGATACACGGGAGTGGGAGTACAGAGTGCATTGCATGGCCTGGAGTAGGCATGACTGTCCTGCTCCACATGAATGAGCGATGAGCCCTGGACAGTGGATAGCTGGCTATGTATGTGTGACACACGTAATCTGCAAACTCCTGGGGCCCAAACATTGTTCCCACCCGCTGCATGGGCGTGTGCCACATACCCCAGGCACATGTGGTGGCTCAGCTCAGCAAGTGGACCGCATATCAAAGCAACACGCAGATCACATGTCCAAACCCAGGCGTTGTGTGAACAATGGACCCAACCATGATGCCCACAACAGAGTTAGGGAAACAGATGCTGTCCCCCACCTTTAGTGAAGCAAACTGCAAGGACACAGTCCCAAGTGACACAATTCCCTGAATGTAAGGGCCACACCTGGGTATCAGATGAGCAGTGGGCAGTGCACAATAGAGGGACATGGCTCCTGGACAACATGACTGCTGCACTGTGGCAGTTGAACCAGGCCAGAGGAGGGCACAAAGCATGTAATACAGAGTTCACAGTGCAGTCTTTGACTCACCCCCTCCTTGCTGCTGTCTGGCCTTCAGCTGCCCATCCAGGTCTGGAAACACCACCGCCAGGATCTGGAGCATGTGGGGGGTCAGGGTCCGTGTTCCGCCCCTCCTGCGAGGAGGCGACAGCTTCAGCTGGACCCGTGCAATGCTCCGGGTCCAGCCCCGAAGGTCCTGCCACCTCTTCTGGCAGTTGCGGATCCGGCGCTTGTAGACCCCCACGGACCGGACAGCCCGGACGATGTCCTTCCAGATTTCCTGCTTCCGATGGGCATTAACCTGTCAGGATGACAAAGTGAAAAGGCCATTACCACACATGCAACATATCCGTGCATTACACAGTTGCATATACATGTCTCAATCACAGGGGCACATGATGTACACAGGCAGTGCAAAGCTGACCATGGACAGTTTGCCAGACGTCACTACATGGTATCATTGCATGGGAAGTAAAACCATGTTCAAATGCACTGTCACTGCACCATACCTGTCCAGTGCAAGTAACTACACACTATGGGGGTGACAACTACTCAGTGAGCCTGCTAGCCAGTGGCGTGCAGACTCTCAGCCTTGCTAGTCACACAAAATGCACATTCAGAAAGGCAGTGCACAGAACACTCACCTGCTCCCCTGGTGTCCCATACAGCTTGCTGTACTGTGGAAGTAGGCTGTCCAGCAGGGCCTGGTTCTCTTCAAGGCTGAAGGCTGGGGCTCTCTCCACAGTACGTGCCATTGCAGGGTCCAGAGGGGCAGAGACAGCAGCAGTGCAGTGGCAGATGTCGTCCTGGAGCATGTAGTGCAGGCAAGTGAGCTCTCAGGGGAACAGCCAGCAATATATATGTGCTGGAGAGGCAGATACTGTCCCTTGTGTCCAAAGTGATAGGTCCAAGTCGTTTGCATCTTCTGAATCTGGCCAATCCATGGAATAGCAGCACCAAAACACGCCCACAGCATCCTTCAAATCCTCAACTTCATGGCATACATGATTTTGCAACATTGTTGTGGGTGACCAACTGAATTTCCAGCAACCGACTCGTTCGAAATTCGAAAACGCGTCCGTTGCCAGGCAATCCCATTGTCAATGGGTGCGCACCGATCGGTCCATTGTGGTACAACGCGCACAGGGGGACGACGCGTACCCGCACCCATTGAATGCAATGGGCCGGCCGGAGGCACCGATCGGTCCATTGCGGTACAACGCGCACAGGGGTACAACGCGTACCCGCACACATTGAATGCAATGGGCCGGCCGGAGGCACCGATCGGTCCATTGCGGTACAACGCGCACAGGGGTACAACGCGTACCCGCACACATTGAATGCAATGGGCCGGCCGGAGGCACCGATCGGTCCATTGCGGTACAACGCATCACTGTACATGTGACTGGCATATGTCAGCATGCCTGTCTCAGATGGACATATGCCAGCCACAGATAGCTCCCAGGGAGTGAGGGGCACACCTACATCACGACAGCCTGTCCAAACCTTATCATAAGGCATGTAAGGATGCATTTCCTATTGTGTGTATGTTGGTGTACATGTTGTCCTGTGGGTGTCACCTGTGGGCAGCCACCCCCAGGCTGTGCACGTGTTCATGGGGACAGGATCCTGGGTGTTACGTGTACGTGACCACTGTGATGTGCAACTGTTCATATCTGTGCATGTGCCATGGTCACATTTCACAGTGGTGTATGTGTATGTCATGTCACATACCCTGTGAGTCCCATGTGGGACGGTATGTTTGAGCCAGGGTGTCCCAGTGGCACAATAGTGATGGTCCTCCACAGTCTTTGTGCATGTAGTGTTTACAATGTCTCTGATTTCATGTGCACAATGGGAGACAGTCTCCACATCCACGTTGTGTGTGCATGGACTCTGATGTTGTGCGTGTGTGTCACAGACGTCCATGTCTGTCCTGCCGTGGCAAGTGGGGCCACTACCTGTGGGAGTCATGGTTGTTTTGCTGTGGTGTATACATGATACTCCATGTAATGCCAGTGTCCATGTGGCATTACAGGGTCCCTGGGAATGTACCTGTCGTTGAGCTGTGGTGCCTGGGGCACATCTGTCCTCACATGTCACTGTGGGGGGTTATTGTGACACGGCAGCAGGAGATGGGAACTGTGACACGGCCTCATGATATCCAATGGGCCAACCTGGGACAAATTGATGCCACCTGTTGGACCGTGTTGACAGATGTTGGCCATGTATGTACCATACATGTCCTTCCGGTACTGCACACTTCATGTAGTTGTGCCTCATAATGATGTATGTTGGGATCTTGAGTGTGTTCAATGCCGCATATGTGGGGTGACTGACAATCTTGCTTACTTCTCCTCTGCACTGCAGGGCTCCTGCTGTCCATCGGCCATTCCCAGACCTGGCAACGATGGTGGAACGGGACAGCATCCGACGGTACCGCTTCACCAGGCAGCTGATTGAGGATTTGGCAGTGCAGTTGTCCCCACATTTGCAGCCTGGCCGGCCGTATCCTACAGCGCTGACCCCCAAGGTGAAGGTGATGGCAGCCCTACACTTCTTTGCCACTGGTACCTTCCAACATACTGTGGCGACTGCTGGTGGGATGTCACAGACCATGTTCAGCCGTGTGCTCCGCGATGTTTTGGCGGCAATGTTGCTCTTCCTGAACCGGTACATCTATTTCCCTAGACTGCGACAACTCACTGATGTGAAGAGTGACTTTTATGCCCTGGGGAGGATGCTGCATGTAATTGGCTCCATTGATGGGACACATGTGGCTTTGGTACCACCACAGGCCCAGGAGCAGGCCTACAGGAACCGCAAGCACTACCACTCGGTCAATGCACTGGTGGTGTGTCTTGCAGACATGACCATCACACACGTGTGTGCCCGTTTCCCTGGTTCAGCACACGATGCCTTTGTGATGAGGAGTAGTCGCATCCCCAGGATGATGGCACAGATGCAGAACCAGCGTGCCTGGCTTGTCGGTGTGTACTGACTTTGTGCCATTGTGTGTGATCTGATCTGTAGTATTCCGCCCACTTTTCCAAGTCAGCTAATGTGCACTTGTCTGTCCGTAGGTGACTCGGGATACCCCAACATGCCGTGGTTGCTGACACCCCTCAGGAACCCTGTGACACCTGCCCAGATGCGCTACAATGAGGCACATGGTCGGACCAGGAGAGTGATTGAGCGGACCTTTGGTCTCCTGAAGAGCCGCTTCCGCTGCCTGGACAAGACCGGAGGGTCCCTCCCATATGCCCCTGCGAAAGTGTGCAAGATTATCATCCTCTGCTGCATGCTCCACAACCTGGCAGTGCGGAAGGAGTTGCCTCTCATCCAGGATGACAATGACCAACATCCGCCACCTGTGGAGGATCCTGGCCTGGACCACGATGCCAGTGACGATGATGATGATGATGGTGATGGTGATGGTGATGTCCGCACACAGCTCATCACCAACTTCTTTAGCTGAATGTGAGTATCCTGAGGTGTCATGTCAATGATGTGAGTTGGCATGATGTGTGGGTGGTGCTCTGGTGCTGTTGGAGTGTGTCCATGGGCTACTTGACTGGATGTGTGTTGCGATGTGTGGTGACAGGTGGGCTGTACTCCCCAACAGTGTTGACATGCTAACTTGGTTCTGGGTGGGTATCTTGTAACATGTATTGTGCATGAGTTTTGCTGTTCTGTCCTGTACTCCATTGCTTTTGACTGTGTGTCATTTCTGTCCTTCACAGGGTACTTTCAGATTCGTTTGGTCAACTGTGTCCACCGACGACGTGATTGCACATCCAGGCTGGTAGCTGTTGTGTCCCTACAGGTGATGTGCGCCACACCCATGGACTTCCTTCCGTCTACAGTTGTTGACTGTGTGCCCGCTGCCAGGTGGGGTTACCTTGCATCTGTAGTGGTTACGGCATGTTGCAACTGTGTAATAAACCTGTGCTTCACTTTGTGATGTGCGTTGTCTGTGGTCACACATTTGACTGCCATTTGCTTACTGCACCTGTGGGCTACTTGACTACAACTGGGAATGGGTGTGGTGTCTGTGCATTGCACCGTCTTCCCTGGCAACATCAGTGTAGGCAATGAGTCAGATGGCCTAGGTGTGTATGTGTTGTGTAGCCCTGGTGGTGTGTCTCCCTCATGTGTGTCACGTTGCCTGTACTCACATGCCTGTGTTGACCTTGCTGTTGCAGTTCGCATACACAGTGTAATTTTGCAGTTCATCATCCCCATAACAGCACCCACGTTGGAATCACGACAGAGGCAAGTATGGTGTATTAGTGTGTTTATTGTGATACATTTGTGTTAATAGTGCATAGGATGGGTTGTGCTGTACATAAATCTTGCAATCCCAAGTTCCTAGGTGAATTGAAAGTCCGGGTAGACAGGATCCCCAGTATCGGGGCCACAGTTGTCTGACACATTGGTCCAACTTGTACTCCCCATGCAATGTGTGGGAGTAGTGTTGCTGTCAACAGGGTGAACAGTCTGTGCACAAAGGCGAACATCCAGAACAGGTTCAGGCTTCCTGGGAGTTGCGCTTGGCCATCGGCCTCTCACTTTTCCCTCCTCGGACGACCCCTCTTCTTGGGGTGGGGCCCCTCAAGTACAGGCTGCTGCGGTGCAGGGGACTCTCCGCCAGAGTCCTCCTCCCTCCCTGTGGCAGTTGCAGTTTGTTCGGCACCAGATGTTGTTGGCACACAGGGAGGTGTGGACTGATTGCTGTTCATCTGGCGGAGGCATTGTAAAATGTCCCTGTGCACCGCCGTCATCTCATGCAGTGCATCCCACTTGGACTCCACGCGGGACATGTGTGAGTCCACACGGGACATGTGTGACTCCACGTGGGACATGTGGGAGTCCAAGCGGGCATGATGGGCAGCCTGCTGCTGTTTAATGTCTCTGAGGAGCCCCACTACCTGGCTGAGCTCTCCGGTGCTGGACTGGTACGCATCAGCTATGCGTACCAGTTGTGGGTCATCATGCACACCAGCAACGTCTGCAAGCAGCGACCTCTGTCTCCCACCCCTCCCACCACCCCTGCTGACATGTGCAGTGTGTGCAGTGGCACGCACATATAACCCTGGTCCACCTTGGGGGTTGGTGGTGGTGGTGGTGTCTATGGCCCCAGGTTGGTCCAGGGTCACTGTGCTGGTGTTGCACCTTGTTCTGTCCATGTCGGCAGGGATGGTATTCGTGGTGACAGTCGTTGGAGGGGGGGGTGCAGGGGGTGCAGCTGGTGGTCCTGCTGGTGCTGCAGCTGGTGGTCCTGCTGGTGCTGCATGTTGACTTGCACCGGATGTGCCAGGTTGTTCTTCATCGTCCGAGGAGGACAGAGGCTGTACGACGCCAGTGAGCTCGGCATCCTCTTGAGCCTGGGACTGGGACTCCTCAGCGTCTGCTGCTGTGTCCCCATCATCACCTGTTTTTGGGAGACACAAACAATGTATGTCATGTTTCTGCAGGCATCAATGGTTGACACACATGACAGTTGTGACTGTGCCTCTGGGTGCGGGCCTGTACATTGCATTGTCCTAAGTCGTCACAGTCAGGGGTTGATATTGGTGTGGCACATTGTCCTGCATTATTTGGGCATTTCTATGTATTTTCTGGGGTGTGAACATGGTCTGCATTGGTTGTGTTTGGTTGACAGCCGGCCCTCCTTCCCACCCACCCAGCCAGTCAGTTATCCCACCATGAAACGTGCTTGCGTTGCAGGGAGTGTAAGTTGTCTCTCAGGATGTCAGTCAGTGGTGTCCTGCTGTTTGTTGGTGCACATTTGCCAGCAGGGCCTTGTGCTCCCCACAGCAGTAGCCAGTGTCAGCCATCTTGTGAGTCCTTCTCCACTCCCTGTGATGTGAGCATGGTTCAGGGTGGTGTTGATGGGACAGTTGTGGGGGTGACCAATATCAGTGACTACGACTGCCATCATGCTATTGCCTCCACCCCCTTCCCAGCATGCCCATGCTTCCTTCCTTTGATTCTGCTTCCCTGTGGGGTGGGCTGGCTGTGCTGACAGGATGGCTGGGAGTGTTGTCCTGGCAGTTGTTTGGCTAAGAGTCCCAAGAGTGTCCCTGTGCTTCACACAACATAACCCAGGGTGGTGGTTCTTTGTGGGATCTTGTGTTAGGATGGAGGGCATTGCATTCTACCAGGTGGGTACTGTGGAGTTTGTGTTGGGGTGTGTGTGAGGGGAGGTGCTTGTGACTATGGTTAGTGCTGCAAGTCCTCCTTCCCACCCAGCCAGCCAGCCAGTTATCCCACCATGGAACGTGCTTGCATTGCAGGGAGTGTAAGTTGTCTCTCAGGATGTCAGTCAGTGGTGTCCTGCTGTTTGTTGGTGCACAGTTGCCAGCAGGGCCTTGTGCTCCCCACAGCAGTAGCCAGTGTCAGCCATCTTGTGAGTCCTTCTCCACTCCCTGTGATGTGCTCATGGTTCAGGGTGGTGTTGATGGGACAGTTGTGGGGGTGAGCTATGTCTGTGACTACGACTCCCATCATGCCATTGCCTCCACCCCACTTCCCAGCATTCTCATACTTACTTGCTTTTGTGTGGAGTTCAGTGTGTGTGGGTGTGAGAGCAATGGTAAGATGGCTGACAGTGGTGTCCTGCTGTTGGTTGGTGTGCAGTACCCAGCATGCCCTTGTGCTCCCCACGACACAGCAACAGTGTCAGACATCTTTGATGGGCCTTTCCACTCTCTGTGGGATGTGCATGCGTGAGTGTGAGCTTGCTGGGCCATGTGGTGGGGGATGTAGAGCTGTGACTACGACTCCCATCATGCTATTGCCTCCTCCCCCTTCCCAGCATGCCCATGCTTCCTTCCTTTTGACTCTGCTTCCCTGTGGGGTGGGCTGGCTGTGCTGACAGGATGGCTGGGAGTGTTGTCCTGGCAGTTGTTTGGCTAGAAGTCCCAAGAGTGTCCCTGTGCTTCACACAACATAACCCAGGGTGGTGGTTCTTTGTGGGATCTTGTGTTAGGATGGGGGGCATTGCATTCTACCAGGTGGGTTCTGTGGAGTTTGTGTTGGGGGTGTGTGAGGGGAGGTGCTTGTGACTATGGTCAGTGCTGCAAGTCCCCCTTCCCACCCAGCCAGCCAGATATCCCACCATGGAACGTGCTTGCATTGCAGGGAGTGTAAGTTGTCTCTCAGGATGTCAGTCAGTGGTGTCCTGCTGTTTGTTGGTGCACAGTTGCCAGCAGGGCCTTGTGCTCCCCACAGCAGTAGCCAGTGTCAGCCATCTTGTGAGTCCTTCTCCACTCCCTGTGATGTGAGCATGGTTCAGGGTGGTGTTGATGGGACAGTTGTGGGGGTGACCAATATCAGTGACTACGACTCCCATCATGCTATTGCCTCCACCCCCTTCCCAGCATGCCCATGCTTCCTTCCTTTTGATTCTGCTTCCCTGTGGGGTGGGCTGGCTGTGCTGACAGGATGGCTGGGAGTGTTGTCCTGGCAGTTGTTTGGCTAAGAGTCCCAATAGTGTCCCTGTGCTTCACACAACATAACCCAGGGTGGTGGTTCTTTGTGGGATCTTGTGTTAGGATGGAGGGCATTGCATTCTACCAGGTGTGTACTGTGGAGTTTGTGTTGGGGGTGTGTGAGGGGAGGTGCTTGTGACTATGGTTAGTGCTGCAAGTCCTCCTTCCCACCCAGCCAGCCAGTTATCCCACCATGGAACGTGCTTGCATTGCAGGGAGTGTAAGTTGTCTCTCAGGATGTCAGTCAGTGGTGTCCTGCTGTTTGTTGGTGCACAGTTGCCAGCAGGGCCTTGTGCTCCCCACAGCAGTAGCCAGTGTCAGCCATCTTGTGAGTCCTTCTCCACTCCCTGTGATGTGCTCATGGTTCATGGTGGTGTTGATGGGACAGTTGTGGGGGGCAATATGTGTGACTGCGACTCCCATGATGCTATTGGCTACACTGACTTGGCCAGCATACACAGAATTCCTTCCTTTGAGTGGTCTTCACTGTGTGTTGGTGTTGTTGTGGTGGCTACATGTGTGGATGTGTTTGTTAGTTCTATTTGTGCCACTGCCTAGCTGTAGTTGTGGTTGTGTTTGTACATGTGTTGGCACAGTTGGATGTGACTTTTTTGATGGCATGTGTTGTGTTTATCTGACTAACATACACATTTTGGGATGATTCTGTTCTAGTTGCTGTGTAATTGCTATGAGTGCATGGTTTGACTCTCCCCTTGACAGTGATGTGTGTGTTTTGTGGCAGTATATTGTGTACATTTGTTGTGTACTCACCAGGCTCTGGGATGTCCTCTAGTCCATATACGCTCACTGGCGGAAGGATGGCCCGCACCTTCTCCTCCCAGGGCCTGAGGTATATTGGCTTGGCAGGAGGGCCACTGCCGGTGTATTGGCTGTTGATGTAGTCTTTCTTCAGCATGTCCCGTACCCTCCTGCGCACGTCATACCACCTGTTCTGGATGTCCGTCTTTGTGCACCGACATGGTGATTGGGCGTTCACCCTGTTGATGATCCTCTCCCACATCTTGGTTTTCTGCGACATGGGGGTCTGTTGGACCAGTGTGCCAAACAGCTGTGGCTCCACCCTGAGGATCTCGTCTACCATGACTTCCAATTCACTATCTAGGAACTTGGGATTCTTCTTGGGGGCATGGTGATGGGTGGTGATGGTGGGTGATGTGTGTGTTGGTGTGCAGGTGAGGGTGTGTGAGTGTGTGTTTTGCTGGGTGTATGTGAGGTAGGTATTTGTTGGTGTGCTGATGGTGTGTGGCTTGTGTGAGGGATGAGCTGTGGGTGTGTGGTTGCTTTCTCTTGGGTGCTGGCAGTGGAATGGCATTTGCAAAGGCTCATGGTAATGATTTGTGTCCTTTATATAGGTGGAGTTGTGGGTGTGTCTTTGTTCTCTGTCCCCACCCCCCAGTATTTATTGGCTTGGTAATTGCTTGTTTGGCCTTTTTTGGGTGATTTTTCCTTTGTGCTGTTTGTGTATGTTGGAAACGTTCTTGTGACCGAGTCGGACCCTGCATTGGTCTCGTACGGTGTTCTCCGCTTCGTTCACGCTGTGTTTGTGCAGTTTTCTATGCTGCGTACGCGTCGGTCGCGGTGTATTGTGTTGCTTCGGCTCGGTTTTGTATGCGTGTCGGTCGTACGGCTTGTCCTCCGTCCGACTCGCTCGTGGTTTTCGCGCCTTGCATCGTACTTTGCGGTTTGGAGTTCGCGTGTACGTTTCGGTCGGATTTGTTCCGGGTGCGTGTCGGTCGGTTGGATTCGCGTGTTTTTCCGGCCGGATTGCTGTTTTCCGTGCGGCTCGGTCGGTCAACTTTGTTTCGGTACGTGTCGGTCGGATTTTTCGCGCCTTGCATCGTACTTGGCGTGTCGTGCGCCACGGGTACGTGTCGGTCGGTATTTTTTCCGGATCCGAGTCGGTCGGTGCTTTTTCCGGCCCGAATCGGAATCGACCCCTAAGTCTGTAGTTTATTTGAAAGAAGAATTGTTATTCCTTGATGCTCGATTTTATCAATAGCTTCAATGTGAACTATTTCTTGATTTTCCAATTTCAGAAGCTCTTGATTAAATGTATCAAGTGCAATTTACAGTGTAGGCATTAAGCAAAGTATAGACTTTTTTTCTGCAATGTTCTTGTACAGTACTGCTGCTGGTGTGTTTTCAGTTGTAAACAAGTTCTTTAGTAGAAGACTTTGTAAAGCTTGTTTACCATGTTTGCTTAGAACACCAATTCTTACATCTTTCAGAATATTTCCATAATCTTCATCACTTGCTTGTCGCATATTCTGAGTGAGTTCTTTATATTCAAAATTTAACCAAAGATTCACATTTCCAATACTTCCCAAAGATTTCCTAGTGTCTTCATGTAGAAGAGTTTTAAAGACTGGTTCTCCTTTTACAGGAGCTAGTTGTAGCAGATCTCCAAATACAATTAAATGTTTTCCTCCAAAGAGAACGTCGTAATCTGTTTTTAATACCTGTTGCATTCTTAAATGCACGAAAGCAAGCATTAAGTTTGAGACCATGCTCACCTCATCAATAATTAAAAGTTTCATCTTCTTCAGCACTCTTGACACTTCATAAGAAGCTTCTCCAGACATCTTCTGATATTCTAATTTATTATCATGCTCAACTGGTAACATTAGTAATCTATGCAAAGTAATTCCTTTAACATTGTGCGCAGCTAATCCAGTTGGAGCTGTTACTACACAAGATAAATGTGAACCAGTAGTTTTTTTAAGATAACTGGTCAAAACTTTAATTAAAAAACTTTTACCCGTTCCAGCTTGACCACTGATGTACATCAGAATAGGTTTAAATGATGAACATACACATTCTTTTTTTCATGCAACAAACCATGTTCTATCTGTTCTCTCACTTGTACATATATTTCTTTCTGTTCAATATTTACTTGTTCTTCTAACTTTTCCAATGTAATATTCTCCTCTTGGGCTTGTTGCATTGCAATTTCCACTTCATGCATAGCAATCGCTGCTTCATTTTCCACTATTGGTTGTCCAAGTGGATCTTGACTACATGGACCAGAACTTTGACTATCTTGAGAACTTTCATTTGCAACTTCAGCTGTAATAGTCTTTTCCTGTTCAACTTCATCATTCAACATTTTTAAATATGTAGGGAAAATTGAACATGCAATGCTATCTTTACATGCATTAAAAGAATCTTGGTAGCAGTCGAAATCTCCAAGTAATTCACTTTCGCTACGCCATGGTTTGAACAGTTGGAGAAGTGCTAAATAGTAAAATTCTCGCTTGTCTGGAGTTTCACAACTGAGTTTCTTGTGGTTGATAAGGTTACCTTTTGTGTGTTTTACTAAACATCCATGACATCCAAGTACTGCATATTTTCCTTGTTTTAAATTCTGTTTAACATTTCTTTTGAAGCTGTAATGTTGAAGTACTTCATACAGACATAGCTGTTCCAGATGTCGACTCCTTTTTGGATAGTATGTATCCAACATATTAGTTTTAAGAATTTCTGTACTGTCTGGTTCATTTGCTGCTAAGTATTCAATTTCTTCTAATGATTTCAACGCTCTATTTCGTGAGCAGGCAAGACCTAAACTTACCCAAATGATCCCTCGTGATTTTGAATATAAACTTGAAGAGGACAAGCGGTCTGAACATTCATACGATCCAATTTCTCTGTGGGAAAGCATTTTCAAAGTAAAGCTGTACAATTTTTTGCTAAGGCTTTTCTCTTGTGCAATTTCTTCCCACATTTGTTTCATCTCGGTTTTTTCTGATTTCGTTATATATGATGTAACGTAGCGTGCAACAGCAATCGAGTTGTCTGCAACATACTGGATGTCCATATTTGCATTCCACATTTTTAAAATAACCGGATTGTAGTCATTAATATACTTTGACAGTTCTGTTCTTTTCAAGTTGTAAGTATTCTTTGGAGATTTGCGAGTTATTGTGTGCCTTACAGAAGAAAAAAAGAATTTACTCTTCCTTTAGAAATTACTGGACGTGGAAATCCAAACCGACACTTGGTATAAAATTTTCCTTTAGACTTGTATTTTCGTCGCCAGTACTTTCCACAACGGTGACTTTGGAAACCTAAAACCTGCTGTCTCAAGCTTCTATCTCCTCCTTCTCTTGGAATCTCACATGTCCCATACTGTTCAATGAAAGCCAATACTATTTCATCTGAATCAGTTCCAAATTTAGGTGCATCCTTGATCCACAATAGCATATGTATATGAGGAGCACCTCTCGCTTGGTACTCCTTTCTCCAAAAGAAATCGGTAACTTCTCCAAGAGGTGGATTCTTTTTATTGCAGATGAAAGACATCATAGCTTGAAACCTATGATAAAATATCTGCACACATTTACAGGATCCAAAGAACACAGTTCTCCAGGTGTCTTCATTTCAACATTCTTTATATTGGAATTTGCTTCTCGTAGAAATTCAAGCAAATCTTCCCATGCATACTCTGCACAGCTAAGTGTCACAAACCATGTTGGTGTACGTAAGTTCCGTAACATACACTTCAGTTCTCCATGACGACGATACCAATACTCATTTGTTCCTCGTTGACATGCCATCAAATTAATTAACTGTGCTTCTAAATTTTCATCTGTTTGTTGAACTTTCTCCACAAATTCTTTCGCTGAAAGAAGTGATTGATGAACTCCAGTTTTCAGTATGTGGTTCACTGCATAGGACAGAGAAGACAGATCACTTTCAAACAAAAGGTGAAATATATATGGTATACACTGCCGGAATCTAGGATCTTCAGAGTATAATCTTGTTGAGCGATATTCTGAAGCTGGAATACGTACAGGTCGGTCATCATATCGTCCACCTTCTCCAGTAGGAAACAGCTGTGGAAAACAACGAGCTTCTAAGCTTTTCTCCCATACACTCATTGGAGTTCCCTTTGCTTTTTTCATTTGAAATAACTCAATACTGTTTCCTATTACTTCTTTTGAATGTAGAGGACATATTGTGTAATGTTCATAAATCTCTTCACTCCTTGACTTGTCCACTTTCTCTATTTGACCACTTGAAATTTCAGATTCATCTTCCAAACTTATTACCTGTTGTTCCACATTTCCACTTTTATAATAAATATTATTCTCCACAAGATATAACGTAGCCTTTTGAAGTTTTTTAACATCCACAAATTCTTGCCATATTTTCCGACTCTTTGTTGGTACTCCATTTACTAGAATGACTACTGCTTCATTTTCATCTTTGTCTCCACCAACAATTTCAATATTTTTCTTAAAATCCAAAGGTAAGTACACTACTCTTCCTTTCAGCCCTCTTTGTAAGTCTGTTGGTGGCAGTGTACCTGTTTTAGGCTTCATGCGAATTATAGTTTGAAATGGATGAACAGATTGAATTAGAACTGACTCATATGTATTCAAATCTGCCAGTTCCTCCGGAATAGCTACTAATTCTAACTTATTATGTACTGCTCTAGCGGGCATTTTGTTCTCTTCTAATTTGTTATAACAATATTTACAAATACGTTGATCACTGCCTAACTCAAATTGACCTTCCACTAACAAGTAAGTTGCAAATTCTTTCCATTTATCATTATTCTTCTTTTCAGATTTCAAATACAAATCAACATTCCTAGTTTGAATTTTATAATTAGTACGTCGACAACAAACACAAACATAGTTTGGAATTTCAGAGCACACTATGTTAAACTTTCCAATTTCTTCTTCAAACTGATCAATCATAATCACTTTCCCATCTTCTTCAACATCTGTAATTGTCAAACTTTCACTTTCTATACACTGCTCTTCTGAACCAAAATATCGGAACTGAATATCATCACACTTTTTTGTACATCTGATAAAGAACCGTGTTAAAGAGCTGTATTTAGTTCACCTAAACATAATGCACTACTTTTTACATAGTACAGTTTCCTTACAAACTTCCGCATTTCTGAATGGTGTACTGCTAACATCCTTAAGTGATGAAAAACACTTTTACACACTTTTCTTGAAAGACAAGCCAGAGAATGCCCATGTTTCTCAGTATATTTTCTTACATTACAAGGATCTAGTGTTTGTAACAACCTAATCTTCTGTTTTACACTTTTCTGTGTATATTCTCGTAACAAATTTCGCATTATATCAATAGATTCCTGTCGAATACTACAAATACTGCTACAACCCCACTTATACACAGGAGCTTGTGTGCGTTTCCCTTGCACTTCTTCAGCTATTAACTGTTCTGCACTACTAGTAACCATTTCCTCTTTTGCAACAGGACAACCATTCTGAACTTCGTAGCAACGACCTCCAGTATCAACTGCAAATTGTAAACTATTTTCTTGGAAGTAACTCTCTTCATTAAAAAAAGGTTCACTATTAGATGTATGTTTCCATTTTCCACTGAAGATTTTACAAAAGTTGCTTCTGTTCACACGTCTTTTTTTTAACTTTTGTCTTTGAGAATCTTCATTGTTTTATCCAACACTTTCATCCTCTTCAAAATGAAAATGAATATTTTTTGTTTTAACTTAAAAGCAGTATCCACTATGCTTTCAACACGCTGTTTCTGTTTCAATTGCAGCACTTTCTTTTTATATTTGCGGCATCCTTTTATTAAATTCTGAATTACTCTATTTCGAAAAACTCTTTGATCGAATTTCTTGAAATTGTTTTTGTCTACGGGTAACAAATACTCTTTCCTTATCATGTTTTTTTCTTGTAATTTGAAGTCGAAGTCTGCTTCTCCTTACTTGAAATTTTTTTATTTTTCCTTTGTGTGATGTTATTTTCATTAAATGTTCGTAGTACTTTTTTAGAAATTGTCTAGTGTTTTTACCAGAAGAAACTATTTTTGTAGTACTCTGATTTTCTTCTAATCCACATTTTTGACTTTTCTTTAAGTAGATTGCCTTTTTGTTTTTCTTTTTTTTCAGTTCTTCAAGGCATTTTCAATTTTTAATCCAAACAAAATAATTTTCTGCAAATGAAAAAAAAGTTTCAATTATTTGTTATATCTGTTCAATATGTCAAAATAATCACATACAATTATATAAGTTCCAGTGGCGGCTTGCAGAGGAAATGCTGCATGGTACTGGAGCGGAATAAGGGAACAGTAGGGTGGCAGGTACTGTCATCCAACATATAGCACGTATTTATTGAATTATTTAGATTCACCTTCCCATTTTATATGTGACTCCACTACCTCCTAATTTTCCCCTCGCCCCCCCGCCCCACCCCCCCGTCCCATGCCCCCCACCGTCCCACGCCACTTCCTCTGCAACCCACTACAGATAACTTTGTAGATACTATTTTGTAAAATTGTTATCTGTATACTTAGAGTGATATTCTCAACTAAATGGCACATGTAAACTTAACCCTTATTAGTTTAACACTTCTATCGGCAACTTAGCAAGCATAACACTGCACCATATTAGCAAAAATATGGTACAGGCTTACATTTCATTGTGGATGTACATAAACAAGTACAGATCAACTGTTAGACAGCAACAAAAACCACCGACATGGAGATGGAGAGGGGGGAAAGATTAAGGGACATATTCACAAGGAGCCATCGCCGAATTAACAGAACTTTATCGCAGCCAAACCCGTGATAAATTTACCCCCCCATTCACAAGCCGGTGTTAACAGCCCACACCACCAGTATACCCGCGATAGCAGCCTCAAAAAACATCGCCACAGAGGACCCTCGCAAATATCGCTAATGAGATGCAGAGTAGGCGTTCCCGTGACAAAAGCCGAGACAACAGCACACCTCAACATTCACAACGACCAGCCACATCCGCGATAAAAACACAAAACCGGCGATAAGGCGCGTTAGCACCAGGAAATTTACACCTGCTCTGACCTGGTGTAAAGTTGGACGGCAGCCAGCACCACAAAAGGGAGCACAGCCCAGGGCCACATCCGAAGGGCAACAGATGCCATGGAGCAACTCATCATGTGGCCCGGACACCCAACAGGGCCACAACACCCACCGCCAATACCCCACGACCCCATCCCATACCCGGAACACCCCCCCCCCCGGCACCACCCCCAACTCCGGACTAAGAAATTGCACACCAACACCACCAACCCCAAAACAAACATCTTGCCTGATGTCGCACAAGCAGCAAAATAAACATACATGCGTGACCAGAAAATGGAGAATTAGTCATACAGCAATGCAACCACCAACACAAAACACCACACAAACAAAAGCAGAAACAACCCCTAGGATGAGTCCTAGCTGCTCCCACTGGACAATCCGTAGCACACAGCCCGGTAGACCAAATCCAAGACAAGATGGTGTGCCATGCACGCAACAAACGAAACAGAGGGAGAGAGCGAGGGAGAGAGATGGAGTGAGATAGCACAAGCAGCGCAAGGACGCACGGGCACCTGGCTCCACATGCCAACATATGTGAGTGCATCGCCATCCGTACACCATGAGCCCAAGGCTGTGTCCCAATCTTAGCGCCAAAGCCACATCACATTCCCAAAATGAAAGTAGTAGTGAGACAAATATCAGGGATGAAAGCACCATTGTCCCAATGCAGAAGCCGGGAGGACACCTGCACCTCTGACCTTGGTCCCGAACGCGCCTGGAACACCCTGATAGAGATACAATGGCACAAGGGGACGACTCCCACACCACGCATTCCGCAAATAAACCATCTGACTTATCCACAGCCCACACATAGAAGCCCCTGCCTGTGGTACCCCCGCATGGGAAGGCCTTGACACGCACGGAAACAGCAACCCATGTCCCACAACGTTGCACTGTTCACGAGACGCACCAACGCAATTGCAGGCCATCGCGGGCACATGCACAACACCCGTCACGTGGAACAGTACCGTGCACGTATGCTGCATTTACTGGGCGCACTGCCACTGGCAGCGCTGCGAATCAGTTACAGGCTCAGCTTCCGCATTGCCCACGTCACCTGCGTCCAGCCCTGGTTCCACTGCCGAACATGCACATTCGAGTGTCCCATGGATCTCTGCCTATCCAACACAACTGTTGATGAATTGGACTATGACTTGTGTTTGCGCCCCCTGTTGGATCACGAACAGGAGTGTAACCGAGACAGCCGTTCATGGGATGCCTTGACATACTGCGTATGTATTGGTAGTTGTGCATGGGAGATGGCACAATTTCTCGTCTGCAGTGACCACATCGAGGCGCTCCCTATTGGGCTGTGTTGCGGATCGGTGACACGGCGTGGGCTGAGCACACCTGCCCGGACCACCTAATGGATTGGCTCACCCTGGTGTTCCTTGAACACGACAACGACGTACTATTGGAACACATTGCACATGAAGCTGCACGGGCATTCATGGACGAGTAACTACGTACCTGCAGCCACATCCTATTGCCACCCACAGCACATGGCCCAACAACTTGTTGCACAGTGGGGATTGCTCACGTATCCCACCAAAACAGAGGACACGTCTCCCTTCGGTTGGGCTCTGGATGCATGTGCGTGGAATAACGCGTGTGCACACACACCTGTCCAAGGCAACGCAGGTCCATGGTCCGAGCAACACAGCGTCGTTTGGCAACGTTGCCAATTGGGACACACTGCTGGGTGAGAGCACACACATGGCGATGTAGCACAACATGCGAGCCTGTCGGACCCTCACACCTGATCACTGTCGGCAGAGCAGACAATTGCCGCACCCCGGAGGCAGAGCACCATGCAGACCCCACGTACAGTCAGTCGTGCCCCCTCACACGGGGCACTGTGCAGACGCCAAACAACACATGACTCGTCCAGCAAGGCAAGGTGGGCTGTGAGCGTTGCCATATGTGATCAATCTTGTCCATTTGACCCCCAACATCATCTGCCCCTCGACATGTACCCATGCTGCGTGTAAGTGTCTTAACCATGTCCGTGCCTGTTGTGGCCGTTGCCTCGTCCGTACTGACACGCACATGCCAATAAAGCCTATGCCACTCCACTGGTGTCTAACTGTGAGGTGTGTTGTAAAGATTGTCCACTCGTGTGCCACAATGAGCCTCGTCCCAACACAGGGAAGAACTGACTGTCGCATGTGCAATGGGGGTGTATCCCTTTGGCAAGCTCCACCTCTGTGAGCCAGACATTGTTTTTGCATAGGTGCTGGACGACATCTGATGCAGCCCCATCACCTACGCAGTCTGATGTGTCAGGGGCACACAGCCATGCAGCCATCACCCCGCCATACACACCGGACACAGAACCCATATGAGGGGAGTTTTGTACCACATTGCCTTCATTGCTGATGTTCTGTGATTGCTATGTGTGTGGGCTGCATTGTGGGTGAATTGCCCCTGCAGCTCTGATTTCGTGTAGCCTTCTCCCCTTGAGACGGGGTGCCTTTGGATTGTGTGCTTTTCGGGGCCTGTTTTGCTTTTGACTTGGGTGATGTGTGCTCGCGGACTTATTTTGTGGCCTGGTGCATTGTTGGTCTGCTGCGTGTATTGTAAGGCATGGGTTGTGGTTGCACGCGGACACGTCGGAGTGTGGCCTGCTCCTTTGAGGATGTGATACGCACTTGGCTCCGTCCATGTCGCTTCGTGGGCCATGTCATTTTCTTTGCGCAGCTGCTATGCTATCCGAAATGCAGGGTTACTTGCATAGTCAGTGTGGGTCACGGATCTGCTGGTTTGCTGGATTCAGCATATGTGCAAGGGTAGGTTGTGATTTTGGTGATATGGGGGAGGGCACTCTGTGCACATTGTGGATGGGGGCCTACTTGGCGTTTGGATGTGTGCTGCAGTGTGCCAAGGCATTCAGGGACATGTTCCAGGGTCATTGTGGGTGTACTGTGTGCTGCACAAATTAACGCCGTATCTGATTTACAAAACTACATACTCGTTTAAACATAACAAACTATACTGCTTATTTGTTACCTCTATACCTTACTCCTAAAACCATGTAATCTTTCAAACATATGTTACGTCACTTTTGTACCATTGAAACTGATTACGACCTTTTCTTTACACTACAGATACCATGAACATGCTAATAAAGGTATAAGTGCTATTTTCATAGGGCCCGATTCACAGAACTAACTTAAGACAAAATCCTAAACTTACTACCATTTTGGTATTCACAGAAGGCACTTACTCATTTTGGTATTCACAGAAGGCACTTACTTACTCATTTTGAGTAACTTACTCATTTTGTGTAACTTACTCATTTTGTGTAACTTACTCATTTTGGTATTCACAGAAGGCACTTACTCATTTATGAGTAAGTGCCTTCTGTGAATACCAAAATGAGTAAGTTACACAAAATTAGTAAGTTACTCAAAATGAGTAAGTAAGTGCCTTCTGTGAATACCAAAATGAGTAAGTGCCTTCTGTGAATACCAAAATGGTAGTAAGTTTAGGATTTTGTCTTAAGTTAGTTCTGTGAATCGGGCCCTTTGTTCTGAGCAGCCCATTTCGACAGTAACTTGGGTGTTAATAGTGTTAGTAATGGCTAAAACGAAGAAGCTGACTTGCAGGTAATGTTTCCATTACATAGTAGCTTCTTTACTCTGAGTACGTTCTTCCTCGTTCCAGTCATTAAGTCTCTCACTGCCCCCCTTGTGGTCTATGACCCAGGTTAACGTGACTTGGGGCTTGGAGATTGTACAAGATATCTTCTGAGTAGGTGGGCGCATAACACCCTTAACAGGAGGAGTAGGAGGGGCTACAACTTTGTGACTGGGAGGGGTCGAGGCAACAATGTTGTGGTGGACCTACCTCATTCCAGTAATAACTTGGAATGAACATGAATAAACGGACTCAGAGTACTTGAATTACTAGTGTGTTATTGAACCTTTCACTGGTGTCATACTGAGGTTGAAGACAGTTACTAACTCTGCCTTACCCTCCTCATGCACTCTTGCCTACTGACCGAGTCTTTGAGTTTGGTGGGGCCTGGCTGACTATTGACTTGCTGTGCTACCCACGGTATGGAGTCTCTGACTGACAACTCCACTTTGCCAGGTGCTGGGAACAGAGACATGAAAACTTCTGCTACTAGGAGAACAACTTCATTGATTGAGCCTACTTTGAAGGAAAGAGCTGAATGACTGGTAAGGAGGGGTGCTGTAGGTGCCCTAGTACAAATGAGAAGCTATCCAGAAAACGAAGACTGCAAGGACCATAGGCAGGAAGTACTGTCAGCAGCATGCTGCAGTCAAGGGAAATATCAGCCCTCCCACGCTGTGTGGTGAGGTTTTGAGACACTGGTGCCCCATGATGTGCCCAGAAGCAGGAGTGTTTGTGACGGCTAAGCACTCACAAAACAATTTCATCCTGTGATCCCTCCCTCCCCCTTCCCTGCCTCTGGTTCTTAATTTTGTTTCCAACAGAAAGGTTAAGCCCCAGGACATCATCCTGAAAAATCCCGCAATTGCAAACTGAACATTTTTTTCCACAGATGTAGCATCTTTGTAACTGGAATTTAATTCATTCACCACTTCAAAGATCATTTTACTAGCACAACTTTTAACTAAAAGGCTTCAGTCTGTGGCTAGGCTCTCTACTGTGCATATACAACTCACACGTCACTACAATGCTGAGTTACTCCGGATGTCTGGGTATACATCCTGCATTCAGACACCTCACTCCTGATTCTCATCACTCACCCTTTACTTTCAAGCTCTCCCTGCACTCACAGCTATCGCACTGCCCACCATGCACTCATGCAATTCACCCTCCTCCTATGCTGCACCCACATGAGCACACTGCTCACCCTGCACGCACATGACACTCCACTCACTTTCAATGCTCAACCTACACTCACAGCCATCATACTGAACTCACGCTGTTACCCTACACTCACACCGTTCATCCTCCTCTTAACCTGCGCTCACATGAGCACACTGCTCACCTTGTACTCACAGCGACCACACTGCACTCATGTCCCTCGCCATGAACGCACGCCGTTCTCCCTCCACTTACCCTCTAGTCACATCAGCACATCGCTCACCCTGCACTCACAGTGATCACACTGCAGTCACACCACTCACCATGCACTCACACTTTTCACCCAGCATTTACACAAGCACACCACTCACCCTGCACTCATGTGCCACTTTACTCACCTTACTGCTCTCTTTTCAGTTTCACTCAAGCAAGCACATTTCTCACCATGCATTAATTTCTCCCACTCTGCACTTTCACCCGCACCAAAACTCATGTCAAATCACTCACTCTGCAGTCACTCCTCTCACCCTACTCTCCCACTGTCACATCGCTCACTGTGCACTCACATAGGCACTCCTGTCACTCACACAGCTTGCCCTTCACTCACATCTTCAAGCACATTTTCATTCACATGGGCACAACACTCACCCTGCACTCATATCACATAAACAAGCACAGCACTCACTCTGGAGTCACACCAGTTACCCTGCACTTCATCCTCTCACCCTGCACTCACGCAGACAAACCTCTGAGCCTGCATTCATACAGACACCCTGTTCATCCTGCCTGCACACAGGGACAATAGTGTGCTGGAACTCATAGGAACACACCACTCACTCTTCACTAACTCCTCTCACCATGCACTCACCAGTCACTCTCACTGATCACCCTTCACTCTTGCCGCTCACCCTGCACCACACACAGGCACATCACTCATCTTGCATTTACACCGTTCACTCTACCTTGCACTTGCTCCTCTCACTCTGCACGCACTCCTCTCACCTGACACTCACATGGGCCCTCCTCTCACACTGCATTCATGCAGCTCACCAGACACTCACATCGGCACATTTTTCACCCTACACTCGCACCACTCATGCTGCATTCACTCACACTCTTCACCATCACCCAGCACTTACATGAGCACACCTCTTACTCTACACAGTAAAAAAAATTGCACAACTCTCATTAATCTACACATATTTCTACAAAGGCACCCATAAGAATACCTGCTCTTTCTGTGGTTTTAGATGCCTCCTTACTTCCATCTGCAACAATGGGGCTGGGGCAAGAGGGGAGAGTGGACTGAGAATGTGGAATGGCGCGAGGAGGGAGACTAGGGCGGAGGCTTTCGGGTAAGGTGCTGGATTGAAGAACATGTGACAGCTTCAGCCATTCCTGGCTTTCCATTCACCACAATGCTTCATCCCAAGACATGCAGTTTTTTTTACAGTGCAAGTTGGGTCTCAAAAACCCTAAAATGAAAAGTGTTACTGGATGAAATCCATAGTTGCCGGAGACGTCAAGCATTTCATAAGGTCAGCTGGATGCTGTGATACTACATGTTAGAATGTGGATTAATTAATTTCCAATACTGTAACTGATTGATCAACACGTAAAACCAAACATAAGCCCCGCACAGCTATTTTAAGAAGTGCATTTTTCATTCACATCATACTTGTAACAAACATTGTCAAGGCAATATATTATTATTTTGAATAATGTATAGAGAATCTGTTTGTATTAAGTTTCACTAAAAGGCAAGGCAGGGCAAGCTTTTCTAAGTGTGAGTGTGACGGAGTACAAAGGTACGAAAGAGTGCAAGAGATATAGTGAGAATGTGTGTGTGAGTGTATGTTTGTTATGTGTGCAAGTGTGGTGCTGGTCTGGCATACTGGAGGTTATTCTTGCCTTATGAACAAGGGCACTAACAGCATATGAATGGGAGATGTTACCTATGGCAATCTGCGGGCCTTGACATGCTTCTATGAAGACACCATCATTGGCTGTGGGGTCTCAAACTGTCTAACTGAGAAAGCCGATAACCCAGTCATACTCAGCGGCAGGGACACAGAATACACGCCACCACACCTGGCTGAAGGCCCTGAAATGATGCACTTAATTCTTAGCATATGGGGTGGATCCATAGCAAAATGTTGGAACTGATATTTGAGGTAACTCTTGTCATAAGATTTCCAGTGCTCATTTTATAGGGGTTGTCAATGGCAAAAATCTGACTCTTGTATACCGGAGGGAATTTTTAAAGGTACCCATGACTGTGGCTGCAGTATCCATGGTAAATTTCTGGCACTGTCATATGGAATGTATTCATTGGCATAAGCGGCTCTCCCATGAAAAATGAGGACCTTGGTATAGTGCAAGTTATTTCTGACTTAAGACATTTAAAAAAAATCTGATTTATTCCTAGGAAAAGCCAGGTTTCCCTGGTGCACCATGAAAGTACTGGAATATTTCATGAATACCCCCTAAGGGTCTGCTGCATTTTAGAAATTTGATCCCAAACATTTTAACAATTCTCAGGGGAGAAGTCTACTCTCCCTTAAATCATCTACAAGAAATCTGTTAAATTGTTTTGCCTGCTGCAATTTGGGGGAAGTATTACACCCCACCAACATAGATCTTTTTCCTCATATGGCTATGAGGTTAGCTCTGACCCCATTTCTGTAAATGCTTGTCCTGCCCCATTGCTGGGAGCAGGACTGGCTTTAGGGCAATGCGACCGGTACAGCTGCACCTGGCGTTGACTTTGGTGGGGGGGGCGCTGTGTTTAAAAATAATTTTTGGTTTAAAACTACATGAATTCCCTTGTGCATCAGGCAGTTTTCAGGCAACAATAAAAATGTCAAGATAACTCTGGTGATTAATGTTCCTACTAATGAGAGTTCGAAATTTTGTCTAGTGGAAGTTTTGGCTCATTGTAAAGTAGTGCAGAGGGTTAATGTGCCTGATGCAAAGAACGTGTACCATGCAGATCACAGAACTGAGTGAACTATGAGTAGCACTGTAAAAAAAATATACATGATTTTTCCACATTTGTATAATTAGTTTGTGAATGCAAATAACAATAAAGCATACTTGCAAACTGTGACTACATGCCTGCCTTTCTCAATATTTCACTTTAAAACTATCCGATTGTATTCTTTTAACGGGCGTACGGTCTCATGCAACGGGTGATTTCTATAGGGCTACTGGAAAGTCCACAAGGTTGTCCCTGTCCCCCACAGAAATTCAGTGTCTCCTACGCCCCTACTCGCACCGCAACCCCTAACACTCTTCCCAAGGCTGTAAGTGGGATGAAAAAACGGGGGGGGGGGTCTCTCAGAGGGGCGTGGTCAATGTAAATAAGGGCGTGGCTTAAAAACACCTAAACTAAAAATCTGTGCTTAGCATTGTGTGCCGCCCGACTTGTATTTTGCTGTTTCTGTCATTGTATCCAAATATATAATATAACAAGTAACATCATACCTACAACAAGTCCGGGCAATTGGCTTTGTCAATGGTTGTTAGTTGCATAAGATAAATAAGCAGCAACTATGGCTTGTATATATTATTGAAAAAGCTTCCGCTTAAAGCCCTGGTGACACCACTACAATGTTACTCCTAAGTTTCAAAAAGAGAAGGGATATCCAGAGAGAAAATTACTCTCTTTAAAGGATTTCCCTTCCCCTACAACACTCACCTGGCATGACATCATGCCGTAACTTCTCTACTAGTGAGAAGTGAGCAGTGTGAGCATGCGCACATCGAGGTGCCTGCTCTGACTGCAGTCCAGAAAAAAACGGACTGCCTGTGCCGGGGCACAAAAAAAGAGCCCGATAGAGACCCGTTTCGAGGCCCCCTTTAAAAAACTGCCTGTGCTCAGCACCAGTGAGACCCGGCCCACTTAAAGCCCTGACTCTTCCTTTTCCCTTGCATATTGACCAATCTGGTTTAGTTTGGACGACCGCAGAGATTGCTGGGAAATCTCCAGCTCACGCCCTCGAGATTTGACTGACAACTTCCGTCTGGGATAAACATGGCGTCTTAGTTTAGGCCTCTTCTTATTAGTCTTCCAGTGGCTGTCTCCTTCTCAAATCATGATTCATGATACAGGTCTTGTGCTGACTGCTTTGTATTTGGCTGCTGTGGTGCCCCTGCCCATCACCCAGCAAGCACCTCCCACTCGCTCCTCCCTCTGTCTCGCAAGCAGGCGCAAAGAAACTGATGAATTTAAGTTTTATTTCTGCCCTCAATCGTCTTTATAAACCTCTGCCAGTAGTCAACACTAAAAACAACAGTCCAAAGTCGGTGCCTGTCTCTTAAGGGAGAAGCAGTGTCATATTTTAAGTGGTACAAATTAATACAAATACAGATGAAATCGAATTTTACTGGAAATAATCAAACAGGCCGATAAACACCAGTTCATGATCACACATGCAAAATCTCCATTCAGAATCTCTTTCACCACCCTATGCTTAGGAGGCTGCAGTATTAGTAATGTAAGTGATAGGGTACTGAAAAACGTCATGGACTTACTTTTATGGAGTGAAGAGAAAACAGAACTTCTACTACAGCTCTGCCAAAATAAGGCCTCAAACTGTCAAATACTTGGTTCTTTGACAGACAATCCCGTTTTAGTACTCGTTTCTTTCCTTCTGAGTCAATGATTGAGGTGGAAGTCGTAAGCAAAACAAGCATTGGCAAAGCCAGCAGATCTGGTTTTATATGCCAACACATTCACCATTAGCACATTACTGTAAGACACATGAGAGGCAGCCAACAGGAGTGAACGTACGGCCTGATTACAATTTAGGTAGAGCATAATTAACCCAAAGTTTGAATTCTTTTATTTCACTACACCTAATTATGAGATGTTTTCTGGGTAATTTTGAACTGAAAAAACTGCATTAGCAGCCAAACGTCATTTATTTATTTATTTATTATTTATTTATTTAATTTATAAGGCGCAACAGCTACCCAAAAAGGGTTTCCCGGCGCCGAGCAAAGACACAGACCAGATATTGAGACTTAGTAGCAAAATCATTTGTTAAAGAGCCAGGTCTTTAATGCCTTGCGAAATTGAACATAGACTGTTTCGTTCCGAATGGCAATGGGAAGGGTGTTCCAGAGTGAAGGACCAAGGAAGGAGAAAGAGCGCCCACCCATTCGAGAAAGCCTGAATCTGGGAACAACGAATCTTCCCTGAAAAGATGAATGCAGGCGGCGGGAAGGAACATACAGTTTGGCTAGGGAACACAAGTAGTGTGGTGCAGTTCCAGTTTTGATCTTGAACATGTATGACAGAGCTTTAAATCGAATTCGATTTTCCACCCTAAGCCAGTGCAAGTTTCGCAAATGGTTGGAGACAGAGGCAGACCTAGGTAAATGGAGGAGAAGTCGGGCTGCAGAATTTTGGACCATTTGCAGCTTGCGGGTCACATCTTTGTTAGCGCCAAGATAAAGAACGTTACCATAGTCCAGTCTTGATGTGATTAGAGCTTGGACTACCGTTCTTTTGGTGGACTCTGGTAGCATCCAAATGATTTTCTTAAGCCACTTGAGGATGGAAAAACAAGTGGCCGCCACCTTTACCACCTGGGCGTGCATTGATAGCGAATCATCAATAGTGAAGCCCAGGTTACGGACTTGGCAAGCTGGCTGAGGCAAGACACCCATCTCACATGGCCAATGTGCATCATTCTGCATCTTATTTTCTAATGGAGGTAGCATTCAAGGCTCTTTTATATGAAGGACAATGTTTAGATGCAAACATGAAGAATAAAAGAAGAATCTGTTGCAAAGTCAAATAAATCAATAAGTAGTAATTTGTTGCAAAAAGATATTAGAATCAGTTTAATGCAAGCGAGATTAAAAAAATGCATGGATGTATGCATGCATGTGGCATTTCTATAGCTTGATGCAAGCCAAAAGGGCAGCAGTGCGCTTTCCCTGGTCAAAGACAAGCGTAGAGTCAACGAGTAAGAGGAGATAGAGCTGGGTTTAGGATGGTTAAAGGATTCTGATGTAGAGTTTTTTTTAACGATTTGAGTCTTCGACCCTTTCGTAAATTGAAGCAGCGCTGGGGCGGTCTGATAGATACAGGGATATTGTTCCAGATCCTGAGTGCCTAGATGGAAAAGGCCTGCTGTCTTGGTTTTTTCTGTTTGACACTTCTTAATCTGCAGTCTGATGGCTTCCTGGCTGCAGGTGTGCCCAGACATACTAGAAATGGTGAGCTTGTCTGCAAGGTAAGCAGGGGTGATGGTTGTGAAAGCTTTGTAGATGATGCAGTTGGCTTTGAAGATGGTACGGTCTGGAGAAGGGGAGCCAATGGAGTTCCATCAGGATGGGGGGGCATGACCATATTTCTTCAGGCCCTGGTGATGGGCAATACAATGTACTGATAAATGTAGAGATATTCTATTTTTGTAATGAACTTTAGTGTACACAAAAATAGACATGTTCCAATAAATATGTCCTTTCTGCTCATCACTCTACATTTGAGAAGGGAAAAAAATCAAGAAATGAAAAGCCAGTTTTCCCTTTCACAGCTTTGTTTAAACTGCATCTGTAAGGAGACTCCGTGACCTGCCTTTCACCTTGGCTGCTGGCTCTGGGAGCTGGAATTGTGATGCCCAACATGACTGTAATCATTTATAGATGAGCAGCTACCTCATTCGTTATTACAGGTGACTAGGTATGAAACAATTCTCCTGTAATAAGGAGATTATAGACACACTTTTAAATAGGCATAGCAGGGTACCATGTATTATACAGTAATCCCATATGCAGTTCAATGTAAGCACTTGAGTGGCGACAGAAGGGTGCTCACAAACATCCAAATGCATTCAGTGAGAACTTGAAAACGTTATCAGGAAACGACTCCTACAAGACAATGTCAAAAAGAATCCACCAGATGGCAGTAAAATATCAGATTGGGCATCATGTATAGAGCGCAGCAGTATCCGGCTGGAGGGAGTTTATCTTACTGCTGGCATAAAGCAGGCCTAAAAACAGGGCGCCGTGCAAATGTTTTAAGAGCAATTGCCTTGGAATTCTGCTCGTCATTTATTCTTCTCCATAATTATGTTGTGTACGGGTCTCCGTTTCTTAGCAGCATGACGGTCGGACTGGCCTGTAGGGCAAGCGGACACTGCCAGAAGGGCTGGTTTGACAGCTCAGCGTGTTGGACCGGTTTTATTGGCTGTTTGTTGGCCTGGTAGGACAGGTTTGCCTGCTGATTTCCGTGATATTACCACATACGTCACCTCCAGCAAGCACAAATGCCTGCAGTCTCCCATACTTTACAAAACACGTAGCTGCATGTGTTTACAGATTTGCAGAATGTGTGCCGCTTTTTTTAGCTAATTGATTCCCTAATGAGGGCCACTTATTTTGGTGCCTGGGCCTGTTTTCTGTACTAGTCGGACCCCAGCGTACTGTATTGGATGTTACAGGCACTAACCCCACCCTGCAATGTATTATGTGACCGTTCACCCTTTGCCTTGTGTCTAAGGCGCAGTATTATGCCACGCTGGACCCTTGAAGCACCACATTACGATGATAGAGTAACCCACACAATATGCGATGCTCTGGGGGAAGACATCCACCACACTGCTTGGATTCTAGCTACACGAACTCGCAACAATGAACCATAGAAACAGAGGGCGCTGCAATTAAGGGAAACTAACCTACCGAATTACACGGCATTCAGTGGACACTGGAGAGCAGGCTTAGCGACGAGACGAAAAACTATATCGTAAAATGACTTCGATAGACGAGGGGGCGCAGGGCTCATGTGAGTACGGTCCGGAAGGGTGTGTGGAACCAGCAGGTTTCAACGGACTGCATTCTGGGAACAATAACCCATCACCCTGCACTGCATGAAGGAACACCAGCTCGCCAAGCGGCACCACCAAAACTCTTTACAGCAATATCTGACCGTTCTCCGAGTTACAGTTGGCACTGGCTCTAAGGTTCACACCTCCTAGCCTCCAAATTAGATTCAAACGTTTTCACTGCCAAATGCACACTCAGACCTCAAAAAATCTACTGGCAATTGTGTAAAATTTTATTAGGTCGAGCTATTTTTAGCACCTGCTAGTTCCATCTGGGGAGTAAATTTAGGCTGGAAAGGAGCAGGTGTTCTGTTCATTCATAAAGTGAATGAGCAATAAAGATGCTATTAAATCTTGTTTTTATCTTGACACATTTGCTGTCTGTTCAAGGAAAGAAACAAATGTCAGTTTGTCTTTTACTAACTGCTGCTTGGAAAATTAGGTTTATTTTCTCTCTCTTACTAGAGTTAGAGGTTTTTGTCAAGTGAGCTGTCTGAAGATGTCAGTTATTTTCTCTAATATAACATTTAAATAAATAGCCTTTAAATTAATATTACAAATATTTAAAAATATATCAGGGAATACAAAAGCAAATTTTTTTGTAATTAAGAAGTGTGATGCAAGTTTAATAAAGTTAAATAGGAGCAAAATAAACCAGAATACTTTACTTGGTGATGTGCAAATGACACATATTTACAGAAACTCTATTTCCAAACATTATTGTTTTTACAGTATATAGTTTTATCAGTAAATCTGCATGTCAGTGGGAAAGTCTGTGGCCATTTGAATGTAAAATCTGCTGATTACAAATGACAGTGTGCTACCACTTCATGCTTTAGTAATGTATTTATTAAACGTTTTTAAACATGATTTGAGAAACATTCCTGCCCCTGCCCTGATGAAAATGCTGTTAATGACCCAAGAGGCAGATCAGGGGTCATGTGTATCCTATATGTGGTTGGATTTGTATTATATATGGAAAGAAAGTGTAGTCTATTAAATCAAACAAAAGAGTTTTTTTTTACAGCAGACATGCTGAACTAGCACATTTGAAGGTGCTCTCCTATGTGATAATGAAGAAAATGCGGCTCAATTCAATTAAATTATTTGCCCACGATCACATTATTTGAAACCAGTTTATGGGTCAAGAGCATTACAAATAGGTCGAGTAGATTATTTAAGTCACTAGACCTGCAGGTCTAGTAACATTTTTGTGATATTCCACACAACACTGCACTGTTGCAAAACAAATAAGTGAAAAATACATGTCACTAACATGTATTCAAACCTTTTGCCCAATTTAAACTTTGACATCTGTAACTTTATTTTATATTATGAAAAAATCTATATGCATATAGCAAATCACCTACATATAAAATACATTTAATTAAAAGCATCAAAAATATCAATCTATTTTAATTTTTAGGACTCGCCTACAGACCGCTTCACCTGCCAACAGGCAAACTGGCTGATTCCACACAATAATAGACTAGGGGCCTGATGTAGATCTGGCAGACAGGTTACTCCGTCACAACGGTGACAGATATCCCATCTGCAGAAATATAAATCCCATTATATTCTATAGGATTAATATTTCGGAGGACGGGATATCCGTCACTATTGTGACGGAGTAACCCGTCCGCCAAGATCTAAATCAGGCCCTTAGAGTGGAATTTGTTTCCACCGCTTGCTCATGATTTAATGGGTTTCTTGTCTCTCTCACTTCTCTGCTCATGATTCAATGGTTTCCCTCCCTCTTCTTGTGATTGTACTACTCAAGGAGCATTATGGCCTCATAGATTTTTTATTGGAAAAATGTATTTTTCCACAGCTGACTTCAGACCTTTAATTGCAAGCATGAAGGACTATGGGGCCCATTACGATGGCGGGCGGACAAAGTCCGCCCGCCACCGTAACAGTAAACGGGACCGACTGCCAGAGGTGCGGGGGTCCCGCTGTGCCCATTAGGATGCGACCGCCACCGTGGCGGTCGCATCCCGCATTGTTTACATTGCGGCGGGCGGTGCTGTCAGCAGCACCCGCCACAATGTAAAAAATGCATGCAGTGCATTGGCATGCACAACGTGACAGGCACCGTGCGGTGCCTGCCACCTTGTGCATGCCAACCAAGTGCAGCCACCCACCCCCCACCCCCCCAGGGGCCCGCAACGGGCCCCCAAAGCAATTCCCGCATGCCTTTCCATGGCGGCGATGCCGCCATGGAAAGGCCTTCACCGCCAGGCATCCTAATATGGATGGCGGTGTCTTCCAGACACCGCCACCATATTAGACCAGAGTTCCGCCCAGCAGGCAATCGGAACGATTGCCTGCCTGCGGAAATGCGGCAGACGTTCTTTCCGTCCGCCGCTGTCCCCCCGCCATTGTAATATGGCGGGGGTAAATGGAGGGCGGGCGGGGAAAGATGTCGGGCGGATTGCCACCGCCGGTTGGGCGGTAGCGATCCGCCCAACATCATAATGACCCCCTATGTTTGCTCCATCTCTCTTTTGGCCCCAGCGCTCCTGTTTCGCCCTCACTCTCTATATTAAAAAATGGGCTGCCCCCCAGAAGCCGCTTGCCCCAGCAATCTCACACTCCTAGTGTCATCTGTCGATACAGCAGTGGGTAACCATCTTAAAATGTTTTTTTAAACCATTCCAAGATGTATGCCTGTGCATGCACATAGACACACATGTGCATTCGTCATCCTGAATCTTTTTCCCAGTAGAAGGAAAAAATACAAGAAGCCTATCGCACAAGCATGACAGTCATTTTGTGAAGGTTTTGTTTTCAGTTAAAGTAAAATTATTCCAAGATGGCCACCACCCATGCAGGGTCACACTAGGACAGAAAAAAGTCCCGGGCAGCAAATTAAAAGTGTACCCTATTAGCGTTTCAAATATTTGCAAATGTGGCTACTTGTTTAGCTGAGGGTTGTTTCAAACTTGGAAAGACAAGCTGTGCATGTGTTTTGTAGGTGTTTTGCATGGTTTGGCGACTGCATGCGTTGTTGCTTGCTGCAGGTAATGTTTATGTTAATATAAGCGGAATCAACAGTAATACAGTTAATAAAGCACTACTATCAGGCTTTGCAACTGCAGTGGGTGGCGCGCTGGTTACCAATTGGAAGATACTGCTACTGCCCTCCCCCCGTGGGACCTGAGGTGGGCACTCTACACCTTTCAGCCCCTATCCAGGGCAATGTTGCCTCAAACGCTCTTGCTTCAAGTTGCATACTGGTGCTTTCGTAGGAGTGTCTTTCTATCCCAATCGGTAACACCTTATCCCCCTGCACTGCCCCTGCTTAGCACTCTGTGGGATAAATCAGCAACCTCCCTAAAGTGACAGGGTCCCTGGCACGAAGTGGGACTCTGCAGCATGGGTGATTTGATCGGGATACGGGCCCTCCCATCTATAGAAGAGCTTGTCGCAGATGCTGAGCTCCCTTCGGGGTAGTTTCTATTGCATGCTTCCCCCATCCAGTCACTGGGGATGCGATGGGGAGACATGCAGCAGAAATGACCATGCACCACACAATCTAGTACCTACATGTAATGGGAAGGGGTCGTCACATGGTTTGCCAGCTCCCTGCGTACTCACACAGCGATTCCCCTTGCTACACCCCACCAACACTGGGATACAGACTTGGGCTGTCCTTGTACTGATGAAGAGTGACAGAACATTTTAGCTTTCCCCGCCCTGGTATCCCGCAATGCCCACTTCAAATTAATACAATTTTATATGGTACATAGAGCTTACCTAACCTCAAACTAAATCAATCAATACTTCCACCGCACTGATGCTGCCTGCCCCCGGCGCCTCGCTCCTGATGGAGATTTTCTACACCTGTTTTGGGCATGTTTGACGCTCACCTGATACTACCTGGGAGTCACAATGCAGTTGACGCAGTGTACGGGCCTTTCCACATTGTGCACTTGGGAAGTGTGCCTGCTGAGACTTATTCACTGTACCAAGAAAAATAAAGCAGTGACACATTTCACAGAGCTGGCCCTTATCCTAGCTTAATGCCTGGCTGATTACCCGTAGCTGGAAGTAGGCGACCCCTCTACACTTTCCGGCTGGGCGCTCTCAATGGTAGCCTGGGCGCAGGCGGAAAGTAAAGCCTTATACAGAGAGGAAACAAGAGGTTTACGCAAATACCCCATCTCTGATAGCTCGGATACTCTCC
Organism: Calotriton arnoldi; assembly: GCA_963921515.1. Classification (NCBI taxonomy): domain Eukaryota; kingdom Metazoa; phylum Chordata; class Amphibia; order Caudata; family Salamandridae; genus Calotriton; species Calotriton arnoldi. The sequence continues at coordinate 561,372 of CAWUFW010001193.1, forward strand.
TAGCGTCGCCCATGATTGACCTTCATATCTAATAAACGTTGCTCTGCGAATACCCTTGTCTGGGCTAGGTTGTCAAATCATTAAGCCTGTCACATGTGGTGGGTGCAGTCAAAATACGTTCATTACACATGTGGATAGTTCTGTTTTATTGTATATCTGGCATATGCAAACTCTGCCTCTGTTTAGGCACGCTTACTTATGCATCCTCAAAAACAGCTGTCTAATGTTGGCTTTGTTTATAATGCTCTGTTGTTAATTTTGCTGCATTGTATGGTGATGTGACATGCCTCCTGTTGCATACATATTGAGCAGTATGCTTTATAAGCTGTTTAACACCATCGTAAACGTCAAACTGCCAATAAAAATATGTTTAAAAATATATATATTAAAATAGGACCACAAACAGCCAAACATCCAGCCCATACTCTGATCCGTCAGACCAGCCTTTCGTACACTGCCTGATTTCCCTATAGACAGTCTAACCCTGCACCCACGTAGGGTGACCACCTGCCATTATTTTCATGGACAGACCGTAATCTGAGCATCAACTCCGTTGTTCGTTATTGTTCCTTTTGTAGATGCCTTTTGTCGATCATCACAAAGGGGCCATGAGAGCAACAATATTTCCAGAATTACCTTTCCATGTACAAACGCCTGTTGCTGCACTGCCTTTGCCTGGGTTCACGTGCCAACTAGCAAAGATAAAAAGCATTTAGGTGCTTTAAGCACTGAAAAATGATTATTTTGAAGTAACACAGGCCTTCTTTGGGTCTTGCTTGTTAATATTCATTTTGTATTAGAGGGAAAATGCTGTCAGCGTCTGCCTCTGAGCCAGCCTGTTATTCTTGCTAGAATGAGGCAAAACACATCTGTGCATTTATTTTTAATTAACAGTCAAAAGAGTCAACCATCAAGATGGCAGAATGCATTTTTTCTTTCCGCTCTAGAGTGACGATGTTTGTTATATATTAGAACACTGGAATGTTGAGCGCTCCATTGGAGACAATGGAGTGCTCCGGGCTTCTAATGGCTGGTAGAAGCCTGGAGCAGCAACATTCCAATGTTTGTTCACAGGTGTTGCTTTGAACAAAGGCCTCACGAAGCCCGAGGGGATTTCAACCCCCTCGGGCTCCGCGAGGCCATTGTTTTACAAATTAGAAAACTTTTCCCTCTGGGCGGAATGATCTAATAGCCTTAGAGCCCTCCGTAGCGGGCTCTACCGGGTATTAAAGGCCCACTCCCTTGTAAAAGGCCCTCGCCTTTGGCTCTGACCTTAAATGCTGGAGCAGGCCTATAATGGCCGGTAGAGCACGCTACGTCGGGCTCTAAGGCTATATTAGAACATTGGAATGTTGGGAGCGGCATTGAAAACAACGCAGTGCTCCGGGCTTCTAATAGCTGGTAGATGACCAAAGCTCCAACATTCCAATGTTGTCCTTTACAGCTGTTGCTGTGAACAAAGGCCTCACGTAGCCCGAGGGGATTTCAATCCGCTCAGGCTCAGTGAGGCCTTTGTGTAATTTGTTTGGCCATTCTGCCCTGTAGAAGCGGAAATTTCCAACAGCCTTATGGCCTCAGTAGCTGGGCTATACCGGTATTAAAGTCCTGCTCCCTTGTCAAAGGCCTTCTCCTTGGGCCTTCATCCCTGGAGTGGGCCTTTAATGGCAGGGATAGCCCACTACAGCTGGCTACAAGGCTATGGCAGAACATTTGGCAGTTTGTAATAGTAGTGTTAATTACCAAATGCAACAGGCAGCAAAAAAATACACTATGTGTTCCATAGAAATGTTGCTATTCACAGCAGACTTTTAATGTTTGTAATCTGCAGTCTCAGTGAGAGTCTGCATTTTAGTATATGTTCATTAATGGTTATCTCTTTCATTTCCATTTGTATGTTGAATTCTGATATAGAGAAGGAGTTGAGCCTGATAGTTTGAGAACAGCAATTCAGAACACGAAAGGAGGAGAGGGAGAGGGTCACGAGGGGTAAATGAAATGTGGTGAGAGAAAACAATACAAAAGGGAAACAAATATATAAGTAAAGGTGGAAAGAAATATAGGCAAAGGGACAGATAATTGTATGATGGAGAGAAATAAAACAAGCACTGCCAAAGGCATGAGTTCATCCTTTAATGGGTCAGTGAATGTAAACGTAGCAATTACCCAAATTAGGTAATATGCGCTGAACGCACAAATGTTCTTATCACATTAAAACTTGTGCTAGTGGCTTTACCAATGCTGAAAAAGTAGTAGCAAAAAAGCATTGCTTTATGCGTAGACAAAATACTGAATGTGAGAAAGAGTGTAATGACTTAGGGGGAGATTTACCATGTTTTCAGTAGTGCACTGCAGCAGCCGCAAATGCTGCGCTGCGTGAAAAGGAGAGAGGGAGAGAGCGCCCAATTTACTAAAATAAGGCACTCTCCTCCCCTCTCCCTTGCGTTGGTGCTGAAATCAGCTGCTGTGCGCCACGGAGACACCTTTGCACCAGGGTGGAAGGATGTCTCTGTGAGTCTAGAATAGGTTTTGTACAGGAAGGGAATCCTTCCGGTACAAAATACTATGCTTAGACTAATTTGAAGCCTTTTCCCACTTTGTATCTGTGCTGTACAGTGAAGCACGCATGCAAAGTCAGAAAAGGAAGGAGAAATAAAAGCATTTCTCCTTCATTGCGCCTACTATGAAAGGGAGCAGTTTTTCACGCTAAACCCAATCTACTTTATTTAGTAAATTGTGTTTAGCGTGAGAAATCTCGGGTGGTTTAATCGAAACGCCTATGCTCCACCCTTGGTACACGCCCATGGTGCTAAGTAATGTAAAGCAGTGCCATGCGCTACTTCACATTACCTTTCCGTTGTTTCCAGCGCTAAGCAAGTTTAGCGTTGGAAAGTAAATTGGGAAAAAAAGATTTTGTGCCGAATTGCGTCACTTTTGTGATGCAAACACGACACAAAATCTTCGTAAATCTCCCCTTGTGTACTTTTCAAATGTAAAGTAGTCTCTCATACATTCCAATAGAAGCACTTTCTAGAAGGTGGAATGAAACAGCCAACAGCATGGGGTGGAAGTATGAAACTTATTTGGGTGGAGTCAAACCTAGCTCTGTGTATATTTTAAAGAAGTGCTAACAGTACATCTTGAAGATAGCTGTGTTGTCAATCGAGATTTAAAAGGGACAGAGAAGAGGGGAAAAAAGGGAGATGATGAGAAACAACAAACAAGGAAAAAGCAGAGGAAGCGAAAAAGAAAATGGGTGTGAAATAGAACGTGGTGAAGGTAAAGAAACCCGGAGAAGTGATGCCTTTTTATTACTTATATGTTGACCCTCAGCTAGGCCCTAAGGGCTCATAGGGCAGAGTGCATTGTACTGAAAATGTAGGGCATGAGAACTTAAGTTTTACATGTCCTGGCACTGTAAAACTCAGATAGTTGTTTTTGAATGCTAAAAAACATATCTCTCCCATTGACTAACACTGAGGTTACCTTACTACATTTAGCAAGTGCTAACTTTAGATTGGAACCATATAGAAATATACTATTTACGGTAAAATGAATTGTAATTTAAAATCCTCTTTTTTGGGAAAGTCATATTTTTAAGTCACAATTCGGAAAATGGCACTGTTAGAAAGTTGGTATTTTGTTGTTCCTACCAACTGTGCCTTCTGCCAGTGTCCTAGATCACATGACTGGAAATTGTTCTGCTGTTGGTGCTTGTGTATTACCACCTAACAGTGACACAAAGGGGGCTGAGGTGTGTACATGATGGACCATCTGGACAAGATGGCTGGGGAGGAGCTGTACCCAGCCTCACATGCACTTCAAAAGCCTTGCCTATAGCACACACGCAAAGGAACCTGACACCAGGCCAGCCAGCATTTTGACACCCTGACAGTTTGGAGCCTTGATCAGGGGAAGGGGAAGAAGTTTCCAAACCAAGTTGTGGGAGTAGTGCAGGGTCCCCCCCACACACACACACACAAAGGCTGTTACCAGGTGTAAATATTGGAACACCAGAGCCACTCATCAGAGCACTCCTGAACTTGTGGGAGATTCAGAAGAAGGACTGACCTGCTGCCAGAGGACTGCCTTGCTGACTGAAAAGTAAGATTGGACCTGCTTGCCTTGATCCCAAGCTAGTCAGAGTGATTCCAAGGGCCAATTGGCTGACCTCCTGTGTGAGCTACAGGGACACAACGAGCTTCAGAGGTCACCCTGCAACTGTCCAGCTGACTTGCTGCAACTGGACCTGCTAGCCTCTGCTGGAGTGAGTCCTGATACTGAAGAGGTGCCCACAGGTCCAGGACCCTTGGCTGGCATCAATGGAAGCGCTGCTCCTGAAAGAAAAGGTGAAAATCCTTAAGTATGGGCTCCTCGTGACTGGGCCTGTTCACGGCAAGACTCTGCCACCCATGACAACCTCCAATGCAAAGCTCCAGTGAAGCCTACTCTTTGTGCCGACGACTGTCCACAGCAACCGACAATGCGAGACCTACACTTCAGGCTGTAGCAGTGAGAGCCTGTGATGACCAAAGCGAAGCTACAGCAATCCCTATCCACGACGCCCGACCGACTCATTCTACAGCGATGACTGTCCGCAATGCCCAACCTGCTCTCCGCACTACAGCAACGACCATAGGCGGCCCTCAACCTGCTCCTCCCGGCCTTGCCCAATGCAAATGGAACTCTTTGAGCCAGACTTGAGAAGGTAAGTTTTCAGCAGGAGTAACCTGGTCCCTGTATCCAACCCATGCTCCATCATGGGTAGCCTAAACTTTTGGCTTTGGCCAGGTCTAGTGCCAGGTTTAGCGCACTTTGAACTTTTAGAAGCAATTTTGACTTAAAATAATTTTGAAACTGAACATCTTCGGATCTACTGACTGGATGTTTGTAATTCTGGTATCATTTTATTTATTAAAAATGGTTCACCATATCAAAGATTTTGGCTGTTGTCCGAACAGGGCTTCCACCTCCCCTCAACCAATAACCCAATTTTTTACAATGGGTGATAGGTAGCTGGAGAATGTATCTTGAGAATTCTTAGGCAAACTCAGATCACCCACAGATGGAGGGATGTTGCAGATAGAAAGACAATGAAACTGAGGAACACAGAAGATAAATAAGAGTGGCACAGAAAATGAACTGGCAAGAATTCAGGTACAGCAGAATGAAAGATAGAATCAAATTAAATTGGAGCAAAAGACATGAAGAATTCTTTGGAACCACTGGAGGACACAGAGCGTCTAACTGAGTAGAAGGCAAACAGTTAAGAAGCACTTTAGTAGTGAATCAGCTCACATTTATGTGCTTATGGAGCAAGAGAAGGTGCACAGTAGAGCGAGCTGTAGACCAGTTTCTCTAAGACGTGCTTCGTAATGAGAATTTCCATTGTACATGTTCCATTTTCCAACCACTACTCCTGCGTGCATGTGTCATATGTTGCGTCCCTCTGGTTTCTCCTTGCGGAAGACATCATTTCATCTCCCGACCGCCAGTGCCTGCATGGGTGTCCCAGTCTAGCACATGCTCGCCTATGGCTCGGCATCCCCTCCTCCTGGTAACCTTCCAGAAAACTTGGGCCACTGATCCTAGGACCACTGCAATGTGAGTGAGCACCTTCCTTGGTTCATGGCAGTATCTTATAGATACAAAGTTTGAGAAACTTAAAACACATTCAATTTAACATTTATCTTATGTTATCGTGCAAATTACAAAGTTTGAGAAACTAAAAACACATTCAATTTAACATTTATCTTATGTTATCGTGCAAAGTGAATGTTTGTTTGCCCTAATTGGCAAGTGTCCAGGGGGCATTGCTTGAACCTCTGCACCTGCTCACAGCAAGTGCTCAATTCAAAGAAATTAAATTACTGTTATGAGTTACACCTGCCTTGCACAGTGCCAAAATGTGTCACATAATAATTGCACTCTTTACACAGTAAGCTGAAAACCCCTACACAAAATAGGTTTCCAGCTTCAGCGGCAAGGTTCTGTACAGCTCCGATAAATTTCTGATTTTGAAACCGTTTCTGTACACAGGAGGCGACCTTTGATTGAATTTTGGGCAGGATTGGAGTGGCTGCTCAAGCAACAGAGCTCTGCCCTTAGTCCTCGCTCCCTCCAATATTCTACTGTGGCTGCTAAGGCTATGATGGTCTGAAAGCACCACCGCCTCAGTGGCACAGCCTCCTTATCCACATGGTGAAAATGTTTTCAAAGTTGAGCTCTAATCTAATGCCCTCAAAGGAGTTTTTTCCTAGCTCCAATTTAAATTTCCACAATTTCACCTACCCAATGGTATGCTGCCATTTTAGCCTTAGGATGCAAAATTGCACACCAAAGATTATGGCTGTTGCAATTTTTGCTATATATGCTTCATTTACAGGGGTATCAAATGAACTACCATAATTATAGACAACTACTTTTAAATATACCACACTGGATGAAGGAGAATTTTGATCTAACAGCAGAATTTCAGAGGGCCATCAATCCCTCATTTGGTTAAAGGCAGTGAGTCCCAATTTGACCATCAGCATTGAAAAGGCTCAACCACCATCCATATGCAGCTAGAGAGGCAACTATCCGTAGAACTCAAAACTCAGAAAACAGGATTCAACATAAAAATAGATGCTAACTACACATCTGGTTAGGAAAGACTCAAACTGGGACAGGAAGTTTGCAGCACATCAGGACCACAGCAGTTGTTTTGAGTGGGAATTAAGCGAGGCAGTGATAGAGGTCAGAATCAAGCAATTTTAACAGTGATTTTTAGAGAATGACATACATTGATTGCAGAATAAAACAAACCAATGCAGTCTAGGAGAATAGTTATCTTTTAATTTAATAATAGTGAGATGGCTATATATATCACATATTACAGACTGATTTGTCTCTAGGTGTTTTAATGATATGTGCCTTTCTATGATTCTAATTTTATGTACCTCGGAAGGAGGAAAGCGTAAATCAAGCCTGCCTGGATTGGAATCTGTGACTTTGTCAAGGACTGGACGCTGAGAAGATCAGTTGAATCAGCTTCTTGACTGCCTGAAGAAAGGATGAATCTTTTTAGAGTGCCAACCCGTACAGAACAGTTTATTTGAAATGTTTCAAGTGTCTCCTTAAGCGGGACACAGTTCGGAGGGAAAACCCACAAAGGTGAAAAATGTCCTTGAAGTTTAGATGAAGGCTGGCAAATCACAGAACTCTTTGTGAGATCAAAAAGGACAAAAACTTCAATATCTTGCAATGGCTTTGTTTACATTGCTCATAATTCTCCTCCACCATTCTCTAACATTGTGCAATAGCCCTCATAAGCTGTTTTGTTATCTTTGAAATGTTAAAGAGTATATTTTATATATGTCTGTTTAGAACACAGGATGTATGATGGGAGAGAAACATTATCCACTTCTATGTCCTGTCAACCTTAAAAATGCTTAAAGACAAACAACTACTCTATGCTACAAAATCACTCAATATCAAATCCCTCTAAAATAGATCTTAACTGGTGGAACATGTAAAACGTATGATCCAACTACATCATGCCAATGGAGACTGAATCTCCTCCAGCCACACTCACAGAAGAAAAGACCTTGGATTTGGTCATAGACTCCAAACTCTCACTCAAAAGATAGGTGAACATTATCATGAACATCTTAGGGTACAAGCCTGAATAGCTCTAGTACGTTCATGCTTACACTGTATCAGCAGACTCCACACTGGGCTCTCAAATCAACAAATTTCAACATCTCCAGAGTGACTCCACGGACAAGTTTTTAGTCTAAGTAGGCATCACCACATCACCCCTGTCCTTAATGCCCTGTTGCTTATCTGTCACAAGTAAAATATCCTTCAAACCCCTCTGCATCTCCCACAAGAAAATTCAAAGCATTGAACAAATTCTTATCGAAACAAACTCTACGGAGAAAGGAGGGGTCTTTGATTGAAAATAGCACCACTACTAATCATTTCTCCTTTCAGAAAAAAGAATATAGATGGAAGATCCTCCTCAATACAGAACAGAAAAATACGGAACACCATTCCCAATAGAATCAGGACACAACCATATAGAATTCAGAATAGCAAAAGAAAAGTGTTTTTACTAAAGCATGATCCAAGTTCTAAAATACCTTATAGCACCTTAATGTCAAAGTGATGAAGCATTTCATGGCAATTTATGAAATGCCCAGTGGGATAAGTCCAACGAGCTACTGGATGAATCAGAAATGTATTTAAGGAGCCGTGCTACTGCTACACAATTGTGGATGGACCAACATTTACTCTATCCTCATTATATTAGCAATAGCAACCCACATATAACAATATCAATGTATACTGGACTAACTGTGGAGGATGTTCCTTCTCCCACCTGGCAGCTAAGACCTGGAATAACCTCCCCATGCACCTCAGAGCCTCATCATCGCTCCAGCAGTTCAAAAAGGATCTCAAGACCTGGATGTTCAACCAATAGGAGAACAGGCAGCAGGCTCTCCCAGTGCCTCAAGACCCTCATTGGTGATGCAGCCGTGCTCTACAAATCCTGATTGATTGATTGCTATGGTAATTTCCTGCATGCACATCTTCGAGTATTCCTCACACTCTATGCAAACACAACCTACCTCTGCACCTAAAGCCTTATCCAAAACTCTACTAAAACCTACTTCTACTTGCATGGCACACACCGACAGAACAACCTTACTCAGCAATCAAGAATGCACTTTAGGCATTGAAAGGCGTAAGGAAAGTATTATATAAATACTATGCAATATAATTACTCTCTGCTGGTTGTCTGCAATCAGAAAACCAGTTATGTGTTGTATGAGTGGTAAAGAAGGCCTGTACTGCATGTCACTCTTTACGTTATCGAATCCCAAATCTGTGGACAAGTTTCCCCTTTAAATGAGAAACATGAGTAATTGTCTGGCTTTTAGATGAGTTCTGAAAAACATTTGTATTTTGCTGTTTGTACTCTGTTGAGTTGCAGATTGATCTTCCCCCTTTTGTTTCTAGATCTAAGCACTAATAAGCCTCTTGGTGTCTGTATGCTTTAAAAATCAAATAAATAATAATAGCATGCCCATACATTAAAGTGAAGGTCAAGAGAAAAAGAATAACAAAATTGCAGGACATTACGGCAGCTTAAAATGCGGCTTTAAACAAACGGACTGGGGGCAAAAAGGGAAGGAGGTGAAAGGACAAAACTAGTGCTCAAACTCAGCAAACAGATTTGGCTATATTAGAGCACAGGGTTCCGTTGTACTATTGCAACTTAATTTGCCAAAACAATCAGAGGATGAAGTGGGCTGGATCTATACGGTACCACGCTTACAATATTTCTTTCTAGTTTTTACAAGAACTAGTTCCCCATCTTTTTGTTTAAAAAACAGCATGCACAGTTCATGCAGACCTTAAGATGCCTCTGGCTGAAAAGGAAGGGATGAGATTTTCTGTACTGCAAAACCGAGGAAGAGGCAGGCAGTGAAAGAAGAAACAACCTCTCTCACCAAGGTCCCTGTTTCCTGACATAAATGTAAATATGTGCAGTTGGTTAATGAGCAAATCTAAAGGCTTGTTGGGAGTCAGTATTGGCTTTAATTGATGGAGTTCAATTCACTTTATTGGCCATAAAAGCATACATAACACAACAATCCATCACTTTAAAAATATAAAGAGATCTTAAATACCAATTCTGATAAAAACCAGCAGCAAGCAATTCCCCACAATGACATGAATTGTGTACGTGGCAAAAACATAAAAACTACACACTAGCTTGTTATCTTGCATTGCAGGCTGGTACATATAAAGTGTAGAACATAGTGCCATGGTCACAAAAGTATTCCAAAAAAGTGTGTATAACTTCCCTCATAAGACCTTCCAGTTAAAACATTAGTGATTTTCTTCTGCTAATTGCACGTTTTAGGAAAGAGCAAATGCTAACACAGCTAGATGGGAATCAAGTTGTTGCAGATACAACAGGGCTAATATAGAGGTTCTGATCCCCCGCTTTCACATAATTGGAATTATGAACCTTTTTGTAAGATCAGTAAAAAATGTACAAAAGAAAGTAAAATGCAACAGGTTTTGTGGGGAGGATTCATCACAGGGGCATATCAAAACTTTTGAGGGCTCAAATTGGCCAAGGGGGAAAAAAGGTTCCACCGCACAAATCCTGGCCGAAACCTAGTGAGCAGTAATCTATCCCAAGAGCCATCAGTCCACTCTGGGTATGGTTTCAGGGATGGAGAAGTGTAAATCTCCGCTTTTTGACGGACTGTTAATTTAATTTGTGGTCCTCCCTCGGGTCTCTCAGCCTTTCCTTGAATGTGGATTTGACCCAAGCCATATCTGTTTTACGTATGGTGAAAGGGTTGGTGAAAAGGGTCGACCTGCTCAGCTTGGTCAGTTCAGATTTGATGTAGTCAAACCAAGGAATTTTCAGGCCTCTCTCGCACGCAAGGCAATCATTAATGTTCTCTCTATTCAGCGAAGCATGTGAGTATGCTCAGAGAGAACACCATAAAAGCAAGGGAGCCAACTTAATAATGTCCTCGGCATACTCCACTCCAAGCTCCTCGTGTATAATATAGGTAGAGCATGCATGTGGGACACCCAAAAGTCGCCCAAGCACCCTATTTTGCATCACTTGGAGGAAGCTTTTGTGTGAGTATCCCCAAATTCCTGAGCCAAAAGTAAGGCCCGGGGGACACTCTCTTATAAACTTCCAGGAGAGGGGCTAGAGGTTTTTATACCAATGCGTTTGGCCACATTAAAAATGTAGCCCACCGAGCTTAAGAATGTCTGCCTCACCATAGCAATACATGGTCCCCAATTGCTCCTAGCATCCATGACTACTCTCAAATATGAAAAATCCTCAGTCTGGGAAGCAGGATGACCTTGTTAATAGATGCTCCGCATCTTAATGTTTCTAGGCTTGCAAACCATAATAAAAGTCTTTTGCTTGGTTAGTAACCAGGCCCGAGCCCCCATAAAAGATAAAAATTCCAGGAATATAACATTAAGACCATTAAAGATTCTAGAAAATAAAACCACATCATCTGCATATAATCAAACTGTGACCTTTTTCCTGTCAATTGAGGGGGCGTCTGATACTGTATTTGAAAGGGCTGCGCCAAGGCCATTGATATACAAAAAGGACAAAACGGCAGCCAGGATGCAGCCTTGCCGCACCCCTCTCCCTAGCTTAAAGCTATCTGTGCGTTTACACAATGGGTCAAACCTCACTCACTGTGGCAGGTCATACTAAAGGGCTCTCAAGAACTGCACCAAATCGTCCTCCACCCCTAGGTCAGATAAGATCTCCCATGATTTCGACCTGACCACACTGTTGAAGGCAAAAGGAAGATCCATGAAGGCCAGGCAGACAGTGCCCTGCTGTGTAACAGTGCATTTACTGGCCAACAGATGTAGGTTTAGGCATTGCTCCATCATGCCGAGCCCCTCAAGGAACCCATATTGCCCCTCTGACAGCGTGTCCGTTGCCTTAACCCATGTAAGGAGGTGCTCTACAACAGCTCTCCCCCAGCTTCACCGCTGAAACCAGCAGGGATATTGGCCAATAACACCCAGAGGATTGTGTGTTTCCCTTCTTAAAAAATGGCACTATTAAGGCAGTGTGCATATCTGTGGGATACCCACTTTACAGACAGCATTAAAGCAGTTACAAAGGAGGGGGCCCAAAGATCCGGTGACGATTTATATGTCCATGGGGACACGCTCCGGACCCGGAACTTGATTGGGCCGACTCTTGTTAATTGCCTCCAAAGATTTCATCATACATAAATTTCAAGACTAAGGGGAAGAGCTCCTCTTCATAGTGGTGGGGGCCCTCAGGTCGTAAACCTCTTTAAAATGTTCTACCCAGACTTCCTGGTTGATGTTAGTCACAACAGGGTTTGACTTAGCACACACAGGTCTGATCTTATTTGCCTCCATCCAAAAAGCCATAGTGTCCTTCAGCCTACATGCTGTTAACAGTTTAGTCCCTGAATTCATTTTGTAGTTCCTTATTCCTGTTCCGTAGTGCTGCCTTATACTCCCCTCTACATCTTTGTATTTTACATACATCCATAGGTAACTCCTTCTGGGCCTCATGAAGCGATTTCGATGCCTTCCACCAGGGCTGATCAAACCCCTTAGCCTCTAGGGGCCCTGGTCTGCTGGGCTTCATTAGCATTCTACTAACCACTAGGCTCAACTGGACAAATGAGCTGGCCCTCTCACTATATGCAGCAGAGGTAGTAAGGCAGTTGGACACCATGGAAAAATGGTTCGAGCACAATGTGATATAGTCAGCATGTTTGAGACACATCATTTTAAATGTGAGAGATGTAGACTTAGAGCAAAGGCTGAATCATCCAAGCGGCGGACATGCCTCACACTGCCATTGACCTTGCTTTAATGGGGAGATTTCATGATAGCCCAGTACCTCTAAGTGAAAGTGCAGGTTTCAACAGGAATGGCTATGAAGAGAGCATTGCACTTCACCCGCTTCCTTTCTTCCATAGTTGCATCTCCTTGCACGAATGTGCACTGGTTTACAAATCATTTTTATAGTGAATTAAATATTTAAAAAATGAGACATCTTTTAAAAATATGACTATAAAAATGGCACTGGCTGTACCTTATAAACATCTACCTTCAAAAGTAATTAAAACATTTTAAATTAAGTAACAGGACTGTGATTACTTTATCTAGTTCAAACACATGGAAAGTAATGTATTTGGGACTCATTTACTTCAGCAATGTGTATTAGCAGAGATGAGACCATATCCACATTAATATTAATTCTTCTGCACACGAGTTGTAATTTTAAGCTGCATGTCTCCAAGTGCAGGAACATTGTGTGCTAGGTGAACACTCCAATTCTTTATTAGCACTAAGTGAAATTCCCAGGCAGTTTCTGGGGATATCAGATGTATTGTTATGAGGGTTGATCATATAATGAGGCTTATCTCTGGTAACGGCCGTGAATCTCCCAGGGTAGATATTGATAGTTTAGGAGCCAAAACATACAGCATTTTGGAAAGGCAGAGTGTCTGATTTACAATTAAGCAATATTATCCACGGGGGAAGACACTCACAGATAGTTATTGACAAGGGTGGAGTCACTGGGCCTGAGGTGAAGCCAAGAGCCCTACTTAACCCCAGACATTAACTACCCTGGAGTGCCTTCACCCTTGGACAGTATTGCTATTATAAGTCAGACCCTTAACAAATGGGGTGAAATTCACAAAATTGTGTGTTAGATGGTGTGTTTATCAAACGAATATTTGGGTGTAAGGTTACAAATAGTTATTTTGATGATAAGGCTACAACTTTTTTGTAACATTGTAAAGTATTGATAAGAAATGCATGGATGAAGTCTGGCCTGACTTGAGGGTATAAAAAGAAGCATATAGAAAGGTCGATAGCAGATTTTAGTCACAACAAAAATCGTTCATTGGTGGAATCATTCTAATTTTAGAAATTGAGTTGAGCTCTAAAGTAATTTAAACATGTGGAAATACTGATGCTGTGCTGGGGTTTGATTAAACATGCTTGACAGAGAACAGTTTTCTCTCATGATTTTCTTATAGGAAGTATGGAATGTGCTCCAGAAGCTAAAACGAGGGCATACTTTAAACGAATTGACAGATATTTAAATATTTTCCACGTCCATGCGAGATAAATGTCTGCCCCACTGAGGAAAACATGAACGTCCAACAAACAGCAGTAGTCTAAGTTGAATCCCCAGAGTTCTACAGCAGCTTCCCCACAGAGATCTAATGAACAATTAGTGCAGTAACATTCTATATTCATGAGAAAATGAGGCACTTCTGAACGCCATGTTGTTGGAATTACAAGTGTAGAATTGAAATCATTTCCTGTGAAGGAGACTGCTGTAAATAACCAAAAAGATGGGTTTCTTTTTGTTGAACGTATGGTTAGTACTCTAGAACAGTGCTTCCCAAGCTTTTTAAACCCACTTTTTAGAATGACAAAGTTTTGCAACCCACCTAGCTTTAATATACATGAGCGGGGACATTTTTAAACTAACTAAAGCATCGTGTGGCAGTGCACTGTCATTTACAGAAAGCACAATTTCCATTTTAATGGCCACTAAATTCGCAAAAACATACAGTTTTACAGGTAAAACTATATTGCACAATAAATGATAATGTGTGGAAATCGGGTTCAGGGAGTATTTATCATTTGTGCTTTACAAAGTAAAGTATCTTGATCCTATTAAAAACTTTGCTTCCAACACACTTAAGAATTACAAAAGAATGTGCTTCATTTTTGCTTCTCTAACTGCTGAATGTGTACATATCATTTATATGTATTCATATTTTGTTGTGTATTACAAAAAATTACATTCTACCGCCTTTCCTTTCACACTCTCCGTGCCCACTTTACTTTTTGTTCTCTGGCTGCAAAGTGAGAGAATTTTGTAAACACCAATCTGCAAGTTAAAAAAGTTAGCAGCAATTTATCAGAAGACATAGCCTGAAATTTGACCACTGTCTTTAAAATGCAACAAATGTGACAAGATAGATGCAGAATTTAAAGACAGATTTCTTTATTGCGTGGACTTTGACGACCCACCAAAAACCGGCTCACGACCCACCAGTGGGTAGCAATCCACAGTTTGGGAAACACTGCGTTAGAAAGCTAAAATAGGGATGTATTTTCTATGAGTTCTCAAATATCTTCCTCATCCATTTCAGTTAAAAATTCTGAAATTCAGAGAGAAACAAGTACTTCCAACACCAGCACCAGTCTGTCAGTTAACTCCCTTGTGATAAACTGCAGCTTCAAATGAACAACTATAGTAAAAACATTTTATATCAATGAAACTAAAGGCCATGTTGTTGTAATTACAACTGTATAATTGAAATTATTTCCTGTGGAGGACACAGTAGTAAAGGAACAAAATGAGTGGTTTAATTTTGTCAGAAAAATTATGGTTAATACTAAAATAAGGACACTTTTTGATCAATTCGATTTTTGCTTTACTGTGGATTTCTAATGAACTAGAGTGCTAACTTTCTATACTCAAGTCAAAAAGTGAGGGACCGCAGAATGCCATTTTGCTAGAATAAGAGCTGTTGAATTTAAAATGTTTCCTGGGGAGCAGGCTGAGGTAAATCAGCAGTCAGGTGGTAATGCAGATACAAAAGCTGGTTTACAAATGTGAGGGCAGTATGGGCTTTTAGTCATTTTTGGCATAATATATTTTTCAACGGGCTAAAATAGTTAATGCGAGAGATTAGTTAAGCCCAGGTATCCACCTTCTACATCCGTTTTCTCAGGCTACCCATCCTCTCTGCCACCCAATACCGCCTCAATTTTAAACAGTAACATCTTAGTAGACATCAAAGGTTTTTTTAATCTTCCATTTAAATGTCTTGCGGTAGTAGACTTGTGCAGATGCTGCAAGCTATTTACAATAAATAGGTTAGTGCTCCAGTGGGTAGTGGATCCACCGAATGAGCTGCTGCTTGGACATTTTTTTCTTTTTAGTTTTTGCCACTTCCTCTTCTCAGTAGTTGCATCTACATGCAGGAATGTGCACTAATTTCAAAATTATTTTTAGTGTGAGTTAAATATAACGAAATGAAATAACACATTTAACAATCTATATGTATTTGTTTATTGAAATGTTCTGTATAATTTACAAAATGACTGCATTCAAGCTTAATTTAAACATTTTTTTAAATAAGTAACATTGTAAATCGGACAAAGAATCGAAGTTCCTATTTTAAAAACACAGTGAAAATGGTCATAGATTACACAATTTTGAAAGACCTGGAAAAAATGTAATATTTAAAACAATCAAATGAAAAGCAATGTTTCTGGAGACTCAGTTGTTTCAGGACTTGCAGCAGCAGAGATAAACATTTCCATGTACATACTCAACACTCTGCACAGGGAAGTGAACGATTGTAAAGCTGTCTTTTACAGCACCATGTCTGCTTTTTCAGGCACATTTTGTGAGCTGGTAGTGTACAGTTGTCTGTTTTGCAATACTACGCATTCAGGTGTACCCACCCTAGTGGCCAATTATTTTGAGAGGAGTTCGGTTTTCGACGGTCAACTAATGTTATTGTGCATTCACTGTTATGACAATGTCCATTAATTTCAAACAATGTCACTGCGGGTCACATGGCCAAATTGTCTAGCGAGGCACGAAACCGCACACATTTTTCAATACACATATCCTAATAAACCGGTAACTAAGAATATTATGCATGCATTATATAATGTTGTTTGGGAGAGTTGGGGCATTTCCAATGTATGACCTCACCGAACAGAGTTGATTTTGTAGATTCTGACAAGGAACCATCGTGTTACTGTGCTATTGATTAGTTATGGGGATTACGTTTTTGAAAATAGGTATCCATTTGTAATAAATTCTGTTAAAGAGAAGCAGAAGTTGAAGTAACACGGGTACCAGTACAGTTGCTATCATTTGAAGCGTAAATAAAAAACAGTACAGCTCCTGAGTATACAGAGCAACATTTTAAACAAGCAGCTCGCCCCTTTATAGAATTAGGAGGAACGGAAAGCCTTATAATGAAATAATCTATAATAAGGATTCTCTCTGCCAGATTAATTTAAAACTATGACTTCCACAGCGGCCACACTCATCAGACTGATTACATTCAGTCAGCGAGCATTTCATTTCATCCCATCTCAGCGTTGCCCGGTAAACGTGGATTAGTCGGTAGCAGCTTCATTTGCAGCTCAGTAACAAGACCTGATGAACAGTCATTAGCTTAAGTACGGCACATCCTAATTAAAATTTCAACAACAGGTTAACTCTGACTCAACTGCGAAACTCTATACATCTTCTTTTCCAAATTAAATATTTAGCGCACAAAAGAAGAAAAAAAACAACGCCCTGGAGGATGGTATGAATGAAGGGGCATTTTACGGTCATAAAATACAACGCTCAGTTCTTAGTAGAGAGGTGGTGTATTTTAAACCACCCACACATTTGAAGAAATACTCTTTTGCCCGTTAGGTGAATCATCGATGCAAAATGAAATTGAAACCTGGGACAATGATTCTTTAAAATCATACTCGCTGGATTAGTGATTTATCAGTTTATCAATCTTAAACAGCATATTCGGAACCAGAAAAATCTTTCAGAAAATAAAAAAATAAAATAAACAAATCCAACGATTTAGAGGCCTTGGGAGCTCTGAGGTTTCCCTTTTTGGAGGTTAGTACTGCGTAATAAACACTGTACATAAATAAGGCTGTTGTGATCTACCACTCGGCCCAAAGCGAAGGTATGAAAAATGAATAGTCTGTACTGAGAAGAAGTAAAGGAAACATGCATGTACCGACTTAAAAAATTCTACAGGTGCACAAAAATTTGCAACCCGTTTACCAAGCATACCCAATGTCGGCGACACAAAGGAAGCAGAGAGCACCTCAGCTTGTAGAAGAGGTCCAGGCCAATATGACCCCAAGGAGGCATCTTTGATCGGGCAGCACCCTTTCGACCCACCTCAAGGGTCCTATTACACATCAGGCGCACTTTACCTGTTTGCCCCACGGTGCACCTTCAAACAGGTGCACCAGTCGCAAACAGGGAAAGTGCATCATTTTACACTGAATGTGCTGCCCACAGGGCGGCCGCGAAGTAGTGCTGCCTTGGAGGAAGCGCATTCAAGTGAAACAAGTCCCTCGGCCTCAAATAAACGTCAGTGGGATGAGGCTAAGAGGAATTTGACTGAAATATACTATGTTAAAAGTGATTCCCTTTTCCAACAGGATAGGCAAAAGATATATGAAGAAAGCAATTACACAGGGAAATTCTTGGCATGGCAGGCTAGGGAACGGGCCGCAAGGAATCAAATATTGGCATTAAGATGCCCCACCTCTGGCTCTCGTTCTGAGGATTCGGAAGAAATAGGAGATATAATGGTCCAACATTACAAGAATATTTATGGCCAACAACTATCAATAGATATATCTTCTCTGGAAGATTTTCTTCAGGAATTTGAATTGCCCGTACTATCGGAGGAGGATAAAGGGCATATGCTGAGTCCTTTTACAAAAGATGAGTTAGGAGTGGTTATTAAAAATCTCTCTAATGGTAAAGCTTGCGGCTCGGATGGTCTGCCAGCCGAATTTTTTAAAACGTTTTTAGATGTAATTGTGGATTATCTACTATTAATTATAAATTCAATTTTAGAGGGTGGTCCTATTCCGTTGTCATTTAGAGAAGGAAGTGTAGTCAGTTTTTAAAAAAAAGGCAAAAATAGTGAAGATCCCAACTCATATCGTCCTATTACGCTTTTAAACTCCGACTACAAAATATTAACTAAACTTTTAGCTAATCGTTTTAATGGAATTGCTTCATATTTAATTCATCATGACCAAAATGGTTTTATTGCTGGAAGGCAGCTTGGCACGAACACGCACTTTTTAGTGGAGGCACTTGACTATTTTGATACCCAGAAGATACCAGCATTAGTGCTGTTTTTAGACGCCGAAAAGGCATTCGATTTGGTGATCTGGGTATCTTTATTCTGTATCCTGGGTAAATTTGGTATCCCCTCTAAAATCACGGGGTTGGTTGAGAGGCTATATTCGAATGCTGAGGCTAACATTATTATTAAAACCAAAGTTCAACAAAAAAGGAAGGTGCACTTCAACTGAAGTAAAACAACGAACACGTAGATAATCCAAAATACTTCTTCTTTTTATTCAATGTTGTATAGATAAAACCGGCACACAGCCAACGTGTTTCGTTCCCCGTGCCGCGGGAACTTCGTCAGGGCTGCAACAATTATAAAAAGAACTTTTTACACTTAAATACATATATATACATACATGACATGTACAAGACACAACACAACAAAATCAAAAAGACAGTGCCACAAATTACTACAACCCAAATAGTAAAGAACTTTACACACAAGAAATATACACCATAAATAGCAAACAACAAAAGATAACATCATTCACAATAATCAATAAATAACGGTAAAACAGAAAAGAAAAGACTAGAAAGTAGGAGAAAGATTAAAAGAGAAAGAGTGTAATGACCCCAAGAGATATATACAAAACGTAAAAGACACAGTATAGACCACAATTTTAGAGGCTATAGCATGCGTGTAATGACGAGTCATCTCACTGTAGATTGCAAAAGAGTCCATCGTATGAAAAGTTTACAAAGTTTTAGCGGTGGGAAAAGGAAAGAAATCTCACAAGAGGACTTAGTCTCTCAGACCTTCGATAGAGTAAAGAATGAGGCGAGAAATGGTTCATAGCCACCACCGTGAGGCAGCCATTCATTAATTTCAAGAGTAAAAGACACCACCGGGTACAATCATGCCACAGTGTGCGTCAGGAGTCAAGTAAGCCAAGATTGAAAATGTAAACACCATACGAATGAACGATAAGTACCACCGTGATACGGATAGTTAGAGTGTCAGATACAAAGAGCATCAGGCACAGGTCATAGTCATAAAGTACCGTCGAAATTTAAAAACATCGTTATTTTATAAATTGTATTTTCATCTAGTGGACCGCTCACCTAATTCCAAGTGACCAGAATATTCATATTCATATGACATCAATCAATCAAAAGAAAAGGTCCTTAATAGTTAAATTTCCAGAGGATTAGTAGTTTCTAAATACCAAAAAAGAAAAAATGTTCATGGGTCTAAATAGTTACCAACAATTTCATTTTAAAGGAAAAACTGTGAAGAAAGCGAGATTCAAAACACAAGGCTCTCACCGTTGTTGAGACAATATCATAACCAATTATCCGTAATGGGTGTTGTTCACATGTATGATGGAAATGGGGTGCAGATAAGACCCATCATCGGTATCTAAAAATGGACGTAAGCAAAGATAGAGACATTCAGTGCTACCTATCCTGAGTGTACATCATGTACTTATAATATTAATAGCACCAGACAGGAAAATTAAGATACCTCATCCAAAGTCCCCCTTATTTAACACGGGGTCCGCGACAAGCCTAAAATTGCGTGTGAGCGGACGTAGTTAACATTGCACCACCATCATGAACGATCTTGTATTAGTAGTACAGGTGGTGACAAAATGTCATACAGACCGTGTGTAGTGTACTACACACTATATCCTGTGAGACTCCCCATTGCAGTGATATAATTGAGATTTACCCAAGGGGAGATACCACATTGCCTGAAAGCCCTAAGGGCAGTGTCGTGACCGCATTGGGATACCAGAACCACTGCTTTATTATATTATGCGGGAGAGTATAATGTCCGTGTAAAGAAATAACAGTTACACGTTACAAACCCGCTATTCATTTGACAAGGAAAAATACATTGGAGACTACTCCAATCCCCAGCAATAACAGACGTAGCGCAATATCGCACAGAAGCGAATAAGCCGGGCATTATATCTGATGTTGTACGAAAGCATACAGCGCCAATCCCGCAATACGCAAATGACTGAGAACACGGTACGTAGTACTTACCACAACGGCGTTCACGCGGTGCCTATCAGCACACTCACATGTTGATCAAATGAAGAAGGGGGACCGAGATATCCCGGTCTTATTTCAATGTGGATCCTCGGACGCACAGTGACGTCAGGGCGACTACCCTAGAAACAGGTATCAAGGACGGACGACAAGCGACTCTGGAAAGGCAAAGCTTAAGTGGCAAATTAATAAAGGAAGACAAGTTACAAGGGGATAGAAAGTGGCAACAGCATCAAAAATAATGGAATTCTTTATCAGTATTATGGCCATAATACTGATAAAGAATTCCATTATTTTCTCTGATGGCCTTTAAATGATTGTGTTTTTGTAATGATGATGCATTGCAATATGCTCTCTGGAGTTAATCCTTTTTGAGGGTCTTAAATCTCTGTATAAGAACTATATGGCAAATCTCGTCTTTTAAGGAGACACTAAAATGCCTGTTCATTTTTTGAAAATTGTTTTACACAAAAATGTCTCCCTTCTTTTCCATAACTATTTTATACTCTTTGTCTTTTTGATGCTGTTGCCACTTTCTATCCCCTTGTAACTTGTCTTCCTTTATTAATTTGCCACTTAAGCTTTGTAAATTAGTGCCGGTCTAACGAATAGGGTCACTACTCTAGAGAATTTAAAAATTCTCTTTTTTCTTTCTGTAGCCCGTTCTTTTATTTTTGCTATGAAATGTTTCTTTGACTGCCTTGGTTTTTTGTGTCCTTCTGTTATAAATAGAATAGTGGTCAACCTGTGCGATATTTCCATTCCGACTATAGAGAATTAATAAAATTCTCTTTCTGCAGCCTGTTCTTTCATTTTTACTATGAAATGTTTTATAGATTGCCTTGGTTTCTTGTGTTCTTCTGTTATAAATAGACTAGTGGTCAATCTGTGCGATATTTCCATTCTGATTATTATTTTCGTACTGATTTTCATAATTGTTTAAACTGCGATGAGCATTTGGTAACGTTATTTGTTGAATTGGTCCATTCCAATATGGCCGCCACTTTTGCATTGCCTTTCCAGAGTCGCTTGTAGTCCGTCCTTGATACCTGTCTCTAGGGTAGTCGCCCTGACGTCACTGTGCGTCCGAGGATCCACATTGAAATAAGACCGGGAAATCTCGGTCCCCCTTCTTCATTTGATCAACATGTGAGTGTGCTGATAGGCACCGCGTGAACGCCGTCGTGGTAAGTACTACGTACCGTGTTCTCAGTCATTTGCGTATTGCGGGATTGGCGCCGTATGCTTTCGTACAACATCAGATATAATGCCCGGCTTATTCGCTTCTGTGCGTTATTGCGCTACGTCTGTTATTGCTGGGGATTGGAGTAGTCTCCAATGTATTTTTCCTTGTCAAATGAATAGCGGGTTTGTAACGTGTAACTGTTATTTCTTTACACGGACATTATACTCTCCCGCATAATATAATAAAGCAGTGGTTCTGGTATCCCAATGCGGTCACGACACTGCCCTTAGGGCTCTCAGGCAATGTGGTATCTCACCTTGGGTAAATCTCAATTATATCACTGCAATGGGGAGTCTCACAGGATATAGTGTGTAGTACACTACACACGGTCTGTATGACATTTTGTCACCACCTGTACAACTAATACAAGATCGTTCATGATGGTGGTGCAATTTTAACTACGTCCGCTCACACGCAATTTTAGGCTTGTCGCGGACCCCGTGTTAAATAAGGGGGACTTTGGATGAGGTATCTTAATTTTCCTGTCTGGTGCTATTAATATTATAAGTACATGATGTACACTCAGGATAGGTAGCACTGAATGTCTCTATCTTTGCTTACGTCCATTTTTAGATACCGATGATGGGTCTTATCTGCACCCCATTTCCATCATACATGTGAACAACACCCATTACGGATAATTGGTTATGATATTGTCTCAACTACGGTGAGAGCCTTGTGTTTTGAATCTCGCTTTCTTCACAGTTTTTCCTTTAAAATGAAATTGTTGGTAACTATTTAGACCCATGAACATTTTTTTCTTTTTTGGTATTTAGAAACTACTAATCCTCTGGAAATTTAACTATTAAGGACCTTTTCTTTTGATTGATTGATGTCATATGAATATGAATATTCTGGTCACTTGGAATTAGGTGAGCGGTCCACTAGATGAAAATACAATTTATAAAATAACGATGTTTTTAATTTCGACGGTACTTTATGACTATGACCTGTGCCTGATGCTCTTTGTATCTGACACTCTAACTATCCATATCACGGTGGTACTTATCGTTCATTCGTATGGTGTTTACATTTTCAATCTTGGCTTACTTGACTCCTGACGCACACTGTGGCATGATTGTACCCGGTGGTGTCTTTTACTCTTGAAATTAATGAATGGCTGCCTCACGGTGGTGGCTATGAACCATTTCTCGCCTCATTCTTTACTCTATCGAAGGTCTGAGAGACTAAGTCCTCTTGTGAGATTTCTTTCCTTTTCCCACCGCTAAAACTTTGTAAACTTTTCATACGATGGACTCTTTTGCAATCTACAGTGAGATGACTCGTCATTACACGCATGCTATAGCCTCTAAAATTGTGGTCTATACTGTGTCTTTTACGTTTTGTATATATCTCTTGGGGTCATTACACTCTTTCTCTTTTAATCTTTCTCCTACTTTCTAGTCTTTTCTTTTCTGTTTTACCGTTATTTAATGATTATTGTGAATGATGTTATCTTTTGTTGTTTGCTATTTATGGTGTATATTTCTTGTGTGTAAAGTTCTTTACTATTTGGGTTGTAGTAATTTGTGGCACTGTCTTTTTGATTTTGTTGTGTTGTGTCTTGTACATATCATGTATGTATATATATGTATTTAAGTGTAAAAAGTTCTTTTTATAATTGTTGCAGCCCTGACGAAGTTCCCGCGGCACGGGGAACGAAACGCGTTGGCTGTGTGCCGGTTTTATCTATACAACATTGAATAAAAAGAAGAAGTATTTTGGATTATCTACGTGTTCGTTGTTTTACTTCAGTTGAAGTGCACCTTCCTTTTTTGTTGAACTTTGGTATATACTCAGCATCTCTCAACAGCGGATGCTGGGAGTTGTTGCACTTAATAAGTTAATATACACAACTGGTGGAATAGATGTGCTTGACCTTGGTCAGCTGTTGTATGTGTTATTTTTAATGCCGTTAAGGCTGGTCAAGTGAAAGTTAAAAGGGTAACCAGACAGGGATGTCCGTTATCCCCGGTGCTATTCGCCTTTTTTATTGAGCCCCTCGCGACAGCCATAAGGAATAACATGGATATCTGTCCTCCGCTTCCAAATATGGGTAAAATAAAATTATATGCGGACGATATCATGCTTATCATAAAGCCAGAGATGGAAGTGCAGGCAAAGGCCTTTCAGATTTTTGAACGCTAAGAGGCATTTGGTGGGTATAAAATTAACAACAAAAAAACTGAAATATTATTATGCGGTGGTGGGGCATCCAGGGATCTACTCCCCGATATCATCTCATGTTTAAACACAAATCCGAAGAGATATCTAGGGGTTCACTTCTCACCATTGATTTCGGAATTATATGACTTAAATTTTGCTCCACTACTGCGAAAAGTTCAAGATCTGTTTACTCGATGGAATGCTCTTCCATTGACTATTTTTGGTAGGGTGGCTTTGATTAAAATGTCAGTGCTTCCACTTTTTAATTTTCTCTTTTCAGCAATTCCATGTGTTTTAGTTAATTCCTTCTTTATGAAATTAGAATCTATGTTTACATCTTTTCTGTGGGCCAAGAAGGTCCCCCGAATTGCACTGAGCACTTTATATGAGGAGCGGGCAAATGGTGGGTTAGCTCTCCCCAATCTGAAGGAGTATTACTTTGCATATTTTGCACAATATATGTCTAGATTTAAGCAGGAAACACAGTCGGGTTTTTTTGTAAATTTTTTTATGAATCTAATATGCAAGGAAAATCAGATCCACTGCCCACTATCAATTTTTAGATCTCCTAAATTAGTACGCTATAAGTGTTTACATTGGTTTATCATAAGCGTCAGGCACTGTATAGAAGATATTCTATCTCAGTAATTAATTGTTCAACTCCGATAGCGGGTCTTATTTCCTTTGCAGGAATTGAAGATTCATCTATAATCATTCAAAATTGGACTAAGGCAGGGTTTCGGAAACTTTCGGACTTCCTGCGGAATGATAGATGGTTAAATATAAGCGAAATGTCTCGATTAATCCCCCGTGATTTTCTTCTCCTAGTGTCATATAACGTTCTTAGGAAGTTTCTTAGTAAATTGGACCTGGCCCAGATTATTTATCAGAAAAGTTTAGTCCATGATTTATTAGAAGACACGGTTGTAAAGAAACCTGGGGAATGGAAAAAACGTCTAGCTTCAATCAAAGGGAAAGATTTAGAAGCGAAGGCTATAATTAAATGGGAAAAATATGAGGAGTTGGAAATTACTGCGAATGTCTGGTCTACAATTGATAAATTAAATTTAGTACAGTCAGAGGGGCTAATTGGCAAAGGATGCTATTTTTTAGTAAGTGGCTACTGTATAGAACCCCTAGCTTTATAGCTAAGGCCTACCCAAATCAATCGGGGCAGTGTTTCCGGTGCCACAATTACCCTTCCGCTAATTGGACGCATATAATATTACAGTGCCCTCTGATCCAGAAATTTTGGATCGACATTTTTGAGTATTTAGCAACAGATTGTATATTAATAAGTGAGCCCAATGCTCTGTTGATAGTGCATGGTTATGATCCAGACCTCAGCCTACCAGATAAAACGATTAAACTCCTATATATCGGAATGGCCGTCGCCAGATCACTTCTACTTCAAAGATGGCGAACGGATTTAATACCTTCGGAAAATGGCACAGTTCAAAAGGAGTGAACGAGCGTATGCCTTTCGAACGGGTGGGCTGAAGACGTTTGATAAGATTTTGGCTGAGTTTTTTAATGGCGAGGCTTAAACTGTAGAACCGGTATCGGAGCTCTTTTTGGTACTGTCCTGAATTGTATGAGTTTTAGGGAAAAAAAAGTAGTAATATGGTATTTCGTTTAGAATAGTTCTTTCGATCTTAAGTAAATTATATAAAATCAAGTCACACTCGTTATATATCTTTTTACTTGGTGTATATTTTAGGAATGCAAGAACTAAGGATCTGTTCAAATTGATAGTATTATGTGGCAATGGATTTTGTTTTATGACAATGGGTGTCTTTCCTTGTGGATTGAAAATTTAGTGCTCGATTTGACAGCTGTTGAATTTCTGATTAGGTGTTTTTATGTTAAATTATATGTCCTGCAATTCTGATGTTATTGATGAATTTTCATGAATGTATATTAACAGGTTAATTTATGGATTTCAATAAAAAAAAGGAGAAAAAAAAAAAAGTGAAACATGCATTTGCAATGCAATAGATCTCGCATTTGCGAGAGTTAGAGCTATTGGCGTTGTAAATGACAATGTCTTTTACCCATGTGTTTGGTTTTGAGTGGAGTGGATTTATGTAGGTTGAATTGGAATTGTTAGTTGTGGGATTGTGTGGAGTTGAATTGTGTGGTGCATTTGTATACTGGAATTATGTGGCATGGTGAATAGATAGGGGTGAGAGCTGCACAGAATGGATAGAAAGGAAGATAGAGAGGGATAGGTAGTTTGTGCACGAAGTGGTGAATGAACTCCAGACAGAGGAGCAGAAAGAGTGTGTAAAAAAGTTAAGCAATATTGCACTATTAGCTAGGAACGGTAAAAGGGCATAATCGTATATTACGCAGGACATAGTATGGAGTGCCATTGATAAAATAGAAAGGTATTATGATGGCAAAAATGTTGTTTAGCTTGGCACTACTGTGGGCTAACATTCACAGAGGTTTTCATTAACACTCCAGAAAAAGAGGCTTTCGCTTCGCCTATATGTTGGTGGACATGAGCAAAGGATTTAATTGGCAGAAGTTATTTGCTTGTTCAGTAAGAGTGTTTATTGCACTCCTATTTGCTCTCTAATATGGCCATTGAATCAAAATGTAATGACACTGCAGCACGACATTCATAAGGCGACCACAGAGATGTCTGTAAAAATGTTTACAGCCACCCCATAGCTGAACATGTTCTTGGAGTCATCAGGAATGGTATACGTAAGGTGACTCAATGCCCAAACTTCCTGGGACCCGTAGTTGGCTTGTGGGTGTCCGCTCCCCAAAAAGCACGTCTTCTTGACAGAGGTGAATCGCACTGGTGCATGACAAGTACAGTAGAAAAGACCGCCTCCTTGAAGTGATCTACCTGGAAGCAGTCCCAGGCCTACAGGTGCTCAACCATGTGTTGCGAGACATAGCAGGCGCGGTGCGTCCATTGGGGCGCTGGGGCGTTGCCCCACTAACCGTGCTGTGCGGTGTGTGGTGGGGTGCAACTGCAAGCAATGAATTCTGAGCTCACCGCGCATACACGCTGACTCACAGTCACTCAGCGCGGCCGGGAGTCGGAACACGCCCGAGGCAATCGGAGGGCCTATGAAGGGGGTGGGCCCGGGGGTGAGCACTGTTTTGATTGACAACAAGTTGTGACATTTGCGCATGCTCGAGTTTGGCTTGGTCATTTTTATGACCAGCCCGAACATGCGCACTGTCTCAGCCAGCCAGCCACTACTGTAGGAGAGGGAGGGAGGGGGATCCGAGAGGCCGAGGGTTGCTTCATGCAGTAGCCCCCGGTCTCTCGTATGGGCAAGCCCTATCCGTGCTCTAGCCAATCCAGGCGCTGCTAATGCAGCGTCTCTGGATTGGCTGAGAGACACCGCGCAGCCAGAGCAGCCTGCAAACAAAGCACCATTGGGTGCCGCCGCGCAACTATGGCCAATCACTGTGGTGTGGTGGCTTATGTCTCGTGACTCATCGTCGTGACGTGAGGTGCGCATGCGCACTGATCGTCGTGACGTGAGGTGCGCACTGTCTTCTGTGGCGGTACTGTCTTTCTGGACTCTGGCTGCGCCTGCTCCGCTCGTCGTGGTGACTGACTGTGTACTGTACAAACATCGTCATCCACTAGTGAGCTGTGATCCATCTGTTTTAAAAGTAAGAAATTATTCTGGACTGGGGCCCCCGGCCCGGTGGGTTTGAAACTTGGGGGAAAGCAAGAGCATGGTCACTTGGACCCAACATGACATCACAGGGTTTTTCTCTCTCTCATCACAGGGTTTCACCCCTTGCCCCATCTTTGTGCCTTCAGTACCATTCTATTTGCTTCCGAGGGGTTAGGAGAAGGACAATACGTTGAAAACTGACAACGAAGGGGGCGCTTTCTAGTCCTGTGTGGCACTACAATCATGCCAGCGGCAGGGCGGGGTGCCCCGGGGCCGCCACAGGACAAGCCAGGTAGAGCAGTTGCACCCTCTGGCTCCGCTCATTGAAGTCCATGTCACGCCGCTGTGGCCTTGCTTAGCCCGGTGCATGAGAGCGGGTAGTGCAAGCGGCACCTCCGGAGGGAGCCGAGTGTCTGAGGCAGAGATTTATTTATTTATTTTGCTCCATTGGTTTTTACAGCAATCATTTCTGTTTTGGTGCTAAGCATCAGTGATTGCAGAAAAAAGAAAGTTCATGTCTCTATAGGCTGGACTGATCTGTAGTCATCTTTACAGAAAGCCAGCAGTGGGTGTTGACTGTACTTTGCATTGTAATGTCTGCCTTGCATCACTATTGTTGCTTGACATCTGTGTAGCATGCAGTTGCCACTTGTGAGGACTTGTGGAGTACTTTGTCTGATGTGTATTAGGCTGAAGCATGCATTCATGGTTGGATGTAGGTGCGGATGCAAGGGGACCTATGTTCAAGAGTTTAGTGTCACGCTCTGAATTGAGTACACTGACGTGGTCGGCAATGCAGATGAGTGTGAAGGGAAAGTAGGGCATTAATGGGTTTCAATATCTGAGACCAGTCTTCTAAAATTATTCTGAAAGTCTAGTGTTGACTAAGGCGCATCTTAATGGTTGGGCTTGGTTTGTATTACAATAAAACACTTCAGCAAAGGATGGGTTTTCGGTGGGAAGGAAGAAGGAGGATGCTTTGTAGAAGCTGTGACTCTGCTGGGGGTCCTCAGAGGGTCTGTGTTAAGGATGGGGGCAAAGATTTGAGAAGGGGGTGCTTGAAGGAGCGTTTCACCTCCGGGTTATGGTAAATCTTGAGAAGGGCATGGCAAGTAATGAAGGGTCACCTGGCACAGACCTTACCGTGTGGTGCATACAGGACAGAGGTGGTGAACATTAAAATATGAAGTGGTCTTATCCAGTGCTAGCGCCTCGTTTCCACCGCTCCTTCACGTGCCTTCATTGGACCCGGTTACTCTCTCGCCCTCTCTTTCTGCCTCCCATTTCTCTCTCCTTCTCTTTCATCCTCCCTCCCTCTCCTCCCCTTCTAACCTTCTCTCCACACTTTAATTCTGTCCGTTTCTTCTTCCCTCTATATTCCCCTACCTCTCTCCGCCCTCTATCTCCTCATTGCTTCGCCTTCATTTTCTCCATTAATTATCTACCTCCTTCTCTCCAAACCCGCTGTACTCCTGCTTTCCATTCTTGCTCTCCCTTCGGTGTTGTCTTTCCTTTTTCCTTTCATCACGCTGGGTTCCCAATCGTCTCTCATTTTCATCCCCTCATCCCGGCCTCTCACTTTCTTCTTCTCGTTCTCCCTGGTAACCATCATTCTGTCCCTTCTCTACCTCTCATGTCCGTCTCTCCTTTCTCCTGCTCTTGCCAACTCCTGACTCTCTCGCTCTCGTCCCTCCATCTTCATTGTTCTTCTTTCCTCATCGCACACTCTAACCCTCGCCTCCTTTACCTCTCATCCTCACACCTGTCCGGTGCCTCAGTCTATCTCCTCCCTGACCCTTCAGAGGAAAGAGCGAGATGCTTTGTCGCCAGGTGCTTCCTGGATCAGGTCCTCCGTAAAGGTTTAGGCTCTTTGCTGTCCCTTGGCCACCTGGACTCCCGCCTTCCGTTCCTTTAGTCTTGCTTGTGCCTCTTTATCAGCCAATACCAATGCCCATTTTGGCACACGCAGCGCCACGCTACTAAAGGAAAGAGTTCAACTACAAGTTACAGCATGTTAACCAAATACACAGGACTAACTGCAAGTAACCCCATGACCTGAGCACGTGACAGCTGTGCATGACTTTCTCCCCAGGCTGTCACACCCTCATCACTTTTTTTCACAACGTTTTCGTTTCTTTTTAGTCCTTTTCCAAAATGTGTATACTTGATAGGTCTGGCGTTAGCCAAGACCTTTTGATTTAACGAAAATGAAATATTTAATATAATTAAATATGGGGTCATTTAGCCAGCCCTCATGATTCATTGGTTTGTTGTGTCATTCGGCCCCTGGGCCTGGGGTCGGTTACTGAGATCTGCCTTTCAGGACAGTCAAGTGCCTCCAGTGATAGCAGGACACTTTTAATGTAAGAAAGGCACAGTCCGGTCTCATCAGTTCCGTTATCCTGCCAATGGTTTTGAAAATAGCTGTTGGAGTGCGCTTTGTTTATCTGACTTCAGCTACTTCACAGCATAATAGGTTGTGTAGATTTCTGTATTAAGTTATTCCTTCTTTTTTTCTTGAAGTCTTTCCTTTCTTTCCTTTTTCCTTCTTTCTGGCTTTCATTCTTTCTTGCTTTTGTTCTTGCTTTCTTTCTTTCTTACTTTCTGTCTTGCTATCTTCCTTTTTCTTTTTTGGCTTCTTTCTTTCCTTTCTTTTTACTTTCTCCTTTTTGGTTCCTTTTTTGAGCCTTCGTTCTTTCTTTCCTTTTTGCTTTCTTTTTTCCGTTTTTCTTTTTTTCCTTCCTTTTTCTTGCCTTTGTTATTTCTTTGTTTCCAACTTTCTTTCCTATCTCCTTCCTTTGGTCTTTTCTTCTTTCTTTCCTTCCTTCTTGCCTCATTTCTTTCCTTCCATCCTCCCTTCTTCCTTTCTTTCCTTCTGTCCTGCCCAACCCACCCAACAAATAAACTGGCAAGGGCTGAAATCGGGGAGGGTGGGAGGCTTCCATCCTCGATCACAACCTTAGGGTCCCAATCAATGTTCAAATTTGCACCTCATACCTCACGTGCCATCAGCAGGGACGGTCCCATGTAGCGTGACACCCTGTGAATTTACACCTAAGATGGCTGCCCGTGCCAAGTCCAAACTTAACTACAGTTTGGCATTCGGAGTGAGCTGGTAGGTGGTGTGTCTGCAAAGAGGTAAAAAGGTAAAAGGCTGTGCTGCAGTAGTGTGTTCCCTGCCTCCTCAATGTTGACTGTGATTTGTATTTTTTTGACTGCTGTTGACTTACCCCAAGGTAGCGCAGAAGGTTAATGTGCCTGCTGCAAAGAACATGTACCTGATGCAGATCACAAAATGCACATGATGTAAATAGGTCAGTGAGTCACTGCTTTTGTCAGAGAGATCCTTTTGTTACTTGCAGTTTGTAAGTTAAAATCCTAACATACAACAGTGAGCTATTAACTGTCATCTAAGAGCTGCATGCAAACTGCAAGGTAAAAATTGGAGCGTTATGTTTCCCCCCCAGTCTTTGTTTGATTACCCTAACGTTTTCAAAAATAAATTGTTATATTTTTATTTTCAGCAACCTGAACCATTACATAATTTTTGGGCAATTTTTGGAAGAAGAACAAGGGGCCCCAACCTCCTTTGCTGCTCTTTCATCCCGGCTACGACCCAGCAAACACCAGTGTTAAAGGTAAGGAAACTGATGCTATTTTTTTTTTAGATTGGAGTTAGGGCTATGTATGTGGTCACTCTACATGGTGGTTGGGGTGGGTGCACATTCTGAACATTGTACCCTCAGTGGATGGAATTTACTAATAGCCTTAGCCCTGTGCTTTGGGCAATAACGGTTGTTAAAGCCACTAACTATCCCTTGCCTTGTTCAAGGCCCTCAAGCAGTGTCTGTTTCAGTGCCTTCAGCAACCACTATGGCACACAGAGGCAGCAGCCAGTAAGGCTGTATTTTTAGCAGTCATGTTGGGCAAAGGGGAGCTGTTGGAGATTTTTTGCGATACTGCACAAGATGTATGTATTTATACTGAAATTTGATATTATTGCACCACACCTTATACGTTGTACTTTGATTATTGACAGGTTTCCTTCATATTGGTAAGGCCAGCATCGGCATGATGAATACAGTAGAACAGCTAATTACAAGGTCATTCCAGGCATGGCCACTTGAAGAGAAACTACATATAAAGCAATTAGGACCTCATCGGCCTGACATAAAACTACAGAAAACTTCCCAGGACAGAGGAAAATTGTCCACACGTACATTCTCAAACGCCTGGTACACAAAAGCTGATTGGCTTACAGGGTGCCCTTTAAGAAATTCTCTGTTCTGCTTCCCCTGCTTGCTGTTTAGTGGTGAGTTTCCTTGGACAAATGAAGGAGTAACAGACTTGAAGCATTTGTCTGAAAAAATAAAGAAGCATGCACACACAAGAAGGCATATGGAAAACCTGACGAGACTGGGAATGTTGGGGGAGGACACACCGATTGAGCAGCAGATAAACGATGCATACCGCAAAACAATACAGAAACACAATGAAGCAGTTGATAGGAACAGACAGATTCTATCCAAAATAATTGATTGCATTCGTTTCTGTGGTGCTTTCGAACTGGCATTGCGAGGCCATGATGAATCAGAAAGTTCCTCAAAACCTGGAATATTCAGAGGCCTTGTGGATTTAATAGCAAGCATAGACAAGGAAATGGAAGCACATTTAGCAAGTGCTACAGTCTTTAAGGGCACCTCTAAAACAATACAAAATGAACTCCTTGAGTGTATGCTCGAAATTATGAGAAGCCATATTGTGCAAGAGTTGCAAAACACAGACTTTGTGGCTATTCAGGCTGATGACACCACTGATGTGGCCACTAAAACACAGTCCGTATTAGTGTTTCGGTACCTTGACAATGACAGACAAGTTGTGGAGAGGTTCTATGGTTTCACACATTTAAGAGACTCTAGTGCACAAAGCATTGCTGCAGCTATACTGCGTCAACTGAGCGTAATTTTTCCAGAGCTGCCTCAAACAAAAAAACTTATCGCACAAAGCTATGATGGTGCATCCGTAATGAGTGGAAGCCTCAGTGGAGTACAGAAAAGAATTCGAGATGTGTACCCTAATGCTCATTATGTGCACTGTTACGCCCACCAACTTAATCTTATTATGCAACAGGCAGTATCAAAGATCACTGAGACACGAATTTTCTTTCAGGATGTAGGAGGCATGGCAGCATTCTTCTCACGTTCCCCCAAAAGAACGGAAGCACTTCATGAGATTGTGGACAAAAGCGTTCCAAGGGGATCCTCAACTCGTTGGAACTTTAACATCCGTACAGTCAACCTAATCTATGAACATAGGGAGGACCTTGAGAAATGTTTTGCCGCCATAGAAGACAATGATGAGTTTGATTACAAAAGTCAGACTGAAGCCCGTGGCTTTGCTAGAACACTACAAGACAGAGAGTTTCAGTTCTTACTGTTTTTATTTCATGATATAATGGTAGCTGTTGACCTGTTATACAATCAGTTACAAGCACGAGAGATAGATACTGTCAAAGTGCAAGAATATACCACTATGTTTGTACAAAGCATAAGCAAAGTGAGAGATGGGGTTGACAATTTAGACAGCAAACTGCCAGAGCATTCTACTTTTTCAAACCGCAGGAAAAACATCACCACTCTGGTCCGAATTGCAAAGGAGATATGTGACATTGTAATTGTGCAGGCACAAGAACGTTTTTCTTTCACAAAACATTTGGTGAGTGCCACATTATTGCAAAGTGAACAGTTTGCAAAATATGATGAATCTTTCCCTCAGCGTGCTCTGAATGAGGCTGTGGAAGCTTATCCTATGCTCAAAAAAGAGGAGCTGAGAACTGAGTTGACTGTACTGTACGCAATGCCTGTGTACCGGAAGGCCAAAGGTGCCATTTCTTTGCTGGCTTTAATACATAAACTTAATATGGAAAAGTCACTTACAGAGACAGTGGCTTTACTAAAAATTGTAATAACTACACCTATGACAACAGCAGAGTCAGAACGATGTTTTTCAACCTTAAAGAGGATAAAGACTTTCCTGAGAAACACCATGCTTGAGGAAAGACTCAATGCTTTGGCAATGCTCTCTATAGAGAGCAAGCTAGTTAAAAAAATACCAGACTTTAACATTAAAATTATTGAAAAGTTTGCTGCACTTAAAGAGAGACGTGCTGATTTCATTTACAAAAAGTAAACAATATGTTCAATGCAGCTACTTTGCGACCAGTTTAGTTGTTGTTGTTGTTCAATAAAAAACATCTGTGAGGTACTCAGAAATGCATTGTATCTCGAAGTCTGTTATGAAGCTCTGTGGTTATACTGAATAAGCAGCTACCTATGTTATATGACATCTCTTTAATAATGTAATAACTGCACTTTCACAATTGCTTTATTAACCTTCCTGCTTTCTCAAATTTGCTTGAAAATGCACAATTTTTCCGCTTTTTTTTCAAAGTTTTCTCGGGGGGAGAACCCCCCTTAGGTTGTTCGGGCTCGCTCGCTACGCTCGCTTGCTACGGTGCAGTATGCCAATCATTTTACGGCTCACCACTTTCAAATGTCACCAGCCGCCCCTCAGACAGAGGCACCACTGTCAGAAACACAGCTTACATGGGGCGGCCATCTTGGGAGCAGGAACTTGTGAGGAATAAGGGCACAACCTTTTTTGAGCATAAAAATGTAGATTTCCTTGGCCACCATCTTGTAAAATGTGTTTCCTGCACCCGTAAACATGCGGTCGAGTCTCACCTCAATGCAGTGCAATGGTTGAGATAACGGCCAAACTGCATAGATGTCATTTTAAAATATATTTCATCAATCTGAATATATTTTATGGCCGAGGGCTTTAACAGTTGAAGAAGTTAAGTGTGTGTGTGTGGGCGGGGGGTGCAAGTTATGTAAAAGAACCTTTTAATATTGCCTTCAAAAAAGTTGGGACGGAAAGAGCTACCACATAAGGGAACTATGCGAGCAGGGCAGTGGGCCAATTGTCCAAAACAACTACCACCCATTACAGAGGTATGCTATCATCTAGCTTGGACACATGACATCCAATTCCTGCAACAGCTTAGTCGCACACAAAAAAAACAGATATCATCTGAAAACATGTTAAAGTCTCCTCAAAATGTAAAAAACAAAGTGTATTTCTTTAACATTAGGAAGCGTCCATCCCCCAATCCATCAGATTATATTACAACATTGAAGGGCATCCTTCAATGTTGTAATATCCAGGATCCCATGACGTTCTTCAACAGCAGGCCAGTGGCCTGTAGAAAAGGGCCTAAATGTTCCCCCTCCAGATAACGACATGGATGGTGGCTCACTCAATGCACAGGGAAAGGGTGGGGGGGAAGAAACGCTGTATTTGCGCTCGGAGGATGGGGGAGAGCTCAAAGCGAACAGGGAGGGTGAGCGGGTGAACGAACCAGGAGGGTGAAAACAATAAAGCATACCATGAGAGCAGCCAACTTTGAAGCTCACAGGTGGGCTGCCAATGCAAACAAAAAATAAAGAGGAGGCCGTGAAGCATTCGTGTTGTGTGGGGAGCCTGCTTAGCTGCCGCGCTGCTTAAAAAAAATTTGAATAATGTAAAAATAGAGATGGCCGAGGTGCACGGCCACCATTGTTTAAGAGTAAGGGCGGCGTGCTGCCTACTTTAAAAAAAAGTAGAATATTAAAAAAATAGAGTTTGTTGAGCCGCCACAAGAACATAAAGGCACAGCGGCCAAAGTTAAATATGATTGGTTGTGTACTGCGTCACTGAGCAGTTAAACTGCAGGATGGGTTGCAGAAGCCTGACTGCAACAGCTGCTAGGAGAAAGTAATTAATAAAATAGTGCTCAGAAACTGTAAATACAATATACTCAATCAACAGGAGAAATGGCGGTACTAAGGAGGAACTACTAAGCCTATTAACGAATCAAACGCCACCATTTACAAAGGACAGTAACAGGAGGCAATTGAAAAGATGGGCGTGAAATGGGCGGAGCTTAATGCCCCTATCCTGAATACAGCATGTCTTGAAGAGACAGCGCAAGCGCTGCCTAGGCGAAACCTAAAAAAGGCCTTTCCTTGAAATATAACCTTCAGTTTGGCCAGATAAAGCAACATATATTGCATTTGTAGGTTGCAAAGCTTCTGCTTTACTTCCAGCAAAGATTTGCTTTGAGCTTGCACTTTATTAGAGTAGTCAGAGAACAAAATTATTTTTTGCAGCTGCACAGCGTAACTCCATTTGTTGTCTCGCATGCCTGAGGACTGCCTCTCTGTCTGTGTAGTTGAGCAATCAATCAATCAATCAGGAGGTTTGAAGTGCGCTACTTACCTGTAAGGGTCTCAAGGCGCTGGGGGGGGGGGATCTGGAGGGAGCACTCTTATGATGACGGGGAAAGGTGGAGCCCTGAGGGACAGATTTTGGGACCAGTGCCCTGTGGGGCCATTCGAGGATAAAACACAGAGACAAGTCAGCTGCTGCAATCCAGCATATGAACCAGTCTGTGAAAAAGGCCTCCGTCCGCTGGTCCTCTGCACCCTCCGGCAGCCTCACAAGCCTGCCCTCGGCTTTCTACGCCCTCCTTTCAAGCTAATCTGTCAGCACTCACAACCTTTCGATTTCTTTAGTTGAGGGGCCTATTTTATCTTCCAGGATTGATATCCTGCTCTCAGACTCTTTCTAGTACGCTGAAAGATTTTGCAAGTCTTGCCGGAGAAGTGACAGCTCCACCCCCACCCCGCCAATCTTCTTGTTGAGATGTTTGTGAAAGTCTTTGATAGTTTGGAGTAATGTGGCCAGGGAGGCCAGGGAGATTAATTCTTCAGATGAAGGGGGGCCTCCGGATTCCACCTTTCCCCAGATGCAGCCAACAAACGGGCGGTTTAGTGAACTTGTCGATCTTGCGCTGGAGCAGTTTGTATTTCAATAAAGCACTGGTGGTGGTCAGTAGAAATTGGAGTGATGTGATTTGATTTTTTGATGCCCTGGATTAGGTAGCTGGGCTGCAGAGTACAAAATTACTTCAATAGAGAAGAGAGACAAGCAGCATGGCATTTCCTACATATAAGTGCAATAGTCAGGCTCTGGTATCAAAGGATCTAATTTCTTGAAGATGTGTTGTTGGTAAGCAAGTAGTTTAGAGAGTCTAAAGATTTGAGTTTGCATCGTTCAATGTTGGTCAAGGATGAATCCCGGTAAATCTGCAGATGTGGCTAGAGTTGGTACGATACCTATCAGGGAAAGGTTTTCAAGCCATGTCAGCACTGGGTTCCTTGGTTTAGAGAAAATCAAAATCTGTTTTGGAAGGATTAGTCTTTAGTGAATAGGAATGTATCCAGTCCACTATTTTGTTAAGGGTGGGGCTCCAAGTTGTAAACTTTAGAGGGATGAGCACTGCAAGGTAAAACTGTCCATCACCTGCAGATTCTTGGAGGGCCACAATGCCTCAATGCACAATGTCCAGAGTGATTCCATGTGTCAGCTGAAATGGTACATCATGAACAGGGTTTTTCTTTAGGCATGTTATGGAGAAAGAACTTTGTGAACTATAAACTTGAAGAAAGGAAGGAGGAGAACTATTTAGTACCAATGAGGGGTGACCAGTGCCTCATGATCAAAAGCATCAAAGGATGTTGAGAGGTTGAGCACGACCAGGATGCAGACAACCACTTGATCAAAAACCCAGTATCTTTCCGGCAGAAGCCTCAGTAGTCCATTTTCTTACTGAAGTGCAATAATAAGTATCAAGGAGGAGATTTTACTTATGCTAAATGAGGGTCCAGATAACACTAATTTTTCAATCAGTTTACCCAGGAAGCATAGTTTACAGATTGGTCAGAAATTTTCGAATTCAAGGGGTCTAGCTTTGGCTTTTTTAGCCAGGGCGATATGTTCTGATTTCGAGGAAGAAGGGAGCAAGCTTTTTTCCAAAGTGGAAGAACTGATCAACAGGGCTCTAATGACGGTGAAGAGAAGGTGCTGTTTTCATCATATTGGCAATGTTTGAGCTCATTTCCTCCAAATGAAGACTGCTGACTCAGTCTAATGCAGTGTCTGACTACAGCAGTGTAATAAATCCCCCACTGTAGGCGCTGCAGCAGAGATTACAGTTGGGTCGTTTGGGATAGTAAGCCATCCCACTGAAATTATAATTGATCATCAATGTGCCTCTTCAGTCTGCAGACAAATCCCCACAAATAACTCTCTGGCACAGAGTGGGCAGAGGAATGCCAATTACAATGAAAAAAAACCAAGCAAAAATAAAGAAAACAGAGAATAAAAGCCCCTAGAGAAGCAAAAGTAAAAATGTGTTGGGGATAAACATAAGTATGAAAACAAGAAAGGAACAGAAGAAAGATGAGCAGCTAGAAAGGGGAAACAGAAAGGAAAGGGGAAGAGGAAGCAAGGGTCAAAGAAAGAAAGGGTGGAGAGAAAGGTGAAAGCAAGGAAGGATGGACAGAGAAAGGATCAACGGCTGAAAGGATAAATGAATGGAAGGGTGAAAGGATGTAAAGATGAAAGTACAGATGGGTAGATGAAAGGTTGGGTGGGTAGATAGATGAAATGGCGGAAGGATAGAAGGGTGGGAATTCTTTTAGAGAGAATTGGCCTTGCTCACTTCACTTAGTGCCATTAAAAGCATGGTTTAAATTGGGGGGTGCTTTAATGTTTTGGCTGCTCCCTTGTGTGACTACTGTGAAAAGTCATTGGGTGGTTGGACGTAGGGTGCTGTTAACCCTTTTGATGCGTGTGTCGACCAATGGCCGACGCACGCACTACCTCCCTGGTGCGGGGAACGGCCATTGGCCGACACCAGGGAGGGCCTCCTAAAATCCTCCAGTGCAAAGCAGAATTGCTACCACGTCTCTCCCCGCCCGCAGGCTGACGTCACAGTTTTCCCCCACTGGAGCCGAGGAAGCAGCAGGTAAGGCCGCACTCAACTCCGGTGGGGCAAAACAGGCCAAAAAAGGCCTCCCCAGCTTACAGGGACGCCTCGTTTGAAAGGGGAGAGTCTCCCCTTTCAAACAAGGCCTTCCTGAAAGGGCTTCAAGGCGGTGAATAGCGGCCGCGCTGTGATCCATGACCAGG